>QLNU02003225.1:52034373-52158530 GCA_006491805.2 Dysdera silvatica | reverse complement strand
TTAGCTTTGCAAGAAATAAAATTTAAAATTTCTATAACTAATTAAGCCAATGACATGGAAACCACGCATTTTTCATTGATTACTTCATACATTATGAATTATAATTGCGCAATATTTTAAGTTGTAAGTATTCTTATGCCATATTAATTATTCAGCGTAGTTGAAACGTAACACAATACAAGCAGATATGGATACACAAAAAATATTTATATATTAAATTTAACGATTTCAGTAAAGAGCATACTGACATTAAAACCCTTCACTTAATAAAGATAATAGATTTCAAAACGTTTTTCTGTATGACGTAAATGATTTCAAAAATTTACTGTAAGTGCTTTTCATTGTTGCTTCTAATTTACATATATTAATTTCAGCTATTGTATACTTTCTTTTCCTTGTCCTTAATTTTTAATTATCTTGAATGATTTTTGTCTCTATTATTTTCTCAAAATTGTCTATAATAGATGTATATGTTTGTGTATATCGACGGATAATAACTCTCTTTTTCATGAACAAAAGTGAATTGTCTATAACTATTTGCAGAGAACGCCAATTAAAATTATCTCTGTTATAGCAATATTCCTTTATTTATTAATATCCCTTTTGAGGACTTCTTACAAATTTTCTGTAATTTACGACTTTTAGGTATTTTCAACCGAATTTTTACAATGAGAGATCCTCAGAACCTTTTCATTTCTCAACTTTCTTTAAATGTTTCTTAACTTTATAAAATTTCTATATATATTTTCGAAAGTCAAACATGCAAAGTGAACAAGATATACGAAGTATATCTTTTCCAATTTGAATGTAAAATTAAAATATATTTGAAGTGTACTTTATGGTTTATCCTATAATGAAAATACACGTATATGAAAAAATGCATAGATCGTAACATTGTAATTTATGCAATCATAGTACAATGATATTGCATATCGTACTACAATAGTATTTCATTTTTATGAACACATATATATATATATGTATGTATGTATGTATGTATGTATGTGTGTGTGTTTGTACTTTTTGAAAATGTAAAAAACATTATGTAAAATTGAAATGACAGGAAATTGACAGAAATAGAGATAGCAGAAACACAGTAAAAACATTAAAAATAAAAAATAAAATAAAAAACTGGTAGTAAATTACCATAAATTTCACATCAGTAAGCTTAACAACTACACAGGATACACAAAAATACAGTAAATAATTAAAAAAGAAAATTTTAGATAAGGAAAGGAGTGAGTTTGAAGAAAATAGTATAATAAATGGAAATAAGACACTACATGCAGGAAAATTTTCAAGGGAGACTTCAACCACGTGGGCCCTAAGCTATGGAATGTTTCTGTATGGAAATAAGCCTGAACTAAAAGAATTCTACGCTCCCCGATATTCCAAGCTACAGAAAACGAGTAGATTTAAAACGAATAAAATTTATGAAAATGATAAAAAAAAATCGAATGACTTACATTGCGATGCGGACTAACTAGCGACACAAAAAATAAGATGGGAACAAAGGTTTAAAAAGAACAGAGGGGAAGGGAGGGCAACAGGGCAGCAGAATTGCCAGTCTAAAGCTAATGAAGCTGAAAGCGTAGGGATATTCTTCAAAATGGGGAGATTTCAGACCAGTTTTTCAGTTCTTTGGAACTTATTAAAAAAAGCAAGCAATATAACGTTATCTATTTCTATCTATCGCCATTTCTATCAACTTCCTGTCATTTCAATTCTACATCATTTTTCTTACATTTTCAAAAAGTGCATATTTTTCATCATAAAAAATTCACCTGCGGCTTTTGCACAGTCAAATTTTATGAATTACTTATTTTTCACCCCACTTATTTTCTTTTAATTTATTTTAATATATTTCTATATTTAGTTTTTAGTTTGTTTTATTTTTCATTTTCCTCATTATAATTTTACTATATATGTACGATTATAATGATATCATAATGTCATAATTATGATTCAATTATATACTACAATATGGTAGACATAATTACAATGCTATTTTAACACCATAACCGTACTACGATGATATCATAATGTCATAATCATAACACGATGCTATTACTTCATAATCATACTATCATGATATCACAGTCGTAATCATGATACAATCACAGAACCATATCCTAACCAGGGCTTAATTTCTAACAAAAAAAAAGTGAAGGAGCCCTAATATTATGATACATCGATTAAAAAATCGAATGGCTGCAAAAGAATCGATAAATCATGCGAATTATTTATGTCCATTTTTCTGGACAACAAAATTCAAGTCAATTCATAACCTTTATCACAATATCAATATATTATATCATGATCATAATATTGTAAAAGGGAGGAGAATGATTACCCGCATGCTGATCTGCTATTTTGGCTTTGTTAGTTGCCGCGATCTCACTCTTTGTTGTGGAATAAGCCTTGGAAATGTAAGCCGTGCAACGGAGCTTCATGGAACCGCTTTGGACGAAATGTCTTGGTTCGACGGTAAACCGAAGGGATAGCATGGAACTTAGTAAACCATCTGTCTGTCGGAGTGGATTTTGGCGTGTTAGGAATTCGAATGGTACCTAAAAAGTACAATATGATAAATATATATAGAATTATTCTATAATATTATTGTTTTAGCAATCATCATACACATTGTAAATATAAACAATAGAGAAAGAGATAATTTTGCATTGCCAGGGCAGCAGAAGGAAAAGATTGGTGGGTTTAACAAAGCCCTTGCTGCCCAGTTTAACTGCCAGAGAGCAACGTGTAGATAGTACAGTGTAGGAAAATAGACATAATCATCATAATTATTATGAGTTAGTGAGGAATGAAAAGAGCAGATTTTTGCAAAGCTTGATAAAAATTTCTTGTTCATTATCATCTGGAAGAATATTCCAGAACCTGGGAGCAAGTGCGCTGATTCGAGACATACCGAAGTGTGTCCTTGCGTAGTGTAGTCTTAAAAGAGCAGAAAGTGTTATAATTATTCAATCATGTGTTATAATTATGATCAATCATGTGTTATAATTATCAATAACAATCAATGTGCTATAATTAACAATAACAATCACTATGTTATAATTATGTAATATTAATGTACTAGTACTTAAAATTAAATATATCGGGTTCGAAGACAAATATATAGAATGTGTTTTGCTAAAGCCGTGACAATCTCGGAAAGGTGATGTCTAATAGACATCAAGAGGAACTAAAATTGGCATGGAACATGGTATCGCAAACCCCGTTTAGTTAGTGAAAATCGAGAAAATACTCATGCAGAGTGCGTCTTCCACAGTGCAGCAGGACATGTAGTATACGAGTAACTGTGTTCCAGCACGGTGCACGGTCGTCTCCATGCCTTGGAGGTTGGTTAAATGGACCGTACCCACCGTACCCCTTACTTGGCTTCCACATTCACCGGATCTCAATTCGGAGAGCGTGATGAATCCATTCCATCTGTTGTTAGTTCTTCTATTTATGTGGCCTGCCCATTTACATTTTACATTTTCTTCTTATTAACATCACAAACTTATATATACATATATGTTCGATAAATGCGGCTACGTATGTAGATACCATGCATGTCTTGTATACTACGAGTGTGTAGTATACAAAGTTATGATACGCAAAGCTGTACACATTCAGAGTATACGAACGGAAATGTAACCAAATTTATTATTGACGTTAGCCTGATATATGCACATATTAACTTAAATCACGAATAAATACGCAAATATGTCAACTTGGAAGAAGGAATATCATTAATCACGTCATAAAGAGCAGAAGTAACCGCTGCGAGAAGTGCATAGATGATGGGAGTTAGCATGCACCATATTAGTGCACAAAGGATACTGCACAGAAGATTTTAGGCTGTAATCCGTATGCTCCCATCTGTGTAATTCTTGTAGGCTTCACACGGGGCATTGCAATTCACTTACAGTTTCTATAATTGTATGATAATAAATCATTTTAAGTTAGAGTATTCCGTTTCCTTGACGGCCCTTTGTATCATATGTTCGCTTTAATATTTTATCCATTAATTTTGAGTCTATTTCGTCAGACGGCACCTCCTTCCTTAAATAGGAAGGTTGTAGAAGGATAAACTAAACGCTAATTAATTTGTTTCGCGTCCACGGCTTATGATTCAAATAGAAATCTATCTGCAACTTTTGAAAGTTCGAGGAAAAAATTTTCATGCTCCAGGCTTAACGCGTAGCAGTGTCCAGTCTGAATTACAGTCGGTTGTTTTTCTTCTAATTTAACCCTTTATTTACTGGTGGAGCTTTCAAATTTCGGCAGGTTTACTAGTACATTTTAATAATAATCATTTACCTTAAATTAAAGGATGAAAATTTATCCTTACATTAAATAACATTCATTTACCTGTCATTAAATAATAATAATTTACTTAACATGAAATAATAGTAATTTACCTTATATTAAATAATAATAATAATAATTTACCTAACATTAAATAATAAATATCCTAACATGAACTATGTGCCCTGGACGACTTGCTTAAGGCCAATGACAAGCAAGGGCGGACACGGGGGATAGTTACAGGGGTTATGACAGAACAAAAAATTATATACAATAATTTCTGCCACCCACGTATAGGTTATAGCTCAAACTAGAGCTTTATTTGTTTTGGAGAAAAAAAAGTCGCTTTCTCCATCCTGGATTCGAACCAGGGTCCCTCTTGCGTTTAGCCTGGAGTGTGTCTTGGACCTCTAGACGAATGAGGGACAGGAAACAACGCTCTCTTTCTCCGTATGTAGGATGTGGGTATTATTACCCTCTGCAGGGATAACACAATTGCCAATACGGTCGACACAGAAGCCTCCGGGAGTGGCGGCAGAAATTGTTATAATAAATTTCCCCCACGAAAACTCACAAAAATCTCGCCCCGGAGGCTTTCTTGTGTTGACCATATTTGGCAATTGTGTTATCCCTGCGGAGGGTAATAATACCTTAACACCTTTACATACGGAGAAAGAGAGCGTTGTTTCCTGTCCTCATTCGTCTAGCGGTCCAAGACACTCCGGGCTAAACGGAGGGACCCTGGTTCGAATCCAGGATGGGGAAAGCGTCTCTTTTTCTCCAAAACGAATAAAGCTCTAGTTTGAGCTATAATTAATACGTGGGTGGCAAAAATTATTGTATAATAAATTCCCCCACGAAAAACTCACAAAAATCTCGCCCCGGAGGCTTTTCTGTGTTGACCATATTTGGCAATTGTGTTATCCCTGTGAAGGGTAATAATACCTTACACAAAAAATATATTTTTTCACTGTAAAAAATTCCAACTTTTATGAAAAATAAAGATTTTATCCCAAGCCAAGACCATGGCAAATTCTGTCGTTGACCCCCAAAATCAAATTTGGTGTCCGCCCCCGATGGCTAGGCTGTAATGGCGGCAAATTTTTGGAAATGCAAATTTTGGTCGGGACAAGGAAAGAAAAGAAAATTACCCTAATATTAAATAATAATAATTTACCTTACATTTAATGGCAACCATTTACTTTACATTTAACGATAATAAAACATTCAAAACAATTCTTATATCTTCTATCCACGTCTCTGCAAATACATAATATTATGAATTAATTGTCGCTTATGAATTTATAAATGTGGAAACTTTCTTAAAAGCTTGATATCTGAGTTCAAAATGTGTTTTTTTACATGCGATATAAAAATTGAAATAACCAACTCTCAAATAAAATGATCCTTATAAAAAAATTTGCAATTATTCTGAAAGACGATACTTTTGTTATTAGATAATGTGATTAATAAGTAATATTATCATTATTAGTATACGTCGAATAATTAATAATTCAAGAGTTTGACGTAATAAAGAATCTGCAGCGTTAAGAATTTAATGAAAAATTATGTAACTAAACATATTTGCACTAAATTAATCTAAATTTACCTAAAAAATTAATGTGGAAGAGAGTGTACAGAGATTACCCAAGAGAGACCCATTAATTTTATATAGACTAATTTACAAGTAATGAAATAGTTTACTGTTTAAGACCAAATACAATTTTCATTTGGAAATCGGGCAGCGAATAACGATTAATGCCTTTTTAAGGCAAGGTAGAAAACCGAAATTTTGATTAGTGTGGAAAATAATTTTTTCATTAAAATTATAATTTTAAATTAAATTAACTCTCTCGATTATTCGTAGATGTATCATCAACTTTTAAAAAGACGCTCAAAAAATTTAAAAACAAAATTTAAATTTAGAAAGGCAAGTATGATTGATAATTCAAATTAACGTGTGTGCGCATTCGAAAAAAACACAGGTATTAGTAATTAGTCTTGACGTCGAAAATCAAGTTAAAATTACTGTGTTTAAAAATTAAACCCTGTTTCAAACCATGACATCATTTCTACTATTACTACTACCTTTCATTGATAAAGGTTCATTCATACGATTTGAAAAGAAGCGTCCCTGTTTGTAACCTTGACATCATTTCTACTACTACTACTACCGTTCATTAACAAAGGTTCATTCATATGATTTGAAAAGAAGCATGACATCTAAAAGTGTAGCGAATTACATTTATTTCACAGACGGAGGATCAATTTCTGCATTATATACAATAATTGTCGGGCCATTAAACATCATACACCACTATGGGAAATTTTCTCCCATAGCTGCGTATATATTCGTTCATGCAACGACAAAATAAAAGCTATTCCCCGCCCCCCCCAAATTTTAAAATATTATTTTCGTATACAATTTAATCTATATGCATGTATGTAATATATTAAACTAATATTAATATCATTAAAATGTGTCTATGTAATACAGGCATATTTACAGTAAAATACATACCCTTTTTGAAATTTTAATGTTTGCTCATATTCCTACTATTATTTGACGATTTTACGAATATCCACTACTATTTAATGTTTATAATGTTTCATAATAATTATTAAACTGTGAGTATAATGTTATATTTGAAAAATAATTAGACTTAGAAAGCTTTTTTTAATAAAATAAAAAATTCTAAGATCGAAATTTATTTTCAAAATTAACCTTCATTTAAAACTAATCAGGTGGACGAAATGTCCAGCTAAAAATTTAAATTCATAAGTGGTAACTGTTATTTTAGGTAAAATATTGCGTTGAAAATAAGACGGTTTTTGAAAACATGCGTCTTGATATAACAGTTTTTGATATCGTGTGTTTTAATATCTCAATTGCTGATATGGTTTGTCCATCGCTTTGTTCTATGTGTACGTGTGTATGTTGTCTAATTTACGAGGGAATTTTCCTTATTCTAAAACACTGCCAAAGGTATAATTTGGGCACACATGCCTTAAAAGCAGTCATCAGACATGTTCAATATAAACTTTCCGGCCAAGTTTCCTAGCCCCGGAATAAAACGCCCCAAATTGGGGTGTAAAGAGGCAACCAGTCGTGTCCTCCCCACTTTCCCCTATATTAAACGGTGCTTGCGGAATCATCTTTCCTGGGTTACTAAACCTTTAGCCTCGTAATCGGTGGAAGATGGGAAAGAGCGAAAAGTCAGGTGTAACCGTTCCCTTATTCAAACTCGCCCTTCTGCTTTTCCGGAAATGTAGGACATTATCCTTTCCTGCGTAATTAGATAAAGGTCGGCATGGACGACGAAAGTTCATTTGGGAACGTGGCTTAAATTTTACCACGGAAGCAAGCTACAAAATGCAAAGACGGATCTCTCATTACCTTGTAACGAACACTTAAAATGTATTCCCGCGTCGCATATGGTAAGGACGCTACGTGTTGTCGTCTGCTTCAAGCCAGGCGTTCCTTTATTTCATTAGAGTAATATAATTTTTATATCATTTCATTCCTGCCTGCAATAATTTAAAATGTTTTAGGATAAACTTTCTCTACTTGAAATCTACATGGCAACGAATGTTACTATTTCTTTTACAGAAGAGTCTCATTTGAATATAAATTACTTATTTTTACTTAAAAAGGATGAAAGAATATGAACGAATGGATTCTGGTGCTTAAAAGGAATTCAAGTAAACATATAAGGAGTGTAAAAAAAGAGATGGAGTTTCTAATAAACTAAACCTTCATTTGAAGTTGATGGTTATTTTAAATTAGAAAAACTAAATACAATTTCACGGATAGATTTTTTTTAAATATAAATAAAATTCTCTCATCGATTGTATAAATTCAAAGGATGTTATTAAGTTCAGGAGATTATCTGGTAATTTCTGTAAATCTTGAAATCAAGATATCAGCAGTATTTAGGAGAGATTATTCAAATGGTAATTTTTTACTTGCTAATTGATGTACTTTGTTGCCGATATTTTTAAGTTAGGATTTTTAGAAAATTTGTAAATTTCACTATTTTCATCAAATTTGTCAAAACATTAATTTTAACCTTTAAAAATTTTCTAAAACTCAAGTGTCTCTTATCTGTGCAAAGAAATATCACATCTAGAAACGTACATTTAAAATAAATGGCTGGAGGTTTTAAAACGAAGTCAAAGCCTTTAAGAATTAAATTAGCAGCGGAATCGCCTTTCAAAAAATAGTTAAGGTTTGGTAGTTTTAAATAGGATTGATCGCCGAAGAATAGTTAACACTAATCCTCAGAATTTCGGAACAAATTCTGTAGAGTGTTTAAATTTTTCTAATAGTTAATGAGATGCGTAAACCGCAATTATTTATAAGAAATTAAAAACCTTGGCTGAGACGATGAATAAATGAGCAAAATTACTTTTCTGGAAATTGCTTTGGATGAGATCCAGCCACTTACCTCATAGAAAAATGCTTGCTAGGATTAGCATGAACTTCGGCAACCTTTCCGCGATGCCAAACTGTAGCCAATTTTCCTTTAGTAACGCGGACCTTTTATATTATATACGTAAGTCTGAAATTACTATCATACGAATGAATGAATGAATGAATTGCAGGAAGGAAGGAAGGAAGGGAAGGAAGCTCAAAAGGAAGGAGGAAGGGAAGGAAGGAAGGAAGGAAGGAAGCTCAAAACTAAAGAAAAAATTATGGAAGTGAAGTTACGAAGCGATAACGGTTTTAATAAAATGACATCATTACATAGGCTAGCTACTTCATGTAGTACTGCTTTGCCTTTGTATTTCATTTAACCCTACTGAAAGCAAACTGTTGCAGTTTTTTTATTGATTCTTATTGCGAAGTTTAATTCTCTGGGCAACAAAGGTCCTTGGAAATCTGTATACTCCCCCCCCCCACTAGCATCCTTATATTAGCTGTCTATTAGAAATAGACATTAGCTGTCTATTAGGAATAGATATTAGCTGTCTATTAGGAATAGACATTAACTGTCTATTAGAAATGAGACGGGCTGAGCCCATGTCCGGCCCGGGCTTTATATTTCATATGGTTTTCGGGCTAGGACGGCCCAAAATTTTCAGACGGATACAAATGAAGCCGAAAACTGACTTTTCTATATAGAAATTTACCAAGGAATATTTCCATATAGAAATTCACCATGGAATATTTCCATATAGAAATTCACCAATTATTAAATTCAGAAATTTCGAAATTCACCAAATAATTTCTATATAGAAATTCACCAAATAATTTCTATATAGAAATTCACCAAATAATTTCTATATAGAAATTCACCAAATAATTTCTATATAGAAATTCACCAATTATATGATTCGTTTTCGAAGATTGTACAAATACGCGTATATAAAAATTCGAAGGAAATTGAATGAAGTTTAGCAATTTTTTTTTAAATTTAAATCGCACGCCAAGGAGTTAAAGCTATATTTGAGGTCTCAGGCTCGAGCCTCGAAAAATGAGCCCAAACTCATCTCTAGTCTACACATTGGGCGTACGTAGGGGGTGTTGATGGGGGTTGTAACCCCCATTGCAATGAAATTTTGTATATTTAACATAGGAATATGTTATAGTTTATATATAGGGTAATAATACCTTAACATCTTTACATACGGAGAAAGAGAGCGTTGTTTCCTGTCCTCATTCGTCTAGCGGTCCAAGACACTCCGGGCTAAACGGAGGGACCCTGGTTCGAATCCAGGATGGGGAAAGCGTCTCTTTTTCTCCAAAATTACATAAGCTCTAGTTTGAGCTGTAATTAATACGTGGGTGGCAAAAATTATAGTATAATTAGTTATAGCTCTGTAACCCCCCCCCCCATTGAACCTATAATCCCCCTTACGAACTTTCTGCGTAGGCCTGTGAGTCTATATAGAATGAAACATAAAAAAAAACCTCTGCAACATACATTATTATTTTTAAAATGTTCGGAATTATATTCGTTTAAATTTTATTGAAGTTTTCGGATTTTTGATATAGAGTAGGACCCTTTTGTAACGAGGAACTTGGGACCTACGAAATGTTCACTAAATCTGTTTTGAAATTTCAAATTCGAAATTTTAAAAATAAAATCTTCGTTTGTAACAAACGTGCATGCAACATGTAGACAATAATATTCTGCCTCGAATTTTCTTCTAATTTAATGAATAGTTTATTATATTACCTCTTGAAATTCATTGCAATAAGCTAATTAAAAGCATGATAGTATAAGGGAACATACGTTAGTGAGCATTCCCAAAATTAGCTTTAGTTGATGATGATCGGAAAATGATCCATGGTTGCTTGCTTCGTTTCACGGTATTTGTATTCATTCAACATATTTTCGTAGTAAACTTATTAGAGTATTAAATATATCATAATCCATTGACTAGAAAGGCGTTTATTGTAATTTCCTGGACTATGTATTCTGAAGGAGGGTACCTTGGTTTTCAGAACATAGTGATTCAATTTCAACTACTGCAAAGTTTATTGCCTCATGTTCAGTTGAATTAAAGGAACATACATATTTGATCATTGATTATTTTTAATTTTAGTTTTCGAGTTTTGACTTCTTTTAGAATTGTCTAGATTTTATGAAGGAAACTGACAAATTTTGACTCAATGAATCTGGGGTCTTCGAAAGTCTTTCTCACTAAAAACGATCAAATTGTATATCGCATTTAATTACTGTACTTGTGTCGTAATAACGAGATAATTATGACAACAAAAACATAAATATTGCTAATTAATAAAATTTAAAATAAACACATTAACGCAATTTTAAATAAATAACGGTTTATACCTATTTCGGAAGCGCGTTTAGGCTTCCTTCTTCAGAACCCTAGTTTCAATAACGTGGTCCATATCCCAAGAAGCCTATCGATATAATTAGGGTTTTGAAGAAGGAAGTCTAAACGCGCTTCCAAAATAGCTATAAACCGCTATTTATTTAAAACTACATTCATGTGTTTTTAAATTTTATAATCGCGCAGTTTGTCATACGTAATCATTATATATTGCTAATTAATGCACATGCAAGTAAACATGTAGTTTTGATTATCTAAATGCGTGAAAAGCAGGGTTATTTCTAACATTTTTCAGCTTGCGCGAGACTTTCGTTTCCAAATAATTAGTTGTGGTCTCCAAGAAGTAAACAGGGAATGCTATGTCACCTAGTTAGCAGGCAACGAGACAAACGTGAACGATTAACTCTCGCGTTGTTGTTAGTACCGTTTATTCGCCAATACCGTGTAATGATCACATGGCGTTAGCATGGGAAAGTGAGACTTGTAGGTCTTCTTTGTGAAAAGGGTCGAGAGGAAACAGTCCGGATGTGGGCGGATAAAATTGCAATAACTCTGGTCTGCAAGGTCCAGATTGACATTACAGAATATTTATGGGAAACATGTATGGAACGGGGAGAAGGGTCACATCGGCCAATCAGGTGTGACCACGGTCTTAAGACTGACCAATTATATCATAGTGGAGAAAGAGTTGGTTGCGTACAGTGGGTAAGAGAGGGCAGATCGAATGAGGCAGAGGAGTAGGACGGACACGCGTGTGTGCGATTTCCGTGCCTCATCAATACGTTGGAACTTAGGGGGTGTGCCTATAGTTGCCTTGTCTGTGATGTCAAGGTATATACTAATCACCTTCAATAAATAGTCTTAGATTGTTTCTTCATTCTTGATCTACCTCACTCTTCATCATCGACCTTCTAGTTTTCTACCTAGAAAACAGGAATAAAGAACCCGCCTCACGAAGAGACGTATATTGCTCAGCTACGAGCCGAGCTGGTGGCAGCACACGACTACCTGCACACACGCTGTGTGATCGCATATATATACCTGACTATGACATACCGCACGAATTTGGCATTTTTCCGAATGAGTTTAGCGAGCCGAATGGTTACCTTCTAACAGGTTAGAAGGTAACCATTCGACTCGTTAGATGGTTACCTTCTAACAAGTTATACGATATACCAAAGCGACCAATGTGTATACTGCATTTCTCAATTTGTAGTAATGGTAATAAATTTGTATTAAACCAACAGATATCGTTTCTTCCTGTTTTTGAAGTCAACACTAGAAGCTAGACTTCGTCTGCCATATCCACGATATTCAGTGCCGCATTTCCCAATAGGCTATACTAGGCTATAGACTAGGGCGGCAAAATTTTGTGTATTGAGTCTGATATAACAAAATCAATACCAGACGATGATATAATCAGATGTTTTGCCGAGAAGAAAGCTAGACGTCATGCTTTCCATTTAAATACCAGTGTTCAATAGACTTTTATTTTTTTGCTAAAATTAAAATTTATTTCAATAAAATTGAATTTGATTTATTATATACCAAGAAGGAATAATACTGCAATATAAGTTAACATTGCTTAATGTTTACGTTTCAATTTATGAGTTTGTTTTTCAACATATTTATTGTCAATACAAAAGTTTTTAGCGTATATTGAATGTAACAATTTTTATGTTCCTATTACTGATTAGGGGAAAGGGTAGGAATGGGCGGCAAAAAATAGCCTTTGGCGACAAAATAGTAAATACGCCCATGACGATTTTTGATTCTCACGTACAAGTTACCAGCTTTACAAGTGGTAACTCGAATCCTCATACCAAACAAAATCCATATTGTCCTCACTCAATTTGAACGTTTAAGAGGTCGTTATGAGTTCTGCTATATAACCACATATTTCATCTAGTAGACGACATTATTTTTCAGAAACAGTCGCTAGCACTGCAAATACACTCAAAATGGGATTGCAACTTATTTTCGCTTAAATTGTTACAAAAGTCGAATACAAAATATGATGACGAGGCGTAGACTATGCAAGCTTCATACTGAAACTCTTTGTTTACAGAAAAACCATTTCATTTGGAACAAACTATTTACATTTTGACAAAAGTGGCCATTGTTTAAAACCAAATTGTTTTCAAAAGCCATAGTAGTCATCTATAGGTTACATTTGGCGGGTAAAGTGTTTAAAAAAAATTTAGAAATAAATTTAAAATAAAAAAGGAGCGATTTTGTCTTTGCTTTTCCGGTTCACGAGGTTTGACTCCTCGAAGAGCAAACAAGAATGTAACACAAGAGACTCCTGTTTTTCACGAGACAGTGGTTTTAAAATTTCTGGACTTTGCATGAATTGTTTTTTCGTTTTTTTAATGTTCAAATGGTCCGCAAACAAAACCAGGAGTAAAAGGAAGGGAGAAAAAGAGCAAAAATCGTTTACAAGGATATAAAAGGAAAGAGAGAGAGAGAGAAAAAAAAAAAAGAAATAATCCCATAAGATTTCCTCAGAAATTCAGGAGAAAAGTTCGGTGAGCAGGTGGGGCATGGCGTCACTGAACGAAAATCAAAAATAAAAATCAGAAAATAAATTTTTATTCACTGAAATAGGAAGAAATAGAAGTACTCGCATTCGATCTAGTACGTATAGTTGGATAGATACCAAAGTAGGGGTTTTTTTTTAAAGGAAAAATCCCATTCTGGCACTACTTCGCAAATCAAAATTTCCCTCTTCTTATACTAAGCCAGAGACAAAGAGCTCGTTGTCTTTCATGCGGGAAACCCTTAGTTATTTTTATTTAAAAACTGCAAATTTTGAACAGCTCGCGAAATATCATCGCGTTTTTCATATGAGATGATCCATCCTCAAATCGTAGTATAGAAATTTCAAGCTGAATAATGCAAGTAATGTAATAGGAAAACCATGGAAAAAAGTGAGGTTATGTTGTTTTTTCTTTCGGAGGCAGCGCCATCTACGAAATCTTTTTCTAAGCGATTACGCTTCTCGTGAAATGCGTATTTTCGACGGGTACGGAAATGGATTTACGATAGCTCTCATCAATTTGATGAACTTTTATGTATTTTTGGATAAATCTTTTTCCACGACAGGCTTAAAAGTCCTCCATCCTTAATTATAATATTATTTTATTTATTGTTATTTTATGCATAAGAAGACTTAGAAAACTCAGGATAGGTAAATAGAAGGCGAGCAGAAGCGATGCTAATAAGGAGGCTCTCTTTCCAGTAGTAAAATAAGGGATTACTTGTAATCTGTAAGAAGAATACGTAGAACTTAGTCCACGTATAGCTCAGTGTTGATTATAAAAGCTTCACACACACTGAGATAGTACGTAAAAAAGTTTATGAGCACGATCTTAACCCGAAGACGTCACAATGCATATTGAAGAGCGATCACACGGCGTGGTCTCAGGAGACGTAAAGCAAAAATATGTTGATTATTTGCAAGATCAGGAGGCTGGAGATAGTGTGATTGTAAATAATAATATAATTAATGTAAATCAGTATATCACAAAGTATAAATCATATTTAGAATAACGTTGAAGTGGTTAGAAGTTTTAATGGTACATAATCATGTTTTCAACCATTCAAAGTGATAGTCAGCTTCAAATGTTACAAAATCTTTGTAACATTTTGCTTTGTTTGTTTGGATTTTTATGGCGCAAGAGCATCTGGGCTATACTGCGCCAAAATAATACAAGAATTTGAAGTTGTCCGCTACAGGTGCTCTTGTAGTGAAAAACTTTGAGTAAAGGCAAACATAAGCGAGAACAAAAGAAAAGGTAAAAAATGGGAAAGTGCAAGGATGGGGGGGTAGAAAACTAAGAGGAAAAGAAGAAGAATGGTAGAAAGAGCAATTTGAGCAATACTTATTATATACAAGTCGAAGATTTTTCTTTAAGGGAGTGTCAATATACTACCTTGAATTCTAGGGGTATCGAATTTTAAATTTTAAAACCAATGGCAGAGACGCCATGAATTTTTAAATTGTACCAGATAGCTTGTAATGAATTATGCACGGTATCTAGGGGGGGGGAATCTTAGGGATTACCGGCCTGAAATTAAATTGGTAATAGGATCTCAAAAACTGCTTATATGTATTTGGTGGTCAAACTTGTAAAAGGAATAAAAAACTCTCAAATCTTGAATAATTATCAAAATTTTGACCAAAAGATCTAGTTTTGTAGGTCACTATCTGTTAATACTTCGAAAGAAGAAAATATAGAAACCAATTTCTTTAAAGAGAGACATTATAAAAAATTAAGTTTTGATGATAAAACCACAACAAAAATTACACTGCTGCCTTAAAGCAAAATTGGTATTTTAGCATTGATGTTTGTATGATGTATATATTATTTCTTCTTTATGATAAAGGTACTACATCAATATGCAACACCATTTTGTAAAAAATTTAAATCCCACTAATTAAAGCCTTTGCGACGGCCTGTGATGCCGTTATGTCATGAGTTACCTGTCATATAGTGAGGGCAAAACTAAACATGACAAAGTTACGAAGGAGACCAACTTTATACATAAAGAGGGAAAATATTAGCTATAAATAAGGGAAGTAAAATAAGAATGTACCATAGTTTAAAGATTTGGCCAGCCATGTTCACGGAATCTACAAGTCAAATGTTAATATATGTAATTACATAAAAAGGTTAAACACTGGTAAAATAGCAATGAAAAAGATCACTCAAGCTTTCGGACGCATCAGCAGCAGTCCTTCATCAGGAGTAATGTATATATGCAATGTTAATACATGTAATTCTCCAGACCTCAAGACAGATCTAAATTTCTCTATGTTAATAACTTCTTTATTTGTCCAGGAAGTAATGCAAAGGCACTGAAATACATGTGAGATATATATATCTATTAATTTGAATTATTGCAAATTCTGATGATGAAATTTGCACCAATTTATTCATTCTCATTTTTAATAGTTTCACATGTGATAACATTTAATGATGAGAAGTAGCCACACGTGTGTACCAAGAAGAATCTGTATTCGAAACAATAATTCTCACATTGAACGAAGTAATTGTTTTATGATAACATCCATCGATTTTTCTTCAAGGCATTCATGAATGTTGGCTCAAACCCGAACATTTTTTCTTCGTTCATAAGAATCGACATACTTCAGGCAACCATGTGCCAAATTAGATTCACACTACCTCTCTTTAGACGGTGTAAATGCAGAAACAATGCCATGCATGGTTGATAACACAGCTAAATAGAGATGATGTTCGAGCGCAGAGCCAGAGGTTGCGAGTTTAAGCCCAGATCGAAGAATTGCCGCTTTATTTTCCAATATGTTTGAAGGAAGATATTCCTAGATTGAGCCAAAATTTGTGAGTGTGCAAAAGCAGGGATTCGATTTATAGTAGCTCTAAACCCAGTGGAAACCTGCATATCTAAATATGTGCAATCAAGAACTTAATTAGTAAAGTGAAACACTGTGCTAAAACTATAATAAACCATTTAAACACGACTACCACAGTTAAAATTATTTAATTAGGTGGATGACGATCGTTTCGGCAGTGAATGACTGCCTTTGTCGAATCCAGTTACAAAAGTGAAGGTAAACTATCAACTTCACCTCACTTGGCGTATAAATAAGTGGCAGTACGTGTTTATACGCCAAAGGCAGTCATTTACTGCTGAAACGATCGTCATCCACCTAACTAAATAATTTAACTGTGGTAGTCGTGTTTAAATGGTTTATTACAAAAGCTTAATTTTTTTACCTCGTTTCCGTTGACATCCCATTGTAGAAATGATGGAGGCTTCGAGGGTCCCGACATGCACGTCACATTCACTTCATCTCCGATTTTGTACTTTTCCCGAACTCCCAAAATCATGGGACCTTTGCTTGGGAGGACTAAAGAATGAGAAAATCAGTGAAACTTCAAATTCATTGCTGAACAAAAGTAAAATTTAATTACATCTCAAATTTAGACAGTTGTAAAATTTTAAATAAATAATAACACAATATTTTAATGAGTAATATTAATAAATATTAATATTACTAATATTTACGTATTCTCCACATTATTTTATTCGTACCATGTATATTTACATCAGCTTTACATACCAATCCATATCAGTAAATATGAAAGCATTGTGTATCCTAAGTTCATAGAAAAAACATTTCAGTAATTTTTATGTTAATATGTAAGTATATATACCTAATTATTAACACAATGTAGAAGGTCCCGAGAAAATATACAATATAACATCTCAAATTTAGACAGTTGCAAAATTTTAAATAAATAATATTTTAATGAGTAATATTAATAATAATAATATTTACTTATTCTCCACATTATTTTATTCGTACCATGTATATTTACATCAGCTTTACATACCAATCCATATCAGTAAATATGAAAGCATTGTGTATCCTAAGTTCATAGAAAAAACATTTCAGTAATTTTTATGTTAATATGTAAGTATATATACCTAATTATTAACACAATGTAGAAGGTCCCGAGAAAATATACAATATAACCTACTCCATGCCTGGAAAAATAAATACTAGAATTCAATAACACAAATTTATTTAATTTTCACTTAGTTTTTCAATCAGACTTAATCTGTCGTCACCGGTGGTTTAAAAACAACACCGTAGCTCGAGTTACATCTGTGAGATGTTTAATATTTCATTAGTTTTTCCTATTTTTTTTTAAACGTAATGACCTTAAAGGACTGAACAAAATAATAATTTGTACGTGGCAAAAGATATCTAGTATATAAACCAAGTTTAAATAAAATAGTTTACATCCTAAATATTGTTTAAAGTGCAACATTTTTTCACTTGCTTAAAATGAAAATATCATTCCGAATATGTATAAGAAAAATATGATATATTATAATACAATAATGTTACGTAATCATTCTCAGTACATCTCTCAAATTTGTTCGTCTTACCGCAGTTAACTTAGAAACACATATAAGAAAATAAACATATGTTGTAAAGTAGTATTAGACATAAAATAGAAATAAAAGGCGCAGTGACTGAAAATAAACATAAATTAGTAAAATTGTATGATTTTTCAAGAAAATAACTCTCATTTCACTTGTCAGGCGCTACCTAATAAGAAAGGAAAGAAAATGTTTACGTAACATCTGTCAGATGCACCGCGAATGACAGGGAATTGAATCACGTCGTTATAAAATTACAATTTTGATGTTTTTAAGATTAACAATTATAAAATTAATAATTATAAAACAATATTATAATCGCGCTAAAGTTTATATACACTCTTGTGAAAAATGAAATAACTGAAGAAAAGCGTTTTGTTGTCTTGAAACTTCGCATACGCAATGAATATACAGTAGGATCTGCCTAAAGTGACCACCTTGGGGGCTGGACTGCAATGATCACATGACCATGTGGTCGCTATAC
The DNA here is from genome assembly GCA_006491805.2 of Dysdera silvatica. Classification (NCBI taxonomy): domain Eukaryota; kingdom Metazoa; phylum Arthropoda; class Arachnida; order Araneae; family Dysderidae; genus Dysdera; species Dysdera silvatica. Next base: position 52,139,989 of record QLNU02003225.1, on the reverse strand, counting down.
ACAACAGACTTTGGTATAGGCATGGCTGAGTCCCTACAATTTCTCTCTCTCTCTTTTGTAAGCTGGTCACATTATCCAGGTGGTCACGTTACCAGGCTCCACTGTATGCAGATAAAGAAACATTTAAATTTTCATTACAAAAGGTCTTTTAATTATAAAGTAGTGGTGGTAATATGGTGTGCATAGTAAATTCTCCCGTGGAAGCGATACAATCCGGTATATGGCAGAACACGGAGTTAGATATTATTCCAGCATTGTCCTGTGGAAGATTTTGCCAGATGTTCCTCAAATTATTGGTCTAGTTCTCCCACATTTCGCGCAATCGCTGCAACTGTCTTTCCTTCTGAACATGTTCCAAAGGTTATCAATTGGTGAGCCTTAATAGCGCATTCCGACGAAGATCGAAGAATGTGAGGAACAATATTAAAGGAACTCATTCCAAGAAATGATCTTGTTGCTTGGAATAGCTGATACGCATTGTGGATTGTTTGTTGGTAACACTTGAAAGTCAAACGGGCACTTTAGACAAAAGATGTTTCATATCTTCGATTGCGTACAGAACATAAATTTGGATTAGCTACTATACAGACTGTTGCAACAGTGATCTCCTGTATTTGTTTTTATGAAACATCTCCTAATAGTTGAGCATGATGGCTGCTACCACGAACAACGGCATTTGCTGCCATCTAGCGGCAGAACGTTCTGCTCACGTTTATAAGCATGTTACTACAAATGGCAGACGACGAATCTGCAGGACTAACCCTTTTCTCTTTAGTCCACGATGAGACAGATCTCTCTCAAATTTGCTCAGTTGTTAGCAGCAGTGCCACCTCATGAGTAAGAGGCACCTTTGTGAAAAGTTGGATTTCAACGGCCCCCATAAAGTGGAATTTGCAAAGTGAAACGAAATTAATTTCAAGGACTTTTTACTTCTTTAGCAAACAAGTATAATATATACGTACGCTTGTATACGTGAAAATATAGCATATCAAATAAATCTACTATAGATTTGATTATGGACTATTAATGGATTTAATTATTTATGCCTTTAAGTATATACCTCAGTGCATGGTATAAAAAATTACTATTTATCATCTTGAAGTGGCGCCTCTTCTAATCAGACGCCTGTGTGTGGCGGGCACAACTTACAAACTTGCACGAGGTAGCCCTGGCTAGTAGTGTTAAAGTATAGGTCGCAGACGCTTCTTCACAGATTATTTAACGTAACGGAGCAGCAGACCCAGTTAGTTTTGTCTGTCTGTCTGAATGGAGGTCCTTGAGATGATGTCATGCGCTCTGGAAATACCCTTTGCCCTCATTACTGGTGAAAATTTTATCATTCACATATCTAACGGAAAGACATTTACACACCAAGTTTTATGGCTGTCACTTTATTGTTTTAGGGTGCATCTTTTTTTCGCAATAAAATTTATTCATGCAGAAATATTTCCAATTAACGATTTTAGAAAGTTAGAGATGAAAAGGTTGCTAAATAGAAAAATACAACTTCGGAATATATGTACTTTCATGTGTGTAAAGCGCTTTTCGAAACTGTGAACTACCGTCTTTAAATGGCGATAGTTTTTAATTAGAACGTCATTACTGAAAGAGTAAACTCTATATATATATATATATATATATATATATAGGGTGTCTCAGCACCAGGTTCACAAACTTCTAGGGTAGGGTACACCTAGATGACTCGGAATCACATAGCAATGATGGTCGCAAACCACTCACAGAGCTAGTTCTAAAACCGTCCAGCATGCACAAATATTTACAACCAGTGCGTGAAAAGCGCCAGATAAAACTCAGGTCAGCTGCTCAAGTGCATAGATGATTAGGACATCGCATTTTGCGCTTCTCATGCACTGGTTGTCACTATTTGTGCATGCTGGACGGTTTTAGAAGTGGCGCTGTGAGTGGTTTGCGACCAGCATTGCTATGTGATTCCGAGCCATCTAGGTGTACCCTACCCCTCCTAAAAGTTTGTAACCCTGGTGCTGAGACACCCTGTATATACACATACGGTTGAATTCGCTTCTAACGAAGTTTAGTGAATAAATGATGACTATGTTAAATAAATAAAAAATTGTAATAATACAAATAAATAAATATATGATTATATATAAATAATCCTCGAGAGATTAAATCAAAAATCTTGATGATGTAGTTAAGCCGTCGCAACAACTAAAATGCTAATGACAATGATGGACTACGCACATATATAAATCATGACTGATTTGTAACTGAAATTTAAAATATATAATTTAAACATATTTATTTATTAATAATTTAAATATATTTATTTATTAATAATTTAATATATTTATTTATTAATAATTTAAACATATTTATTTATGAATAATTTAAATATATTTATTTATTAATAATTTAAATATATTTATTTATGAATAATTTAAATATATTATTTTAATAATTTAAATATATTTATTTATTAATAATTTAAATATATTTATTTAATAATAATTTAAATATATCTAAATTTAGTTCTATGTTTTCCTGATCGCAGAGAAAATAGCGATGATGCTTCGTTTTTCATCTTCTTATATATGTAACGCAAATCAAGAACGTCCTAATTGTTGATGATGGCGCAGTATAGCCCAGATGCTCTTGCGCCATAAAAAAGCCAAACAATCAATCAAATTGCTGATGAATATTATTGTTAACCCAAGTTGATAAAAAAAATGGTAGAAAAGCTAAATTTCCTATAAAGGTTACAGTCAATCCAAATTATTAATGAAGAATATAGAATAAAATACACTCTTTTGCAAAAAAAAAAGAAGAAACACTAAGAAGCAGAAATTTATAATTACATTTCACTGTTTTTTTCTCTGTGTTTATAATGCAACAGTATATCTAAAGAAAACTTTTTTATTTATCGATAACATCGAGGTGAAGCAAGAAATGCCAAGTGATATATATCCCTAGCTAACTTTCTTTTGAAATGCCTATTTTTAATTTAACTCGATACTATCTTCTCTTTGCCTTTCGCCTTTGGACCACTGAAGAACTTAATTTTGCAATACTGACCTCAATCAGTCTTTTATAGTTATGTGAAAATATTTTTGCAGGCCAAAATATGTTTCGACCAGGGAAGGGCTAAAGTCATAAGCACGGCCCTGAACAGCGATCCCTTCATGTAATTCTATTTTCCCATAGTATTCACAGTGTATCATGTTCAATCTTGGGAATAAAGGTAAATTACTTGTAACAATATATTTTTGGTTCGTTTAAGCATCATTAAAGAGAGTACACTGTACATTCATCTATATATTAGGTACTGAGGTACAGCAAACAGTACTGTCGTAAAAACAGTACGATTTGTCACTTAAAGCAAATTGATTTCTTTATTAACTGATCCCATTATCAGACTCTTGAAAAGCAAAGGACTAGATTTTTTAAAATATATATATTTATATTACGAGCAGTTTTTTAAAACTCTTGAAACCAAAAAGAAATCTGCATAAAAATTGATTTGAACTGTTCACGACTGATTGTATTTTGTTTTTCTGTTCTTTTCCTGTTGCTTCACTTAAAAGTTAAAATCAAATAAAAACCAATAACACAAAAATTAAAGAAAAAAATCCAGGAAACGACATTTTGCATCTTTTAACCTTTTTTTTCCAATAAATGCTTTTTCTCCGTAAAACATTTGAGTTCGAGCTTGCTTTTTCTTTCTTTTTTTTCTGTATGATCTTTTATGTTTCCGATAGCCTTTGAAGTTGTTGTTTACTAAAATATTTCTTTCGTTGTGACTTCTGAAAAGGATCAAGAAATGGATCTACGTAGCATTTCCCGTGTATGCAAAATATATTTACAGTTGAAATTTAATTGAAGAATCCTTCAGTTGGAACTATTGGACTAAAAAATTTATCTTTACACGTAGGGATATTGAGAAAAAATGCCCCAAATAGTCAACAAATGTTGAGCATGCATTTCACGAATTTTTGAAGTAACTGCGTTTATCGGATATTGCAAAAATACTCATAAATATTTAATAAACATTAGAAGCAAAAAAAATACAAATTTTTATGGTGCAGTTATTTTAAAATCGTTATAACAATATCTGCACCATAAGAATTTGTATTTTTTTGCTTTTATTGATTAGTGCAGTGTGCGGCCATTAAACCATTTAATAAACTTTCTAGGGATGACTAACAATCCTTTAACAAATATTTGACAAATTATCGAAAGTTCTCAATAACTCTTCATCAAATATTTAACAAATTTTCGATACATATTAAAACATATATATATATATTCAATATTTATTTATATGTTTGTTATATATGCAACATACATTAACAAACTTTTAATATGCATATTAATATACGATGTATGCAGAGAGACCTCACTTAACGGACACCCCTAAGATAAGATCACCCCGCTTTTACTGTCAGATAAAAACTGCCCTCCAGAAACTGATTTACAATAATGTATTTCAAACCCTTGCTTAGCGGTCACCCTCAGATATGGACGCGGGCACTGTTCCATTGACTTTCGTTCCATTAGACTAGAACCCTTATACGGACAAAATACGTTTGAACTTCGATCTTCACGGAGTTTCTCACAACAGGAAATTAAGGACAAAGTGGATAAGAGCTAAGAAGTATTTTCTCTCTCATTAAACAAAAGTGGCAATTGACTAGGATTTGCCGATTCGAACGACTAATTCTTAACGAAGACTCTGATCATAAATTGATCATTCAGTGATACACTGGGCGAAACTAACAAGCAATTATCGCAAATCTACCTCACTTCAAAATTACGATTATTGTTTACTTGACTTCACAAGAAACCTGTAAGCGTAACGACGGGTAAACTGTGGATTTAATCTCGCATTTAAAATACATCTCGAAGGGAAAGGACTAATAAGCAAAATCCACCAAACAGCTGGTGATCAATTTTTTTCCAAAGCAAATAAATTTTAATATTTAACGCTTTGTTGTAAATTTACTTGTTATATTTAACAAATGCTTACGTTCGTTATCTTAAACTTGTCTTACATGCTCAAAAAGACATGTTTTGAAATGAAGTATTTAAATGATTGAAATGCAATATTTCAGTTACTTCAGGATGAACCCCTCCTTTTTACCGCCACCCCTATTTTACTGCTAAATTTTACTGTCTGGAGAGTGACCATAATTAGGTGTTTCACTGTGTCAAGAAGTTATCAACATACATTTAAAAGGAGCCTTCAACAAATATTTTGTACATTTTCAACAACTAGTTAGCAAAGCATAATATTTATAGTTATGAATGATTAAAACATATTCAACAAAATTTAAAATTCCGAAATATTTATCAAAACATAATATTCAAAAAATTTATTTTTACCATAAAATTGGATACTATATAAACTATAAGTTACTCAATTTTGTTTAGTTGCATTAACTTTTATGAATCTTTTTATCTTCAGAATTTGGACTAACCTTTATGCATTAAAATTACCATTTCAAAAGTTAATTACTTCCACCATTAAAATTTATCATTAAGTTATTAAATTACTAATCAAAATATTCACTAATCTTTTGAATGGTGCTTAAGTTTGCGTCAAAAGTTTTTGAATATTTTCACGGAATCTAACCTAAAATAGAAAGAACTATTATCCTCGTCGTCGAATACATCAAAATTGATCTAGCCACTTATTATTTCACTAAATTACAGACAATGGTATTTTGGTAAATATTTCCGCATTGCATTTTTCTCGTCCTTTATTAGTCATCGATCAATTTCAATTTATCAAGAGCCAGGCTCTTCACAAAAGAGGAAAAATTGAGTTCTGCACAAAGGAGCAAATAAGTCCATGCTCGCCATAAAATTAAAACTGAGTGAGGAGTAAATCCAACTGAGAGTATGAATAATTAATTTTGATAAACTCAAATTATCTTCATCTTTACACTTACTCTGAAAAATAATAGAAGAATTATCAAGAATTTTAAAATTATTAATCATTGAAACTGCTTTAAATATTTAAACCTCTTAACAATGAGCTTTACAATCGGCGCAGCGTCATGTAGAATGTCTTGTTTGTGTTTTCTCGATACAAAGATACTAATGGGGCCGACCCTTTTGCTGCGCCGGGATCTACCCTTTTGCTGCGCCGGGACCTACCATTTTGCTGCTCCGGAACCTACCCTTTTTACCTCTGCTATCAAGAGAACTTAACTCAGAATAAGATGGACTGAAAAGCGGCACTCGTTCTCAGGGCCGTAGCCAAGCTGGAGCTAGGGGACCGATCCTCCTGAAATATGATCTCAGCCCCCCTAGGATTTTTTTAAATAATTTATTTTAGAATTTTATGTTCCTTTTTTTATATAAAATTGTACATGACAATGAAAATTGTTCTTTGACGTTAAAAATATATTTAAAATATATTTCTACGGTAGGTCTTGTGTACATTATGTTTTTTACAGGGGCTTGAGCCTTCATCTACTCTCTGATGAGAACAAGAAATATTATAAATTATAGTATTCTGTAACGAAATTGATCAGCTCCCCTAGTTTTTACTTTACGTTTAAGACTTAACTTTTGCATAAACGTTTCAAGTCAAATCACGCGTAAGATTCCTTATTGGCTATCCTTATTGGCAACTGGCAAAGAATACACGAGTTGGTGTTTAGCAGTTTGACTTTAAATGTTATAGTATTCAAGTTCAATCCACACAGGCTAGTCATTACTCAATAGAAAACAAGGAAATCACAATTATAGCTGAACAGGTCTGGATAAATTCTCTCCTGGGCACCTTGCCTCGACGCACAAGAACTTTGTGCTACGGAGCGTTAGTTCATTAACTCAATTTTATAAGGGTATCAATCAGAAAAATTTCATAATATTTAACTAATTAAACTCAAGTGTCCTTAATCTGGATTATCCAATCCATAGCTAACTTCTTAAACAACAGGTTAAATAGAACATCTTCGAGTTCTTAGTTTTCACCTGCAGCCCGGCCTTGGCCAATCTAATACTTCAAACCACTCGTGACCTCTGGTCATCTACAGTTCTCGGTATGGTCTAGGACTAGCAAGTTATATGTATGGTTCTACAATTAATATTCTGCTAGACGTACCTGCTGGACATCAGTTCTTCTTGGTACAATATAGGTTCAGTAAGTTACAGTCTAACATCAGCAATTAACTCTCTTCAAGAATTCTACTTCAATGCATACTCGAAGTGGCTGGATTTCGATTCTCTGCTTACAGCTTAACATTACAATGTTAGTCAGTTCTAACCGTCTCATTAACACAATTAACAAAAATACTTAACGCAAGTTAGTAAAAACGTCTGTTATTAAGTTACCTAAACACTCGATTACTTGCACAAATACCAATATACTTAACTGAACTCAAATAAAACTAACAGTCATTGATTAAAGAGTACATCATCATGGAACTTCTATTAAAGAGTACATCACCACGGAACTTCAATTAAAGAGTACATCACTATGGAACTTCTATTAAAGAGTACATCACCACGGAACTTCCGTTAAAGAGTACATCACCACGGAACTTCCGTTAAAGAGTACATCACCACGGAACTTCTATTAAAGAGTACATCACCACGGAACTTCTATTAAAAAGTACATCACCACGGAACTTCTATTAAAGAGTACATCACCACGGAACTTCTGTTAAAGAGTACATCACCACAGAACTTCTGTTAAAGAGCACATCACCACTGAACTTCTATTATGGAATACATCACCACGGAACTTCCATTAAAGAGTACATTACATCATCACGGAACTTCTATTTAAGAGTACATCACCACGAAACTTCTGTTAAAGAGTACATCACCACGGAACTACTATTAAGGAATACATCACCACGGAACTTCTATTAAGGAATACATCACTACGGAACTTCTGTTAAAGAGTACATCACCATGGAACTTCTATTAAAGAGTACATTACATCACCACGGAACTTCTAGTAAAGAGTACATTACATCACCACGGAACTTCTATTAAAGAGTACATCACCACGGAACTTCTATTAAAGAGCACTTCACCACAAAATTTCTATTAAAGAGTACATCACCACGGAACTTCTATTAAAGAGTACATCACCACGGAACTTCTATTAAAGAGTACATCACCACGGAACTTCTATTAAAGAGTACATCACCACGGAACTTCTACACCTGTCAACCACGGCGGAATGTCCATAAGAAACATCAACAGTTCGACCACGAAGCGCTGTCCACGAAGTCCGTAGTTCTACTGAATGCATTCAGCCGGAGAACAGCATTCGGACTTCAGATAATTACTTGCTTGCTTCAATTTCGTTCGACTGCACAGGCCTAATTGTAACTTCTGGTTTTTTAATGGCATCCCAGTTTAAACGCTTGGAAACGCTTTTCTTATCTCCAGCACGTACATGGCGCAGGTTTCGTTCGCATTTTCCAATCTACCCGATATCTCCTACCGTCACCAATGCCAACCTTATTTAAATAACTACCATATCCTTAATTGAAACGCACATTCACTGGGATGACGTTACCTGGACCTCGCCGTGCCACCCCAAGCAAATTAACAAACACACTATGACCTTGTTCATTCAGACTTTCACAATCAAATCTCAGAGGAGTACATAACATTCCATTATAATACCTCTATAAGTTTTCAATGCAAAATTTACATTAAGATACTAATTCATAAATATTAAACATATTAGTCTACTTGGACATTTAATATTATTAAATAGACTAATAAAATGTCAAAACATTAGTGGATTTTAAGCCCTCCTGTATCTATCTTTCTAAACCTCCCCTGTAATTTTAAGAGCCCCTCCCCACTTCGCAACAAGGGTCTAGCTACTGGCCTGGGTTCAATACCATTTGGTTTCGAACCCAAGTAAAAGGCAGGATCGTACTGTGTTTACCACGGAATCCGAACCACGTAAAGCCTAGAGAACCACGTTGTCTAGAGCCCCCGGATTGCCTTGAACAGTGAGTTGGTAAGTTTTTCTTTTGCAGTGGTGTGTCAGATCCGAATTAGCAATAAGCTTAGTGAGCGCCTTACCATGGCGAGGTCACTCCCTTGACCTCTAACCTATAGCCAAGCCGGGGCTAGCAGGGCATTTGCCCCAGTTACCCCATCGAGCTATTTACATATAGAACAATCCAGGGTACCCTGTGTCCCATATGTCCATTGCCTTGCCACAGTTGCCCCTTTATCCTGGTCACAGGTCTACCTTAGGATCTATCAATACATAAATAGTGCGCCGTTAACTCGGGTTCGACTCCCAACGGTGCAAAGAACGCTTACTCAGAGATCTCATAAAGATCGCACTGCTCACTGTAGTCCGGGGTTTGGTTCCCTAGGCCTTAAGAGGTTCGGATTCCTCGGAAAACAGTAGGTCCCGGCGCAGCATGACCATTGTAGTCCTTGAGCCGTAAAACCACAAATAAGCAATATATAAGCTATTAGTAGCAACACTGTGAAGAGTAATTTCCAACGATGAATTGGTTACCAAAGCAGTTCAGACAAACACTATTGCCTTGTTTGTCGGGATAATCACAAATCTACTCCTGGCTTCGGTAACACGTGGAAAGTCCAATTTTGCCTCATTTACTAATCATCGCCACTTCAAATTTTCCCTCCATTTTCTGTCTTGCAAAGATTTTTCTACCAATAGGTGACACTCCTGCGTAACACCCAACCGTAACATGAAATGATGGCAACATATAACCAACTTGTTTTTTACTCTGGTCGACTCCTGATGAAGGACAACAATATCTACCTGAAATGCGTCAATACACTCTAAACAATATCTAAAACTACAATTCATGACATTGTTACTAAGTTAAAAGATTATTTCACATTAAACTAACTAACTAATTAAACTAACTAAACAAACTAACTTCACATTAGCTTGTGATGATTTATTTCCCTTACTATCCTTTGAGAAGTATACCAATCCTCTTGCGAAAAACAAAAGTTTTACTGATAAAAAAATAAACAGTTAAGCACAATTTTATCACTGTCAATTATAAATAAATAAACGATTTAGAATAATGTAAATAAAAAGCCTCTTCTTGCTCTCATTAAAGACATTAGTGACAAAGATTCTTCTATTCGTTTCTTGCTACGAAAAGCGGCAAAAGGACATATTTTTGTCTTATTTTTCTAGCTTTTCATAATGGTTTTACGGACGGACAAACTAGCAGACAGAGGGAGAGGCGCGTAGATATTTTGTAATCATTTATATCATAATTGTATCGGAGATCTCTCTCAATAGAACCATTTTTCATGGTTTACGTCAGCTTTCTGTCTATATTTTGGCGCGAAAAGCAAACCGTTAGAGAGAGAAATAAAAACAGATGATGCGTCCATACATAAATAAGACCCTCTACAAGGTAAAAACGAACTGACAGAGGCACATTTACACTAAATGAGAACGATCTTTTAGTTCAGGATAATGTGGTTAAGTTGACGGTTAAAAGTTTTTAATTTTAATTTGATTATGCATATCCGATAATCTCTCGCAGTCAGCTCTTTAATAAAAAACGATATATTAAACAGGTCTTAAGAGCAATGAAAACCTCTCGGTTTGAAGAAATACATCATACAGCTCTTTAATTTGATGAAACGTATCATACGTCTTTTTAATTTGATGGAACACATCACACAGCTCTTTACTTTGATGAACCAAATCAAACAGCTCTTTAATTTGATGAAACACATCATACGGCTTTTTGATTTGACGAAACACATCACATAGCTCTTTACTTTGATGATTTTTTACATGATGATTACATGATTATTTTGATGGTGATGATTCACATGATATATCTCTTTAATTTGCTGAAACACATACACGTATCCTACGGCTTTTTAATTTGACGAAATATATCATACGGCTGTTTAATTTGACGTCACGAGCTCTTGAATTTGATGAAATATCACACAGCGCTTTAGTTTGACGAAGGACGTCATACAGATCTGTAATTTAACGAAATACATCATACGTCTCTTTGATTTGATGAAACGCATTCGTTTATCCTTTATAGTAATCCTGGTGGGAATGCTGAATATCCTTCTGCATCTGGGCAGCAAAATCTGGAAGAAGTCTCAGACCGTTAGTAGTATTCCATCGTCTTTGATCTTTAGATTAAAAGAGTATCAACAATCTTCGTTTCATATTTATGAAAATAAAAATTAAAAAATAGTTTTCTTTTGCACGATGATTGTTTAAAACTATGAATAGAGATATGAAAATAAACATTACACGTAACAAATTGTCAATTAAATGATATTAAATTAATAAGGATAGTAATAGTATTTTTGCAAGTGAGTGGCCAATAATCTAGGATCATTCTGAGCTCAATAGGTCTTGATATTGTATTGAAGTCAATAGAAAATATATGTAAATCCTTACGTAAATTCCATACAAAAAAAAGAAAAAACTGTAGAGATAAAATTAATTGTAGGTCAATTCCTTTTATATGAGTTCAAGATATTTTGAAAATCAGTAATTTTAAGGACATATTAAATGGAAGGCAATGTTAAAATTCGCATGTGAAAAAAATAAATTAAATAAGTTAATCAGCACCTTAAACCATCTTTACTTTAATGTATGTTATTTCCATAATTTAAAATGGGAAAGGGAAGGCTTTTTCGAGCCAAAAATATATATTTATTTGTACTTACTCGTAAATAAGCATGAAAAGCCGGATTGTTCAGAAAATTTCAAGAGAAGGAATATTTGTGATGATAAGGGAATGGTTTTTACATAAAATGTTTCTTCCACAAGGAAATGTATTTTACATTAAATAATTTTGTTTAAATGGGGAGTTTGTTCCTAAAGCCCCCCCTCCTCCTCCTCCTCTTCTTCTCGTGCAGAGTCTTTCTGTAAGGTGTTGACCACTGGCCTACGCAGGGGCGTGTTGGTGTGGGTTGTAATCATCCATTGCAATGAAATGTTGTATATTTAACTTAGGAATACATGGAGTTGTAGCTCTGTAACCTCCCACCTCTTTGATCCTATAAACACCCTTATGAACTTTCTGCACACGCCTATGGCGTTAACATTCCTTTGAACGCATGCTGTTTGTTAGTAAGCAATTTTTGTTCTGCTCTAAAGGAAATCTGCATCGATGTCTGAAATTCAGCAAACAGTAGATGAACTATTAGACCAGTATTTCTCGAACATCTGTAAGCCTTCCTCCTTTTACATTATTGGGGCGGACCTTTCTTGAGAGATCTTCCTTAGGAGAAAATTAGAAAAAGTATGGTCTGAAAATAAGATTGTCAGCCTAATTAATATTATCAAGCTATACTGACCATTATCAGCTGGAAGTTAAATCACTAGCGCATCGTTATTAAAATCTTAAAAGCATTTGATCTAAGGTTTTTACATTTAAAACTGGATTGCATATATATTACATAAACTAAGATATTACTTCTAGATATAAATAATATTATACTATATTCACATTATTATTATAAAATATTACTTCTAAATATAAATAATATTATACTGTATTAAAATTATTATTATAAAATATTACTTCTGGATATAAATAATATTATACTATATTAAAATCGTTATTATAAACTATTACTTCTAGATATAAATATATTACTTCTAAATATTACTTCTAGATATAAATATATTACTTCTAAATATTACTTCTAGAAATTTTACAGTCTGCACTGAAATGTGCTCTTTACGGGAGGGAACTTTCTCGAACTGCTATGATGAATATACATTATTTTATTTCTTGTAAATTTTATTGAAGATCCTGAAAATTACTTAGTAGGATGTTATGGACGGACGACACATTGAAAAACCCTCCTAGGAAATGTTTTTAGTTACAACGTTACAGATTGAACGTCAAAAATGATGTTCGTTGTAAAAATACAAGTAGCGATTCCCTCGGACCGAGTAAAAATGAAATGATTTTCGGCGATGGCCAACATTAAAATCAGAAAACAGAGGAGACATTAAAATCAGAAAACAGAGGAGACATTTCTCTTGATTAAGAATTATGGGTGTGTTTGTCTGTGATTCGACACTATATTAACCAATTATGCAAAAATAAACGAGCACATATTTCTCATTGAACTAAAAAACTTATTATTGACTCATTGACTTCAACCATTCCAGTTTTCACAATTTGCATATGTACTTTTGTATTAATAAATAACAATTTGTATTAATAAATAACAATTTCTTCAAAATATTTATTTTTCACGACACAGTCACGGAATTTTGCGACACACTAGTGTGTCGCGACAGACGCTTTGAGAACCACTGCTCTACAGTGTTATTTTATAAAATGAAAAGCTAACTAGGTCCTGAGAACTGTTTTAAGATTCATTTCTCCTGTACTAAGTCAGATAAGTTGATGAATGCTGAACATGTTATTTGTTGCCACCTTTAACTTAGCTTTGACCTCCGAATTAGTCGTCACAGCAACTAAATCGAAATATAGATTTATTTCAGAAAACTGATTTGACAGTGATGCACGATTCAGAAATTGGCATTTTAGTGGTGGTATTTTTGCCGCTTATTGTGATATTCCGTGTTCCATTTGTCGCAAGAGAAATACGTCATACCATTTTTAGATGCATTTAAAGTGGTATATATTTATTGCACATTCCTTTTCTCGTGTTTTAATGATACATTCTTTCTTTTGTACCTACACGTTCCCCTAATCTTCCATTTGCATGCATTTAGTCTTATGAATTGCTTAATAAATTATAATCAATAGCATGATAAAAATGTTAATAATAATATCAGATATCAACAATAATAACAAATATCAACAAAAATAATATCAAATATAAAAAAATTATATCAGATATAAAAAATAATACCAAATATCAACAAAAATAATATCTGTTAAGGACAAAGGAAAGTTGGCATTGACATTGCAATAGAATAGGAAAAATGTAGCCTTTTAATTATTACTTTGTTACACGTTAAATCTTAGTTGCAACGGCATTGTTGTCAGAGACTAAGAAACCACAACAAACACTGCGGACGTTCTTTTTTACTAGTCAAGTGTTTGCCTTCATCAGTATATATCTTTTCTCCGTTGCATGTCTTTGATTAAAGGTTTCTCGCCGTATGTATGTATGAACCAATATTTCTTCAATAGTTTATTTTCTAATTATAGTTATCAAAAATGTATACAGTCCGGGCCTCTCATTTCATCATTCGCGACCTCAGCGCGGTGGAACCAACTACGGTCATCACCGCCAATGTATCTTAATAGTAACAAATTGCGCTTCGGTTTGAACCAACCAATATCAAATATCAAAAAAGAATATCAACTATCAACAAAAATAATATCAAATATAACAATAATACCAAATATTCGTCGACAACCTGTTTCATATGCTTGATTGTAAAAAGGTGCATAAAACTGTTTATAAAAATTTATATCATTCTAAATATGTGGGCGTCATATAATTGAATAGAAAACGTCAAGTTATTTTGAAATTTAAATTTATAGCAAGAAAATATATTAGTTATAGTTTTAACGTTTTCATATTTACAATTATAGATTGCATTAATTATTTATTCTCAGATAATCAAGCCATTTTCACAATACATCAATTTTGACTAAAATTAGATAGCTAAGGTAGGTAAATTTATGTTCATAATTTAAATCGACGTCAAATTTTCTGCGAGCCTGTCTTCTCTCTCCTCAGGTAAAAGTCACCAACTTTAGGGTAAAACCGTTAATATTAACGCTCATTACTAACATATCAAGGAAACACAGTGAAACTTTCATCCAAAGTGTTAGACTTATTAAAAAATTAAAAACTTCAAAGAAAGAAAGTCAATCAACAAAATTATCGACCAGTATAGTTAGTAATAACACTATTTTTGTAGATTAATACAGAAATCAGTACAAAGCTATATTGTATAACAGTATAGATCAACCTATTAGGAAATGTCTCAAAGGCAAGGCCAATACTGGACGCTTTTTAGAGGGGGTCGGAGAGCTAGAGGGGCTTAAAATTCATTAATGTTCTGATATATTTTATGAAACTATATTTAATAGTAGATGATAAATGGCACGTAAAGAAAATAATGATTTCACGATGCCTGGCGGGAAACGAACACAAGACCTCTTACTATCCAGCCAAGGGCTCTTCCATCTGTTACAGAAGACCGATCGTCCTCCCCTCTCCGAACGCATATAAAATTTCACTATACAGACGAGTACTTTATTTAATAGTATTAAATATCTAAGCAAACTTATATACCTAGCATTAAGTAATAAATTTCCTAACAAATTTTGCATTGTAAACTACAATTTACAATCTTCCCTATCTTTACTATAGAGTAGATGGAGACTCGAACCTCTGTAAAAAACACTATTTACACAACATTTACCTTGGAAATCTATTTTCGATACTTTTTTAACATCAAAGAACAATTTCTATTGCCGTGCACAATTTTGCACAGAACAAAAAATATAAAATAAAATTTTGCAATAATTTATTTTCAAGGGGGTTCATCCCCCTCTCTCCGCACTCTGGCTACGGCCTTTCCTGTAGCCACCCTGTGCTGAAAACACCTGTTCTTTTTTGTTTCTGAATTAGTCATGGTCAACCAGGGGGTAACGTAAGTCCTGTAACTGGATTTTGTTTGTCAGAGGAACTGATTTCCAATTCCTTCTTAAGCTTTTAGCCCAGCTTGACAATACGTCTAGCCACGGCAGTGAATTTCAGGCCAAAATCCTCTGTACTTCTCTTTTACTATACCACGTGTATGCGTAATGATGGAGTGACCACAATCCTGCAGTAAATTGAAAATCGTGGATGAAGCCGATTCCAAAGTATCGATTTTAAACGTTTTTTCTTTAACATCTAACATTTTTTGCATTTCACAATTATACTAGAAAGACAGTACCACGGCTCATTTCACTTCTTAGCATTGCCCAAAACTTAACACTGATAAAAAAAATAAGCTTTTTGGGGGAAATAAATTCTATTTTGGAAAAGGAGGGATTAAAATACGATTGTTCAAAGTGTTTCCACTTCACTGTTTTTCTACAAACCATCGTAGTGAAGGAAGGCGTTATTTTTGAAGGAAAAAAATCTCAGGGACATTCAGAATTTACCAGAAAAAAACGTTAAATGTTGAAGCTTCTCCTGTTGAAAAAAAGCTAAAGATGGGAATTAGGTTTAATTTCCGTTTTCAAAGAAGAAATTGCCCGAATTATAGTCAGTTTTTTTTTTGTTTTTTTTTTAATGTTACTCCAGGCTTTTTGTGAAAAATGCAGACTGAATAAAAATATAAGCGGTCAAACATGATTTTATTATAATTACTTACAAACAAATGGATAAATAATCTGTCTAGCGTCGACCAAACTAAAAAAAGAATGTTTTATTTTTTATGTGCTTAATTAAAAGCATTAAAATAATAGTCGGAATGCATTTACCTTTTTATGAAAGCAAGGAACGTGTATATTTCCCTGTTTTTTATGATAATTTAATAGACAGAATAGTAGGCTGACAAATAGACAGACAAGTAACAAAGAAACTGACAGAGAGGTCAATAGGTGAGCTGGTAAAGTGGAGTAAATAGACAGACAAGGGACA
The DNA here is from genome assembly GCA_006491805.2 of Dysdera silvatica. NCBI lineage: Eukaryota > Metazoa > Arthropoda > Arachnida > Araneae > Dysderidae > Dysdera > Dysdera silvatica. Next base: position 52,123,399 of record QLNU02003225.1, on the reverse strand, counting down.
GATAGACTAGCATTACGTGTAAAAAATAATAAAAACTAGTTAAATACTCACACTTTTAGCTACAACCCAAATTTAAAGATTGCTGTTGATAGTGATGTATTGATAATGATAATTAGCATGGTGATGTCCCATGATACTCCCCAAGTACATGTAAAAGTTTTTCAAAGTGAAAAGCATTTATTTCGCATAGGCATCAAATGTAACAAGTGTTAAATAATTGTTGTTGTAATTTTCAACACAGGTAGGTTTTATGTTCCTAATTTATAGAACATTAGTCAACTTACCAAGAGTCCGGAAGTAAGTGCAATTCATCGTGGATTCCGAACCACGGCTCAACTTCGTTATTCACTTATTGTCGGGAATTTTGGCTACAGATGAACAATTCGGCATTCTCAGTACAGAGCGGTCGAATTCTGACTGATGGGGTAGCGCCGGATTTACGTATAGGCCAAGTAGGCCCGAGCTTAGGACCCAACAGAACCCTCTTGTGTTTAAAATACTGATAATTTACAACATCAGATATTTTTACCGCGAATTTGGAACTTCATTAGAAACTGTAAAATTTAATATGTTAATAATATAAAATCATGTATATTTTTTGTTATTAAAATATCTACAAAAAATATAATATTTGAAATAAAAAATAAAAATAATTTTAAAAGCATTTCATTTCATTTAAATTATTTTACGGATAAATGATCCGGCATTGTGATGAGGGGAGTCACTTATACAGGTATAATTATACCGGTGGCTACTCCATCCTCTTTTAGTCGCTTTTCCCGACAAGCAGGAGAGTACGGGGAGTGAAATATATAATCCCCAACCCACGGGGCGAGGAAATCTAAAACACGCCGAATATTTTAGGAAAATAATGACGACTCCTCCATTGGTGTACGTACCACACACACATTCAAAGAGAAAGGAAGAAATAACCAAACTATAAGTGAGATAAAGTAAAATATAAACACACAAGAACATACATTTTTTAATTCGTTAAAATGCAATTTTTAATTCGTTAAAATGCAATTTTTAATTCGTTTCAGCTGGTACTCCGTTCGCTATATGCGACTTGTTTGTTTTATCGGTTATTAGTTCTTTTTATAAGTTATTAGTTCTCATCAATAATTACGTTTTTATAAATCATTAGTTTTTTATGCTTAGTTTTATTTTTGTGTGTAAGAACCAAGGTAAATAGAGGCTAAAAATTACACTTTGTAAAATTGTCTGGTAGCTAAAACAATTACATATTTCATAGTGCCTTCTTTTCTAGAAAGCAAAATGACTTTCTAGTTTTTCGAACTACTTATTTATATTATTTTATTTGTATTGTTTCTCGAAACTTATAAACTGGTATATGTTGACTTTGCAAGAAAATAAATGTTTTTTAACCTGTTCGTTAAGCCACATTTTTTTCAAAGTTAGTAGTTTGCTCACTGGGCCATCGCGATTTGCTTGGCAATTACTACTTCCCAACTTTTTCTTATTTAGAGTGGCAACAGAAATTTACTACTTCATGCCTCTCAGGGTAAACAGGTACAGTGAACCAAAAAAAAAAAGTTGGACGGCAACTGGAGTGGATTTCATTATTTCATAATTTTTTAACCTCTTATACTTTCAAAATGAAATGCAAAAGAAAGAAAATTTCCATGGTAATTGAAACAATTTTATTTGACTTTAATAAAATGTCGCATTCAAACAAAAAATTAGCAAAAACAAAAATGGTGCCTATCTTCGACACCAAAAAAAAAACTTGGACACTTATACAAATTAAGAAAAAGGTGTTTTCAAAATTAAAATATATAAAACTCAATATTTCGTATGATGTCCTCTGACTTCTATAATAGCTTGCAACCTCTTATTCATAAAAAGAACTAATTTTTCGGTAAAATCAGAAAGCACATTATCCCATATGTACTGAAGAGCACTTTTTAGTTCCTTTTCATTCTTTATATGCCTCTCTCTCAATTTTTTATCCATATACGCCCACAGATGTTCCATCGGATTTAAATCCGGGCTTTGGGGAGGATAGGGAAGTACTTTTTGACTTTATAGACCAACCATGTCTTTACAATTAGAGAGGTGTGCTTAGGGTCGTTGTCCTGAACCAAACAATAACCTTCATTTAGTTTTAATTTAGCAGCTGTTTCTGGTAAATTTCGCTTTAGAATATTTAAATACATTGTTTTGTCCATTATACCTTCGATGAACACCAAATTCCCAACTCCAGTCGCACCCATTGCACCCCATACCATTAGGCTGCCCCCACCATGTTTTACAGTCACATTTATATTTGCTGAATTAAGCTCTGTTCCTTGCCTTCGCCATGCAAAACGACGACCATTAGATCCGAATAAATTAAATTTTGACTCGTCTGTGAAAATAACAGATTTCCAAAATTCTTGTAGACTCCTTATGTACTTTTTGGCGTATTCAATTCGTTTCTTTATATTTCTAGCAGACAAGTATGGTTTTTTTCGGGGCATATATGCTTTGTATTCTTCCAAATATTGTAAATGTTTTATAGTCTGTGGGTGCACACTTGCAATAGAATCTTCCTTTAGCTCTTTACAAGCTCTGCTGCAGAAAGTTTAGGATCTTTTTTGACACAACGAATAATTCTTCTTTCTGTTTGAGATGAATAAATTTTTTGGGTCTACCACTTCCGCTAGGACTTTTCAAAAACCAGATTTTTTTTAATACATATTTATTATGTAATGCACTGTTGCTCGTGGTTTTTTGTCTATTTCTGCACTCTTTCTTATACTTTTCTCCTCTTTACATATTTTCAGAATTAATTCTTTCATATCTGTAGAAGTTTGCTTGTTCTTCATTTTTGCCGGCTTATCGTAATGCAAAAACTCGTCTAACAGCTTCAATGCTACAGTGTTGACTAGGACTATTGCCAACAGAGAAACAACAACTTTAAAATTTGCATAACGCGACTTAATAGTGTTGGTGAAATAAGTGTCCAAGTTGTTTTTTTTTAATGTCTAAGATGGGCACCATTTTTGTTTTTGTTAATTTTTTGTTTGAATTCGACATTTTATTAAAGTCAAATAAAATTGTTTCAATCACTTTGGAAATTTTCTTTCTTTTGCATTTCGTCTCATTTTGAAAGTATAACTGGTTACAAAAATATGAAATAATGAAATCCACTCCAGTTGCCGTCCAACTTTTTTTTTCGGTTCACTGTATATTTCTCTCCTACCGCTTGTTGATGATACGAGAGTGATATAATCTATAGTTTTCGTTAAATTTAAAATTTTCTCAATAACGTCTATGCTCTTATGAAAGAATTTCAGCATTAGTCTGTTCCGTTTCAGTAAACATTAATTATCAGCCCTACTCAGTACAACGCTGGAAGATTTTATTCTTACCGCGTGCTGGCTGGTTTCTTGTTGAAGTCTGGATGGTATACTTGAAAATAGAAAAGATTTGTTTGTACGAATTTAAATTGTGGTAATTTTTATCAGTTTTTGAATTTGGTTTTTACTTTTACGAATTAACTTGAATTCAAAGGTTTATTGATGAATTACGATGACAATTGCTTAAGTGAAGTATAGTGATTGGATATTACGATTTGTTGATGCGAAAATTTCTATAAACGAGTAATGGTTTCACCAGGGTGTCCACAGATGGGAAAAATCAGGGAATTTGGTATTCCCGGAATTATTAGGGTATTTGTCAAAGAGTTGAAATTAATCAGGGAATTTAAATATAAATTTAATTTACAAAAACTTTTTTTAACCTAAAAGTTTGCTAGTTTGTGAATACGTGAAATTTTGAAGGTTTGTGAGTACGTATTGTTAGTACATGAAACTATTTATTTAGCTGTGTTTTTATGCCCCCCGATATTTTTGTAATCAGGGAAATAGTTCGTAGTTAAAAGAAATTTCAAAATAACTTCTTTGTGTTACATATATATCTTAAAATTATAGGGAGAGAAATAAAAGTGAAATTTAACGTATTACATTTTAAGTTAACATGTTACAAACCCTGAAGTGTGGATTCTGATGAAAAATATCATTCTTTGGAGATTATATGCAAGTAATTTATAGTAAATATGATTCCGCCTCTTAAGGGGGAGGGTGAAAATGTAGAAAAAGTTGTCAGACTGAAAGAGAGCAAATTATAGGTTTACTAAAAAATGTTTGGCAAACAAACTTCAGGTAAATAATTTAGAAGTTCATTGTTATAAATATTATCAATGAAATTAAGTGGTGAAACACAGCGAAAAGAACTTTCACTTACTAATTACTCTAACCACACATATATATGGAAATATAGTTTTAAATATATTCAGGCGAAACATGATTTGAAGTAACCTATATATCTGGGATAATAATTAGATTTAATGCAATTTTCGTTCCATGCACAGCCGTGGAAAATCCAAATAATATCCTTAAAACTTTCTAAAAGAAAATCCAATTTTGTCCCAAAAACTACCGTAACACGTCCTGAAAATATCCTAGAAGTAAATCCAACTTTATTCCTAGGAACCGGCGCAATATATCCTGCAAATATGGGAATAATGTACTCAAAACATCCCAGAATGAAATCAAACTTTTGTCCTAAAAACCACCCATACACGTCCTGAAAAAATCCATATAAAGTCCTTAAACAATCATAAAAGTAAATCCAGCTTTTGCCTTAAATACCGCCGTAACATGTCCTGAAAGATCAAGATAAAGTCCTTTAAACGTCCTAAAAGGAAATTGAACTATTGTCCTATAAATATCCAAAACATGTCCGTAGAAAGTTCTGATAGTAAATCCAAATTTCGTCCTAAAATCCGCAGTAACAAGTCTTAAAACATGCTAAAAGGAATTCCAGTTTTTGTCCTAAAATCCTCCGAAATATGTTCTCCGCGGACATCCTCAGGACCCTCAAAGGACGTACTTCACGCATGCACATGGATCACTGCAGGACGTCCCACGGACGTCCGACAGTTTATTTCGAATGTCCTAAGAACGTTGGGGATGTCCGAGAGGGACGCGTAGAGGACGTCCTCGGGACGTTTTTGTGCTATCTGGGGTAACTTAGCAAGAGATGTATAAAGTGAATTTTTAAAACCGCTATTCACGTTTCGAGAGTGACACAGATTTGCGACCTACTTATTTGGTTTTATAACCATCAAGGTGTTTTAATTTTATTATTTATACTGTTGTTTTAAAAAAATTTTAATCAATTTTCCGATTTTTTGCAGTTACAATGAACAGTTTCCAACAAAAATTAGTTTCCGACTCACCAATGGTTACTGCTCATTTTGATGTCAAAGGCATGCAGAGGGATTTTTTTAACTTTCTTATTTTTATTAAGCTTATTGTGATCTAATTTTTTTTAATTAAATACAAAATTTTTGCAGCTCAGAAACTTTTCATGGGCCACTAAAAATCAGTTCGCGACCCATTGGTCACGACCCACAGTTTGAAAACTAATTTAGGTCGTTATCCACTAACTGTATCCATGTATCTCCAAAGTGTAACGTTATACCCAATGGCGTATAAGGGGGGTAATGTGGATCATAACCCCCCATGGGATCTCACACCCCCAATGGGAAAAAACATTAGGTATATGGGACCCAAGCTAATTATATAGAGCCCCTTATGAATTTTCTGCGTACACTTATGGGTATAACTATTTTAATGTCATTATTTGCATTGTAATACCAAGAGTCATCGCCAATGTGTCACTAAATCACCAAAAAACTCACCAAAATTTAAAATCGTATATTTCGGAAACTCTTAATGACAGACATAAACAAAAACAATACTTGGTATTCCGGAGTGACTATATTCTATCAGTGTCATCTATTTTTGTTGAGGGTACGAAAATTTTATTCGAAATACAAAGCATTATATTTAACATTGAGTCAATGTAAACCCTATAATTTCAACTGCATATTTCTCAAAAACCTAATGTGATAAAGCATTTCTAATGCCAGATTCAGAATCGGGGGCTGAATTCTTTAAGAAATGCTAGGTTGCATGTCAGAAGCAGACAAAAAATTAAAATTTGTTAAATAGTGTAATTAGAAAAATGAGTCGAAAAATATCATTTTGTAAACGACAATATCCAGACGTACATCCTCCCACGAAAATTACGTCGCATCAGCACAGGCCATATATTTGTAATTCTCCGAATCCACTCTAAATAATTAAAATAATAATGATTAAAATAATATATACGAACATTTGATTTACTTTTCAGCCATTCATGTTCCTCGCGCCATCAAAAAATTAAAAACAAAATCCTTGGGCTAATGGGACGCCAAAGGCTGGGGAAGAGAGGGCGCAGTGGGCGATCGCCCGTCAACTCACCGGGATAGTCCGGAATTGGACATCGGTTGGTAAATACGGATATGGGGAAAGGAATGAACGTGGCGATCAACTCATCGAATTTGCAGAAGCTGAAAATCTTAGCATCATGAATTCATTTTTTAAGAAGAAACCGCAAAGAAAATGGACATGGAAACACCCAAATGGGGGAACTAGCGAAATTGACTATATCCTGGCAAACAAGAAATCAATTATTGAAGATTGCAGTGTACTGAACAGATTTAATACTGGAAGTGATCATCGAATGGTGAGATGTAAAGTGCACTTAAATACTAAATTAGAACGACAGAAGCTCATTAGGAAACAAGTAAGTAAGAGGGTGGATCTAATGAAACTGAAAGTAAATACCGAGGCATTCAAGTTGGAATTAAAAAATCGCTTTTCTGCACTGGAAGGACTTATTGATGAAAGTGATATCTCAGAAGCAAATGAAAACATTGTTAAGACAATAGTTGAAACTGCTGGGGAAATTGGTGGTGTAACCTGTAAAAAGCACAATAGCAAATTATCTGAGAAGACGAAACAGCTCATGAAAAGGCGAAGAGATATGAAGGTGGACAATCGAAATACCAGTTCCAGGATTGAGTACATAGAACTTTGTAAAACTCTGCGCAAAAGCATGAAAGAAGACATAAGAAAATTCAATTGTGAGCTAGTAAGGAAGGCCATTGAAAATAACAAGAGCCTTAGGGTTGTTAAAGGAAGTTTATCTGTTGGGAAGAAACACATCATTGCATTAAAAGGAGAGGATGGCACCGTAACAAGAAATAGGGAAGAAATACTTAGAAGAGTTGAAGAATTCTACAAAAAACTATATGAAAGTAACAGTGGATTAAACGAAGACACTGAAATAGTCGAAGGAACAGCTCCTAAAATCTTAAAAGAAGAAGTTTCATTTGCAATAAAAAGTATGAAGAAAGGAAGAGCCCCTGGCGATGATGGTATTACATTAGATATCCTAAAAGAAGCTGGAGAATATGTAGAAGACATACTTGCAAAATTCTTTACCAAATGTCTTAACAGCGGTAACATACCAAACCAATGGGATTCTGCAACAGTAATTCTTTTGCATAAAAAAGGTGATAAAGAGGATTTGAAAAATTACCGACCAATTAGCTTGTTACCTGCTATTTATAAAATCTTCACAAAAGTGCTAACACATCGCCTGCAGAAAAAATTAGATGCAGCTCAACCAAGAGAACAAGCTGGATTTCGAAGTGGATTCAGTACAGTGGACCATATTCAAGTATTAAGAGAATTAATTGAAAGAACACATGAATATGAACTTCCATTGTGTGTGGCATTTATTGACTATGAGAAGGCCTTTGACTCTATTAAAACATCAGCAGTCATCAACTCTTTAAGATCAGCAGACGTCGAGGATGTGTACATTGACATGGTGAAATGTGTGTATAAAAATGCAAGTGCAAAATTTCGGTTACATAAAGATACCAAAACTATCAAAATTGGTAAAGGTGTGAGGCAGGGAGATACCATTTCTCCAAAACTTTTTACTTCAGCTTTACAGATGATTTTTCAGCAGATAAATTGGAATAACAGGGGAATAAAAATAAATGGTGAATATTTAAATCATTTGCGGTTTGCTGATGACATTGTTATTTTTTCAACGAACCCATCAGAACTCCAAGACATGGTACAGGAGCTCTCAACTAGAAGTAAAGAAGTTGGACTCAAGATGAACCTACAAAAAACTAAGATCATGTTCAATAATTTCGTAGAGGAAACAAAAATACAAGTTGACAACATTGAGCTAGAAATTGCTGATTCATATATTTACCTTGGCCAGCTGATTTCAATGGATGGCAACATTATGAAAGAACTCAACAGACGTATTAAACTTGGCTGGAGTGCATTTGGAAGAAACAGTTTTATCCTGAAGGGGAAATTGCCTTTGTGTCTAAAAAGAAAGGTCTTCAACCAGTGTGTATTGCCAGTCCTCTCTTATGGATCAGAGACATGGAGTCTAACAGTTGGAGCAATACGAAAGTTACAGACAACGCAAAGGAGCATGGAGAGGTGCATGCTTGGAATAACTAGGAGAGATCGAAAAAGAAACACTTGGGTGAGAGAGCAAACTAGAGTAGAGGACATCATTGTTAAAGTAAAAGGGCTGAAATGGCGATGGGCTGGGCATATTGCAAGAAGAACTGATCAACGATGGACAACAGAAATTCTGAACTGGATTCCAAGAGACCACCGAAGACCTAGAAAACGTCCTCAAACTAGATGGGTGGATGAAATAAGAAAACAGGTTGGGGTGACGTGGAAGCGAATTGCTCAGGATAGACTTGTGTGGAAAGCATTTGGAGAGACCTTCATCCAGCAGTGGATAGATAATGGTTGAATATGATATATATGTGTGTGTGTGTGTGTGTGTGTGTGTGTGCGCGCGCGTGCGTGCGTGCGTGCGTGTGTGTGTGTATGTATATTAGGGTGCGCCTTATTTTTGAAGTTTGGAATTTCTTTTCTGCGAACTTTTCAAAATGTTCCATCATATGAGAAAATAAACCAGTTAATTTTTTTTAAATCGCATTAGATTTAGAGATCGCTACCGGGGTTAAAAGTACGGCTATATTACTCATTACTGTAATCTCATTGCATGAATTTGTGTGGTAATGTTTTATTGCATCCCGATGGCACTGTAGTATCCCATCAGCTGGCAATGAAGTCACAAACATGTTGCCCTAGGCACGAGGTTTTCAACCCACGGCCTGTGGGCCCCACACTGCTCGCCGACATGGTTTTTTTGGCCCCCCTTGGTCATGAAAAAATACAAATTGTTTCACACAAAAATAACGCCCAAGGCTCTCTCTGAATATTAAATTTATGTATTTTATTGTGTTCGCATTTTTACATTTTATAATAAATATCTTAAAACGAACTAAAGCAGTGATTCCCAGTAGGCGTCCCGCGGGCCAGATCCGGTCCGCAAACAATAAAAACTTGCCCGGCTACAAAAGATAAAAAACTGAAATTTTCTTTTTAGGGACTCATTTTTTTCTAGAGGGGAGGAGGCTAAAGATCTTATCATCTCAATGCTATTTCATTGAATTAGAAAATTTCTAGGGAAATAAGTCCCTAGAGCCCCCTCAATGTCTATATAACGTGTAAGATAATTTCAGTTTCATTGCTTCTGGCCCGCCGACCAAAAAAAAATCCAAAGTGGCCTGCGATGAAAACTAATTGAGAACCACTGAACTAAAGTAATACACAGTCTTCCCTCAATCGTGTTTTACTTTAGTTTTCTAGCATATATGGGCATTAGGCATTAGTTTTATTGATTTGCAGTGCAACAGTAACAAGAGTGAAGTCTGTGGCTTGCATTCTTTTCGAGTAGAAACTAAAAACTGATTTATTATGGTTACCTTGTCGTCACCATATACTTGAAATTGTTCTGGAGGCTATTATTCACTTGGGGCGTCTTCGAGTCCAGAAATTTCACTTTTTAAAAAGGCGTGGCCTGCTATGAACTATAAAAAATATAAAACAGCAACATCAGATGGTAGGAGTGCTTCATTTGTTACCGATGTAGCCAGTGATGTGATAAGTTTTTCAAAGAAGCAGCTCGAAATCTTTCAACCTCGCGACGATTACAAAGAACTCTTAGAACTCACAATAATTTTTAAGAGCAATTCCTCCAAAAGGAATATCATTTAAATTTCCTGCTGGACTACATCCTGCCCAGATGGATGGGAAAACTCTATACTCCTTGAAGATTTGGATGTTTCGGGACCAATTTAAATTAACAGTTGCCGAAAACAGGGGAATTATAGACATTTGTGTGCTTCTAGTTCGAATTTATGTTAAGGTGTGGTTTAAAGCTAAATCAGAGACGTGTGCTCCACATGCTATTTTCCAGCTGTTGATGAATCTGGATAAATACAATGCTCTAAATGAAGCCATATTAAAAAAATTGCCTTAAAGAATTTTTTTGCGGCATTTATGGTGTTTGTCCGAAGAAACCCATCGGCTTTCTTTCTTTTTTTTTGATGAAAATATTTCTGACAAAACTAAAGAAAAATGGTCCAAGCTATGGAAACATAAAAAAATAGAATATCCTCAAAGAAAGCAGTTGTCGATCCAGATGTTTTGCATTTAAAGGCACTACATCGTTTTGTTTCCTCTAACACTAAAATATTTTTTTGAAATTTTAGACATTTCGTCAGAGTTTTTACAAAACAAAGCAAAAACGTGGACTGATAATGTTACGTACAGCAAAGCAAAGGAAACTGTTTTATGTATAAGAGTTGTAAATGATACAGCTGAAAGAGGAATTGCCATAATTGTAGAGTATGACAAATTACTCACGAAAGATGCAGACAAAAGCAATACTTTCTCCGAGTTGTAAAAATTTTAGAAAACAGTACCCAAACCGTAACAAGCAAACTTCATTGCAGTAAGTTGTTTTGAACATTTATTCGAATTTCATTACTTCTGTACAATTTTCAGGTTTGTGTTCATAACTGATGTAGTCGTTTGGTATTATAAGCCAATTGCGTAGACTATTATTAACCAAAATATATATATTAACTCCATACTGCGAAGATGGTAGAAACCCCTAAAAATATTTTGATATTCATAAAAAATTCAACAAAATATTTTTTGATAGATTGAACACATTTATGAGTTGGGAGCAAACAAATTCAAAAAAAAAAATTGTTGAGGCCATATAAGGCCCACCCTAATATATATATATAAAGTTTTCCTCGCCCATTCTCGCCCATTCTTGGCGGAAACAGGCTTTGGGACGGGCAGAGCGCCATGTTCCCAAGCCTCTTTTTACATCACTTCTTAATGTGCCATGTCTAGAAACTTCCTGACAATGTGACACGTGTTTAGGATTGTGGCTTTTTGTATTTCAATGTAGGTGTTTGGGTCAATGTTGAGTATCTCCAAATTCGTCGCAAGCGTTTTTGGTACTATCCCTGTTGCTGAGATGACTAACGGGATGATGAAGATCTTTTCCATACCCCATATATCTCGTACTTCATGTCTGAGATCTTGGTACTTGGTGATTTTCGTTGTGTAGGTTGTCTGTATGTTATTGGTGTTGGGTACTGCTATGTCGATTAAGTACGTGGTCTTATTCGATTTATCGACGAGGGTTATGTCAGGACGGTTATGTGGGACTGTCTTGTCTGTTATGATTGCTCTATCCCAGTAAAGCTTGTGTGTTTCGTTCTCATGCACGGTCTCTGGCTCATATTTGTAGTACGGGCATTTTTCTGTCAGAAAGCCAGCATTCGCTGCCAATTTCTGGTGGACTATTTTCGCTACTTGATCGTGTCTATGTTTGTAGTCTGACTGCGCAAGGATCTTGCATCCTGCCATCACGTGTTGGATTGTCTCCGATGCCGCATGACAGTGTCTGCATTTGTCGCTTTCTATGTCTTTTCTCTGGATGAATTTCTGATTGTTATATATATATATATAGTGCAATTATTGACTATGAGAAGGCCTTTGACTCTATTAAAACGTCAGCAGTCATCAACTCTTTAAGATCAGCAGACATCGAGGATGTGTACATTGACATGGTGAAATGTGTGTATAAAAATGCAAGTGCAAAATTTCGGTTACATAAAGATACCAAAACTATTAAAATTGGTAAAGGTGTGAGGCAGGGAGATACCATTTCTCCAAAACTTTTTACTTCAGCTTTACAGATGATTTTTCAGCAGATAAATTGGAATAACAAGGGAATAAAAATAAATGGTGAATATTTAAATCATTTGCGGTTTGCTGATGACATTGTTATTTTTTCAACGAACCCATCAGAACTCCAAGACATGGTACAGGAGCTCTCAACTAGAAGTAAAGAAGTTGGACTCAAGATGAACCTACAAAAAACTAAGATCATGTTCAATAATTTCGTAGAGGAAACAAAAATACAAGTTGACAACATTGAGCTAGAAATTGCTGATTCATATATTTACCTTGGCCAGCTGATTTCAATGGATGGCAACATTATGAAAGAACTCAACAGACGTATTAAACTTGGCTGGAGTGCATTTGGAAGAAACAGTTTTATCCTGAAGGGGAAATTGCCTTTGTGTCTAAAAAGAAAGGTCTTCAACCAGTGTGTATTGCCAGTCCTCTCTTATGGATCAGAGACATGGAGTCTAACAGTTGGAGCAATACGAAAGTTACAGACAACGCAAAGGAGCATGGAGAGGTGCATGCTTGGAATAACTAGGAGAGATCGAAAAAGGAACACTTGGGTGAGAGAGCAAACTAGAGTAGAGGACATCATTGTTAAAGTAAAAGGGCTGAAATGGCGATGGGCTGGGCATATTGCAAGAAGAACTGATCAACGATGGACAACAGAAATTCTGAACTGGATTCCAAGAGACCACCGAAGACCTAGAAAACGTCCTCAAACTAGATGGGTGGATGAAATAAGAAAACAGGTTGGGGTGACGTGGAAGCGAATTGCTCAGGATAGACTTGTGTGGAAAGCATTTGGAGAGACCTTCATCCAGCAGTGGATAGATAATGGTTGAATATGATGATGATGATGATGATGATAGAGTGCAAAATAGCAAATGCATATATAAAATGAATAGTGCATGTAAAACAATAAAAAATAAAAAAAAATGGCGCAAGTTAGATGAATAAGGTTGAATAGAATTAAGGTAAGAGAAAAAAATTAATATAAAATACAATAGTAGATAAATAAAACACAATACTTTTGCAGTTAGAAATTACATAATTTAATGTCGTGACAGCTGTTTCAGTAGCTTCTTGATACTTTTTTCAAACAAAATATACAAACCAAAAAAACTGTTGATTGGTAATGATGGTCACGGTTTTCATTATACGAGTTACAAGTAATGCTTCGGAGAAAAATAACCGTTTTTCACTGGGATAGGAGAAACATCTCTGGATACAACGCCGATCCACGAGACGGCGGAAATGTTCAGAAAAGCAATCATAATTAAACTGATGAGGATTTTAAATACAGTTAATGGGGCAACAGTTTTTTGTAGCATTCTGGGAAAAATATGCTTTCACTAGGATCGTTGATAGCTCCATTGCCCATTTGAAATATATGGAAGGCTTCAAAAAATTAGGGTCAGACAGAAAGTGAACTCGTTCAATTATTCGGGCATCTTGGAAGGAGAAACGATGGTTTTGATTCTAACAGTGCTGGGTGATAGAAGATTTAAGCAATTCTTGTTTTTATGCATAATTTTCGTGTTTCTTGACCCTAAATCGCAATACCATTCGTGTCTGGCTCACGTAGCATTTTCCGCAGTCTTGACAATCAATCTTGTAAATACCGGAGTTGTTAAAATCCGGAATGGGATCTTTAAGCTAGGAAATTCCAATTTTGCTGATGGGGATGAAGACAACCAGGAAAATAAAAGCCTGTAGGATGGAAGCGATGTTGGATGCTACCCCAGGTACAAACGGGATGTACACTGTCTCTTTTTGAGGCGAGGAGTCCTGCGAAACCGTCGAAGATTGTAAGATGCATTTACTTTTGAGTTTGTTGACCGTGTGGTCGATAGGAGAAGTACTGATTCGACGGTGAATGGTCATTTCTTTTAGATGGGCGATTTCTTTGTTGAGTGAATCTTGTGAAGATGTTATGAGAACATCTAAAAAGGATAATTATAATTGTTCACCCACCAGTTTTCGAACAAGTGTATTTCGAAAGCCTGGTTCTGTTTGCTCGCCTTCGCATGTGGCCTCAGCCCATCCATTTTCTCAAAAAATGAGTTCATTCTTCTGGCTCACTTCCAGAGCTCTCACACATTCATCTTCACAAGATTCACTCAACGAAAAAATCGCCCATCTAAAAGAAATTGCCATTCACCGTGGATTCAGTACTTCTCCTATCGACCACACGGTCAACAAACTCAAAAACAAAAGCCTCTTGCAGTCTTCGACGCTTTCACAGGACTCCTCACCTCAAATGGAGACAGTGTGCATGCCGTTTGTACCTGGGGTAACATTCAAGATGACTTCCATCCTACGGTCTTATAATTTTCGGGTTGTCTACATATCCATCAACAAGATTGGAATTTCCCAGCTTAAAGATCCCATTCCGGATTTTAACAACTCCGGTATTTGCAAGATTGAAATTATTCAAAAAAGGTTGTTTAAATTTCTGCCTGATAGTATTTTAGTGTCGTCTTGATTTTTGGGTCTCCAGAAAGTTAAAATTTATTTTTACTGGGGAGGCGTCATTTGTTTGCATAAGTATCTACAGTTATGTACTTGTGATCGAGTTTTGATATGACATATCATTTTTTTGTAATTCATTGCTGTTTTCTATTTGTAACAATGACAAATAAACACTATTTATTATTATTGTTATTCTGACATTGAATTCTATTTAAATGCCAGCTATTTAATATCAGTTAACTTCCAGATATGGAATATCAACTGAGCTATGTACTGAAAGTTTAAAATGATTATTATTTCACTATAAATACAAAAATAAAAAAAGTTTTATATATATATATATGGCCTGCAAAAGGGTTGCTGGTATCTAACTGGAAGGAGACCCACACGCTGAACGTATGTGACGATGTGTGGAACCGGCCAGGCCAGTAACCTAGTGTCCTACCCCGCCTTCAAGTGGTGCAGGCTGGGCTTTCTATTTATGAGGCAAATTAATATTTGCTGCACGGATAGAAAGGCGGAAGGGGAGGGCTAATTCACCAACCCGTCTAGCCAGCGTGGTGAAATTATGGCTAATTCCTCCATTATGTTGACACACCAGAAACCATGGCCCCTAGTCTCCAGGTGCTGGAGTGCTCCTGATCAAGGCAGCGGTCAGCGTGGCATGAAAGCAGGGGGTGCTAAGAATCACTGGAATGGCCCAGGCTGCCGTTTGTTATTGACCTTGGCAACGTATAATGGACGATCCCTTGCTTCTGAAGCAAAACTTCAGGAATTGGAAGAGGAACTTGAAAAGATCAATTGGGACATTATAGGACTCAGTGAAGTCAGAAGAAAAGGTGAAGAATTGGTGGAACTTAAAAGCGGACATTTGTTTTATTATAGAGGAACGGAAACTGGAAGAACAAGTGGTGTTGGCTTCTTAATCAACAAAAGAATTAAAGACTGTCTTCTGGAAGTTGAAAGTACATCAGATCGAGCAGCGAGGCTTGTTGTTCAACTAACTGTTACAAATAGAAAACAGCTATGAATTACAAAAAAATGATATGTCATATTAAAACTCGATCACAAGTACATAAGTGTAGATGCGCATGCAAACAAATGGCACGTCCCCAGTAAAAAATAAATTTTAACTTTCTGGAGACCCAAAAATCAAGAAGGCACTAAAATACTACCAGGCAGAAATTTAAATAACCCTTTTTGAATATTTTTTTATTATTTATGAGTTTAATATTTTCAGGAATTTTATTTCAGTATTTAATTACTATAAATTCAGTTCCCATCCTGAACAATTCGATCCTAAACCTTAGTATTTTGATTGATTTTTTCTTCTCAAATGTACATTACTATTACAATATTCAATTTTTATTATTTCCACCTTTTTATTTTTCTTGATCCTTTAATGCGTCTTTTTTTGGTATACAGAATTTATTATTTGAATCAATTGGAAGCAAGCCATATTTAACGAATACTTCATTCCAATTTAACACATTTCTTTGCTCAATAATTCTTAAAAATTTAGACTGCAATAATTTAATAATATTCATATTGCCGCTATTTAAATTACCCAGATGTTGTTACAGTATATTAAGTGGCTGTACACAAAGGGAAAGTATGAGTTCAATTGACATTCAATTCTTATTACGACAGATAAGGAGAGAGATTGACGCGTTATTTATAATCTTATGTACATGCAATTGAAAATCTGATTAATATATAACTAACCGACCGATTGTCACTCAACTGACAGTTTGGTTGACGTTCAATTTCGCAGTTTTATGGCTCTTAATTTAAATCTGTGATTGGCGTTTGACAATGTCATTAATACTATTTTTAAAAACGCTACTAGCATTCATCTTAACAATATCACTTAACACAGAACCTGACTGTATATTTGATATTTAATTTTATAATATGATTTAATTTTTGTTTGTGTTTTCATTTTCATTTAAACACTATGGTTAATATTTAGTTTTACAATGTCATTAATATTTAATTTTATAATGTCATTTATATTTAATTTTACAGTATCATTTATATTGAAATTTACATTGTAATTTGTATTTAATTTTACAATGTCATTTATATTTAATTTTACAATGACATTTATATTTAATGTTACAATGACATTTATATTTAATGTTACAATGTCAGTTATAATAATTTTAATATTAAATAATGATGTCATTTATAAAAATAATGATATTTAATTTTACAATATGATTGCCATTGAATTTCAAAATATAACTGACACTTAATTCAACAAATCAATGGCAAACTTTCAAATTGCGCGTATATATGCAATATATGCAAGGAAAAAAATGGTTAGTGATAAATACTTTTCTGAAATAGTGCAATTAAGCAATGTTATAAGAGAAATATACTGCGAAAATAATGTTGATGAACAACAACGTACAAAGGTTGACCAGGGCTTACCATAACTAGTAAAATTTGACACTGGTCGGAATATACGAAATACAAATGAAGAAGGTAAAAGACATTTACCATCTGCAAAAATATTCGCAACGTTTCGAGAACTACTGTTCCCTTCATCAAGCGAAAGTGATGCTTTGGAAGAAAAGCTTTCGCTTGATGAAGGGAACAATAGTTCTCGAAACGTTGCGAATATTTTTGCAGATGGTAAATATCTTTTACCTTCTTCATTTGTATTTCGTATATTCCGACCAGTGTCAAATTTTACTAGTTAATGTTGATGAAGGTTCACAGATAGTTACGGTTTTGCCAAGACGTTTCGCTAACCACTATTGTAGCGAAAGAATGGTCCACCATCATCAGAATAAAATACAATTTCTTTTTCTTTTATTTTCGGGAAAAATACGACTGTATTTTATTCTCATAATGGCGGACCATTATCCGCCGAAACAATTGTTAACAACTCAGTTACAACTATGACTATTTGTAATTTTTTTAAATGGTTTACAAGAGTTGACAAGACAATCAATAGTAGCTTATTATTTAGAACTAAACCATCAAGTTTTATTAAAAGGGTAAACAGCGCACCTTCCTAATTATTTAACTATTAAAGTAATTAATATTTATTAAATTAGCTTAAGAAATGGCGTGGTCCTTTAACTTTCATTTCGAAAGCGTTCTTATATAATCGCCTAAGAGCTGAATGCGCTTAAGGTAACGCTCATATATACATAAGCGGTGTAATGGCGACACACTGCACAAATCAATAGTAGCTAACAAAATACAAATTTTTATGGTGCAGTTATTTTAAAATCGTTATAAAAATGACGTCACTAATAGCTATTTCGATAGCATTAAACAGCTATCAACGTCAGAGCAATGGTGCCTTCTGTTTATGTCCATGATGTTGGTAGGTGTTGCCATCACTTCGGTTATTATTTTTTATACGTATATTTACAAGGATATGCAGAATTCAAATTGGTCTCCGTTTTTTTCTAAAACGGTAACAACGTATACAAAATCTCAGCTTCAATAAAAAATATCAGTGCATTGTAAATTAAAAATTATCTTCAACGTATCTTATCTGTGAAACTCATACGTCTCTTGCAATCTTATTCCAAATAACATGCATTTAAAAATTATAATAATTATAATAATATTAATTTATTTGTTCTCTAAATTATTCACTGTATGTCACTTATATTAATATTTTAATTATACACATAAAATACATAGTCATTTATGTCAATGCATAGGTAAATGCCAACGATCAATGCAACGTAGAAAATCCGGAGGAATTACAGAGGTATAACCTGCTCCAGGCTTGAAATATCGTCTGGATATTATTATTATTATTATTATTATTATGTCCGTTATACATTGTTGTGTTACACAGCATCAAGGAGATAATCACTGTCCTCTTGATCTGGACTTCTTGGTTTAGTTCAAGTCTCACCCAGAAACCTGAGAACTGTCCATATATCTTCTTAATATATAGGCGGTGCCCAGTAAGGCAGTTTTTTGTAGGTCTGTTGTCGTTATGTCAGTAATGTCCAGTTTTTCTTGGAAGTTCTTTAAATTAGGTGTGATGGCCCCCAGTGCACCTATCACAATCGGGATGACTGTTACTTGTTTTTTCCAGAGTCTATTAATTTCTATTGCAAGGTCACGATATTTGGAGATTTTTTCGAATTCCTTCTCTTTAATTCTGCTGTCACCTGGCACCGCAATGTCGATGATAAATACCTATTTTTCCTTCACCAATGTTATGTCTGGTATATTGTGTTTTAAATGTCTGTCTGTTTGAAGCCGAAAGTCGAATAAAATTATTGTTATTATTAATAATAATTTCTTAAAATTTACAAAAGAAGACATTAAAAGTTGTAAAAATACAAAGACTGAACATTTGGCAATGTTTACATCCAATGGCGATTTGAATTGATCGACAAAATCAGTGAAAAAGGAACAAAAAGATCTCAAGAACACTCCATTTTATTGAATGAAAGATGATGGCCTATTGTTTGCAGCGAATTACGGCCTAAGAAAAGAAACAGGCTTAAAAATATATCTGCAGGAATTCTTGAAAAATCAAATGAAAAGCTTTTTTCGAATTTTGTTTCTGAAGCGCAACGTCTAGTTTGTTTTGGAGTTCATGGACATTTCAAACTGTTTATCTAGATCCTATTCTTGTTTTTAGATCACTGTAAATAAAACACAGTTTTCGACAAATTCGTTTTCCTGGAATTGCTGCGCATTCAAAACAATTTTGCACGTTTCTATTTGCCTTGTAAAAATGCGAGGGATTTTTATTTATTTTCAATTTGTTTTGTGCCGAACTTCGCATCCACTAGCGTATTCGCTTGTTATCTTGTTTATTCATTTAGTTGCTTCGTCCGACGATTGATTTTGTAAAAACATAATGGCCTCTCTCCAGTCCCTCCCTGCTTCTGCTGTCTGTGGCAATCTATTTCAGTACTTTTTAGTATTACCATACTTTTTGTATATTATATATTTCATGTACATTTCATAATATATTTCATATATTTTTTAGCCAGCCTGACACTTCAATTCTAATTCTGAATTCATACAAAAGTAGTACTCTAATCTGTCAGGGACAGAGGTATGGGTGTGGAAAAATAGACAAATTTCCAGGGACTCGGATGGATATCTTATTGGGTCTTAAAGAGTATTGAAGTAAATACGGCTACCACAATTTCTTAAGTTACAGCCGGGACTGTCCCCAAAGGATAGGCGATGTGTGCGCTGCGTACTTCCAAGAAATTTTGAAAAATACAGAGTACGCGGCGCGTGCTCTCAAGGTCTCAAAAAAGTTTTCGTATTTGCTGGTTTTTGGACAACTTTTAACAAAGTTCAGCCTTCTTTTTCTTTTCTAGTCATTTACAAACTTGAATGGAAACAAATGAGAAAAATCCCTGAAACACCTCAAGACTCAAAATAGTATCCTGCGTACGAACAGAAGAGGAATGAAAAACTGATGGAAGGGGCATGTGCCACCTTGGGCTTGGATATACGGTAGACGACCAGTCAAACGCCAGTCAGCGCGGCGCGATGACATCACCAAGTCCAGTAACCCCACAATTTCAATACTCTTTAATTAAGACAGCACCGCATACTCTCAATAATTTTCTTCAGGACAGTCCTGGTTACAGCTCTTGGAAATGGTTACGGGAAGGGGTAGGAATTGGTTGGAGAGCCCGACCTATTAAACTACTAGGGTTCCGTGTATTCTGTCGTGGTAGCATCTAGGCAAGGTAATGATATGCCCCGGGATTTCTAATTTAAGTATACCGCGTAATTTGACCATTAATAATCAGAATCCATCTTTCGTTGTGCACAATGTGGAATTTAGGTACACACACATTTCCTGAATATTTTGCACCATTGCTTCCTCAGTTTCCATAAGCCTTCTCCTAAATGTGTGATATTCTTAACCTACCAGAAGTATCCCATTTTTTCAGTCATCGTAGGCCATAGTGCATTGGTAACGTATTCACGCAGAGCGCCATGAATCCTGTCTTGGAGTTCCTTGGAAAGAGATATTCATCCCAGATAGCGAAGATCATCCTAGGGACGTCCTGAGGATGTACGGAACGTTCTCAGGACGTCTCAAGAACTATCTTTGCTATCTGAGTTATTTTTCAGAAAACTGTAGATTCTGACGTAATATATCCTTTGATGACGATGTGCCGGATAAATACAAACAAACATTGCAAATGCGTTGGCCCGATGATAACTAGACGTATGATTTTGATATGATCTCAGGCCATTTCTCATACAACACCGAAATGTCGATCATCACAGAAAGGTAAGCAGAATTGACACGGTCAATGATAAGGAAAATGACAGTGTGAAAATTACGTTTTTGACGAGCAAAGGAATGATCTCAGTTTCTTATGACGGTAGTCCTCGTGTTCTATGGAAGACCGACAATTATTCTTAAGTCGCTTGTAGCTTGACTGGTAGTCACCTCATGATCAAGAAAAATCAATGGTCATTCTGTATGAAAATATTCTGATTCCTATCAATATCGATTCTTCTTTATTGGCGCAGTATAGCCCAGATGCTCTTGCGCCATAAAAAAAAACAAACAAACAAACAAACGATTCTTCTTTAAGTGTGGAGCATCTGATAATTCTATTCATGATATTTTCTTTATTTAAGTTTCGTAACTGAGATATTTAAAGTTTTATAACATTTAATCTATTATGGTGCTTGGCTATTGAAAATACACGTGTAAGTTCAGTTCAGAGATTTTTCTTTCAGATAATCGTAGGTTTTGGTTTGATAATTTGCTGCTCATTTTCATGTCATGCATGTCTTTTCTTATGCCTAAGTTTCTGTTTCTTAGGTAACCGGAGAATATATTTTTGTTTTAACTTAAAAAATAACTATGCATAGTGATTCTTGAGTGATCAACTTCGGAAATAAATCGCCATGCTGTTATCGAACTTTTCACCCCAGGGCGCCAAGGACCCTCTCATAATAATGAGAGGATTTGAAAAGCATTGAGGCTTTTTAAAAAAAGTACACCAAATAATGTTATGCAATCTTAATACAGTCGAACCTCGTTAAGACGAACACCAAGGGGAACAGAAAATCTGTTCGTATTAACATTAAGTTATCTTACCAAATAAGGATAGTATGCTATATAGTCTGACGAGACTTCTGAAAACGATTCGTAATAAAAGTAATTCGTCTTAAACACGTCCGTCTTAACGAGGTACAGCTGAATTAGAAAGGGCGAATTCCTTGGAAATCTCACTAATAATTTGAACATCTTCGTAACTTCTTTCTGTTCTCAACAATTACGACACTAAGCAGAATACCTCCATTTTTTAAACTAAAAAATATGCTGAAGGAGAGGTAGAGTGACATAATGTGGCGTAATTCTCCATTATTAAGTCATGTTTTATAAGACTATCCCGCATAAAGTTGTTATTGTTTCGTATGTAAAAAGTAATAAATGATCTGGAAATGTTGGCCGACTAAGCGGCACTGTGTTTCCAGAAGAGGGAGGGACGTAGAGTCCAAAAAAGGAGGAAAGAAAGAAGGGGTAGAATCTCCATTTGGGGATCAGAGCTCTTAACGAGATGTGGTGGAAGAACCTAATTTGGGAGTGGTGAACTAAGTCCAGTATGTGAAACATCACCCCTAATTCCCAACGACAGAGTAGTATCACATTTGAAATTTCTGGAAGGCCCAAAATTGTGGAAGGAGTTTAGCCAAGGACGAAGCGATGTCCTCTGAAAGACCAAACACGCAAATTTCCCGGTGTTTCTTTATTGAGAGAAAAATCGGGCATAAATTTTTCCGATAAATTCAAAATTGTACTGTTGTTATTGGTCAATAACTTCCTGTGTTAGGTCCAATTGCACAATGATTGTACAGTATACAAAAGTGTTGAATATATAAATCATTGAATGCACGCCGGTTACCCAGTTGCCATGTCCATTACCTCCTAAGCTGTTGGGTTTGAGATTGACTACCAAGTAATCTTTGTTGGATATGAATGTGTCGTGGTAATCTTCGTCGCTTAGCACGATAGCGCCGGGAATTTTCCGAAAATTATACGAAAACGTCAGACACCTAAATATCCTGATAAACAGGACTGGTGGCAATCGGAAAACAAATAAATAAAATTGATAATCTTACACACGAAACTGAGGAGGACCAGTGGATGTTCTTGTCATTACCAGGGGCTAAGCAATATGGAACCTTGTTTTTGTTTTTATACATTTGTCAACCTGAGTCAGATATTTGGTCAATGGTAATAGGATTTTTCCTGAAAGTTCACTCGAAACGTCAATACAATGCAAGGATAATGAAGGAAAGCTACAAGAATAACTTAAGATCGTTTTCCAACTTTCGTTCCGACGTAGCGCGTTCTGCCAGCCGTATGATTAATTGCCTACTGGAAATCTGATGAGGCAAAAATTAAGGGACTTGCACTAAGTTCGAAAAGTAACTAACGTTTTCAGCGATAATTGTTTGACTGAAAAAAACAGGCAAAAGCAATAAATCTAATCATAGGATTCCGAATAACAGAATTTCGATATCTGCATCAAAATTTATTTCTCTGTTCCTGTTAGTAAATTAATTGGAACAAATGACTTGACTACAATAAAATCTTTAATATTTTTTCGGCATTGGTTTCAAATGAGGATTGAGTATAATGCTTCGCTGCAACGAACCGAGTAACTTTTATTCGTTGTATTTTCTTTCCAAATACATGCTATGTCCATAAAACTGCCTTTCGTTCTGAAGAAAGCTATCGAAATGGCTGGTAACATTTTAAAATCTCTTTAACTAAAAATTTTGTGTTATTTTGTATCTAATTTCTACACAGTATGTAATAAAATTTGATGTATACCCGCCAGACAAATCAAAATATTCATATAATGTTTTTTATCAGCTTAAATTTTATAACTAAATTTTGAACACCCTCAGCCAAATTACTTTCGTTAATAGTAAATTTTACTAAACTTAAATTATTTTGAAGGTTGTTCAAATGTCATCAGTTCAGTATGTTATTATCCTTTAGCAATTTACTGAGAAGAATTAAATACTTGAATTTAAATTTTATTCGTAGCAGAATATTTCTGTAGTAAATTCGACTACCTCTTCTAAAATAATCACTATCATCACTAAGCGTATTTCGAATTTAATTAAGAGACTCAATTAAAACTGTCAACTCAAGTTAATCTTAATAATGACTAATTGAAAGTATGGCTGAAGGCCCTTGTATTTTGCATCACAAATCAATTTCACGAAGTCACGTGTGACATGATCACTAGTTCAGCATCACATCCTGGTGTGTTTACAGGAAATGCTAGCTATATTTATACTACCGCCGATTTTTAAGCAAAGTATATAAAAATTTTAATCAATTACAATTTCCAATTTCCTTTAAGCAAATCATCAATTTCTTTAAGCAAATCATTAATTTCCTTTAAGCAAATCATCAATTCTCTTTTAGCAAATCATCTATTTCCTTTAAGAAAATCATCAATTTATATAGTTTCACGTTGACTTTCACATAATAATCAACAAAAAATTTCCAGGTAATCAGCTGTGTAGCAAAACGATTTTTATTGCTAAAATTTGACGTTCCGATTTGTACTGCGCGAATCATCATCAGGAAGGTTAGTTAAAAGAAAAACTTTCAAAAAGTTGTCGAATATGCCTGTTGCGGAAACAGTATTTATATATGTTAAAAGGAATTATTATAAAATGGTAATGTTGCAATGCCATTGCGCGCCGAGGATGTAGGTATGAAAATCTCGTGAGGAATAAACAGATAACAAAATCGGCAAGTAGAACATTCAATTTTAAATAACCATTTAATCCTTTTTGATCATACTAAAGTTCTCGCAAAATCAACTAATTTTTGGCCCAGATTATACAGAGGAGCAATAGGGATCATCAAGCATCCTAATAATTTTAATAGAGACGATGCAAAAACCATTCCCGTTGCTTGGCTACCCATTCTAACAAAATTGTAACGCGTGAATATCCGTTTTTATTTTTCGATTTCATTTCCTTCTGTTTTGGCTTTTATATTCGTCTCTAAAATTTCATAATAATTTCTTTTAACGTATTTATACTGTTTCCGCAACGTATGTATATTCTACAATTTTCTCAAAAGTTTTTCATTTAATTTAACCTCTTCTGATGATGATTCGCACAGCTCGAATCGAAACGTAAAGTTTTAGCAATAAATAATCGTTTTGCTACACAGATGATTGCCAGAAAATTATTTTGTTGATTAAATCATCAATTTCCTTTATGTAAATTATCAATTTCCACGTATATTGACCTTTCATACTTTTTGACCCAAAACGAACTTACTGCTGACGTCATACAGACTATGAGACATACGATAGGTTATACACAATTGTTATAATGAGAGGTATATAACCTTAAGTCCTGAATAGTTGTTCTCTGTTCAGAATATCAGTTCCCGTATAGACGCCGAATTTAAAGCAGCAAGAACAGGGGTCAGTGCTTGAGAAGGTGACACGAAGGAGCTCTCCACGTCGCAGGGCAACAGCCGTTAGGCCCGAGGTTCGGAGTTCTCGTTAAACGTTAAGTGCAACATGCCAGAATGTCAGACTTGCGTAGTGATTTTGAACCTAAATCCTCTGTGTTTCTCTTCCACCATGCTACGTGAGGTTGTGTGATGGTGGAGAGAAAAATCGCCATCTCTCATGCAGTAGATTTATAATGATTATTGATGACATAATCCTGAATGAATTTTATGTGCAACATTTCCATGCTAGTAATCGATAAACGTCTTCAATTTTATTAACCCTCTAACTGCTTATCCCGTGATTTCCACGGGCAACATGAAAGTAACAAGATTTTCTCATCCCGCGATTTTCGCGGGTATGAAATTTTTCCATCTTTCATCTGTCATCATCTTTGGTTACAAAAATGTGCTACATATTTTAACTCTCAATTACATGTAGATTTGAAATATATAATAAAAAATATGCAGTTTTTGAAGAGATTTTGATAAAAAAAATTGAGCAGTTAGAGGGTTAGATGGAAGATACTTTAGCGCTGTTGGCATACCTTCTTTATTACTGTAATAATGGAGAAAAATATTTTCTTTTGCTAAAGAAAAATATTTTCTTTTGACAAAGAAAAATATTTTCTTTTGAAAAAGAAAAATAGTTTCTTTTGATAAAGAAAATTGAATGTTACCAATATTTAAAACTCTTGCCGTCCTTTCTATATATGCCTCCTTTCTTGAATTCTTTTTGCGCATGGAGAAAGTTATCAGAATGTGCGGAGAGATGTCCGTGAAACGACTGGTATCACAAGCCTTGTCACAGAAAACTTTCCCGAAATAGATCCAAATAATCGTGGAATCGCAGATAATATTTCTTTATCTTGGAATAGCTACTACCGCAAACTTAGAAGAGCATCTTCTTTTTCTCAATCTTGCCTTTTTTTTTTTAAAGTGGACTTATGTTATTCTTTACACTCTTTTGAAAAGAAACAGAAGCTTATGTAAGAAAATAAATACCAATAGAACTTTAAGTAGAAAGTGACACTGATAGGGACACCCCAAACTATATTATAATGGTATACGGTGCTAACACATTCTAATAAACTATAATATTTAAGAAATTACAGATCAAATGCTTTAAAAAAATTTAAATTGATCATCAGGTGGTTTCGCCGGAATGGTTTCTGCAGAACTTTCCGTTCATCATGAGCTTTTCTTGTAGTTACAATCAGTTGGACAATTAAATGTGAAACTGTATCAAAAAGGTTCTTTAAAATTCTAAATATTCTCTTTGATACACAGCGTCCTGTTCTTTATATAAGTAACTATTTATAAAGAGAGTGTTAGAGAGCAAGTATTACATTAACTGATGAAAACTTAAATCCCCAGTATTGCAAGTGAAAACACTTTCCTTTCATAAATAACTGAAGGCTTCCTTCTCAATTTTTCTTTTTTTTTCAGCACAGGATTTGCTCGTGGTCATCTATATACATATAGTAATAAATTTTAGGGAGGGACTCAATCCTCCCCTTATAGCTTTGAAATATTTACATTTTTTGGTTAATTTTTAGGAAAAAATAAAATGTTTTGAAAGCAATCTGCCCTTTGTTAGAGAACCCGCATTAGCGCCCATAGATAAGCTACTACTGTTTCATCCAATTTTTGAAGATTTTTTTTTTTTTTAATTAGAAAATTGATCGGTCGTCATCAGTTTTGAAACAGAAAAGGGACCAACGAGTTTAATAGTTCGTTTGCCTGGAACCAAATTGTTTCACAAACCTCTTCGTCCTTAATTGTTAGAATTTACCATTTGTTTGCACTTTTTTGCTGATGTTGATTCTGCTGTTTCTGACAGGGTTAAAATTTGGGTTCCCAAATATGTTCTATTCCCCGCATCCGTAGGAAATGTTTGATTACTGTGCATTCACGCCCTATACAAAATCAGTGACACATTTGAAAACGAGCAGTCCAGTTTCTAATCATTAAACTACATACAATCTGCAAAGTGTACACGCTAAACTCAAAAGAATAAGCCTCTAACCCAGCTATTCAAATGAAAATGTAAATTAAGCAATTAGATCGTAGATTATGAAAAATAATCACAAACGGAAAAATAAGTGATGACCTGTCACTCAAGTGCGCAAACCACCTTTTGTCGTTTCTCCTGAAATTCCATCTCTCGCCCTAAGTTGTTAATTCTTAAAATAAAGTTCTTAACTTAAGATAAAGCTCTTCAGGTTACTTCTTTGGTCAAAAATAAATGTAACAGACGAGTGAAAGAAAATCGCCTAAGGTCAATATTCAAATTTAGCCAGTTTTAATTAACATTAATTCGCAACTCTCTAATCTACATCTTTCTAATTCGCAAATCTCTAATCCACATGTCTCTAATCTGCGACTCTCTGATCCCCAACTCTCTAATTCACAAATCTCTAATCCACATCTCTCTAATCCACAGCTTTCTAATCCACAACTCTCTAATAAGCAACTCTCTAATTCGTAACTAATAATTTTTGGATAAAGGGAATTAAAATTGCAAAAATGTATTAAAGCATATATATTTATATAAACATAATAAAGGGAAGAAATATATATTTAACTCAATTTAATCTATAATTCGTGTTTACACTTTATGTAAATAAATTTATTACAATAATGTATTTAAATTTTTATACTAGCTTATAGATTTATTCATACATTTACTCATGCGTTTATATATTTCATACATTTATACATACATTCAGGGCCCGACCATGCCTTTGCGGGGCCCTAGGCCAGGCCCATATTTGGGGCCCGTGTCCTCACGAAAATTTGGAAAGGGCCGCAGAGTCAGCTGAGCCCATTTCGAAGGGATATTGCAAAATTGGTCCCATCATAAGTTGGATAGGTAAATACAGTGTTACCTCTTGAAAGGGGTGCCTCTAAATAAAGGATGATTACTGTGGTCCGCAGTATATGCATATATCAATATACAGTATGTACCTGTGAAGAACGGACACCTCTATTTAAGGGAAAAAGTCTTGTCTTACGGATGTCGTTTATTGGGAGGTAACACTGTAATAACAAATGCACAATGCTTCTGCTCTGTAATTTATTTATTTTATTTATTTATTTTTTTTAGGGAAAGATTTGGTAAAAGTAAAGAATTTGTATATAAGAATGAAATAACATCTTGGCTCTTTTTCGGGGCCCCTAAAATTGCGGGGCTCAAAGCCCGTGCTTTGGACGCCTTTGCGGTGATCAGGCCTTCATATATATTATACATACATGATATGCTCTATTATACATTTACCCATACTTTAATACTCACAATATTCATTTTTCTAAAGTATTTTATTTCTTCATTTTCATTTTTAATTTAAATTTTTTTTTTAGTTTAATAATATTTTCGTTTTTAAACCTCGTAATTTTCGTTTCTAATTTTACGCGATATTCCTGTTATATACTGGTGTTCAAAATTAAGATTACACTCAATTTTATATCAATAGGAGAGGTGCATATTTCGCTCTATAACTCTCGATAAGCTATATTTATAAAAAATCATATTACAGAAAATTATAAAGCTATAAGCCCTTAATATACTTACAAAAAAAAACAAATTTGGGGCATCATGTGGAGGATAATTCACAATTAAAATTGATGCAAACATTGAAGGTCGAAAACGAAAATTCGTAAAAGCTGATTTAGAATGGCAATTTTTCTCATATGAACCTACAAAATGATTGTTGACGATTATGTAAGCAAAATTTTTATCCTAAATCTGTTTTTTATGAATTATTGTTTTCCGCCCTAAGTTTTTGTACCGTTTTTGATCGTGGATTCTCCGTCATAGGATGGGTTTTTTATAATTATATTAAGTATTTATAGCTCTTTAATTTTCTATAAAATGATTTCATATAAACAAAGCACATCGGAGTTATGGAGTAAAATATGTTCCTCTTCCATAGAAATAACACTGACAAGACCGACACTGAATTCAACCGTCTTACTAAATAATATAACGGTTTAAAAATTTCTCGGTGAATTTCGCGGTGTTAAACCCTACCCCACACAAATACACACAGCTTTGAAAAAATGCTGTGTGCCACTGCACCCCCCCCCTCGGAAAATTCTGGGTGGCCCACTATTCTGACGCAAGGTAGTTTTTGTAGTATTACGAATGCAAGTTATTGAACGAAGATTTTAATCTTCGCAAGAAAAGATATTAAATGATTACAAACAATAAATTCACGATATTTCCCATGAGCAGTAAGATCTTCCATTATTAATTTGTATCCTTAATGCATAAATTTATATTTCAACCTCCTTTTATATGTTTCATGCATATTCAATAATACAAACGCAAACAGCCAGCTTTCTAGAAAGATCGCCATTGATTTCACCAAACTGCCAAGAAGTCTTTCGATAAATAGCAGTAATAGAGGCGATATCCAAAATTACAAAATAACATTTAATAATGAATCCGAAAAATCCTGAAATATGTATTTGATATATTTTAAAAATGCATACAATGTTTCAAAACTTAATCTTTAGCTCTAAATTAAACAATGTCAAACAATCAACGTTTATTGGCGTAGTGATACCGACGCCGATGGTATGGCGTAATTAGATGGTGAAACGTTCGAAAGAAAATAAATATTTCTGCCTTCGGTGGGGCCTGAACCCACGACCTTCCACTTGCCGGGCGGAGGCTCTCCCTACTCTCTTAGCTCTAAATTTTAACCGAGATACAGCCGTTTGAAATCTTCAAAAATGCCCCAAATTTTGCCCTTCTTTGGCACCTGACATCTATATTAAGGCCCATGCTGAAAAACGCTCAAATACGTGTCTAACAATTTTTTGAGAGCTTTCAAATGAGACCACTCCCATTAAAAGCAACGTCATCTAGCTCGAGCTCTTCCCTTGTAAGTGTAACCTACATTATAGATAACATATTTTCAAATTTCAAAACGTTTAATCTTCCCATTGACATAATATGCCATATAACGAATACACTAATACTTCTGTACATATCTTTTGTATTTTTCATTATGTATATAATATGCAATAAATATACGTATTTTGTATGTTATATATATATTATTCACATATATAGAAATGCATGTTACATGCACGCTTTACAAATTCATCTTACATGTGCATTTTATTAAAAGAAAATCCTAGTGAAACCGTTTGCGTTTTTCAATCTAGTAGTCAGGAATTTTTCTTATTTCTGAATCCGATTTTTTCTTCTTTTTTTTTCGTTCTTTCTAGCTTTCATTTTTTATTTCAATGATTTCGTATTTGACTATCTGGGTCCACGAGCGCTTCGAATGCTACGATTAAATTGAGTCCATTTGAACTTAGAAAGGAAAAAGGGGGAGAAAGGTTTAGTAGCATTTTAGGCTTAAATCGTGCTTCCGAAATTAGCACAGCTGTGAACGATCATCATCATCATCATCACCTCCACAGCTCTAAGTCAACAACTTCTTTGCTCTCTTTCTTCCTTCTTCTCGGAATCCGAAGATTTCGTATGGCTAAAAAGAAAACGATGGAGATGATTTCCTCCCAGTTCTCCCATTCCCCAGTCGAATCGGTCGTATTCTTTCCTTACGCATCCTCTCTGAGAAGAAGAAGAAGAACTTCGACCTAACAGCTAGTAAACAGTTTTTCCCCTCGTCCTCTCTCCTCTTTTATAATTCCTCCGTTTTTTGTTCGTCTGTTCATTGGGGGAAGAGACAGGAGGATGGAGCTACCCGTAACGGCCTACAGTCACGCTAGCCGATGCTTGCCCTCCTGGCCGACCACCCCGACTTGCCCTCCGCTTTCTGGAGCTGTCACAGCCACGTGCTGAGTTTCCATTCTGGTTACCCACAAAAGAGTTCCCCCTTCGAGAAAAGTCATCCCTCGTACAGAACGAATAGCCTAACTGGAATCCGCCGAAATGTTCGAATATATTTAATTTTAAATTTCGGGAATACGGTTCGGCAGAGAGGAATATGCGAAACTAGAAAAAGCATTTTAAAGGATTCGTTCTATCCTTCTAGAGGGAACGATGCTACTGTTTCAAGATTTTTCTTCTGGCGCTTAAAGGTAATAGAATTTTATATCTGCCCTAAGAAGATCTTAAACAATAAATCACACCGTTCTTTTAAAGCAGTGATTCAAGGACATAGCATGCGTCTGCATGTGTGTGTGCTTATGAAAGGAAGCTATGAGATGGAATTATTATTTGACTATAATAACATTCACTTGAATTTATATGCCATAACTGCGAAATGTCACTGAATTTTTTATGCTTGTAGGCCAAAGCATTAAAGCCACTTATTTAATAGGATAGGAAACGTCTCATGACAGTTACCGAAATTATATGTGATTAAAATTTACAAATTTGGAATTCTTTGCTTCTTTCTTTAGTTGACATACAAAGTGAAGTTTTTTAGTAAAATAGAAATTTATTAAACCCAGATACAATTATCGGTATTATTAATAAATTTGTTTTAGTACGATTGATATTTTTGAGACTTGGATAGCATTAACACACGATTAGTTAAAAATATGGAGCAGCGCAGAAAGCAATAAATTGTTGATAAGAGTTAAGTGTTAGACAGTATTTAATTACAATTTGATATGTATTATATTTTAGTTAGTCTACAGGTTTCCATTTGTGGTGATAGGAACTCAGTATATTCAATAGCAATATTATATTTATTTGTTTTAAATTATATACATTATTCCCACAATATTAGTTTTTCACATAAACATCCAAAATCAAAATAAATTTCACAAATTACAAACAAAAGAAACACTACAGAAACCAAAACGGTTTATGACGGGTCCTCGGTAAAATTCAGCATAATGACTTAATAAGCCAAGAACCCTGAATTTTTGACGCAAAAACTCCATTCATACGATGTGACATTATTATTATTATTATTATTATTATTATTATTATTATTATTTGAAACATTTAGCAGTATTTATTTATTTATTTTTTTTTTAAAATATCCGGCCTATTTTTCAAATTTGTATACCTGTATATTCGATTCCATTTTTAAATAGCTCTGTTCTTATTTTAGAAAGTCGTAACTTTTGTTTTATTCTAGAAATTGGGCTATTTTCAAAAGTCTGGGTATCAGTGCTGCCTCTATGCTAATTTCCTTTAGTCTCTCAATATTATTTAAAGTGTCTCTAAACATTATTTAAAGTGTATTAAATTCATTTTTCTTTATTGGCATCATATTATATTTAACAGATAGAGCATTACCATTTAAACATTTATCTTTTTCAATTGATTTTATAAATTTTATTTGCAATGATTTAATTGTTTTTAAATTGTTTTTATTTAAATTTCCCCATATACTATTGCAATAATTCAAATGACTATATATAAATGGGCAACACAATCCTACTAGTATGTTTCTGGGTATTCCATGCGAAAAGCACTCCTCAACCTGACCTCTACATCGTTTTTTTTTCGATCAACCCTCTGCAATAGTTATCCCATCATTTTGTATTATTATACCTCATGCTAATATTATGCATTTTGCATAGCTACTTAATAAATAAATATATTGAACAGAATTGAAAAAGTATCATATCATGCCCTGAGCTTAGAAATAATTTTCTTAAATCACGCAAAAAGTGTGTCAGGTATCGGTACGTAATGAAAAGTTGGAATGAAGCCAGTGGCATCGAAAAGGTGGGGGGGTTGTCAGGAAGCTCAAGCTCTATATCAGGCAGGAAGATCCATGTTCCTGTTTAACGCTACATCACAGGAGTTCGGTCTCAACTATTGTGGCGTGTGGACATCTTTCTGCTACTGTTCGGGTCTGGTTCCTGCTCGCTTAAGTCGGAGTGTATGGGAGATCGATTAGGCCGCCGGATTGTGGTGGGTTCACCTTTGTGTCCACTATTCTGGGTCCGGACCCCGCTTTTCCTCGCGGATTGGTCTTTGTCTGCGGTGTAGTGCGGACGTCCTTTGTTCCGTTCCGGGCCGTTAGCCGCATTAGTCCATGCGTGGCGGCGATAGCCTTGGAGTAGCTTTCATAACCCGCGGATGGGACACAGGCTGGACGGTCTGAGTAGGATGGATGGAGGTTCGTTCTCTCTGGTTGCAAGGCCAGCACGTGCCCGTTCCCTGCTGCTTCGCAGCGCTTTGCACTCTTTCAACGATGTCCGGTGCGCTCCTGTAGGAGTATTGCCTGGCCCGGGATGTTCTTCCGTGCCATCCATCTATTCCATCTGTTTTTCGGGGCGGAATGATCGTGGATGGTTCTCGGTTGAAGTTAAATAACGACAGTAGTGAGAGCAGTACGTATAACCGGTTACAGTATAACCTGATTTTATACAGAGAAGGCGGCTAGATACATGTCACGCTTTACATTGAAATACCAGTGTTCAACAGTTTTTTATTTCTTTTAATTGAAATTTATTTCTATAAAACTGAATCTGATTTATTATATACCAAAAAGAAATAATACTGCAATATAAGTTAATATTGTTTATTGTTACAGTTTATGAGTTTGTTTTTCAACATTTTTACTGTTAATATAAACTTTTGTAGCGTATATTGAATGTAACAATTTTTATGTTCCTACTACTGATTGTGGGTACGAGTAGGAGAAGGCGTCAAAAATTAACCTAGGGGCGGTAAAAAAAACGATAGCCTAGGGGTGAAAAAACTGTAAATCCGCCCACGACTATCAGGGGTAGTGTTAAATTTAAACATTAATCTTTATCGATCCAAGAGTAACTTCAAATGTTAAAAGCAATGGGCTGAATATTTTCTATGCGTAGGATTGGTAATTTATATAATATTGGTTCTACGACACTGCGGGACATAAAGAAGAAGAAAGAGAAATGACACTGCAACTAAGAAACTTGGCAATATAATGTGACGAAACAGACAAGTAACAAGATTTACTGGCAACAAGTTAATTGTGTTGTCCGGTTTAACCAAAGAGCTAGAACAACGTACCTTCTTAGCTGAACTAGAGTTACTGCGTTTTACTCGATGCAAAGAAATTTATAAGAAAGATGAAAACACATAAAACAGTTTCTCCTATTTGCCATGTTGAAAGAGACAACAAAAAATAACTTTTTTCGAAGATATATTAATTAATAAATCAATATGTATATTTTGTTTGAATAATAAACCATTCTCAGTGTTTAGGGTTAATTTTTTTCCATTATTTTTGAATAACCTCTTTTAATCCGGCAAAAGCGTTAATCCGGTAAGACATGAGGTTGCTGCTAAATAAGATCATGTTCAAACTATATAATAATAATAAATTTTTTCCAACTTACTTCTATCCAAACGTAGATGAATCATCCAATAGCGTGCGGTAAAACTTTCCTTTAGCAAGCAATACATTTATTTTTTATTTACATTTCGCATGGATGCTACTAGATGGCAGCATTATCGTTAACATAAGCGCTCCTGTAAATGCTTTTCCAACTAAAATTACTGCGCGATTATGCGGCTTAAAAAAAAAATAATAATAAGTACTCATAAATGTAATGAATATGGCGAACTCACACATTTCAAGCGGAAAACGTGATTATATAGACAATGAAAATACGATAACAATAAAATGCTAACGTAGAAGTCCATAAGAACAAGAGGTTTTACTGTATTTCTTTTCACAGTAACAGCATATAAATCCGCATCCATGCCTCTGCTAAAAAATTTTTCAGCAATTAGGCTACAATCACACCCTTTCACCAAAGAATATAGAAACAGTAAAACCTCCATAAGGCGACCGCCGTCGTGTGCTTGAAAAAGCGGTTACTCAGAGATGCGGTCTCTGAATGGACGTAAATTTTAGGATTGCGTAAAAGAGGTGGGGGAAAAATCCGTTTCCAGAAAAAGTGTTCCTCGTTGGAGGTGATCTCTGAACAGAAGTTGTCTTTAAGAGAGGTTTTACTCTATATTCCCTCCATGCTCTGCTTTCACCTTGAAACCCACTCACTTTCCACATGACATATTTCTGACCTACGATTGGTTTAAAAAAATTGTGTAGGTGCAGGATCTATCCGTTAGTCCAGAAAGCACTTCTCAAATTACTTCTGATCGGACGTCACAAGCCCATCCTGAAAATGCAGCGCCCCCAAGCGACAAAAATTTGCAATTAAATTTTATCAAATTTAAATTAAATATGATGAAATAAACATAAGAAAAATAAATTACATTTAATTTAAATTTTATCAAATTAATTAAAGATTAGTTTGACCTCCGATAAATTTTCAGTTACCTAACCATAATTTCAGCTGAACCTTTATAGTCAAAGAAGAAATACAAATGTGTTTTAAATAGATTTTAGGTAAGACATGCTTACATTTCTTTTATGGTCTGTGCACCATTGGAATAATCACGTTTGGCTTATGGAGGTAGATTAATTTGATATAAAAACATTGCATAATATGCCCATTACATAAAAAATACATACAATTTGAATTACCCCATAAGAATTGTATAATAAGCGCATAGACATTGTAAAGCAAGAATATATGCTCTAACATTTATGCATTTTTATCCATTTTTCAAAGCTAAAATAACTTACAAACTATTAGAAAAACTGACACATGTAAAGATGCAGTTCGCTGCGATTAAATAATAATCGATTATCTGGGTAAAGTACATATACAGTCGAACTTAATACGAGCACGGCTAAAACGAGCAATCTGCACGTTAAGCTTTGTTCACTATTTAACTACATTAAGGGTTTCACGCGTTTTACGAGCATAAAAGTCGAATTTCGGCTAATAC
The DNA here is from genome assembly GCA_006491805.2 of Dysdera silvatica. Lineage (NCBI taxonomy): Eukaryota > Metazoa > Arthropoda > Arachnida > Araneae > Dysderidae > Dysdera > Dysdera silvatica. The sequence continues at coordinate 52,087,692 of QLNU02003225.1, read as the reverse complement.
GAGGAAAATATCTGTCCACTTTAATGTGATTTTTCCCTTTTCTATGCCACTTTTTCCACTTTTCCATCGAAAACGGACGAAAGGGAAAAAAAAATGTCAAACTAGTGATCGTTGCCGCAACATTGCCCGAAAATAATGTCCGCCCGTAGGCAGAGCCATAAATCCCCTCACTCCAAAAATCGTACCGATTGTAGGGGATACATCCCGTGTGTGCAGCCGTCAGTGTGTCGGGGCAGAATCAGTTGAATCAACCCTTTAGAAGCTTTGATTTGGCACTGCACTTTGGCTCCAATTCTTTAGTACCCGAGTGCAAAAGAAGAAAAAAATTCCGGAAAATCTATAAATTAAATTTTTATCTTTTTCAAATTTATAATGACAAATATAAAAAAAAAGTATTATCAATTAGTATAAAATCAGTCGTTTTTAATGAGTTGTAGCGTGGAGAGAAAAATTCTGCAGTATGCGAAAAATATAAACTGTCCACGTCCACAGTATCGACGTTTTGGAAAATATAGAAACCATTTTATCTACTTCGGAAAACAAATATTGTGAACATTAAAAAATTAGAAAAGTGCGAAAAAGAAGACATCGACAAAGCTCTATTATGCTGGTTTAAAAGTTGTGTGTATTTTGAAATTTTCATTCTTTTCGCGGGTTTTACGAGTAGCGGCTAATACGAGGAATTTTACATATTCTCACCTTCTCGTATAAACGAAGTTCGACTGTATGTGATTAATAACAGCTAATAAATTTAATAATTGGAATGGATGAATTAATGCTAAACTGACTACAACTAAAATTAATCAAACCATCTTTATTGTGTTCCCGCTAATTATATTTATAAAATTCTGTTTCGAGACGTTCTATAATATTCTGCTCCATAATTAATAAACGCGGTCAAAGGTTCATTTTTGCATTTGAAAGTAGCTTTCATTTCCTCAAAGCTACCCAGTTCCATAAACCGTTCCTTCTCATTAAGGGTCCTGTAAACGTCGCAAGTTTTCCAGCGTTTGCTAAATACGATTGCGAAGTGCAAAATGGATTACCCATGGCCGATTCGTCAACTTCGGCTACAAAAGCTTCCAAACATATTCGTTTGAGTATCTCGGGTCCCCTCTCTCTCTGCTCGTAATTAGTCAACATTAGCAAGGCAATCGAAATAAATTTCCGGAATGCGTTTTGGCTCTCTGGCAAGCACATTAATTTTAATTTAATTCGCCAATCAATGGTAATTGTCGCCGTCCCCCTCGCCAATCTTACCCCTTTTCCTAACATCTTTCCTATCCCCTTAGTCTTAAATCTCGGATTGCTAACCGTCCTGCCTATAGTAAATTATTTACATTCTTTTAATGTAATGCAGGCGCACATAAGCTTTTACTACCTCTTTCGCAGCCCTTAAACACTGTTTGTGAACCCAAAGGGCGCATTTGCTTTAAACGTCCCTTATGTTCTTTGCGAATAAGCTTCCGAATTATCTTTAGGCGAGAAACGGCATACATGAAAACGATTTGCAAAACTTTCGGCATAGAAGTCCAAATATACAACCAAATTTTCACAGCTGAGTAAGTAGTAGCAGAAAGAATTCTTGAAAAGAAGGGGAAATTAACATCAGCTGTTCTTCCTTCCGAAGATGATTCGCACGATTCCGAATGAGACATTAAGGTTATAGATAAACCAAAGCAACATAATGTATAAAGCGAAGAAATACTGTCAATAACACTCATATCAAAATTAAACATTACTAAAAAATACAATGTCGAACAATAAATAAACTATGTGAGTGACTATCTTTAGATTTAGAGATTTTATGGTTTTAATAGTGAAGTTTCGAGACTCGCACCAAATGACAAAGTTATAAAAAAATTATCCCTATTATTCTAACTTCTTTTTTATAAACTTCGTTCTTGAAACAAATACCAGAAAAAAAAACGTTATATATAAAATGTTTTAGTATTCATTTAACAAAGACTATCAACATATTGACATAATAAATACACATATGTTATATTGCGAGTATAATTATACCCAGGGGCCCTTATTACCGGAAAGGCAGGCAGGACAACTACCCAGAGCCCACAAATTTTAGGGGGCCCAAAAATGTTCTATTCTTCAATTTTTCTTTTATTTAAAATTTTCCTCAATTTCTAAATTAAAGTTAAATTTTTTTTCATTTCCACCTGATTCAGTAATGAAAACTTTATAACAACTATTACCCAACTTGAAATCCTTTCCTTCCTGCCTCTGTGGTTATATTGTTCTTTTGAGGAGATTAAATGGGGCTAAAATTTGTTGCTGGTTCTGGGCCCGCGATTGTGATTATAAACGAAATGTCGGATTATGCATATGTATTCGGAACAGAACAATTTATTCAGCTACTTAGCGTAATTTCAAGATATTACAAGTGTGTGCATCTATGTACAGATACAATAATATCTATGTATAGATACAAGTGTGAGAATCGCAAATTGTTTCATAAGATTATTTAGATTATGAAAATGTGCAAAGAGTGGGTTAGAAATAGAGGAAAGCCAAAACAAAGCTTGATCCTAGGCTCTTCTCCAATTGGATAATGGAAAACAGAATTAGTCAATAGTACAAATGAAACAATGTGCTGAAATAACTGCCAGGGATTGTCCAAGCTCAGAAACAAGCATAAATTAAAAAATTGAAAAAAGTAAGCGTGCTTTATTTTGGGATATCGTAATTGAGTTCCAGCAAAGATTACAGATTCCTCTTGACGTTGACACTCAATGTTAAAATACTGTATATATAAACATGTTTTGATCCTTGACTCCATTTCAAACTACAGTTTATACGTTCGATTTTGTAAAATAAACTGAGAAAACAAACTTTTATATGTCCATCCATGGTATATGTCCATCTCAAACTTGAACGCATATTTGGCACCTCCTCTCCATATCATGAATTAGATAATTAGATATTTAAATTAATAATAAAGACCATGAAAGGTTAAATCCTTATTTGGGCTTTGGGTCATTGCATGCTATTTCAACAATTTTTTTTTTTTAAAACTGGTTGCTGTGCCATTTTTAATATTTTTTAGATTTTTCACAGGTATGTATATATGTCTAGAGAGTCCAAAACCAATTTTAGAAATTGAAATTTTCTTACCGTGTGGCAAAGTGGTCATCAGATGACGCTTGAAACATATACATTTTTGTGATTACAAGCATGTACGGAAAATGTCGTTAACTTTCCTCGTATTTGAGAAGATTAAAAAATTTGAAAATTTTTGCTCTGAATAAAGTGCTGATAACTTTGTTTCAACTTCGTTTAATTATTCGATATATATTTGCAAATTTAATGATAATCAAAATGTACCGTTGAAATTTGCATTTTGTCATTTTCCGAGCCTGTTTTTCACTGGGAAGGGGAGAATACACTAAAACCAAATTTATTTTACAAGTACTACAGTAACAGTAGATTTTACCTGAGGGGAGAAAACAAGAGCGTTTTGAACTCTTCCAACTGTTTTTCCCTGTTAAATATGTGAATTTTCCAAAATTTACGATTTTTCAGAAGCTGTATCTCCAGTGGGGTTCACAGTAAAAATCTGAAATTAATAGTACTGAGGCTTCTACTAGGTAGCAACAACATAATAAAGTTTGGTCACTTTGTTTTGCATAGTAACAACAATATTTTAGTTTAAAATTGCGAATAAAATCTGTGTATTTCCATCTGCATGGACGATACCTTTTAACCATCTTTATGTAACAAATGAACTATACATACTGTTAAAGTGGAGAAACATGTGACAGAAAACTATGAATCTATATATATATATATATCAGTAAAGCATGTAATATAAGAAGTATATACAAGGAAATTATCATTATAGTTGCAGGAAATGCTTTATATTACTTGCTGCTTACGTGTTCTAAACAAGTGAGCAAACAAAAATTATATGTATGTATGTATGTATGTATGTATGTATGTATGTATTAAAAAAAGAAAAAGTTTTCCTCGCCCATTCTTGGCGGAAACAGGCTTTGGGACGGGCAGAGCGCCATGTTCCCAAGCCTCTTTTTACATCACTTCTTAATGTGCCATGTCTAGAAACTTCCTGACAATGTGACACGTGTTTAGGATTGTGGCTTTTTGTATTTCAATGTAGGTGTTTGGGTCAATGTTGAGTATCTCCAAATTCGTCGCAAGCGTTTTTGGTACTATCCCTGTTGCTGAGATGACTAACGGGATGATGAGGATCTTTTCCATACCCCATATATCTCGTACTTCATGTCTGAGATCTTGGTACTTGGTGATTTTCGTTGTGTAGGTTGTCTGTATGTTATTGGTGTTGGGTACTGCTATGTCGATTAAGTACGTGGTCTTATTCGATTTATCGACGAGGGTTATGTCAGGACGGTTATGTGGACTGTCTTATATATATATATATATATATACAAGAAAATTATCATTATAGTTACAAGGAATACAATATGGTATTTGCTTACATGTTGTAAACAATTGAACAAACAGAAATTATATGTGCGTGTACATACAAAAAATTATCATTATAGTTACAAGAAATGCATGTTACTTGCTGCTTAAACCTACATGTTGTAAACAGTTGAACAAACAAAAATTATATCACTTAGCAAGTTTTTTGAGCTTGTCTCTTTTTATCTTATATTGTAAAAGTTCCGCAATCTCATTGCTCAATCTGGGTTCAATATTCCATGTTCGTCCAGTAGCAGTTGACAACTTGGAAGGAGTAAGAACACGTATTATCATACGACATCCAAACATCGATTAGCACCTATAGACTGCAAGCGAATAAAATGTTTTATCCCATTCGATTCATAAGATTTTGAAGAAATAAACATTACCAAAGTTTCAACAGATCTTTCTCTTGATCTTAAAGAAAGGGATTACATTGCATGCATTTATGATTCTCATGGGTAGCTTACACTATTTATTGAGGTGCAGCAATCAGATAACGAATTCAATGTCCATTTCTTTCATCCAGTGGGACCATCAACATCGTTTTCAAAAATCTAAAGCAGATACTGTTTAGATGCCATATGGCAATGCCATACGTGTTCTTACTCCTTTGGAGTTGTCAACTGCTACTGAACGAACATGGAATATTGAACCCGGATTGTGCAATGAGCTTACGGAAATTTTACAAAACATAAGGTAAAAAGGAACAAGCTGAAAAAACTTGCTATCTGATGTAATTTCCGTTTGTTTGACTGTTTACAACACATAGGTCTAAGCAGAAATTTTTCATATAGGTTTTTGTTTCCAATCTCATCTCCTTACTTTGGGCAACATGGGCTCCGTCAGACCACTTGATCTTTTTCCATTTTGCCCAGGTAGACAATTCATAATAATCTTCGCAAATAGATTTATGTTTCTACCTATATAAAATTATTGTATTGCAAAAGTAAGGTGCATTTCCTGTAATTATGATGGGTTTTTTTATCATATACACGTACATATAATTTTTGTTTGTTTAATTGTTTACAACACTTAAGCAAGTAAGATATTGCATTATTCGTAACTATAATGATAATTTTCTTATATATATATACATACAATTTTTACATACAAAAGGTTAAACACTGGTAAAATAGCAATGAAAAAGATCACTCAAGCTTTCGGACGCATCAGCAGCAGTCCTTCATCAGGAGTAATGATAATTACTCCTGATGGACTGCTGCTGACGAGTTCGAAAGCTTGGGTGATCTTTTTCATTGCTATTTTACCAGTGTTTAACCTATTTGTGTAAATACAAGTTTTGTTTGTTCAATTGTTTGCAACATATAAGTAACAAGTAACTATAATGCTAATTTTCTTGTAACTATAATGCTAATTTTCTTGTAACTATAATGCTAATTTTCTTGTAACTATAATGTTAGTTTTCTTGTAACTATAATGCTAATTTTCTTGTAACTATAATGTAATTTTCTTGTGACTATAATGTCATTTTCTTGTAACTATGATGCTCATTTTCTTGTAACTATAATGCTATTTTCTTGTATATACTTATTACATTACATGCTTTTCTGATATGTATATATATATTCATAGTTTGCTTTCACATGTTTCTTTATTTTTACGGCATGCATAGTTCATTTACTATTTAAACATGGTTAAAAATTACTGTCCACGCAAATGGAAATATACTGGTTTTATTCACCACTTTGAACTAAAATATTTTTGTTACTATGCAAAACAAAGTGACCAAATTTTATTATGTTGTTTGCTACCTAATAGAAGCCTCAGTAATATGAATTCCAAGTTTTTACTGTGAACCCCGCTGGGGACACAGCTTTCGAAAAATCGTAAATTTTGGAAAATCCTCATTTTCAACAGGGAAAAACTGTTGGAAGACTTTAAAACACTCCAGTTTTCCCCCTTCATGTAAAATCTACTGTTACTATAGTACTTGCAAAAGAAATTTGGTTTGAGTGTATTGTCCCTTTCCCAGTGAAAAACAGGCTCGGAAAATGAGAAAATGCAAAATTCAACGATACACTTTGACTACCATTAAATTTGCAAAATTATATCAAATAATAAAACAAATTCAAGCCAAAACTATCATCACTTTATTTAGAGCACAAAGTTTTTTAAATTTTTCAATGTTCTCAAATAGGAGGAAAGCTGTTCAATTTTCCACAAATTCTTGTAATCGCAAAAATGTACATGTTTCAAGCGCCATCTGGTGACCTCTCCGACACACGGTAAGAAAATTTTATTTTCTAAAATTGGTTTTGAACTCTTTAAACATATACAAATACATCTGAAAAATATAAAAATTGTTAAAAATGGTGCAGCAACAACCCTTTGTTCAAATAGCTTGGAATGGCCCCTTATTTAATGGGCTTAGAAGTGGGACAAGGTGGGGGTGCTATTTCTCTGCTTAAGTGGTTCCACAAAAGGCTTGCTAGGATTGAGGTCTGGTGATTTTACCTGTCCGTTCATAAGATATCTTCATCTGTACGGTATCGGTTGACTGAAACTGGCCTATGATTGGAAGGGACAGCTTATAGTCCGGTAAAACAAAGGAATCACAAAGGAAAATTATAAAGGGTGTGTGGTTTTTCATGTTGTAGAGAATTTTTTCTTGATACTCTAGACCAGTGGTCCTTCAACTGCGTTCAGCGGACACCTGGGTGTCCGCGAGATCCTCCCAGTGCCCCACAAAAGTTCGGAAAAGTACTAAGACACGAGCATTTACTCTTTAATGCTAAAAATAAATTACGAGGGAACGAAAAATTCCTTCCCCAAATGGTGAAAATCAGTGATGAAACAAAAGACGGGTATGATGCAAATTACGACCTTTAAACTTTGAATTATTTCTTGGGGTTCGCGAAGGTAAGTGATCTCTGAAAGGGGTCCGCAATCTAGAAAGTTTAACGGAAGCCAGTATGGTCATCCAACTAGATTCCTGCACTAAACTTAATATTTCCCTTTTATGGTGAAAATTTAAAAATATAGTCAATCAATACACACTTAAAAACTTTCGAAATATGCCACCAGAAGTTTTTAGAAATATATTTTATGAAACTACCTAAAATATAGTTTAAAGTCACACAAAACTGCATTTAAATATTCTTTTATAAAATTACATTTCATTATAGAAATTAATTCGCTATTTCTCCGTTTCATTAAGAATTAGTCAACGGACTTGACACCCACCATTTAATTCTTGCTGGAAGATACATCCAAGTTACTTGGTCTTACAAATCGAAACATTTGTAACTCCATTGGAGATAAGCCAGAAATATTTTAAAACAGAGCCTTGTTTGCTTCAAGCTCTCGAAAATACACAATTTAACAACATATTAGTGCGATAATAATAAATCTTTCAAACGTAAAATGTTATGAAATATCGCCATACTTTTTATGACATTTACCTTCATCGGTGTTTGTTTTTTAATATTTTGCAGTATTTTCTTCTTCAAGAATCCAAAATAGCCCAATAAAAGTAATTCAATGAATGGGGGATATTCCTGTGGGTGTTTGCCCTTCAGCACGTTTCGAACGCTAAAGCCAGTCGATACAATTTCCAAAAGTTTATGTTTCTCCCCGTCGACAGATATCCTTACGGTTTCAACCATCTTTAATGGAGTGTGACGAAGCGGGAAAGAATAGCCGGAATTCGACCTTTGCAAACCAAAAATTGTTTTCACATTTCCAGCTTTTTCCGAAACACGTTTGCACGCCTTTTATCAGCACGAGATCAAATGTCTATGCTTTTAAAATAGCGGAAGATATGGCAAATTTAGGCTTAGGGGTCAAATTTATCAAAAATATTTCAGAAATGGAGAAACAAAAGATTTACTGTTTTCAACATATTGTACAGAAACTTTATTCAATCTATTTACATTTTCAGATTTTATAGACGGCAAACAATAGATCAAAGTAAGATTAGGTATTTACGATACATTTGCGAATAGACGGTCGTTACGCTGCGAAGAAAGTACAGAAATTGTTCCAAGATTATAATGGGGAATTTTCTTTATTGCCATGGCTCTCAATTCGCTAGATATGAATCCAATCTATTATACGTAGTTCGAATTGGAAAATGGTTAAGAATCACTCGTAGTTACCACGTAATTATCTTAACTGCTATGTTATTGATCTATACTATCTTAACTGCTATGTTATTGATCTATACTATCTTAACTGCTATCTTACTGATCATTTTATGTTGCAATCGTGGTACAAAATATCTACAGATGTTTATCAGCTTCCTGTTAAATCGATGCCACATCAATTGAGTGCTTTTTTGGCGCCGAAAGGAGAATCTACATCATATTATTTTGCTGGTGTTTACGTTTTGGTTAATTGGTGTGTATATAAAATCCTTTCATCGTAATTATAAGGGGCACCCTTCTCATAAATTTCGTGCTTCTGTCTACTAAAATGGAAACTCTGTAAATGAATTCCAAAATGAAAACAGAAACGTCCTCTACCGAAAATACCAGTCCTCTCTCTACAGAGCGCCAATTTAGATAAAGCTCACTGCCCGGGAGAGTGATACCACGAGTCTGTCCTTGGCGTAAGACTTAGCGTAAGGTTTGAAGCTCACGTTAAACTATAGGTCAAGCTTACCAACATGTCTAACCAACTGCTGGCGAATCCAGTGGGGAGCGGTCGCACCCCCTTTAGCCAAGAATATATCATGGAAAATTAAATTGAAAATATCGGCACTTGACTAAAAATAAGGGATCGGAAACAAATCGCCCCTTCTTGAAAGATTCGTGGATCTGCACTTATGGCCAAAGTAGTAAATTTAAGGCCTGTTCCTTTATATTCATCGCACATATTTGTAGTGCAATGCACTTGTAGTACGATAACAAAGGGACTTCCATCCTGCAGTCGATTGAAAATGATTAATAATGATATATCTATACACTGGCGTACGCAGGGGGTGTTAATTGGGGTTATAACCACCCACTGCAATGAAATTTTGCATAACATAGGAATATGCGAGTTGTAGCTCTGTAATCCCCCATTGAGCCTATAACCCCCCCCCCGAACTTATGAACTTTCTGTGTACGATTATGTATCTATACACCATGCACTTGAATCTGAATGGTTGAAGAAATTTTGCTTCTACTTATTATAGGTAAGTTATCAAATGTTTTTTGATAAAATATTGAAATTGGAAATAGAGAACCGAAAAACAATAGCTAGTAATAGATAAATAATCCACCAACGTCCTTCAGTCTTTTTCAGATACAATTCGCATCTCGTTCTATCCATAAGATAACTTGCCAGTTTCGAGTAGTTTAGCTCTCTTACTCTGTGAAGGTCCATCATCGTTCGAGGGTCCATAAACGTAATACAATCATAATCATTCTTAAGTGCCATCATCTCGATTCGTTCATAAAGGCAATAATCGTAATCGTTCTTAAACGCATAATGGTGATCGTTCATATGAACCCAATAACCGTAATGGGAGATATACAAGCGTTATAAAATAGAGGTGAGAATGTTTTTCGAAGAACCTCACTCTCTCAGATTCAATAAGTAAAAGGCTGAAATATAAATGCGATTCCAATTAGGGGGTCGCAACTGCACCGCAATGCTGTTTTCGAATTTTGTATTAGTTAAATATTCACGATCGTGAAAAAATTAATGGAAAATGTGTAATATAAAAATTTTCAGTTAAAACAAAAAAGCTTTTAAGCCCATCTCCATTTGCACTGTAGCAATTCTCAAATATGTCCCAAAGTTAAATGTTGAGCTTTAACTTCGTATTACTAAGACACGAATAGCAGTTGAGAGTCTAATTTCTTTCTCTATTTCGTTCATTTGCTCTCTCTTTACTTTTGATCACTTCTCCCCACTCTCGTGTATTTCTATTGAACACTACTACATTAGATATTAGCTATAATTGATTGATAGATAGATAAGGTAGATAAAATAGACAATGTAGACAAGATAGACAAGGTAGATAAAATAGACAAGGCAGACAAGATAGACAAGGTAGACAAGGTAGATAAAACAGACAAGATAGATAAAATAGACAAGATATATAAAATAGACAAATTAGACAAAATAGACAAGGTAGACAAGATAGATAAAATAGACAAGGCAGACAAAACAGACAAAGTAGATAAAATAGACAAGGTAGACAAGATAGACAAGATAGACAAGGTAGATAAAATAGACAAGGTAGACAAGATAGATAAAGTAGACAAGGTAGACAAGATAGACAAGGTAGATAAAATAGCAAGGTAGACAAGATAGACAAGGTAGATAAAATAGGCAGATAGACACGGTAGATAAATAAGCAAGGTAGACAAGATAGACACGGTAGACAAGGTAGATAAAATAGACGAAGTAGGTAGGTAGGTAGGTAGGTAGGTAGGTAGGTAGGTAGGTAGGTAGGTAGGTAGGTAGGTAGTAGGTGGGTGGGTGGATGGATGATGAATGGGCGGGCGGACGGACGGACAGGCAGGCAGAAGAGACAAACGGACAGACAGACTATTATTCACACCCGCTACTTCTTATGTTACAGAGAAATTGCATACAAAATATTGACTAAAAGTTTTTGACGCCCACGTAAAAAAAATGAAATAATCTCAGATTTAAAATAATATCAAGATTTCAATTTTTAAAAATTTAGTTCTTTCTTGGCCGCTATTCAACTACATCCAAGATTGGCCACCGCCTACGTGAGAACAATTCTCTACCTACATTTTAAAATAACTAATCCAAAAATAACTATTTCGAAATGTATTTATGTTTATGTATTGGTTAAATATTTCATATTTGGCTTCCGCTATAATTCCGATAAACCAGTCTTCCAAAGCGAATTCTAATTTATGGATTAAACCAAAGCTTACCCACTTCTGAAAAGCGCATAAATATTATATAATATTTATTCGCTTGAACGCAATCTGAGCATTTTCAGATTGATTGTTATAATTCATGTCATTAATTTTAAACCACACCTACCCCCTTAATGATCTATATCGGTGCAACTTCGAATAATTTAATGTTATTTGAGATAGTTAATAGTAATTCCAGAAATTATCAATTAGCACTACCGCAAAGGTCAGAATTGTAGGTAAGATTGGTCGTTTATTATTATCATGAAATTCCTCGGAAATGCTTTAAATCAATTTCATACCACAATTATTCAATTTTACATGAAAGGGCTTTTGGGGTTAAACTTCCCAAGAATTCGCTTTTAATTTGTATATCATTAACGTTGAATTTATGATGAAAATTCAATGAAACATACAGTATCGTTTCCTCACAATAAGGTATATCGACGGGACCGGACATTTTGTCTCTTAAATAGTGGTGTCCCTTCTTCGGAGGTACATCTGACACTATTCAAAGGGACTGGGGACCAGAGGAATCGTTCCCTAATTAGAGGTGTTTCTTCTTTGGAGAAACATGTGCCACTTTTCAAAAGGATCGGGGAGTAGAGGAATCGTTCCTTAAATGGATGTGTCCCTTCTTTGGAGGTGCATATGCCACTATTCAAAGGGAGTGGGGACCAGAGGAATCGTTCCTTAAATAGAGGTGGCCCTTCTTCAGAGGTAAGTATGCCACTATTCAAAGGGACTGTTTACCAGATGATTCGTTCCTTAACTAGAGGTGTTTCTCTAGTAAAAAGAGTAAAAAGTTCCTCTAGTGTAAGGGTACATGTGCTACTATTCAAAGTGGGGGTGTGGGACCAGAGGAATGGTTCCTTAAATAGTTTATACACTGAAGTGCCAGAAAAATTGGTACACCTACCTAATATCGTGCAGCCCCCCTCCGTGCGCATGCACGCAGAAGTGCCGCAACACGACGTGGCATGGACTCGACTAATGTCTGAAGGTATCCTGGAGACAATTCACACCAGGAATCCTGCAGGGCAGTCCACAAATCCATAGGAGTGCAAAGTGGTGAAGATCTCTTCTGAATAGCACGTTGCAAGGCATCCCAGATATGCTCGATAATGTTCATGTCTGGCGATTTAGGTGGCCAATGGAAGTGTCTAAAGTCAGAAGAGTGTTCCTGGAGCCACTCGGTAGCAACTCTCGATGTGTGGGGTGTCGCATTATCATGCTGAAATTGTCCAAGTCCGTCGGAATGCACAATGGACATGAATGGGTGTAGGTGATCGGACATGATGCTTACGTACCTGTCACCTGTCAGAGTTGTCTCTAGACGTATCAGGGGTCCCATATCACGCCAACTGCACACGCCCCATACCATCACAGAAGCTCCACCAGCTTGAACAGTCCCCTGTTGACATGTAGGGTCCATGGATTCATGAGGTTGTCTCCATACCCGTACACGTCCATCCGCCTGATGCAATTGGAAACGAGACTCGTCAGACCAGGCAACGTGTTTCCAGTCATCAACAGTCCAATGGCGGTGTTGGCGAGCCTATACGAGGCGTAAAGCTTTGTGCCGTGCAGTCAACAATGGTACACGAGTGGGCCTTCGGCTCCGAAAGCCCATATCAATGATGGTTCGTTGAACAGTTCGCACGCTGACACTTGTTGATGCCCCAGCATTGAAATCCGCGGCAATTTGAGGAAGTGTTGCACGTCTATCTCGTTTAACGATTCTCGTCAGTCGTCGAAGGTCCCGTTCTTTCAAGGTCTTTTTCCGGCCGCACCGCTGTCGGAGATTTGATGTTTTACCGGATTCCTGATATTCACGGTATACCCGTGAAATGGTCGTACGCGAAAATCCAAATTTTGTCGCTATCTCGGAGATGCTATGTCCCATCTCTCTTGTGCCGACTATAACGCCACGTTCAAAATCACTTAAATCTTGATAACCTGCCATTGTAGCGGCAAGAACCGATCTAACAGCTTTGCCAGACATCTCTTGTCTTATATAGGCGCTGCCGACCGCATCGCGTTACGCTGATTGGTTGCAAAGCTCCGTTATTTGCATACGCACGCCTGTGCCAGTTTTTCTGGCACTTCAATGTACTTTATTAGCAGGTTTCAATAGATATTGAACCCGCTATTGCTTTTGGTTTTTCTGTCTGTACGCAATAAAAAGGACAAGGCAAAGGTCTTCCGTAAATGCAATAATGATGGCTATTGTTAATGCTGAAAACCTACCGAGTTACTTGAGAATTAGAGAGTTGCGGATTAGAGACGGCTGGATTAGAGAGTTGCGAATTAATGTTATTTGAAACCCGCTAAATTTAAATATGGAACATAGGCGGTTTTCTTTCACTTGCTTGTTACTTTTATATTTTGTAATTTTATATTTTTTTTTTTGTACTTTGCATTATTTATATTTTCAATGCCCTAACCATTAGAATCCCGTCGCTATTTGTTTTTCACTGCTGATGTATTTGATGCTGAAATTACAATCCTCTAAAACTCATAGCAAAAATGTTACTTTAAAAATTTAAAAAAATTACAAAACATTTTTCGTTACAAGGTAATGGGGGTTTTGAAGTATACAGCCTTTGAAGTAAATTAAATTGAGACCTTTTAAAATGCACTTATTTTTCAAAAGGAACAGTGCGACATGCCTTTAGGGAACTAACTATTCCGTTTCTTCGTTAGTCTCACTCTATCGACCTCTCACCCAGCAGACAGAATAAGAACAAAATTCCGGCATAATTGGTGCGTGCTAAAAAGAAATATTTACTCAGACACATTTATCATTCAGGACCGCTGTCTTAACTAATGGTGAAAGTAGCAGAGATGATAAATGCCGAACGAAAAAGCTATTCGTGCTTTTGCTCTACCTTCTGAATGTCACCGAACAAATACCCTGAAGTCTTTGCTGCGGTGATGTTAAAACGCCCGCTTTAAAACTTTTATAATTTATTAAATTAAGTAATAAAGAAACTATATTTTTAAATTTTTTGAAATTGTTATCCTCTTTCCTTTCAATCTTCGGCGGGGCCTCGTCCATTCGGTAGGCATATATCTCTGAGAAATCTAAACACTGAATTTAAAACTTCAAGAATTGTTTATCGCTGTAGTCCCTTTCAAATATCACTGACTAGAGATTTATAATAATGTAGCATTCGCGACATTATGCAGAAAATAATTTCCCACCACAAACTACAGAAAATACATTTTTAATGGGAGTTATTAGCGCCTATAGGCATGTCTCTGTGATTGACAGAAGTTTGTGGAAGTAAATCTTTTTTTTAATAACAAGAATAATTAAGACACCTTTTAAAAGCATTCCGAACTTTTACAAGACCGCCGGTTCTGCCAGGGTTTTTAGAAGTATATATATTTAAATTAAGCGTCAAAGCATTAAATTAATTTTTATCTTCAGAACTAATTTATTATGAATATTTTAGACCAGTGGTTCTTTAACTTTCCTAGACCGCGGACCCCCTTCAGATATCGCTCGCCCTCGCGGACCCCCAAGAATTAACTCAAAGTTTAAAGCCCGGAATTTGCATCATATGTATTTATTTCTAGTGTTTCATCACTAATTTTCACTATTTAAGGAAGGAATTTTTCGTCCCCTCATAATTTATTCTTAGCATTAAAGAGCAAATGCTCTTGTTTCGGTATTTTTTCGAATCTTTGTGGAACACTGGGAGGGTCTTGCGGAACCCCATGGGTCAGCGGTCACAGTTGGAGAGCTGCTGTTTTGGCCCACTTAATAGGTGTTTGCACTTGCTTACACACGTTCCCCACTAATTCATTTTACATAATTTATAATCAGTCAAACTCTCCACACGAATACTACTAATTCATTGTGACCCATGCTGTTTCATACTAACTCTTATACTAATATTTATAGTGTATAAATGCATAATGGCCGTGCTCAAATTGACGCTAATTCATACTCTTTCTAGTCTTTCGTACAATCGTGCATTAACTCACAATGATTCACATTCATATGTACAAATTTCTAACGATCTTTGCACTAGTTTTCATTAATTCGCGTTGCCATGCTTAACTGATTTTAAGTAATTTACGGTAACACTCTCGATAATTTACACAAATTCTTAATAATCCACGCTATATATCAGTTCATATAATGATTTTCTCTTACAGCAATTCATAATAATTTTCATTAGCTTACAATTATTGATATTTAAATTTGTTTTCGAAGCATTTACTTTTTCTGTTTGAACACAAGATATAAAAAAAAAGTTCCTTACTTTTTTCGCGTTTCCGATGAGAATATTAAGGATATGAATGCAATCCAGTAAAAATATTTTGTTGTTACTAATTACTTGTCATAAACTACTTTTTCAACGTCCACTTGTTGCTCTTTAACTGTTAGTAATTTCTTAATACTATTTACGTATTTTCTAACTACCTGTATCCTAACGATCTACGTGTTTACTAACTACCTGTAACTATCTGCGTGTTTGCTAGCTACCAGTAACTATCTCCATGTTTGCTAATTACCTATAACTGTTTACTTTTTACTAATATTTTTATTGCTATCTGCTTTTTGATAACTACTCATAACTATCTATTTATTGATAACTTCTCATAACCACTTGCTTGTCAATAACTACTCATAACTATCTGCGTGTCGATAGTACTCTTAACTGTCTGCTTGTTGATAGCTATTCCTAACTATCCGCATGCCGTAACTATCTGCTTCTGCCGTAAGGACAAAAATTACATGCCTTTTTTATTAAAATACTACTACTTTTAAGAGCAAATGATAAGCGCCTAGTGCAAATAAGAAATGGATTTTCTGGATAGAACTTCAGAAAACATCAAGTTTAAAAGGATATGTCAAAGCCATGGAAGATTAAGAATTTACGTGAACCAAAGCCATTGGGGAACCGTATATAAAAATATAACCTTAAAATAAATACATCATCATTAGTTTTATAGACTATTCCTGCAAACTCTAATATCTGGTAAGAAACGAGGGAAGTATGGACTTACCATCATTGCGAAGACTAATGTGAAACTCAAGTAGGCATAATTTAGAATGGCAAAGCAATCGAGATTTGAACTCTGAAATCTCCTTATAAGCTTATTAATCACAGCTGAAGATTTTCTTTCGGGAAGAAAATTATAAATAAATGGAAACTCACCATATATTCTTAGCTCCTTTTCATCCATTACGGTTTGAAAATATGGAGACTCCGCTGATACTTCGCACTTATAATTCCCTTCGGAATCAAGATCCGTTTCAGCTAATCGCATGCTACGTCCGTGAAGAAACATTTCCTGTAAAATTGGGTTATGTAATGTTAAAAATTACACTTTTATGAAACAATATAATTTAAAAACTACATACTTTTTCTCCTCTCTCTCTCTCTTTCTTACATGACTCTATGTATTAATAAAATTTTAACCCCTCATTTTTGGGGTGTTTTCTTTCCTTTGCTATTATGCGAATATAAAATTTGACTCAGGATACAAATACTCAGTCTGTCAACTGAAGTGTTAAAAATGTATATATGCAGAATTCAAACTCATCATGTTATTATTAATTAGTAACATGAAACATTGTGCTAAAATTATAATAAACTATTTAAACACGACTACCACAGTTAAAATTATTTAATTAAGTGGATGACGATCGTTTCGGCAGTGAATGACTGCCTTTGTCGAATCCAGTTACAAAAGTGAAGGTAAACTATCAACTTCACCGCACTTGGTGTATAAACACGTTTTTATACGCCAAGCGCGGTGAAGTTGATAGTTTACCTTCACTTTTATAACCGGATTCGACAAAGGCAGTCATTTACTGCCGAAACGATCGTCATCCACCTAATTAAATAATTTTAACTGTGGTAGTCGTGTTTAAATGGTTCATTATGTCATCATATTATTTCTAAATAATCTTTAGTTATGCACATATACCTATCCACATGTTTGAAAATGCATCTATGAAGTATATAAATGCCTGTACACATTAATTACAGTATTGTGCGTTTACTGCATGCAGAGCATTACATTAAAAACTTATTAGGTATTGTGGAACTCCCGTATTCGAGGATTACCCGATTACCGTAGGGCTCATATATAGGGTGTTGCAGAACTCCACATCCAAAATTTAATGGTAGGTAGGGGACACCAAATAAGGCATATTTGCCCATATCCCCGTGTCCGCAAAGGGGCCGGTTTGGCTGTAGAGCGTAACTACTGTTTACGTCCATCACGTTGCTACGTAGCCAATTGCATGAATTAAATGCAATTTTTGATACATAATTTAAGTGAATGAGCTAATAATACAGCAGAGACGAAGAAATCCGGAATTCCGTTTTCTGATTTTGATCTGTGTTACTGTTTAGTGAAAATAAGCCTAAAACTGCCTTTTTTAACACACTGGAAAAGAATTGAGAACTCCCAAGTATGTGTAACAGGTGAAGAACATCAAAAGAAACATTTTTTGTTCAGTGAATTTTTTTCCAAAAATTAGCCGTTCGGGCACTACAGTGAATTTAGTATTTGCATCCACCACATTCAAGATTTTCACAAATGGCTACAATGCGCCATTTCAAGAATTTTTAAAATTATTTAGCGTCAACAGATGTCGGGCTCTCTCCGGCAATTTTTTAAAATCAGTTAAATTCACCGGAATTGTATGTGTAGAATTCATACACTCGCACCTGAAGCGGCGAATTCTACACATACAATTCCGATGTTTCAATAAACAGTATCTGTGTTCTAAATTTCACCATTCTCAGTAACAGGTTAGGACCTCCACACATCTAATTGAGACCTATTGTATTAAATAAAAATACTCAAAATTATCCAATCGGTATCTTACAGTATTTGTATGTTAACTTCTCTATTGTAGCTATCTCGATTAATACGAATATAACATAAATTTTCGGTAATTGAAAGTTGACGCAGTATGTGAATATTTGCGGGAAATGGAGGGCGTTCCCCTCATGCTTCATATTTAAGCATGCATAGTGGAATTAGCAGAGAGAAACTGTGTAATAACTGCCTTTCAAAACTGTTTGCGTTGTCTGTAAAATGACAATGAAAAATGAAACAAAATTGCAATTGACAAATCTACTATGTAGTCAGTTACACGACTCAGTTTCATACAAGACCCAAAATTGCTATGATGAAAGTCCCAGTAGATTTACGAGTTGCTCACAACCATGGGCAAAATTTGGATAATGGTCATAAGTAAGTAGCTATGGCCAGCACGCCTTTCCCAGGAGATGAAACGACTTGCTTGTGCAAAGCTGACGAAAGGCCAGTTCACAATCTTTGGAAAATAAAAGTACCATGTTTAGATTACTACAAGGTTTCAGCCATGTTTATACATTTAAGACTAGATTTACTTGGAGATTAAACAAGTATAAGTTATAGATATCCAAAAGAATACTACATATTTCGAAAATATAGTGGAAGACATGGTCGATGAAGCGCGCCTATTACTACAGATTAAAAACTAGAGATTTAATTTAGTTATGATGATCAATCCTTTACAATAAGGAATAAATATAATTTGGAAAGAAGATGGGTTATTATAATAAAGCTGCATATGTACGGTGAAACCTGGATAAGTGAAGAAAAGATAGTGCAAAACCACTTGGTGGTCTTTACCACCAAGTGAAAATTTCGCACTATCTTAGTCAATTTAGATACAGGTGGTTAATTTATGCACGTGCAACACTCACCCCAACCCCACACTAGAAAAAGGTAAAAGACGAAAGGAAAACGAAAGAAACAAAAAGAGAAAAACAAAGAAAGAAGCAACAAACAAACAACGAAGGAAAGACAGAAACAAGCCCTTAGAAGTCAAGTGGCATGTGCATTTAAGAAAATAATGTGACGCACAAATATCACTTGATTTGGGTATCCTATTAACGTGTTATGCATAATACCAGGGCTACTGGAAAGGAAAAAACAAAACAATTGGACAATGGTAAATTTTTCCAGGAAATTTCGGATATATCTTATTCTGCTTTTTTCTAAATTCCAATTATTTATTTTCTTAAAATTCAAAATAGACACAAATGATCAATTTATAAAGACGTTGTTTCTTGTTATTACAGACATTTTGTTTTCTGTCAAGGCGTTCAACGTAGGTAGGTAGTCAACTTAACAGGTTTCTTTGTACATATTTTATTTATCGCTATCAAAATATTGTATTTCATAAGAATTCTTCAAATTTTGGCCTTTATAAATTTATTTTGGGTCCAACTAAGTAAGGAGTTTCAAAATCGAATAATCATTTTATTAATTTAAAATTCCAAACTCATTCGTACAATGTAAAGAAATGGCCAAAATGTAACAACAAAGTTTCGTCAAACCTTCATATAAAGCATTTTTTGAATACATAAAATAATTCCAACAAACGTAATAAATATATTTGCATATAGAAACAACTTTTAGCATTTATTTTTTATATGCTAATATTTGCAAGTATTTAGTTTTGGAATGAATTGCTAAAAATACCATACAAAGTGGTGAATATTAAATTTTTATGAAGAGAAAACTTAAGAGTACACTCTTATAAAAATGTACTGTTATTTTACCGCAAACAAATAAATAAACATCAAATAAATAAAAAGTCAAATAAATAAGACAATTTTGTTTCCACGTAACAGGACATAATTAACTTCCATTCAGAAAACGTTTATAAAATTATTCGTCAATTTCTTCCATCAACATGATGCTTTTATGAAATTATTACAAATATCATGTTCACTTAATTTTCTTTATACTAATAATCTACATTAGTAATTATTCATTTACCATGTCGTGGTAAATATAATATTACACATTATTTTAAATAAACTTTTTAGGCCTGTAAAACATTTAATACTCTTCAACTGTTCTTCAAGGAATTATTCTACCATGTGGCTGGTTCTTCTGAGTATCAGTATTCCTCAGAGGAGTTCATCATTTCATGATAAATCATCATAACTTTATCATGAACCATCAGTCATGGGTGATCACTATTAGTTGTAAAAACTCACCATGAACCTGATCCATCATCTCTATAAGGACAACTCGTATCAAATCATTACTCAAATAATGTAATATTTCCTTTTAAAACTGATATTAGTTTAAGCGCTACAAGGATCCATAGTGTCCATAAGAAATATCCAAAAGTTTGTCGTAGAACACAAAAATATTCATGAGAAAACTTGCAAAAAACTCAAAGACTATGTGTTTACTTTAAAGTGCAGAACTGAATTTCGGAGTTATAGAATCAAATGGTCTCTGCAGTATATCAAACTATGCAATATAACTTTCTAAAGGTATATAACCTAACTCTTTTACGTGGTAGACCACATGAGGTGAAACTGATCAGTCTAGGTTAGATAATAGACCAGACTGTAGTAGAACAAGAAGCTAACCTGCTTGTCAACTTACATGGGTGCACTTACATCAAGGTATATGCCGCGAAGAGTATAGTTCTGTCCAGGTGGCCTTTCACTAGGTATATATCTGTAGAACTCTACGTTGTTTTTATACCACTTAATTGAATAGAGTATGTCTCCCTCCAGGTCGAAGGTGCAATTGAGTGTTACGGAATCACCCTTCATAACCGAAGCTGGACATTCTAACTCCGTCATTTGCAAGGCCGTGTAACCTACAAACAGAATAAACAAAAACATCAGCAATCACACTTTGTGGTAAGTTCGAGCCACATATTTATTACATAATGGAAATTGCATTATATAAAAAAAAATTCATTATACATGGAACAGAGTTAATTGGCTTGAAAAATTTTGCAAGGTAATAAAATTTTCAGGAAGATTAATGAAGGAGAAAAAATAAATTTAACAAAAGAGAAAGAGATCACGGAAAGAATAACATTATGCAAATATTCTCAACCACGTTTTTATACGCATCATTATGCATGGATAGAGCTGTAGCCAGGCTGGTTTTAAAAGGGTGGAGCAAACTGAAATTTTTTTTACCTTTTACACCCCCCACCCTGGAAAATATTTTTTTTCTCAAAACAAATTGTTGTAAATTTTGTTTCAAAACTTTTGTTTTTATACAACAATTGAGATTGTTCCTTGACTTTAGGAATATGTTCGGAATAGGTTTTTAGGATAGAACTGGCGAACATCATGTATTTTTACAAAGCTTTGAGTCTTCATCAGCTCTATAGTAAGGATATGAGCAATCATAAATTTTAGTATACCTCTATAAGTCTTCAATGAAAATTTTATATTAAAAATTTATTCGTTAATGCTGAATATACCAGTCTGTTTAGGTGGTATGATTAAATATATTAATGAAATATATCAAAACATTTACGAATTTTAAATCCACCTGCAGTGATCCCCCTTACAGATAGAGTCTAACTAAAGTCTTGATTATCATTAGAACTTAATCTCTTTGAATTCTTTTCAATCCCCGGAATCTCGACGGCTTGGTGAATGACACTTTCTGAGGCAAATTTCACTCTGTGTGAATCAGATTTTTTTACCATAATTTATTACATTGAAGTTTTAATTTTCGTTTCCTTTTCATTCTCCGATTAACTTTCTGCCATCAAATGGCAAAAGAAATCCTGTCCCATGTTGCTAAAAAATTTTTTTCGTTACCTTCCCTTAAATAAAGCACATAGTGTGATTTAATCTTCCTAAAGAAGGTGGCAGGCTTAAATCATCGAAAAACATTTATAAGTTTATTGAATTTGTATTTGTGTCATTGATTCTTTCTTTTTTTCTTTTTATATTTTGTACAGGGTAGTCGTCGAACCTCATCAATACTTGAATCAATGTAATCTCAATTGGAGATCAGGAAAAAGGAACTGCAATGCAGCATCATATAAATAAGACAATTTTATTTCCACATAACAGGACATAATTAGCTTCCATTCAGAAACGGTTTATGAAATTACTCGTCAATTTCGATATGATACTTTTCATTCATCGATATGATACTTTTATGAAATTATTCGTCAATTTCTTCCATCGATATGATGCTTTTATGAAATTATTCATCAATTTCTTCCATCGATATGATGCTTCTACCTACGGAACTAACGCCTACTAAAATGCTTTTTATCAGGACACTAGACATAGAATTTCATACTCCTGTAGTTATGTATACATATATATGTTACCATCACCTTCACATACAGTGCGCGAAAAAGTATAAGGACAACATATAATTGAATGAAAATATACTTTATTTTCATTTTATCAAAATGAACTTTTTGATATTTATGAGCTATAATATCACATTTTACAATAACATCTACAAAACATAAAACAACAAATATGAAACTTACAAAAGTTGACCTCATAAAAATTATCACGAAAGAAATATAGAAAAAGTATAAGGACATATTCTAAATTACATATGATTTCTCTTAATAATCAAGAAAACAATCTTTGTTTTCAATTGCTTAAATAAGCCGAAAGGTCATCGATGCTGAAAATTCTTTTAAAGTGTCTATGGTAATGTTATTCCAAGCTTGTTCGATAGCTAACACAAGATCCGGTTTACACTGATATTGTGTGCCATTTCTATAAACTTCTCAGGCTAGAAGGCCAAATAAATTTTCTATAGGATTCATATCTGGACTCCTCGCCAGCCAATCAAGTAAATTTACTGAATTGGCTTCAAACAAGAGTTTTGCACTCTTAGAAACGCGTATGGCAGCGTTATCCTGTTGGAAAAAATAGTCACCTGAAGTCATTAGTGGGGCCTCAGGTAACAAATTTTCACCGAACATATCAACATATTTGTCAGAGTCCATTTTGTAGTTGATAAAAACTATTGGAGTGGTTCCGTTTGCTGCAAAAGTGCCCCCACCGTATTGACGTTTGGAAAAAACTTCGTTGGTTTTACGCAGATTATACCAAAAATAGGGACAACCGTCTGGCCCATCAAGGTTGAATTTCTTTTGTCTGAAAAGGTTACATCATTCCATTTTGGACCGAGAGAAATATAATTTTTGCAAAGTCCAGTCTTCTTTCCTTACGTTGCTTTGTACAAGGCGAACGTAACATTAACTTTCCACACCAAATATTCGGATGTTTATTCAAAACATTTTGAACTGTTCGTGTGGAACATGGTAAGTCCAAATTTCTTCTAACGTTATTTGCAGTTTCTTTTTTCTCGCAAGCTTTTCTTACAACTATTCTTTTCTGTCGATGCGTTAGAATTTCTGGTCTTCCTGTTAGTTTATTCATTCCATACATTTCAAATTCTTTTAGAAAATTATAAACTACACTTTTAGATCTTTTAATTTTTTTCGAAATTTTATGACCACTCAATCCAGATTCTTTAAACGCAAGAATTTTCCCTTTTTCAAGGTCAGAAAGGTGAGGCATCGTACAAAAATCCTGCAGAAATGAGGAAAGTGTGAATTTTGTTTAGAAACCCAGTCTTTATATTTGAAATGGTCTTTTTATGCTTTCAAATATGCAAACTTTACTATAATTTTAGATGAAAAATCAACTGTCCTTATACTTTTTCCCAAGATCATATGGGTTTAAAATTCACAAAATAAATTTATACCTATCTATTTTTGGAAAGTTTAACTAATTTACATGAAAAATAACTTAATTTTATCATGTTTTTCCCTAAGAAATTTGCATACGTTTCCGTCTAAAAGATTTCTAGATTTGGCGGGTTTTCGCTTGTCCTTATACTTTTTTCGCGAACTGTATATGTTACCATCATCTTCACATATATGCTATCATCACCTTCACATATGTGTTACCATTATCTTCAACAGAGCTTTCATTATACAACTTCATGACATTTTCATGCATTTTACTTCTAAGATATACTCCTTGCTACATTCCCAAAATATTGTCTAATTTCAATGGTCAATTTTGTATTGAAATATCATCAGATCTTGCTGGTTCATCAGTGTAAAGCTGATTTATACTCTATTATTGGTTAGTCATTCTTATCTTTCCCTCGTTAGAATTTTTACCTTGATGTTTGGCAAAGAAGTCTTCTATGTATGTGTTTGGTGTGCTCTTTAAAAATTCATCACGATAAGGAAATTCACGTAAAAGGAGAGAACCAGCATTTGAAATTCATCGACAGACGCAATTGCAAAGGGTAGTTTCCGAAAATTAGGAAACAGCACAAAATTCATTAGTCCCGTAAATTTTTAATTCCGATCCGAGGACGAGAAATTGAAGGAAAACAATTCAGGGCAAGTTTAAGGACGCAATAAAGGAGTCGGCGCAACGCTGCAAACTCGTAAAACATTTTCTCTTCCCTCCTGCGTCCAAAGTTGTTTCCGATAGGCGACAACACATAAGCATCGGGCGCAAATACAAATTAGCTTTGGGGGAAATATCATTAAGATTCCTTGCAACGGGGGAAAAGAGTAGAAACGCGCTCTTTAAATTTTTCGACAAGATTTAACAAGAAGAGAAGACACGTTAAATATTTTTTCAGGAGCTGGAGAACAGTTTTGAACTTGCATAATCATTGCACCGGATATTATAAAAAAATGGCGCTGAGTTCAAGAATTTGGGAACAAAACGTTAGTTCCTCGACGAGTCCCTTCAACCGTTTATCGCTATATTTTTGAATTCAAGATGGGCACAGAAGGCGAAAGTAATTATGAATAGATTTGGCATCAACAAGTACGGTGAAAACGTGTTTCCAGAGATTTTTTTTCAATTTTTGTACTCGTTTTGAAAAATTAATAACAGTCGTGACTTTTTCATGATGAAAGCATTGTAGGGTCACAAAAACGAGCATTCTGTGTATTTTAATCGAAAATTTCTGCAATTGTTTGAAGTTTTTTAAAACAACTCATGTGGATGGCTGTTCTTGTTGCTTTTTTTACAAGAAACCGTGGAATGAAAAGTTGCCATTCTATTCCCTGTTCTATTAATATTTCTCAAGTGAAGTATTATAGCTTGATTTTACTCTTTTTGAGTGGTTTATGAACTTGCTTAATGATAATATTATATCTGTATATGTATAATTATATATATAATTAGAAATATTATATTATATATTATATTTATTCTTATTCTTATAACCTTCTACGGTTCAGTTCATCGCGTATTCTTTCTCTTGATAGATATTCGAGGAACATATGGGAGCATAGCTTAATAATACGCAAAACGTCTTGGCAAAAAAATTTCAATTCTTTAATACATGTGGATTTTTTTCCATAAAAATAATAGAGTTATCGCCAAAGGAAAGAGAGATAATGTAGTGAAGAACTCAAAACTTGGGAGAAGAGACTTAAATTCCCTATATGCTTTTGAAAGAGACTTCAAGAACGTTCAAATAGAATATGTTTCAG
The DNA here is from genome assembly GCA_006491805.2 of Dysdera silvatica. Lineage (NCBI taxonomy): Eukaryota > Metazoa > Arthropoda > Arachnida > Araneae > Dysderidae > Dysdera > Dysdera silvatica. Next base: position 52,062,063 of record QLNU02003225.1, on the reverse strand, counting down.
TTTATTAAGTAAAGGTAATTCTCGTCTTTATGAATTTATTTGCTCCAGTCTTTGTTCGTAAAGTGAAAACTAACATTTCCCAAATGAAGAATGCCATAAGTAATAATAATAATAAGTAATAAGTTTTTACATACTTGACAATTTATTTTTCCCATTGACAATCATGCTAATATAAAATAAAGCATACTATAACACTACACAGTGTATAACGAATGATTTATATACAATACTAAACTTAAATATAGCAAATAAATATATGTTATAGCTACAGAAATGAAGTTCCTTTTTAAAACTTGTTTAAGAAACATCCACCACCTTATCTCTATATGATTAGTCGCTTAAATGCTTTATCCACAGTGGTCTAACTAATCTCATGGGTTTTCATTCATTAGAGGGTTCATTGTATAGCGACTATTTCTGTAACAGTGGGTCAGGGGCGTAGTATAGGGTGCCAGCGCTCGGGGTAAGTTAGGTATTACGCCCTCTAAAACCCTTTTCACCAGCCCAGCATTGACATTTTGCGCCCCTGAGAACTGTGCGCCAGGGAATTCGCCCCGGTGGCACCCTCTACACTACGCCACTGCAATGGCTTGCTTAAGCCCATAAATTTCTCGATGACGAATACGAGCATTTTTTAAACCCTTAACAACATTTACAATGCTCTCAAAGTTGGAATCTTCTGACTTAAAAATTTCAATTTCCTTTCGATACATCAAACAACAATGTCAATCAATCAACGTTTATTGGCGTAGTGATACCAACGCCGATGGTATGGCGTGATTAGATGGTGAAACGTTCGAAAGAAAATAAATATTTCTGCCTTCGGTGGGACCTGAACCCACGACCTTCCACTTGCCGGGCGGAGGCTCTACCCACTGAGCTACGAAGGACAATATATAATCTCTTTACGAACGTATATATATTGTTGCCAGTTATTTCGCAGAATGGTGTAGTACATAGACTACTATTTAAACCAAATTGCAAAGAGACTGGTATTAAATTGATCGAAATGCACGTTGCAGCATATGTATTTATTTTATATAAATCGAACACTACGCAGATTAAATCAAACAACAATGTCAATCAATCAACGTTTATTGGCGTAGTGATACCAGCGCCGATGGTATGGCGTGATTAGATGGTGAAACGTTCGAAAGAAAATAAATATTTCTGCCTTCGGTGGGACCTGAACCCACGACCTTCCACTTGCCGGGCGGATGTTCTACCCACTGAGCTACGAAGGATAACATATAATCTCTTTACGAACGTATATATACTGTTGCCAGTTATTTCTTTATTAGTAATCTGCGTAGTGTTCGATTTATATAAAATGGATCCTTTCGATACTCTAAAATATTTTATTTAAAGCCTTTGACAGTGCAAGAACGGGCAAAAAGTTTAGTCGTATTCATTGGCGAAGAATAGAGAGGGGCTCACTGCCCCCAGGGGGGCCCAAGTCCCCCCACTGGATCTCAAAACACATTATTTTCTCATAGGCCGCATAACAAACTTTTCCTTAAAGCCGTTGAGCCCTCCATAAATATTGAATTACTAAGATACTGGTCGTAACATTGTTATTTCAAATAAATTGACGTTTAAATCAGTTCCGTATTTGAAATAGAATTTCTGAAATTATTCTCATAATAGGGATAGATTTTTCAAAGCGTCGATCACTTAAAAGAAATTGGCAAAGTGAAAGTTCATAATGCAAAAAAAAGGGGGGGGGGACTACCTGTAATTTACATATAGTTTCTTTCTAAACGACACTATTTTGTGGACGTCGATTAGATGTTAAGGTATTATTACCCTCCGCAGGGATAACACAATTGCCAAATATGGTCAACACAAGAAAGCCTCCGGGGCGAGATTTTTGTGAGTTTTCGTGGGGGAATTTATTATACTATAATTTTTGCCACCCACGTATTAATTACAGCTCAAACTAGAGCTTATGTAATTTTGGAGAAAAAGAGACGCTTTCCCCATCCTGGATTCGAACCAGGGTCCCTCCGTTTAGCCCGGAGTGTCTTGGACCGCTAGACGAATGAGGACAGGAAACAACGCTCTCTTTCTCCGTATGTAAAGGTGTTAAGGTATTATTACCCTCCGCAGGGATAACACAATTGCCAAATATGGTCAACACAAGAAAGCGTCTCTTTTTCTCCAAAATTACACAAGCTCTAGTTTGAGCTGTAATTAAAACGTGGGTGGCAAAAATTATAGTATAATAAATTTCCCCCACGAAAACTCACAAAATTCTCGCCCCGGAGGCTTTCTTGTGTTGACCATATTTGGCAATTGTGTTATCCCTGCGGAGGGTAATAATACCTTAACACCTTTACATACGGAGAAAGAGAGCGTTGTTTCCTGTCCTCATTCGTCTAGCGGTCCAAGACACTCCAGGCTAAACAGAGGGACCCTGGTTCGAATCCGGGATGGGGAAAGCGTCTCTTTTTCTCCAAAACGAATAAACTCTAGTTTGAGCTATAAGCTATACGTGGGTGGCAGAAATTATTGTATAATAAATTCCCCCACGAAAACTCACAAAAATCTCGCCCCGGAGGCTTTTCTGTGTTGACCATATTTGGCAATTGTGTTATCCCTGCGGAGGGTAATAATATCATACATCTTTACATACGGAGAAAGAGAGCGTTGTTTCCTGTCCTCATTCGTCTAGCGGTCCAAGACACTCCGGGCTAAACGGAGGGACCCTGGTTCGAATCCAGGATGGGGAAAGCGTCTCTTTTTCTCCAAAATTACACAAGCTCTAGTTTGAGCTGTAATTAAAACGTGGGTGGCAAAATGATTGTATAATAAATTCCCCAATGAAAACTCACAAAATCTCTGCCCTGGAGGCTTTCTTTTGTGTTGACCATATTTGGCAATTGTGTTATCCCTGCGGAGGGTAATAATACCTTAACATCTTTACATACGGAGAAAGAGAGCGTAGTTTCCTTTCCTCATTCGTCTAGCGGTCCAAGACACTCCGGGCTAAACGGAGGGACCCTGGTTCGAATCCAGGATGGGGAAAGCGTCTCTTTTTCTCCAAAACAAATAAGCTCTAGTTTGAGCTAATTAATACGTGGGTGGCAAAAATTATTATATAATGTCGATTAGATGAAACTGACGTAGAAAATAAGCATCACTGATTACAAAAGTAGCATTTTAATGTTTCACCGTTTTGAATACCTTTATCTGATAACCCTCGATGTTTTTAGGGGTGACAAATGATTTAATTTTTGCAGAACAGTTTTGCATATGTAACTATTTTTGAAATTTAAATTCCTAAGGCAAAAATAATTGTTCGCATGATGAAATCGTTTGTTTACAAGATTTTAACCTCCAGTTTCCAGGAATCAGTCCTTAATAGAAGAAGTTTTCTTGCAAATAAATCTGCATAAGCCGCAAAATCTGCCATCCGCTAAAAAGCCCAAATTACTTTAAAATTAATTTGTAATCCGATTACGCGTCTCAGAGAAGTAACGGGTCAGATTACAGGGACGTTAGAATTTTGTAATTGAATTACAACTCTCCGGCTTTCTAAATGCACCAGCAGAAATCGAAAATATGTACGTGAGAAAATTTTCTCATCAAACAAATCGTTTTCCGACACGTGACACGGACTAATACGATTTATGAAGAAAGTGACGACGCGTGAAGCGATTTGTCAGTTATTAATGAGTTCGTAATCAGTTGCAATATGGCATCGTACATTCTCCATATCATATCGCAACTGATATCAGTGGTGTGTCAAATCAATTACCGAATCTCTGAACGGGTCTGAGAGATGGGGAAAATAGTTCATTCAGTGACTAATTTGGAACATCTGTGACTGATATAACATGGGAAACATATTTTAATTCTTACACATCTCTCAGAATTTAAAGTGTGGCCCGGTGAATCAATGGCTATATTTACTGTCTTTGGACTCTCCGGGTTTAAGCTCTATCCTCATATAAACTTGGTCGCATGTATAGGTAGAGTGAGATGATGTCTACAGCCTATTTGTTTGTTTGTGGTTTTACGGCTCAAAGACTACAATGGTCATGCTGCGCCGGGACCTACTGTTTTCCGAGAAATCTGGACTTACAATTTTCCGAGGGAAATCCGAACCTCTGTACCTACAGTTTTCCGAGGAATCCGAACCTCTTAAGGCCTGGGGAACCAAACCCCGGACTACAGTGAGCAGTGCGATCTTTATGAGATCTCTGAGTAAGCGTTCTTTTTGCACTGCTGGGAGTCGAACCCGGATTAGCCGCGCACTAGGAGAACGCGTTACCACACTGCGCCACCGCAGGGCAAACTAACATCTGGACAGGGATCCGTCGCCTGTATTTTCCCCATGAAGAAACAACTGGCATTACTGTCTTTAGCTGACGGTGAATACTGCCAGACGCCAATATAGTAACTATAACTCTCACTAGGGGGCGTAGAACAAAAAACAAAATTAATGCTAGGGAACGGTTGAAACATGGGCGTGGCAAGGATCTACTGATGGAGGGTTGGAACCCCCATTACGATGAAATTTTGTATATTATGAACTTTATGAACTTATGCCACTTATGAATTTTATGAACTTATGCCCCTTATGAATTTTCTGAGTACACCAATGGTATGAAACTGACACGTAAAACAATTATCACTCCGTGGTGATCAAGCAATATAAAGAGATTTAGTTTTTGATTTTACGAAGCAGGGACAGGAACGGTTGTGCTGCGCCAAGACCTACTGTTGTTCGAGGAATCCGAACCTAGGCCACCAATCCACGGATTACAGTGGGCAGAAAATCAGCATGTGTTCTACGATATCATTAAAACTCGAACTCGAATTAGTCGCATTATGGAAGAATGCGTTACCATGGGAGAATGAGCCTATGCTTTCCGATGAAGCCCAACTTTCTCATGAACAAACCCCGAACTACAGTGAGCAGTCATTCGGTATAAGCGGTTTGTTTTTCCGCACCGTTAGGATTCAAACACGGGATAACGGGGTGCTAAGTGAACGCGTTAGTACTGCACTACCATAGGCATTGCCTAAAGCGAAATGCGTTGTATTAAAGCAAGAAATCGTATGAAGGATTATATGCTGGTAAGGTTTATTTTTGTTTGTACTTATGAGCAGGGCTGCACATAGCGAAATGTGCCGTATTAAATCAGGAGATTGTATGATGGATTATATGCTGGTAAGGTTTAATTTTGTATGTACTTATGAGCAGGGCTGTCCTGAAAACAATTATTGAGAGTGTTTATGTCTTAATTAAAGAATATCGTAATTGCGGGTTTACAGGACTTAGTGACGTTACAGTGCCTCGCTGACTGGCATTTTACTGCTCATATATCGTGTTGCCAAGCCCAAAGTTGCAGTTGCCACTTTCATCAGTTTTTCATTCCTCTCCTGGTCGTACGCAGGATATTATTTTGAGGCTTGGTGTGTACAGAATTTTTCCTAATTTCCTCATTTGTTTCCATTCAAGTTTGTAAATGACTAGAAAAAAAAAGAAAAAAGCCGAACTTTGTTGGAAGTTTCCCCAAAACCAGCAAATACAAAAATTTTCTTGAGACCTTCAGATTATGCGACGCGTACTCGATATTTTTCAAAATTTCTTGAGAGTACGCGGCGCACACAGCGCGTACCCTTTGGGGACAGCCCTGTTTGTGAGTAAGAAAGGAAAAAACAGCTCTCTCAGATCTGGCTTCAGTAGCTCAGTTGGCAGAGCTTCAAGCTGGATAAATCTAAAGGCCGCTTATTAAATTCCAGTCTGATGCATGGTCAGTTTCTTTTCAAAAATGCCCATTTGAGCTAAAATGGCGAGTGTGTACAATCTTACGAGAGAAATATTATAAAATGCATGATTAGTAATTATATTAATTAAGTAAGCCTATATATATATATATAAGCTCATCAAGACCGTAGCAAGAAGCTTGTTACAGGGGGCACCCAACGCTACGAGGGGATCAAATTCCGTTAATTTTCTTATGTTTTTCTTTATTATATAAGAGTATTTAATAATACTAAATATCTAAGTAGGCTAATATATTTAACATTAATGAATAAATTTCTTAACGTCAATTTTATATTCAGAACTTATAGAGGTATACTAAAATTTATAATTTACTTTATCCTTATTCTGGTGTAGATGTAGACTCGAACCTCTGTAAAAAAATATGATGCACGCGAAATCTACCATAGAAATCTATTTTGGATATATTTTAAACATCAAAGAACAATTTCCATTTTCATGTACAATTTTATACAAAAAAAATATAAAATATAATTATAAAATAATTTAATTTCAAAACAAAATTTCTAGTGGAAAGCCCTAACTTCAGCCTAGATACGGCCCTGAAACTCACTATATCAAACTAGCAGATTATAATATAAATACCTTGCGTTGATAAAAGTATTCTGACATCTTGATTCGAAAACAGCAACAGTAGTTGTTAGCCCATACCATTACACTGTTCGCCTTTGACCTAATAGACTACAAAGACTCTTCCAAATATTATTGCAGCAGCATTCCGGTAATACTACACGCTCTGAATATTACTCCAGTTAGCTGCGAAGTATGGCAACACCAGCGTAAGAGAGGTTTCTTCTTGCCGATCGGTTACAATGGCCCAGCTCACCCCGCAGTTACTCTATTAAATATAATGGACATGAACTCACCCACCAGAGATACGAACTGAAATGCCTCATTCAAGCCCAGATAGCCAGAGCTAATTCTACACCAATTTGAACAGAATCTTTATAGGAGAAAGAGTCTACTATTTTTATAGTAGATTCTATAGTAGATCTATAGTAGATTAGGAGATTTTTGTAAGGGGAGCTTTGTTAGAAGAATGGTGAGTCTAGCGATTCTAGTATAGACCTACCTACTTACTCAAAAAGATCACATCCGTAATGAAAGTATGAATATTGTGCATTGATAATGTATAATATCACTGTGTCTTTCGTCAATAAATATCGTTGCTTTTTACCAACCTAAGTATCAGAATAATTTTATTTTCGTAATGTCGTGCAATATAATATTAACTGACACTTTTCGAACCCAGTGTAAAAAGGCTCGTTGGGAAAGAAATTGCATTTGAAATACAACCTCGGAACTGAGCGAAACGAAGCAATGTAATTTTTTTTTTTTTTTTTTTTTAATATTTTTTGATAGCAATAAATCAAATCATGAAGGTGAATTTACGACAAATTTTATTGATTAAAGAAAAGCTGGACAACCTTCTCCTCCAGAAAAAAAAAATCTTTCCGGGATAAGGTATCCGAGAGCGAAAAAAATAGAAAAACGTCTTTTTTAATAACGGAAAAGGAATACAAAACTGGAAACACTGAGCAGACTGTCAGAAATCGTATACGTCTTCCGCAGAAAAAGGAAATTCCTTGCATCAAATCGTAACTTCGGTTAAATTATAAACAATGACTGTTTTAAAAGAATCGATTCGTTCTGTCAAAAATGGGTATAAAGCCTTCTTGTCCTTTTCAAGTCGGCTCCAACTCTGTTTTCCAATTTTGTCGATTTCGTTTTGACAGGATTTAAAATACGTCCATTCGTTGTATTTAAGAATGCTACATTTAATTTACTTTATGTATTGGTAGAAAATTAAAACCCTTCCTTCACGAAAGTCATATTTAATTTCACCGTATCAGAAACAAGACGGTCATCTCAAAACCGCAGCTGAACCAACATAGCTTAATTTACGACAATCCACGCCCAACTGCTACATGCATCAATTGACAACAACGTATGACAGCCAAATTGTCAAACACTGATTAATTGACAACAACGTATGACAGCAAAACTACCAAACATTGATTGATTGACAACAACGTATGAGAGCCAACTTCAATGCATTGATTGCCCCACCATGTATCAGTCAACCCATCAAACGTTCATTGAGGAAAATGTATTCCAGTTAAAAAAACTATCACACATTCACTGAAAACAACGTATGACAACCAAACTATCTAACACTGATTAGTCGACAACAATGTATGATAGCAAAACTTCCATGCATCGATTGACAAAAACACATGAGATCCAAACTTCCATAAATTGATTAACCTCAACATAAACTTCCATACATCGATTGCCAACAACGCATGAGAGCCAAACTTCCATATATTAATTGACCACAGCATAAACTTCCGTGCACTGACTGACCACATCATATGTCAAATAAACCGCTAAACGTTCATTGAGGACAGTGTATAACAGTCAAACTACTTACATTAAGGGCAACGTATGACAGTCAAACTAGGTACATTGAGGACAATGTATGACAGTTAAACTCCGTACATTGAGAAAAATGTGTGCCAGTCAACCTACGTACATTGAGGACAATGTATGACAAACTACGTACATTGAGAACAGTGTATGACAAACTACGTACATTGAGGACAGTGTATGACAAACTACGTACATTGAGGACAATGTATGATAAACTACGTACATTGAGGACAATGTGTGACTAGTCAAACTACGTACATTGAGGACAATGTATGACAGCCAAACAACGTACATTGAGGACAATGTATGACAGCCAAACAACGTACATTAAGTACGATGTATTACAGTCAAACTACGTATATTGGGGCCAATGTATGACAGTCCAACTACATAATTTGAGAACAATGTATGACAGTCAAACTACGTACACTCATAACAATGTAAAAACAATGTATGGTAATAGGGTAAGTACCTCGGCATGTATAAAGATCACTTATGTACTACCTCCCGTATTATCGATGCTAGACATCTGAAATGTTTTCCTTTAAACTTTGCAATTGCAATGATAGACAATCCTATGGAGATGTTATGGTTTTTAATCCCTTTATTCCAAAATAATAATAATTATTATATTTATCTAATTAATGATTTCAAAACATAAATGGATAATATGAAATAAGTTGACACATACGTAGTTAATTGCACACATGCACATGTGTTTGCCTTTGAGTTACTTTATTTATTGTTGAAGAAGTTGATGGTTAACTTACTGGCGAATAAATCAAGCAACTTTGGAGCAGACGATTTGCGAGCACGAACTTGGTAGCTGGTGGGCGTTTCAAACCTCTATTGACTTTGTTCCCCGCCAGTAAAAAACTACCCAGCACGCACTTCAACAAAACCAAAGCAACTACCCGTAAAGCATAAAATGAAACAATAAAAACAAGCTCGACCGTAAGTGAAAACGAAACGTCCAAGAAAAAAAACAACAAAGAAAACATCATGTAACTGGAAAAAGCGGGAAAGGGAGGTAAAAGGCCGTTCGGATCAATTTTCGGAAAATGGGAATTTTTGTTTTCCGAAACGTAAGCTTTTGTATTCGCCCGAGTCACGCAAAAAAGACCTAATTCTGATCTGGAGAGAGAAGGGGGAAAATGTTGGGATAGAGGAGGACCCAAGACATGAAAAGTACTAGCGTTTCGGTTCTCACTTGCCACGAAGGTTCATCCCGGACATGGGTAAGAACCCGTTTCCCATTTTGTGAAAATTATCACGATCCTGTTTCCAGAATCATTCTTCTTCTCATCACGTTTTGTAACATCATATGTCCCTAAAGGCTATTAGGAGGAAGACATGCAAGGATTCGAATTTTCCGAATTTTTATATTCAATAACGGTGGTCCTAGATCCGTGGCTATTGACTTCGATAAATTATTTTTATTATTGGACAAAATACGATCAAAACCTGCGATTTGCCTGTTTTGAATTTCGCCACCCCAACCTGCCTAAATGGGACATTTGAGATGAGACTCAAATGGCCAAATGTGACTTCCGAATGAGGGGACTATTCGAAAAAAAATAAACTTGCTTTCAGTTTCGGCCAAGCTCATTTGCAACAAAATAAGAAATTGACACAATAAAATGTTTGATCTGTTTCCTATCAAGAACTCTCCGAGCTTAAAAACATATCCTTAGATTTAAAAATATTCAGAAAGAGAAAAAATTGCAATGTCATAGAATTAACACGTTTAACTGTAGCAAGTTAAATCTGGATATGGATCCATCTTGTACGAATCTGTTGCCCGAAGTTTGATTCCTTATGCAATAAATGTTTAGATCTCTCAGGAATCTGTACGTCCCAAAGCAGTATATTATTAATTATCTTTCTCCGTCAAAAAAAAAAACGAACAAACAAAACAAAACCCAAATACAATTTGAAACATTTTGCATACAAACATTGCTTCTTTCGCCAGAGGAGCCATGAATTAGAAAAGAAAGAACAGATAGATCTTCAGCAACATATCGCTGTTGCCACTTTTCAAAACTAAAATCATGGCGGCTCAAGAAATGTTTCATGATATTGTGAAAATTATATTCAGGCCCGTTTTCTGGAGTGATTGCTGACCCAAGGGGGCTACCGATATTTTCGACAAAAGTGGACAATAAAACGACGGGATTTGTGCAACGTAAGCCGTTGATGAATACGAGTTTTGTGAAAAAAGAGGATAGAGAGATGTATCCATAGAAGTTACTGATAAATAAGTGCCATCAATTTCACTTTATGGGACTTTTTAACGACATTTTTTATCTCCCAAACGTGGAGAACGCCCAGCGTAGATCTGTCTACGTCGTGCTCTAAAATAAAGGCGCTTTAGCTGACATTTCTTTCACACAGCTGACGCTAAATGCTTCAGCTCCCTCATCCCTAAACCAGGATAAAGGTTGCGCAATCCATTACAAATACAGTAATGTCGAACACACCGTTAGTTAATTAGTTATCGCCGAATATAGAAAACTATAATATCAAATTGTCGCAATTAAAATATTTTATTACTCTGGTAGCTATTTCTATAGCCACCTGCCACCATCTTTAGATACGTATTGACTCTGGAACGAAAGTATTGCAGAGTAGTCAAGAAATTGACGTGAGCAAGTATCTTTCCATATATCTCTAAATCAATTCGTACGCAGCATTATAAACTACATCTGAAAAGTATACACTGTAAGAACATAACGGCACATCTCTGTGTGTTTCTACGTGAAATATTCAGTCCATCTTCATGGAAAAGATCGCTGAAAGATTCGTTCAGTTTTGCACACTTGTGTATAATAGCTCATCTTCAGTGAATCTATTTCAGAATAAGAATATTATGCACTTAATTAATCATACAATTGTTAAAAGTTAAGGTGATAGACAATAAGGCACGACCAATGTGTCTTCCAAAATATAACATATTTAAAATTAACTATAAGTAAATACTATTTCTTGTTCTAGTGGTACTGACTCTAAAATGCCCGGACCTGTTAAACTATCATTGTCCTCCTTCCTCTGTTTAAAACGTTCTTTCGCCATTTTCTTCCATTCTTCTGTGAGGTCTTCAATCCTGATTTTTCCAAATTAACAATGTGTTAACTGTCTAAAAATCCACATCTAACCATTTTTCTGTTAATGTATTTGCAAGGATAACAACTTATCTATTGGATATTATGCAGTGAAATTTGCCACACCACGATAATTCTGAATGATTATTTACGTTATATATATCTGGATATTAAACTGTAGTCCATGCCCCACATTGCCAAGCCAAACTATATATTAATATAGATTTTAATTTTTACATATATCACGACTATAGAAATATCGACTGAAGATTCATGCAATGACGTTAAAGCACTCATGTCGATATATATAGCTGATGTAGCTAATGTAGCCAACATCAAAGTAACGCCATGTTTGAAATATCAAGCTACTGTAGCCTATATACAAGGTCCCTAGGAAAGTCCGAATGATGCAATGACGTTAAAGTAGTCATGTCGATATACATGGCTGTTATCAAACTAATGTAGCCAACATCAAATTAACGCCATGTATGCAATATCAAGCTACTGTAGCCTATATACAGGGTTCCTAGGAGAGTTCGAATGCGACCAATAACTTTTGAACCAAGACAGATATTGCAACCAAAGTTAGGTATTGGTATAGTAAAATGACTATGCACTATCAGATGAGATGAACAGCAGCGCCCCTGGTGGCGAATTGAGGAAGTTAAAAATTTTATTTCGAAAAATAATAAAGATAGAGAAATATTTTCAATTAGGAAGTTGTAGAGCATCCTTTAGTTGGTAAGAAAGGACGTATAGTATGTAAGCCTACCCACAAAGTGAGGAGTTTCGACAATTTCAATCTATCAATTAATGCTTTCTGATGTTTTAAAAGTTGAGTTGAAGTTCTTATAGGAGAGAGATCATGGTTTCTTTCCTTTAAGAACTTCATCTCAACCTCTAAAGCGCTAGAAAGTATTTACTGAAAGCTGTGAATTCAAACTTCCAGAAGACTTCACTTTGTGGCAGTACGTGTACATAGTGCATGTAAGCCGTATGTTTTGCTTACTAACTGTAGGATGCTCTACAACTTTCTAATTGAAAATATTTCGCTATCTTTATTATTTTTCCAAATAAAATTTTTAACTTCCTCAATTCGCCACCAGGAGCGCTGCTGTTCATCTCGTCTGATAGTACATAGTCATTTTATTAACTAATATCTAACTTTCTTTGCAATATCTGTCTTGGTTCAAAAGTTATTGGCGTCATTCAGACTTGCATAGGAACCATGCATATCAAGGCATTGCCAATGTCAATGTAATATACATTAAAACATAAAACAATATAGCCTATATTACAGCACTGTAGTCGATATTAAGGTGATGTGACTGATGCGGGGGCGGACTGGGCTGCCAGACAACCGGCCACGAGGCCTCTGCTGCCAGACAACCGGCCACGAGGCCTCTGCTGCCTCACTGACGATAGGACTGACTCCCGCTTCTGAATGGGCAAGGACTTACGTCTTACGATAATCCAAGGTATGCTCCCTTTGAGAGAGGACGCAGACCGCCCTTCAGCTGGTATCTTGTTTTCTCAAGTGTGCTCCCCATATATCTCGAAGAAGTTCTAAAAATATTTTCACAAAGTAAAAATCCCTAAGTACCATAAATAGGGGCGGCACTTGTTGAGGCTGAGAACCCTAAAATAAATTATTAGTTATTTTACAAAATTATTAGTGTTAACAATTTAGCGTGAATTGCTATATGAAAAATCTCCTTAACCTATAAAAATTACGAACACGACATGAGTATTTTTTTTTTCCAAAAATACTCCTCTCTTTATAAAAGAAAAAAGGAGTCAGCAATTTTCTAAATCTGCCATTAGCTAACGGCAAGAATATTGAGTTAAGAATTCGTTAAGGATAAGGTTGTTGGATAAGGCTCGTCTCTGAATCCTAGCCGTGCAACTTGAAAAGCAAATACTTGAATACATCAACTGAGCTAGTATTTAACAGCATCGGTTTTGCTACAGTGATGTATGTAGTTGCAATTATTGTGTGTGTGTATATATATCATATTCAAACATTATCTGTCCCCTGCTATATGAAGATTTCTCCAAATGCTTTCCATACAAATCCATCCTGAGTAATTCGCTTCCAGGCCACCTCAACCTATTTTCTTATCTCATCCACCTATCTAGTTTGAGGACGTTTTCTAGGTCTTCGGTGGTCTCTTGGAATCCAGTTCAGAATTTCTGTTGTCCATCGTTGATCAGTTCTTCTTGCAATATGCCCAGCCCATCGCCATTTCAGCCCTTTTACTTTAACAATGATGTCCTCTACTCTAGTTTGCTCTCTCACCCAAGTGTTTCTTTTTCGATCTCTCCTAGTTATTCCAAGCATGCACCTCTCCATGCTCCTTTGCGTTGTCTGTAACTTTCGTATTGCTCCAACTGTTAGACTCCATGTCTCTGATCCATAAGAGAGGACTGGCAATACACACTGGTTGAAGACTTTTCTTTTTAGACATAAAGGCAATTTCCCCTTCAGGATAAAACTGTTTCTTCCAAATGCACTCCAGCCAAGTTTAATACGTCTGTTGAGTTCTTTCATAATGTTGCCTTCCATTGAAATCAGCTGGCCAAGGTAAATATATGAATCAGCAATTTCTAGCTCAATGTTGTCAACTTGTATTTTTGTTTTCTCTACGAAATTATTGAACATGATTTTAGTTTTTGCAGGTTCACCTTGAGTCCAACTTCTCTACCTTTAGTTCAGAGCTCCTGTAATATGTTGTGGAGTTCTAATGAGTTCGTTGAAAAAATAGCAATGTCATCAGCAAACCGCAGATGATTTAAATATTCACCATTTATTTTTATTCCCTTGTTATTCCAATTTATCAGCTGAAAAATCATCTGTAAAGCAGAAGTAAAAAGTTTTGGAGAAATGGTATCTCCCTGCCTCACACCTTTACCAAGTTTGATAGTTTTGGTATCTTTATGTAACCGAAATTTTGCACTTGCATTTTTATACACACATTTCACCATGTCAATGTACACATCCTCGACGTCTGTTGATCTTAAAGAGTTGATAATTGCTGACGTATTAATAGAGTCCAAGGCCTTCTCATAGTCAATAAATGCCATATACAATGAAAACATATATATACTAATCATTATATCGTAACACATGTAATTGGTGTATAGAACAGTTCTGTTTCAATACGTAGAAATATCAGGGAAACCGGGTACCACGCTCTTCACGACAATGAAATACTACCACTCAAAATAATATACGTTCTTTTAAAAAATAAACGCATACGTCAATATTAACATGTACCGATATAAATAAAATCACAGGATGTCAGTCTCTTACAAATCCAGTTTCAAAAATACAAGTATATGGAAAACCACGGGAGGAATTTTCGTTGTCATTCTGTAGTGATGGCAAATGATATTTTCTTGGAGTCCTTTCCTTAGACGTAAAACGATGTCCCTCAGATGACAGAGAATACGTCCTGCATCTGAGAATCTCCATCGAAGTCGTCGCTCAAGAAGTTTGAAGGAGATTTGAACAGATATCGAAACACTTTGAAAAATGGGATTTAAAGCTCCCTCTGAAAACATGCAGAAGAGATTTAGACTCCACACCAGCTTTCTCTTCTTCTTTTTCTCCATTTCGTCCCTTTCATCTCCCCTTTTTCTTTACTTTCCTACTGGTATCATAATGGCAAATGAAATTAGGGATTCCATTACTGCCTGCAGCCCCTAATGGGAACGACGGTAGCGACGTCGTTGCTTCATTTGATGTTGTCTTCGTAATTGGAAGCATGTCACCGTGATCTTAGACTCGGTGCTCCGGCTTGAACCCCCATGAGAATGCCGCCAATTCATTTTCTAGTCACACGTCTACGATATGAAAATGACGCCACTTGCCAATTCCTCAATGACTTACAAATTGCAAAAGATTTGTCGATTTATTCCGAGTCCCATGAACGTCCTATTTTAAAATAGTTTCTGCCCTTTATTCAGCGCCAATTTCTAGAGATGCTGAAATATAACATTAAGTTTACTTACTGTTAAACGTATAACGTTTAAATGTTATTAATAAATTTATTAAATTCATTTAAAATTCACTGTTTTACTTGTAGTTGTAATCCTCCTCTCTGTTATAGGATCATCTTAAAAGACCACAAGCTTTTCTAGAATAAATAGTGTAAACCCTTTGGTTGTACAAGCGAACATTAATAGTATACATTAATAGTAATGAAATGATTCTAAGGGCTGATTGGATGCTGAAGAATGAGGACGGCGCCTCTTTTTCTCCAAAAACGAAAAAGCTCTAGTTTGAGCTAAATATACGTGGGTGGCAAAAATTATTGTATAATAAATTCCCCCACGAAAAACTCACAAAAATCTCGCCCCGGAGGCTTTTCTGTGTTGACCATTATTTGGCAATTGTGTTATCCCTGTGAAGGGTAATAATATCTTACATCAAACAGTGTAAAAACAAGCATCTGAAATAAATATATTATTTTATTCAACATCGTTTTAGTTTCACAGTCTTTTTTAAAACATTTATTAAATAAATTAAAAAAAAATATATTATGCGTAATTTTCACCATGATTTTTTTTAAATAAAAATTAAATGAAATATTTTTTTAAATATAAAGATAAATAATTATTTTGGTTTAAAATTTATTATTTTTGATATAATAGTAAGTATCATGTATCGTTATTTAAATAAATAATAAATATAATTTTGAAAATAGTTTTAAAAATTTATTTCTATTATTAATTTAATCTTTAAACTTAGGGTTTAGTAAAAAATAAATCGTTACGGTCTGGGCACATTCCCAACGTGTTCATTTATAAGTTCAAGTCTGTTTGTAGACAGTAAATCTATAACGTTGTTTCGGTTTATTTTTTCATATAAATTCAAATAAACATATTATTTATTTGATGAGAAAACAAAATAAATTAAAAATAAAACCCTATTCCACAGAAAATTCCAAAAATATCATCGTTTTATATAATATAATGCTATTCCCGGGTTTTCAAACATGGCGGCAGCTGGCGACACATTTCACTGCCTTCGAATCCCCTCTATGATCATTCTGCGTTCATTGGATTGTATTACTAACAGAAAGATTTGAAATAGAAAAACTTCAAAATGTCCAATTGGAACTTCATTTGCTTTCACGATAAGAAATTAATATGTAATCAAACATTGTAAGAAGTTATATAAGTTATATATGCATATAGTACTTCGGTGTTTGAACTGTTCTTTGTAAAAATAATGCCAAAATTATAAATCGTTTATTTGTGGTTTTAACGTTCAAGGACTACAACGATCATGGGGCGCCGGGCCCTGCTTTTTCAGAGGAATCCGAACCTCTTAAGGCCTAGGGAACCAAACCCCGGACTAAAGTGTGATCTTTATGAGATCTCTGAGTAAGCGTTCTTTGCACTGCTGGGAGTCGAACCCGGATTAGCGGCGCACTAGGAGAACGCGTTACCACACTGCGCTACAGTAGAGTCCCAAATTATCGGTGGTTTCTCCATAGAGCTAACCACAAGAACCATGTAATACCACTTAGATCCTCGAAAGGCCCTGCGGTGGCGCAGTGTGGTAACGCGTTCGCCTAGTGCGCCGTTAATCCGGGTTCGACTCCCAGCAGTGCAAAGAACGCTTACTCAGAGATCTCATAAAGATCGCACTGCTCACTGTAGTCCGGGGTTTGGTTCCCTAGGCCTTAAGAGGTTCGGATTCCTCGGAAAACTGTAGGTCCAAGGGCTTCTGATTCCTCGGAAAATTGTAGGTCCAGAGGTTCGGATTCCTCGGAAAACAGTAGGTCCCGGCGCAGCATGACCACTGTAGACCTTGAACCGTAAAACCACAAACAACCAAAAAGATCCTCGAAAACTACCTCATCACGTCCCTGTTTCTACCTTTGAGTCTAAGCGAACTCAACCACACTTTAATACGGACGTAACACTTTAGTAAATGCGCAAGCACATAAGTAGCTCACGAACAGCTAAAAAATAAATGCCATCCACTTTCTTTTGTAGTCAGTTTTGGCTACAAAAAACAGCGATACCTATAAGCATTAACAAAAAGAAATACGTGAATCGAATAGCTAAATAGTGCAGCCGAAAATGGCTAGAACTGCTCCGACGATAAACGACTGCTACTTACAGTGCTACGCCCCGGAGGCGCGTTCACCCCGCCCCTTTGCGTCTAAGGGACTTGTTAGTTGCTAGTTGAATATTAAAAGCAGTTAAATGGAGAACAGCTCTATTAAAGCAGAAATTAAGTCTCCCTTATGTCATTATCGACACCAAATTTTAGTCTTTGAATTCCTTTATTTCTCTGTCTACTTTTTCATGGAAGATAACCCTAATATTGCTTAGAGAAATTTTAGAAAATAAGTTTTATTTATAATTTCATGCTCTGCGTATTAAGACGACTCTCTGGAACGGAACCTACAACTTAATGTGACCTCTGAACTCCAATAAGTTTCAGCGCAACGTAGCTTACTGGGAGCCGAACTCTGACCCACACATGGCTGAGGTCATAACTATTGCACCAGAGCACAATTTGAGCATTTCGACTCGTAAAGTTGAAATAAAAAAAGGCAAATACTATTCCTTTAAATGTTTATAATTTTAATTAATTTATTTTTCCCGAGAAGGGTTCAAAACTAAAAGAACTCCCTTGAGAACATTCCTCCTCCTCCTTCTGCTTATTTCTCTTATTACTATATACATGATTGTCAAGTTTATCAATGTCTTCAATTCCTTCAGTGAAATTTACTACATGACAATTACCAATAATTGATACATGCCCATTTTATTTTTTTATGTCAATTTTTGAAGGGAAAGGTACGTTTTGCCTTAGAGTACTTATTTATACACATGGTACAAAACCTTTATATTTCACTTAGCATGCGGTGTTCATTTTAATATCCACCTGGTTTGTACCCTTTACACTACACTTCTACACTTTTAAATGAAAGACCGAAATGATGCGTGTATTGATTTAAGTGTTTTTGTAATTTATCCCTGTAGAGATTTAAGTTAGCAAAATTGTCTCAATTTCATCAGTAAATTATTTTTGAATGTAAAAATTGCAGGGCATCTTTCAATAACTTCTGTTAAACAGTTTACCTTTGACTCTCCGTAAGCTATTTAAAAAATATCGCATAAGTCAATACCAAAAAAAAAGCTGACGCTCCCACCTCGGTCCTCTGCACTTTACAAGTCTATTCTGATGGGAAATCTCGCCTTTGATACTACACCCCATTAAACAGCAAAGAAATCCCGATTTTTCCCTTTTTCCCTACCGGCGGGAAAAAAGTAAAAACTAGATTTTCGAAACACACATGAGAAATAAAAATACACACAAAATATAAAAAAGGGAGAAAGGAAGGTCGTAAGAGAGATATTATTCAAATTCAGGGTGGCCCGACACTCAGACGTCTTTTATGTAGCGCTCTCACACACTTTTGAAAATACTAAAAAAACAGAAAATTTTTCGGAAAAAACGCTAAGATGAGGAAAAGGAAGACGCACAAAGAGAAAAAATCGGGGGTCGATCGCAAATTGAATTTTGATTTAAGTTTCTATAAGAAAAATGCCTTCTTGGGAAGAGACTGAAGAGATCTGTTTTCGTAGTATGTTAGACGGATTTTTCCCTTCAATTTTTTTATATTTACATTATATTATCTCAATATGTATATGATTCACACCCCCTTTGTATCCTTAGTTGCTTATAATGTGCTGCTAATTCAGTATACTTTTATACCTTAAAAGAATAAACATATTGGATTCCTAACTAGTAATGAGTAGGGTCCATCCTTTGCCAAGATAATAGCTGTCGTACTACGAGGTGTTGAATCCAGAGGTTCACGAAATCTCTTCATGAGTATTGCCCCTAGTGTTTTATACACTGCTGTCATGATGTCGTTGCATTTTTGGGTGAAGGACCCAAAACTTGAAGAAACGATTCTACCGCATTTCAAAGGTTTTTTTCAATGTTAATATCGAATGAGCAGGAAGCTCGTTTCGTAATAGTAAAATCTGCAAATGCTCTTTTAAACATGTGCTTTTTAACAAAGCGTCCAGAGAATGCCCATTTCTTTGTTAGAGAAGTCCATCACTGTAGATGGTAAAGACCACGAGAGATGCTCTGCAAGAAATATCATATCCTAGACTATTACAAAAATGAATCTGTACACCAGAAGACCCAACGTGTGAAATTTGAGCAACCCCTGGAGCATTAATAGGGTGAACCTGTCTTAACAGTTTCTTGTCGACTGGCTAACAACATTCTTTGGCTTTCACCAAGTTAATCACCATTTACCGCTCGAAATATTTATCAATATTGCTTATTACGCCAGACAACACTTCTTTAGTCATCCAAGATCCAGTGTTGATGTTCTTTTGCACAGTTGAGGCTTATAATCCTGAAACGCAGCAATTGGGAACTAGTATTCCGGTAACCAATTACAGCTAATGAACGCCTCGTGATATTCTTGGAAATGTTTTTGTCACTACATCCGTGTTACTATGAAGCACAAGTTTGTGGCATATGCTCACTGTAAAGCTATTGGAATATCTCGGTAAACTCACGACATTTATCTGCACTGACATAATATTACCAGCCATGTGATTATCTGGAAGTTATCCTACCTATATACCTCATTATTGTAAGCAAAAAGTTCATAGGGGCTGGGGTTTAGAGTTATAACTCTATATTTGCATATACGTATACAAAATTGCATCACAATGGGATGCTATGACACCATCATCACCTTCCTACACACGCTAGTGATATATAACTGCAAATCTCTGAGTTCGTCCACAAGAAGAGGAGTACTTGAATAGCGTCGTGTTGCTCAAGACAGTGGCGCATTCACGTAAGGGCCGAGGGGACCCGGACATCTGCCTAGGGCTAACGAATTGAACAATTACGCCGATATACACTGGTAAATTATTTTTTTGAAGTAAGATTAAAAGTAGTGACGTTCCCAACGACATTTCTCTAAACACTGGTGACGTTGATGGAACTGCTATTGAAGCAAGAAACAACAGTGACACGGAGCTGTTTTCAAACGCTTTCCTGGAGGTAAAGGTAGACCAAAACACAATATCAAACACAGTTGAAATGGAAATTCTAACTGCAGATATTTCTAATTACACTCTAACAAAAAAATCGACGCACCAAGAAAGAGTTGTCCGATTGTAATGAAATTTCGTATGCAAAGACATTTTGACCGAACATGCAAATGATTAAAATTTGGTGTCCAATGAATGAATAGCGGGAACTCCAGCGCATCGGAACTGCGCATTCAGCAGGTGTATATAAGGAGCGATTCTCAATATGTGGTCAAAATTTCTGTTGCATTTTGACTGCGGATATCTTACGTCGACTGTAACAATGCCTCGCCGAAAGATTCGTGCTCATTACGAGCATATGTCAGAGTTTGAAAGAGGTCGTGCTATCGGATTGAAAGAGGCTGGTTGGACGAATCGAAGAATCGCTGGACATGTGGGTCGAAGCGATGCGGCGATTGGACGGTGCTGGCAAGAGTGGGTCAACAACGGCAGATGTCCGTTGAATGACGACTTTACGTGAACGTGCATCTATGAATGCCGTGTTGATCGGCAATCCATCTCCCCCTCAGCCGCCTCGGATGCTGATTACGCTGTTCAAGCGTCCTGTCTGGGATTACAGCGCCGCCCCCGGCGGCCACCCTTCCCAATGAAACCCTTGCAAAAAGAAGAAGAAGAAGAAACGGCAGATGTCAGCGTCGGGATGGCAGCGGTCGACCTAGGGCCACAACAGAACGGGAAGACAGAGCGATTGTCAGAGCAGCTGTCACAGCACCGGATTCGTCGTTATCAACTATCCAACGTGTGGCCCGCACACATGTGTCCAACATGACCCTCTGCAGACGACTGAGAGAGCGGAATTTACGCTCGCGCCGACCGTTACGCCGCTTACCTCTCACGCCTTTACACCGTCAAGTCCGATTACAGTGGTGCCGGGCTCGATCAACTTGGAACTGCGCTGACTGGGGACGTATAGTCTTTAGTGACGAGTCCCGTTTCCAACTGTGTCCTGACGACAACCGCAGACGTGTCTGGAGACGTCCAGGGCAGCGTGGGGATCCTGCCCTTACTATCGCACGCCACACATGCCCACAACAGGGCGTTATGGTCTGGGGTGCCATCTCCTTTGATAGCCGGACCCCTTTGGTGGTCATTTCTGGCACACTTACAGCACAGCGGTACGTAGACGACATTCTACGACAGGTTTATTAGTAGTTTAGTTTATTTAGTTTAGTATATTTCACTGTATATTAATAAGAAATGTAGCGTTTTACGTAATGACACTATATAAAATTAAAATAAGGTATTCATTCTAATTGCTTTCATTAAAATAATTAAATGTAACTAATATGGTGAAACAGTAATTTCGAAGCGGAGATAATAAAGTCTTGTGCATGGGTGGCATAAGGCAGGGGTCTACAATCAGCAGCCTGCTCACATGTTTGTGCGGCCCGCTGGCTCATCAAATTATACAAATATTTCACACACAAATAACACCTCTTGCTCCAGAGTCTTAAATCTACGTGTTTTATTTTATTTTGTCCCCATTTTCATATTTAGTGACGAGTATCTTAAATCTCTAGAGAACTAAAGTAACATGCGTTCTTCCCTCAATCATGTTTTACTTTAGTTTTCTTGCGTACATGGCGGCATGCATTAGCCGTAGTTTTATTGATTTGCAGTGCAACAGTGATTTTAAAACAAAATTCAACTTACCACTCAATGAATTCTATTCTAAATAAATCGATAAGAACATCTTCCCAACCATCCGACTGCATGCTCTGTAAACGATATCACTGTTCGGGAGCACTTATGTCTGCTAACAATTTTTTTCAAGAATAAAGTTGGTAAAGTAAAAAGCTGGGACTAGAAAAACAGACATCCACCTTTAAAACACTCCTAGATTTGCGACATAAAAAACAAGACCTAATATTGACATGTCGTTAAAAATAAGCAGCCTCAAAATATCTCACTGGGAGGTTTGATTTCGCTTTATATATTAATAACTAAAAGTATTGTAAATGTATTTTTTACTTCATATATATACATATACAGTGAAAATCGGTTATAATGACCTTCAAGGGACCGTGCAAATTCGGTCGTTATAAACGATATCTTTTTAAAATCATAGTAGCCTATAGTATAATACACTCTAAGAGTTTTATAAATCATTTTGATAGTAAAAAGTACTAAACTTTTTGGTTTCAAAATTAAATAAAAATATACTTAATTATAATGAATTTAATTTCCGTTTATATTATGTTATAGCAACACTAAATACATAGTACTTTCTTAGTTTTTTAAATTGAAAAAATTGTAGAAAATACCACTAAAGTATATAATGTAGAAAACGGATGCATTTATTATATTATAATAATGACTTCAGAACAGTGCCCGTTTAAAAGTTTTCTACGCTGAAAAAATAGAATTTAAGAATATGACCCCGTAATATTCAGTTAATAAATCACTTTTTTAAAATTCATTATCTTTAATATTCAGGTTTAGCAGTAATAAAAATTTCTCGGACATTTGTAAATAAACAAGATTAGAATAACGCTTAAATTTTGATAACTAATTTTAAATTTTAATAACTAACCCACGTGGTTCTGCTTTATGACTGTCAAGTCGCGTCGTT
This sequence comes from Dysdera silvatica, assembly GCA_006491805.2. Taxonomy (NCBI): domain Eukaryota; kingdom Metazoa; phylum Arthropoda; class Arachnida; order Araneae; family Dysderidae; genus Dysdera; species Dysdera silvatica. The sequence continues at coordinate 52,039,043 of QLNU02003225.1, read as the reverse complement.
ATATCCGATACGAATTTCCCTACTTAGAATCTACGTAGACTACAAAATCGCCGTCGTTATAGCAGGTTTCGTCGTTATAACCGATATATTTAGTATGGAGTAGAATAGCAAACCAAACTTCTTGTAAAAATTCCGTCGTTATATGCGATTGGTCGTTATAACCGGCGTCGTTATAAACGATTTTCACTGTATATATATATATATATATCATAATATGCATATTGCCCCAGGGGTGGATCTAGAAAATATTTTCGGGACACAAAACCAATATAGAAACCTAAGTAAAAACGGCAACAAAGACAAATTCGGGGACACCCCTGCTCTCCACCCCCTCCCCCTAATCCGTCCTTTTCAGTCTTAATATTGCGGATACACTATCGTGGCCCAACAAGAATGAGCAAAATTGGCCCTTGGACTGAAAATGGTTGAACCCCTGGCATAAGGAGTTGCTATGACAGTTGTATAACTGCCAGAAGCGAACAAAAGCCGTAGTAGCGTCTAGAAGACTTACATAGGACTTTTCTTGATAAAAGGAACAGCAGTTCTCGAAACTTGGCGGATTTTTTTCCTTATACGTCACCTCAGTGAAGAAATTTTACTTGTTATGCTTTATGTTATTATGATCTCTTTATTATTATTTATGATCTCCTGTTGCTGTCTGTGTTCACAAGTTGCAAGCTAATAATTTCACATCATTTTTATACAAGTCGAACACTACGCAGATTAAATAAAGCAACAATTTTTATCAACGTTCTTTAGGCGTAGTAATATCAACGCCGATAACAAACAGTTATTTTGACACTGGCGTAAGGTTTAAAAACACGACGTTTCGGGAGCCAACTGCTCCCTTTGTCAAGTGAAGGCAGAATGAAGAGTTCGTGAAAGTCCTAAGCTTATATACCCGCATGTTGGGAATCCCCATCTGACGCCATTTGGTGCGGAGCAGTTCCAGCTGGGGAAACCCCAATCGGGGAAACCCTCGCCGGGAAAGCCCCCGCACCCGACGACGTCAGATGAACGCCGATGTTATGGCGTGGTTAAATGGTGAAACGTTCGCAAAGAAAAGAAATGTTTTTGTGTTCGGTGGGGCACGATCCCACGACCTCCCACTTGCCGGGAGTGTATTCTACCAACCTAACAACTCTACCGGTTGATAGACACGCCCGGCAAGTAGGAGGTCATTGAATCGTGCCCCACTGAAAGCAAAAACATTTCTTTTCTTTACGAACGTTTCACCATCTAACCACGCCATGACATCGGCGTTAATATTACTACGCCTAAAAAACGTTGATAAAAATTGTTGCTTTATTTAATTTCACATCATTTTGAAGTTCTGAAATTATTTAATAATATACCGTTTTACAACATTGGGTTTTTGTTAGCAACTCCATAAATTATGATTGATTATATAGATAAGTCTTTAATATTTGAATCATACTCAACGACTAGTTACCTATTGCTGGATGAAAGTCTTTCCAAGAGCTTTTCGCAATTGTCTATCCTGAGCAATTCATCTTCATATTATTCCAACTTATTTTTTTTTTTATTCCTTCAGCCCATCTTGTCTGAGGACACTTTCTAGGTCTTCTGGCAGCCTGCTAACCATTGTTCGTTGTTGGTCAGTTATTTTTGCGAAATGCTTAGCCCATTGCTAGTTCTCTCACCCAAGTATCCCTTTTTCGATCCCTCCTGGTTGTTCCAAGCACTTACCCTTCCATTCTCCTTTGTGTGGTTTGCAATTTCTGTATTGCTCTTTTCCTTAGGCTACAGATCTCTGATCCATATGAAAAGACTAGGAATACACGCTGTCGAAAATCCTTCTTTTCAGGCAGAAAAATTAATTTCTTCTTCAGGATAAACTATCTCTTTTTAGTATAATATGGAATTCCTATTGTAAACGATATTCTTGTGGAGAAAAGTATGATTATCATCAAATCATATGCAATAAGTCAACACATAATAAAGCCCAGGACTTTTAAAGTATGTACTAATGCCATATTTATAGAGATGCATCTGCAATTTAATTTTCGGGAATTATGAATTAAAAAATTCTTTCGTAATAATTGCCCCCCTTTCTCAAATGGTTATTGTTTAAGTGGCGAACGTCTCTTTTGATATTACGATACTCGTAAAATGAACACAGCACAAAAATTCGTTGCGTTGAAGTTTTTGTCGCTGCAATTTTTTTCTGCGGTAAACATGAAGGAATCAAGACCATGTGTATCCCATGCGTAGGATTTTTATAATAAATTTAATAATTTAAAAATTTAAGATTTCTTGTTTTTGCAGGACCAAGGAGCCCAATAATAAATTTGAATGATAGGGTGCAAATTAGCCACACAAAAAAAGAAAATGGGCGAAATTCAACGTAATATATTTTTATTTCTATTTTCGAATACCTCAGGTAAGAGTAACGCACGTGAAATTGACGGCTTTTAGAAGTAAAACAGATTTCAAATAAACCGAATGTAAAATTTAGAACATCGGGTATAGAAAAGTTATCCCAACGAAAAAACTACTATTCTATCCTGGACAGCATGATCGATAACTTGTGGCTATTGATGTGATGGGTGGTCTAGTTGGGCTTAGCCCCTAAAAAATTTTCAAATTGATACTGTGTTTCAGATCATTGGGAGAACTATAGAACTTAGATCTCGAAGTTAGCTAGACCAATACTTGAAATCTAATTAAAATTCCACTACAGTATCTGCAAATATCTCCGAGAAATATGAGAGAGCGAAGTTTAGATGAACTTGCTGAAAACAAAATCTTAGATGCATGAGATACTAACTAAATGAAAGCAGGTTTATTATTACTAGTATAAAATTTTAAACCGACATCAAATTGAAAGCGAGAAAAACTTAATAACCAAACGTAATTAAAACTTTTGGCCTGAATATTAAGTGAACTATACCCACCAAAAAGCGATCCCTATACTTTTATGAACAATTCATACAACTATCTGTGCAGATAGATGACGCAAGCATAGATGATAAGCAGGTGACGTAACTTGAAAGCGAATAGGATGAAATGTGCATACTGTAAATGAAATTTTGCAATACTATACGTGAAATGTGCATACTATAACTGAAATTTATAATACTATAACTGAAATTTATAATACTATAACTGAAATTTATAATACTATAACTGAAATTTACAATATTATAAATGAAATTTATAATACTATAACCGAAATATACAATAATATAAATGAAATGTGCATATAAATGAAATTTGGCTAATACTATAAGTGAAATTTTACAATTACTCTATAAGTGAAATGTGCATACTATAAATGAAATGCGCATACGAAATTAAATGTATGTACTAACCATACAGCGTATTTTCGTGCAATATTCTCTAATCTTAGTTAAAACAATGATGATAGGTGGAGTTCGCATTACGTAGCAATACTTTGGCTATTTTATACCCCCCCCTCCGGTTATCAAATCTTAACATTGGCTAACATAGTAAAATAAGCATAACAGCAACCCCCCATTCCCCCTCAAATGTGCTTACTTAATACTTGAACGTTCCCTAATAAGTTACGTAAATCATCAAACATACTAAAGTAAATAATCAAACGTAAATTCGTAGATGATTAAACATATTTAACCTGCGAGGACGCACGCGGGTGTTTCGCACCTCACAACTTCCAATTGTGAAAAAGAACCGCCCACTATTATTTCTGAAACTGGCCAAACTCTTTCCTGTTGCCTTCAAAGCCAAATTCTTTTGGGGTAGGCAGACAAAGAGAAAATTCCGCTTATTTTTCTCCATAAAATTATACGTTTTTTAATGAAATAATGCTATACACAATCAGCTGAGGTGCAAAGCACACCGCTCGCGTTTTCGCGTTCCTCTAATCGGAGCGCGTTCTTGCGGATTAAGCGTAAATATTTAAACATACTTATGCGTAAATCATCAAACATAGTTACATATTCGTAGTTCAAGCAATGCATTAAAATTTAGTCAGACTAAATCTTAGATTTTTTTTAAATATAAATTTTAAAAAGCTTGAGCATATAGTTCCAAACAACATTAATTTTCCGCAGACGGACCTTCTAAATCACATAAAGAAAACGTTTAGTAATCCATCGGAGGATTGTTCAGGTGAGATTGCATCTGTGCTTCTGTTGTAATAACCACAATCCCACCAGGCATAGGATAATGCTGCGTATATGATACAAGACGTTCGCTCATCGTCAAAGATGTGATGGATGGGTTGGTAAAAGTAGAGAGGCACCAACTACAAAGAGTAGTTGTGTACATCCTACAAGATGTGATTGAGATCAATAGGGAGAATTTGCGCCTCCGCCTACAATGACAGGTTCTTATCGAATCCCATCTCTCTTTAGTTCACATGGGAACGCCGCCCGCTGCTGTAATAGCACCATAGCAGTAACGAGCGATTTACCATATGCTCTATACCTACCTATTAAATAAACCTTTGCTTCAGTTCCAAGAACGTTTGCAGAAATTACCGCAGCTCAATTCTTGCATTAACTAATTTAATTCGAGATTTGAGCAGTTGATCTGAGAAAAGGTTAAAAGATATCGATTTGGGGGGGGGAGCGGAATTCGACGAGTTTCATTGAATATTAACTTTCATTGAAATAGTCGCTGTAATTAATTTATATCTCTGTTAATATGCCTCGTAAATTTGC
>QLNU02003225.1:52007122-52018050 GCA_006491805.2 Dysdera silvatica | reverse complement strand
CTGCCTTTTTCTTTCTAATACCGAGCTGAATGTTTTTGAGGTATCTTCTTTTAACATAAAAGCAGAAAGAGGAAAAGAAATCTAAAAAAGAGCAAACTCCAAAGCAATAATTCACATGTGAGTTTTGGAGGAATGCCTCCCCCTCATGGAAAATAGATTGATAGTATCTTTTTTTTCAATCTAACAATGCATGTGTCACCCAAACCATGCGAAGATGGATTAGATTTTTCGTGGCAGGCATCTCATTTTTTTAGCAATTTCTTTGTAGATAATTTTGCGTGTTCTTTTTTTTCTTTTGTAATCGGGACCAATGTATCATTGTTCCGGTGAGGTATGTTGACCGCTAATAATTCCAATGGCTCTTGGTTTGCATATAATTTATATAATCTATATTTAAGATAGACTGTATGATTAATTCGACTACATAACACGCTGTTATAGACTATATAGTTTACATTAATACACTACCTGACGGAGAAAATGCCACACCATGAAGAAATGAATATGGTGTCATGTAAATTTCAAAGTGGATACATACGCGCGTTAGGCAAATGATTAAATTGTTAATTTCTGACCGATCACACAAACCACGCGAGTGATATACGTGGACAACTAGTAAGTAAAGTCTTCATTAAAGGCGTCGTCATGGCTGCGAGAGGTGAGTGGGTTCACTGCAGGGGCGGACTGGGCTGCCGGCCCATCTGCCCTCGGGCCGGTGCGCCCTCATAGGCGGTAGGACTCGCACCTCCAAAAGTCAAAGGTATGCGCCTTTTGAGAGGACCCAGTCCACCTTTGGTTCGCTGTCACTCTGTTTGAAGAACGAACAAAGAGTGTTATTGCCCTCAAGAAGCCGTATTACAAAATTTCGTCAAGCAGATGAGTTTAAGTGAGGTTTTGTCCTAGGTCGTCATACCGCCTATTGGTCCTTGCATTGTATTGCTTAGATACTTAACGTGACGTCACAACTATCAGTCACATTTAGAGACAGTGTTTCCACGAATAAAATGTGCAACATCGCAGTTGGACCGGAGTTCGGAGTCGAACATCATACTGTAACACAAAGCATAATCCAGAACAGGCGACATTTGATGAAGTGTACAGAGAGTTTGAATGTTCCGATATCAACAAGGACAGTGTCGTGCCGATTGGCTGCTGCAGATTTGTGGTCCAGGCGTCCCTTGCGATGGTTTCCCTAACAGCAAGCGATAGTTGACATCGCTTGGAGTGGTACCATACCAAACTTGTGTTCTGTGCAGGATGGAACAGTGTAGTGGTGAGTGGCGAATCCGGTTTCTGTCTCAACAATGATAATCACTGAGCGTAAGACTGGTGATGATGTGGCCATTGTCGAATTCACCCCACAGCCTGTCAACTTAACATTATGGTTTGGGGTGCTATCATCGCCAACAGAAGCACACCACCTCTCATACGCATCACAGGCACATTAACCGTACGCCGCTATGTTAATGAGGTGCTAAGATCCTTGAAACTACCATAGCTGCAAGGCGTCCCAAACGCCATTTTTCAGCAGGACAACGATCGGCCACACATTGTTCAGAACAGTCTAAATGCTTTGCAAGATGTGCAAACGCGCTCTTCTATGGCCAATCCGATGCCCCAAGCTCCCGCCAATCAAGAATCTATGCGACACGATTGGACCTCAGTTGATTACCCTCCCACCCCTATAAAATAAGGACGAACTTGTACAAAGATTAACACCCTATGGTCAACGATACACCAGGATATTATTCAGATACTTAATTGATGTGACGTCGGATTCAGTAATATATTGCTGAAAGTAGAGATCCAATTTCTAATTGATGCTCCTGTATTTCAGGCCACTAGAGCATTATTTGTATCTGAAAACTAAATCATTGATTCTGCATCTATTTGACCATCTATACACACACAATTTGGTCTGTTTCTCTGTATTCCTTTATAGTATGGTACTTCCTCTGTCAGACACTGCATGTTATGAGTAATGCACACCCGTTTAATGGTTGTACCATAATATGCACCAGTGTATGATGACGCGTAGAAGAAACGTATTTTTTTACCATGTGGAGAACCCGACTTAGTATCCCACTGGTACGGAATGCTTGCCTTTTTTTTTTGTACCAATCCTGGGTTCGGATTCCTAGTGGGGGGGGGGGATCTCCTAGGGCAACATCATTCTTGTTGTCCTTGCCCCATAAGACACGATACAAACTATGAAATATGATTATAAGAATTTGTGTAGTATATATTATATACTGGACTTCTATGTTACAAATAATTTTAAGTGTCATACGTATTGGAACATGATTGCTTATTAGAAGAAAGTTATCGGAACATATATTAGAAATTTAGTTCTTTTAATTGCAATTAATTAAATTAATTAAATTTAGTTCTTTTAATTGCAATCGGCATTATTTAGCGACATTTTGAGACGTAACTGCTAAAACTACCGCCCATAATATGACGTCATGCCATTTTACTAGTGTCGTGCTCTGAACCTCAGTGTTATTAGTAATTTCATGTAACAATCATAATTATACATCAATTTATTAAAGCTTCTTACCCCTGCTATATAAATTCGAAGGATTTATTATAATTATCTCCTATGCTTTTAACACAGATACCGATTCGCATATTCCTTTCAATAGCTGCAGATATTTAGGACACACATCACACTGAAGCTAAGTTAGCAAAGATAAACGACTTCATTTTTCTGAAACTGAATACAGCATTCTGAAATTGAATATTCAGTTCTGAAATTGAATACAGCATTCTGAAATTGAATATTCAGTTCTGAAATTGAATATACTGTTGAATGAAACTGAAACTAAATATAGTGTTCTGAAAATGAAAGCAATGTTCTGAAACTCAATGTAGTATTCTGAAACTCAATGTAGTATTCTGAAACTCCCACATTTTTATCTATTAACTTATAGCGAAGAACTATAACCTTACACTTTTAAATGCAATTGGGCCCGCTTAAACGAATATTGACGACTCCAGCAAATATTATTCAAGTAAGCGGATATTCGGTTATCTGGCCCACCTAATACGCAGCTACATACGCATTTAATGTCCTAGTACATTAGTCTGGATGGCAAATATATTAAATACGAAATATTATTGAAAGAAATAATAGTATAAAAGAAAAAATAAACGACATACGTACCCATGTATTTTATACGGAAAGGAAAATTGTGGACTAGCATAGACTTATTGCATTTCTTATTAGGGATGTTGATTGCTTTATTATGCGTCGCACTAAACATTTTGGTGTCTAATTTTTCCCTCCATTGCATAAAGCAAATTTCAGTCGGAGGGCGTCGTTTGTGAAGAACAATTTCCTTCTGCACATTTTTTTCCTGCACTGCACTGTATTTGATTTATACTCAGACTGTCCAGTCTTTTTCCGATTATCCGGGATGGCCCCGTGAAGATTTTGGCCTTTTTTTTAATTGGAGAAATTAACATTGATTCCATAGAAATAATAATTTTGGTTTTACTAGATTTTCCTTTGAACGAGTTATTCGAATATTCGTGTCCTGCTTAAGTGGGGCTGACTGTATCCCATTTAGCCGAAATTTTCTTTTGATACCTTATAAATAAATTCTTTATTAGTTTTTACCAATTTTCTTGTTTATAATTGTTAGAGAATATCGTAATAATTTGCATATTTACTTCATAGTATGATGTAGCTTTTTTTTTGTTTTGTTTTGTTTTTTTTGAGGTTTTTTATCAGATCTAACTTAACACTAGCGCAGTTGTTGGAAATTTCTACCTGATCTGTTTACTGCTGGAATGGACTATCCCTTACTTTTACCACCTCAGAAGCATTTTGATAATATTGGCTGCATATTCATTAATTTTGCAAGGCGAGTTCATGAGTTGCCTAGCTTTCCCCCCATTCATCCTTGTGTTAATGGTTCAGAGATAAACTAGGTTTCATGTAAAAAAAATCTGTTAACTTCAACGAAACGGAACAGAGGCTGGGACACTGGGTTGAAAGCCACATCGATTTCGCCCACCATGTATAGAAAGATGGGTGCAACCGATGTGTTCGGAACACAGCCTTTCTATAACTGTTTTCACATGTCTTTTTATAAGAATCGACGAGTATCATTCTGTATCGATCTCCATATGCTTTTTATAAAGATTTTCACGAATATTTTTATACTAATATTTACACGCCTTTCTAGAAACGTCTTTACGCTCTTTTCTGTAGCAATCTTTGCACGTCTTTCTGTAAAAATCTTCACACTCTTTTCTTTAATAATATTTACACGCCTTTCTATAAAAGTCTTCACACTTTTTTCTATAAAAGCCTTCACACTTTTTTCTATAAAAGTTTTCACAGTTTTTTCTATAACAATCTGTACACGCATTTCTATAATAATCTCTGCACGCCTTTCTATAGCAATCTTTACACGCCCTTCTATACAAGTCTTCACACTATTTTCTATAACAATTTTCACGCGCATTTCTGTAGCAATCTCTACACGCCTTTCTATAGCAATCTTTACACGCTTTACTATAGCAATCTCTGCACGTCTATCTATGAAAATTTCTGCACGCCTTTCTATAACAATCTCCGCACGCCTTTTTATGAAAATTTCTGCACGCTTTTCTATAAAAATTTCTGCATGCCTTTCTATAACAATCTCTGCATGCCTTTCTATAACAATCTCCGCACGCCTTTTTATGAAAATTTCTGCAAGCCTTTCTATAACAATTAGTGGATTTGGCTGCTTCCAATTCGATAGTAGGGGCGCTTTAGGTCTATAGATGAGCAAGACAAAAAAAAAAGAAGTGATTGGGTGCACAATATGAAATAGAAACTTTAAAAATTTAACGATTTAGTTAGAGTAGCAAAAATATTTTTTCGAAACTGTGCACTAACGGAAATTTCGAGTAAGAAGAATTCAATTCCATCCACCAGAAGGAAACTCCTATAAAAAACTTGAAAAATTTCAACTCAATTTTTGAAATAACTATTAAACACAACAAAAGTAATATAATACAATTTTATTATTAGATCAATAGTTCTCTGAAAAGTTTTATTGAACTGCATTGGAAATGCGGCAATAGTTTCCAATTGGTGAAAAGTTTTGGGAACAACTTACTTCTAAAACTTCCATTTCCCGAATCGGTCTCAAATATCGATTAGATAAGACTATATCGATAGATTTTTATATTGATATCTTCATAGGTTTCGATCGAAATCGCGGGCCAAACTATCAGGGTTGTTTTAATTTACTCAGCAATTGCATTATTGTTATGTAGCGAGTGTTAATGAGCGCCGAAAATAGAAACGGTTATTAAGCGCCTTAAAGTCGCCAGATACGCCGCTAAATGCGCAGATGAGATACGTAAAATGCTTCCGGGATATAATTCTGGAAAATTTCCCGTTTTCAATCCCACGAAAACGATCATTCCGCTTGGATCCTGCATTTATTGCGGGACGAGGTCGTCCCGGACAACTTATCTTCCGGCTGTTCCCGGAGGCGTTCCCGCCTCAGCTGGAAATCCATGCACCTTGCGTCACGGCCTGAAATTTTTCTCCGTCAGCGCCCCCTTCGCCAAAGACCACCTAATTGACGACACATTCCAAATATATGTTAAAGAGCTCATTTTCTAAATGGCACTAAAAATCGGGGTTCCTAAATTTCTCCTCATAATAGTCATAATTACATTTCCGAAGGAAACGCTCGCAAATTGACTCCTTCCCCCGCCAATTTCGAATTTCATTTTATTAATTATTATAACTAAAATATTTCACCTTTTCCTGACTAATAATAATAAATAAACTTAACCGTTTACGCGCCAATGTTCAAAAATTCAAAATGCGAGTTTTGACAATGTCTTGCATATGTAAATATTTTAATTCCAGTTTGTTTTTGCTGAAGAACACTGTTAAAAATAACAGTTCAGGGTTGAACCAAAATGTGGTGATTTTCCAGCTTCATCCATTGTTAAGAACTACGTTTCACCACATTTTTGCTCCAGCTATGTTACCAATACTTGGCCGGAGGTTGAACCAAAATATGGATATACTTTCAATAACGAATAAGGCAACACTGAACCAAATTCATGGTTCCAGCTTGAACCAAATATATTGTTCTAGGTTAAACCAAATGTGGCCAAAATTTCCCGGACACTGTATAACAATATAAAAACCTGCCTTTAACATGCTACCTATCAAGGGCGTATCGAGGAGTGCAGGAGTACCCATTGTTTTTCTTGGCTGCTATTGAAGCCACATCTACCCCATTTCATATACAGAGAGTACACATAATTTTTATTAATTACAGAAAGGTAGCAACCAAGCGAAATCATAACGAATTTTTATTAGGCCAAACATAAGCATTTTAGCTGTTAATGATAAAAAACATCAACTTCATATATACAGAAATTATTATATAAATCATTGTAATTTATCAAAAATACAAGATATACACACCATAAACTAATGAATTGGAATCATCGTAGCTTGCTGGATGATTAAAGAGATCTTGGCACGTAAAAAAAACTGGTGAATATCAGTAAAGAATCGCAACGGATAGAGTTGTTTGCCACACGTGACTTCTCTCGCCTCAAGTGATTGGCTAGGAGGTGGAACGAAAATGTGGTTCGGTGTTTAACCATCTTTTAAAAAATACCATACTTTCACCAATAAGTGGTACTTTTGAATTTTCAAGTGTACCAAATTTTGGTGAAATTCCTATATTTTCACCATATTTTGGCAACAACTAATGCGGAAATTTTTAACAGTGAAGACGTCAAACTTAAAATGTTGGAAAAAGTTCACAAGTTTACTAAATTTTACCTGTGCAACTTACTATTTCAATTTTATTTGATTTTGATTTCTTGCACAGTGTGGTCCCTAATATTGTCAATATTTTAATTGTTACGTTTTTATCTGTGCGTATAAAGGACATTTTGAATATTTTTTGGTCGTAAACTTTAGCACCTAAAAAACATCCTTTGATTTTTATAAAGCTTACCAAAACTCTAATTTTGTATCCAATTACAAAACGTTCCGTATACATATAAAAACATCCATAAAATGAAAACTGTACTCGTAAAAATAACTTGTAGTTAAATATAATAATGCATTTAATAATAAATATTAATACTTAATATATAAACATTTTAAGAATAAATAAATTAAATAAGCCGTAACATAATAATAAATAATAATACTTAATATATAAACATTTCAGAGATTTAATAAATAAAATTTTAATAATTATTAACTAAATAAAATAATAAATATTATTTAAAATAATACAAATTCTGTGTTTACTCCTATACTCTTATAACTACTATATTCTTATACTGCTTACATTATGTGTCATAAAACATGTATATCGAGTTAAATAAAAGTATTATAATTATTGTAAAAATGGCACAATCAATCAAACCAAAAAATTCTCCAATTTTAGCACATTGACCTCCCCAGGGAGCTGGATTTTGATTAGCAAATCTTCATTACACGGACCGGTGTAACTTCTTTAATTCCTTTTGTGTTTCACTCTTTTGTTTACAGTGGCGTTATCAATCCCCTCCGCGAGAATAATAAATTTACCCTTTTTTTTATGCCTCTACATTGATTTTCAATTTGGGCCCCCCACTCCAAAAATATTATTTTCTGGATTTTCCTCTAACTACGGCCATCATTCCTGCAAATGTGTATAAGAAAGAAACACTATTATACTTGGATTCAAAATACTAATGTTCTGTTCATCAAACGAATATGCCTCCATGTGTTATGAAAATATGCGTTAGAAAATGAATCGTTTGATGGATAGTTGGAACTGAGAGTCATTCATCAATTGAGAGTTTGTTCATCAAAATCCAAAAGCATGATAAAGAGTTTGGTAATTTTTTTACAACGTATAATTTAATTGAAGAAGCGAGTAATGTGGTCTTTCACAGATTGATCGAGCATTTCTTTCAATGAATATATTCCTTATTTAGTGAGTAGGTTATTGTATTTTCACATGTATCTCTTTGTAAACTACAACACTGTAATTTTGCTTCCATGTTTACCCGTATTTTTAGTGTTTTCCGCCGTTAATAATAATAATATTTTCACACACTATCAACCTGCCCGCTGTGTGCCCCCATGGGTACGCATACGACAGTTTGGAAAACGTTGTTCTAATATCTATATTTGGCTAATTCTACTTCATGTTTGCGAACCTGAAAAAACAAGAATAGGACATCAGGAATAAAACTGAAGCTATCGAAATGAGGGCCCTTGGTAGACTATTGAAGATAAAATGGTCTGGTAAGATCTCCAACCAAGAAGTTCTGAATAAATCCAGTAAGAAACAGAACTATCATGACTACAATTATGAGAAAAGGGTTGGCATATTGCGGACACATTTTGAGGGGATAGAAAAATACATGCTACTCCAATTAGCATTGGAGGGGAAACCATCATAGGGCAGAGTTCTGGAGGAAAAAAAAGGGGGATGATGAATGGGCGATTTAAGTACTTGGACTAGACTAAACCCAGAAGATACTATCCGTGTGACTAGAGATAGGAGAAGGTAGTCGATAGTGGCCGCCTACGTTCAAATTGGAGAGAACACGATCATAATGAGTTATTTATTTTAAAGAAGAATAATTAAAAAAATTACATAAATGTGACAGTTAATGATGATGATAAAAACTATGGTATTCAAAACGTTACGGAAAGGAAAACATTCAGAGTTAATGTTTTTTACAATTTCAAAATATTAAACTGAAATGTTTTTCGTAAATCATTTTAAGAAAAGGGCTCAATACTACTTTTAACTGAAATGGTATGAAAATTTTCCTGCGGTATAAAAAAATGCACTTTGGAAAATGCGTGTCGTTACGGAAGGACAGAAAAAACATGAAATGATGTCCTTCCGTAACGGGGTTTCCAATGTTTTTTCAAATTCGGTGTTGTTAATTAAATAATATACACATTATTTTGCATAAACATGTAAGATTATAATGATATAGTTTATTAACTTTAATATGATATCCAAAACATCATAGTGTATTTAAATTTTAAAATTTGTCACTCATGTCCCAAAATACCATATAAAATATCCTTAAAGGACATACACAAATGGCTGAATCCTCCATTTAATAAACATTTTTCCAATGCTCCAACACAATGCTCGTTACCCCTTAATCCCCACCTCCGAATGGCAAAAGTCTCTGGACTACCGTATATATATTTAAAATATCTGAATAGCGGACACCTCAGTACTTGATTATCTCACCACTACTTGTAGGTGTCCGATATTCGAGAGTGTCCGTTAAAGAAGTTTTACTGTATATTCTACACCAAAGAAGCACTCCCTAAATTAATCATTAAAACGATTATGATGGAATTAATCGTTAGCTGTGTGATCGATTGCAATTCTTCAATTTCACATAGTGTTCAAGGATCATGTGGGTTTCTTGAAAGTTGCTCATACCAGGATATGCAATAATAGTCCATGGCATTACGTGGGAGGTTCCTTGTACCAGCTGATGAAGTATACATCTTCTATTCGAAGCATCAATCCATCAAATGAGACTGATCACCACCCAAAGCATAAATAACTAAAAAGATAAAAGTAGAAAAGCTAAGCCTGTGTGCTTAGTATCTGCACTTTCTGGTTATGTGATTGAGTGGATTTTGCCTAAACGATTTCGAAATAGACAAAGAAACCATCCGTGATATACTGATCATGTCGCGATTTTTGCATTATACATATTTTCTATCCTTTCTTTTATTCATAGCATACACTATTCAGATTTCGATACTATAGATTTAAATCTAATACATAACGACAAAGGTAGTTCAAATACTCTAATCCAATTACTAGGAAAAGTCGGAAACTTCGAGGTTGGGGTAGCTTGCTTCAGACTTACGATTGGACATGACGACCTACAACAATATCTCCAACAAATTAATCTGACCAATTTACACATACCTCTCTTATGTGAACCACCTCCTTTTCTGCCCACGTCTACAATATTTCACGAACTATGATTCTGTTAAGAATCATTATTGTGGTTTTTCAACCCGCCAGACAGATATTTGGTCGCTAAAACATTGATGGCCTAAAGGTTAAAAATGGCGTTGCATAAAAAAAAAATTTCGATAACTAATTGGTAGGATTAAAGCCAAGTTTTTTGTTTCAGGATTTTATATATTGAGAACAACAAGTTATTCCTGTGCAAGTTATATTTTATGATATGGGGGTCGGACAAAACTGTGGGAACACCTTGCAAAATGTGTTCCTTAATTTACATTTATGATATAGAGGAGCATGTATGTAGTAGGGGTCTGTTTGTTGTAAGTACTGATATAAAATCTTCTACACGTTGCAAGCATCATTTGTCGTCAAAACAGTATTCTGTACAGAATTCCAACGTGGACAAATCTGTTTGGGCTCGTATGAAAGTTGCTTTCGTAACGAAGGTGGTAGAAACTTTCGGTGTATCACGAGGTACAGTATCCAAGATGATGACTGCGTACAGTAAGACTGGAAAAACCGCATCTGACAAACACCAGCGTGGACAGAAACGTGTGTTGAATAACACAGACAGACGAACGTTGCTCAAGGTTGCAATGAAAAATTAGAAGTGTCTATAGCTGCAAGAGCGACTACTAAAGTGAACACCGTACTCACAAACCTTATCAGCATCAAAAGAGCACAAAAGAAACTGCCAAACAAGATTTTTTTATGGACCAACTGCCATTACAAAACCAATCATCAGGAGATGGTGGTGGTACCATAGTCGGAAAACCTGGAACGTGGAGCAATGGACAAAGGTCATTTAGTCAGATAAGTCAAGCTTTACACTATTTCTGACTTCTGTCTGAATTTATATCTGGAGAACACCATCCCAAGCTTACAATACAAATTGTTTGCTACCAAATGTGAAGCATGGCTGGG
>QLNU02003225.1:51977720-52007022 GCA_006491805.2 Dysdera silvatica | reverse complement strand
AAAAGTTCTGATAGAAAACGGAATATTCAGTAGTAAGTATACATTGTTTCCCAGTGAAAACATGGATATAAAATAAGTTGAAATGATTTATAGAAAATTATAAATATACACTCTGTTGCATTAAAATATATGCACCCAGAAAAAATTGAGCCACAACTACGAAACTCAGCAAGCAAATGTGGTTTGGCAGGTTTTGCAAATGATCAAACGTACAGCACCAATGAGCATTGTGGAGGTATGTAACGCGTGTATGAACTGCGACGCGAGTAGAATTTAAAAAGGCCGGTGCGCTCAGTGATGGGCATTTACAACTGGATTAGCAGCTCAGATACACGATATTGACACGAAAGATGCTTTACAGACGTTCCCTACGGCATTACAAACATTTGTCCGACTTTGAGAGGGGGCGGATTATAAGCCTCAGAGAGACCGGTTGGCCGGACAGATAGATCGGCCAGCATATTGGGCGAAGCGATATGGCAATTGCCCAGCGTTGCAACCAGTGACTCAGAGGAATGATTCAGTCAGCCATCACAGTGGCTCTGGACATCCTTGGGCCACCAATGCGCGAGAGGATCGCACAATCAGGAGAGCAACCATGTTCGCACCAAAGGTGACGCTATCAACAAGCCAACGCCATTTGCCAACTCGTAGGTATGCAGTGATATCAAGGGATACCATTCGGCGACGACTAGCTGACGCTGAGCTCAGGTCTCGAGGATCATTACGACGCATACCTGACACCCCACTGTAGACGGTGTCATCTGGAATGGTGCCGCTCACGGTCAAGCTGGACAGTGTAAGATTGGAGGAATGTTATATTTAGTGACGAATCCCTCATTTTACTCGATGCTGATGACCGCCGTACACGTGTGTGGAAACGAGGTGGTCAGCGGTCGAACCTAGCATTCGTTACCGAGTGGCACACTGCCATTACACCTGATGTGGCAGTCTGGGGAACGATCTCCTTGGACACGACTAAAGGTGACCGTGCTACGAAGTACCCAACCGCTCGAAGGCATATCGACAATATTTTGCAGCCGGTGGTACTGCCTATTGTATCTGGCCGCCCAGGTACTGTTTACCAGTAGGACAACGCTCGACCACATACTACTCAGCTGTCATAATAATCTCTTCGAGGTGTTAATGTCCTCGAGAGACCTGCCAGGTTTCCAGACCTTTCGCCTATCGAACTTGTTTGGGACATGTTATGTAGGCAACTTCAGCAGTCTCGGAATACTTCCGAATTCGTTCAGCAGTTGCTGCATTTGTAGCAGGATCTATCGTAGCAGAACATTGGCCACTTAATTGACTTCATGCTCCACTGAATATCGGATAGTATAGCTGCCAGGGGTGGTTTTACCACCTATTGAAAAGCACATTCTTTGTACTGCTACACGTCAATAAAACGGTGTTTTGTTTTAATGTTTTGATCATTTGTTTATCTACTCGAACGCTATAATATACATTCTGAGTTTCGTAGTTATAACTCAATTCTTTCTGGGTGCATATATTTTATTGCAACAGAGTGTATTTTAAGACTCACCAATGGTGGTAATACAAACGCTGTATCATAAACGACCCAATTCACACTTCACGCACGTAAAACAAGCAAAACATTGGGATAGTGCCGATTTTTCATAATAAACCCTGGCTTGTTGCCAAGCCAGGGCCGGTAGAGGTATGGCCCATTTGCTCCACCGAGCTATTTATATATATATAGAACAATTCCCTCGTGCCCTGTGTCCCATATGCTCTTTGCCTTGCTCAGTTGCCCCTTTATTCTTGCTACAGGTCTGATACACCCTCATTAGCTATTTCGTCCGCTCTAAAAAAAAGCTATACTAAGAATTCAAACGCAGGGCCATCTGTACGTCAAGCCTACATGTCTTTAAACAAGGGCAAAAACGTGGGCACCCGCAATTTTAACACCCAAGCTAATAACACAAGTGTAATATACAAGATATACCGCGCCGGAACGTTTTCGTTCTTTAAGAATTAATATATTGTGGTTAATTTTAGAAATTAGGAGGAGCTAGCATATAATGCAACAATGACAATAACGCAATCTTCAATCTTGATGGTCTTGTTTCTCGTCAAATCTAATTCTTTAATCACACTAAATGGATTTTTTTTTTCTAAATTAGATTGCTCGTGGAAACCGAAACAATTTTTCAGACTTACTTTCGTTTCGAGTTTAAGACCAATCTTGTGAGATTAGAAAATAAAGAGTTATTTACAACTTGTCCGAAAAAGATCAATCTCGATTACCAGGCAAAGACATTTGTTTTAATGACCATAAATTGAAATTAACAACCTTTGTAATTATACATTTAATCGTATTTCATTAAACACACTTCAAGAAAACCGATTGTGTTTCCCTGACGTTATAGATGACTAAGAAATATTGTATATATCATAGTCTTCATCTCCTCCTTCTCCTGTTCCTTCTGTTTCCTCCTTCTCCTGTTCCTTCTGTTTCCTCCTCCCCTCTTCCTAGAACACATCCCATTTAATATGGGGTCTTTATGGGCTATATCATGTAAAATCAGTGTGGAAAGGGTTGGGGTAGTTATTTGGACTAAAATATCAGTACAGTGCGAATGAAACAGCCCAAGAGTGACTTCGATATATTTCTTCCCCCTGTGTATCCCTCCATTTAGTATGAATTTTCTGTTATGGCGCATATTTTATATCAAACCAAATCAAACTATATTCAAGCGAATAAATTTTTTTGCATGATACGATAATGATTTACAATTTACTAGTTACATTTATTCGTTTGGGGTTTGACAAAGCCCCTGCTGCACAAAATTAGGTGATATTAGTGGGACGGGAAAGACTAAATGAAATGTTTCATCAGAATTGAAAAAAATAAAATTTAATGCGTACTTGTACGACTTAATGTTAGTTATTATTTTTACTATTGTCTTGGATATGCATATAGCATAGTTGTACTAACTTTCACCATGGTATGCCAAGTTATGCAGTATAAATGAACATTCTAAAATACATCACAGGGTATAAAAAGAATAGTTCAAAAATGTTGTACCTGTCTGTTTGAATTCCCAAAACTAAATACTTAAGAACATAAACATAGTATATTAACTCTGCTCAAGAAGAAATGTAGGGCATTATGGTCAATTTTTGGTGCGAGTCAAAACAGGATACAAGGAGGGGGTTGGGTGGTAACCCTCCCCTATTTGAACAATATCATTTGCTGTAAACTGAAATCCTTCACGAGAGAAAACTTGGTTTCCATCAACTCCTCCCCCTTTTTATCAAATATACACTCCTTTTTATCAAATATGCCAGGGATGGGAAAATGCTGCTTTGAGAGCCACATGCGGCTCCTCATTGAGTTAAGCGAAGCTACCGTCGAAAATTTAAATCCTTTTTTTTTCCAGAAGTTTTTTTATGAATCTTGTTAAATTGACTAAGAAAGTGAATCGGTTAATGAAGAGTAGAAGTTGTACGTAATCGCTTCAAAAGTAGATCTTCGGTTGCATCGATAGGTCCTTCTAGGAGTTATTATAAAAATTTTAAATAATTATTTTGTATTTTCTTTCTCTTAATTATATTTTCTCATATGTATATTTTATACAGCACTTAAGACTTTGGTACAATATGTAACCATATTAATTAAATTTGTGTATTTAATACTCATATAACTATGGGTGACTCTTATAATATACTATAAATTGAAATGGTTCCTTATTGACCATGTGCTCACTGAATATGCACTTTTTATCAAATATGTGTCTTTATAAAATGTACATTCCTTTTTATCAACATGCATTCCTCTTTATCAAATATACACCCTTTTTATCAAATATATACTCCTTTTTATCAAATATACACTCATTTTTATCAAATATACACTCATTTTTATCAAATATGCACTCATTTTTATCAAATATACACTGCTTTTTTCAAAAATAATTTTTTTTTAAATCATGTGTACAGGTAGGACAATGGTGAAGGGTGTCAGTGCGTTTTTACTCCTGATAATACATACGCAATGCAAAATTACCAGAGTATGCAATGTGCTATTGCAAAAAGGTAAATATCGAGCTTTAACATTATTTGTATCGAGTTCTCCTGTTCATTACATTACAAATCCAAAGGATGGATGGGAAACCTTAAAAACTAAACAGGAATATTTAATTAATATATTCTAAAAAACTCGGAAAATGTAGCTATTCCTAATTATCATTCGATGTTTAATAAAGCTCTTAAATTAAGTTTTTGAGAAATTATTCTACTGAAATTTAACTTGTGAATGTAATCATTAACAGAATTCTTAATGAAAATTTTGTAGACTGCATTTTGTATAACATAATACAGAAAATAGTTCTTGAAATAAATTTATAAGTTATGTTTTAATTAAAAATTTTAAGGGAGAGTTTTCGCATGAAATTTTAGAATCAAAATTTGAAATAAAACACTATTTTAAAACTCAAGAAACAGATGTTATTTGAAAAATAATTATACATTGTACTATTAATTCAGTTTAAACTCCTTTAAATTGCTCGATTCATTTATCAATTCTTTAATTAATTTTTCCACACTTCTCTGCTCACCGCTCATTCTAGAATTTTCTCAACCTTTACCATCTCAAACCAACTTTCACCCTTATCACAACATCTAATTGTTTTCTTTGCTTCGCCCTCCCCTTCTTCTTTTTCATTCTCATAAACAAGTCCTTTATAACGCATGGAGATATAGTGCAAACTGCGTTGGTACTGCATAACTCAAGCATTGGGCTAGTTATTGTTAATTAAATATTGATTAATTAAATAATATTAATTAAATATTGATTGAAAATAAAGGTTTTCCGATATTCACTTTCGAAAAATAGCATCTAGCTCCCGCAGTAGTGTTGTATTTTTAATTATTACACCATTAGAAACAATTTTTACAAACGTATTTAGGCTTCGTGAGGGTAACGCCGATGTCATGGCGTGGTTAGATGGTGAAACGTTCGTAAGGAAAAGAAATGTTTTTTGCGTCTGGTGGGGTCCCACGACCTTCTACAATCCGGGAAGGTGCTATCACTAACTGAGCTACAGACGACCAAACAATCAATTTCTTACGAAAATATTTAAAGCGTATTTTTCGAAATCGATTATTTCGCAGAATGGGGCAGTATATGGACGGCTTTTAAACCAAATTGCGAAGAGATTGGTATTAAATTCATCGAAAAGCTCGTTGCAGCAGATATATTTATACAAATAATATAATATATAATGTAAGGTATTATTACCCTCCGCAGGGATAACACAATTGCCAAATATGGTCAACACAAGAAAGCCTCCGGGGCGAGAATTTTGTGAGTTTTTCTGTGTTGACCATATTTGGCAATTGTGTTATCCCTGCGGAGGGTAATAATACCTTAACACCTTTACATACGGAGAAAGAGAGCGTTGTTTCCTGTCCTCATTCGTCTAGCGGTCCAAGACACTCCGGGCTAAACGGAGGGACCCTGGTTCGAATCCAGGATGGGGAAAGCGTCTCTTTTTCTCCAAAACGAATAAAGCTCTAGTTTGAGCTGTAATTAATACGTGGGTGGCAAAAATTATTGTATAATAATATATAATACAATAAATACGCTTTAAATACGTTCGTAGGGACTGGATTGTTTCGTCGTCTGTGGCTCAGTTGGTAAGAGCACCTGCCCGAATCGTAGAAACTTGTGGGATCGTGCCCTACCAGGTGCAAAAGTATTTCTTTTCTTTACGAACGTTTCACCATCTAACCACAACATCGGCGTTACTATTACTACGCCTAAAAAACATTGATAAAAATTGTTTCTAATTTAATCTGCGTAGTGTTCGATTTGTATAAATATTACACCATTTTTCAAAATAATTGTTGCTATAGAATTATTTTATGGGAAACAATATACTTTTGTTGTTAGTGGGAGAAGTGACTTGCTAATAAACCGATCTCTAGACCCACTTTTCTATTTTATACAATAGTCATTCGATTTTGCGAACTTGTACTCAGTGCCGTATTTCCCAATAGGCTGTACTAAGGTATAGACTAGAGCGGTAAAGTTTGAGAGACGGTATCAAATTATAAGTTTTTTTTTTTTTTGCAAGTATGTTTTCTAAAACGAAAGTAAATACTTATTTGGTGGGGGTGGCATTTTAGCGTCCTGTCTGGGGCGGCAAAGACCAGGGCCGACCCTGGGCGTAGCGATAGCCTTCATCACTCAAAAGTCCTCCCAAACTTCCAGACGGCCAGACCAAGAAACTTCGTCTGTAACAACGCGTAATTTATATAGCTGGTTAGGCAAAAACGGTATGCGCGATGTATATAATAATGTTGATGTTGTATTTAGAATATTCTCAAGTATGGCAGCCACAGGCTGTTCTGTAACAGGTTTTTTCTTGCCATAAGAGAATTAGAATCTACCTGCAATCAAATATGTGTGAAGATCAGGGCCGCGTCAATGGTAGTTTCTGCCGGGGTGCCAGACCTAATTACTGCCCCTTCAAAAATGTTCCCCTTTAGGGGAGGGTCATAAAACACGCACCTACATACCCACCTACGCACGCAAACACGCAACATGTCTTAAGCACCGACAAAAACACAAATTTCGTTCACTTTTGTGAGCCAGTTTGAAGTAATTACTCTTTAAGTAAACATTTTGAGCTAAATGAATCTTAAAAAAACTTTCAGATCAAACTGACTAGCAGTACCTAACAGCCAAGATTAAAAGTCATCCAAAATTAGGGAATATCTAAACCTTAGGCGCATTTAGTATCCCTACATGAATATGCAGAGGCTATACATTACACATCCGGAATGATTTTATACCCGATTAAGCTAGAGTGCGACGTAAACCTTTGAAATTAAACAAAAATTTTGTAAGAGTGCAATAACGGAAATGGGAATAAAACGAGAGAAATTGTTTGAAATAAGGCATATTTAGTATCTTTGCATGAATACGTAAAGGCTTTGCATAACACATCTGGAATGATTTTATACGCGATTAGGCTAGGATGTAACGTAAACATTTGAAATTAAACATAAAATATTTATAAGAGTGCAATAACCAAAATAGGAATAAAACGAGATAAAGTATTTGAAAAGAATTATGGATGGTATGAATTTTCTGCAATTCAACTCCACCATAGAGGTAGAGTAAATGCTGCCTGTTTTTACCGTCGGACCTTAAGCTAGTGTACACACCTAAAAAGCATAACAAACACTTTCGTTTTAGCATTAAATTTGGAACTACTATATTTATAAAACTTTTGTTCAAAATATAACATAGTTCTAGCAAAACGGATGAGAATGAGGACATTTTCGAGTTGTATCGCACTTTTGTTGCTGATGTACGATGTCTGCAACGATAACTTTTATTAAACTTCCCTCATTATGCGCTTTGCATGTATTTGCACTTTCTAAGACTGCATATAAATCATGATTCATATAATCATGATTCATATAATCATGAATCATGGGCTGAGATCGACGATTTAGCATGACTTCCAAATCAAGGCTTATTTACATGTAACCAAACTTACCAAGAACCATACCAAGCTCAGCCTGCTTAAAGGCAGAAAGATGTTTTCATTGGCTCACTGCGAAACCTTTTACTCATTGGTCAAACTTTCCTCGTTTGCTTCAACACCAAAGTCTTCTGGTGACGTAGTTGGTTGGTTGTATTTTTATGGCGCAAGGACAGCAAAGGTCACATTTTGCATCAATCCGGTAACGGAAGGCAAGTTATAACTTCCTAGAGTATTTTTCTTGACTTTTTAGTATTTTCATAATATGCATGTTTGTACGTCTTCCTATTTTACGTCTTAAGACTGCATTATTTTACCTTCTGAGACTGCAATATTTTACGTCTTGAGACTGAATTATTATTCATCTGAGATGAGATCGATGGTTTAATATGACCTACAAATTGCGATACCTTTATTTATAGCCAAGCTTATTAAGAACCCACTGACGTACACAGGGGATTGATAGGGGACCATAACCCCACTGCGATACAATATTGTATACACAGTCGAACCTCGTTGAGACAAATTCCAAGGGGGACAGAAAAGCTGCACGCATTAACAGTAATTCGTATTATCCGTAAAGGATGGGGGGAATCGTATTACTAATCCAATTTCTGGTTATCATATGCACATTTTGCTATTATAACCGTATGTTTTATAAACGTATGTTTTATAAACGTATGTTTTATAAACGTATGTTTTATTACGTCATAGGGGTCCCAAAATCACTCTAATCTAATCCTAGATCTAACTACTAAATCTAACCACTTAATCTAATCCTAGAGCTGAATTATAGCCTCTATCTTCATTGGAGAAACCAATGTGGGTATGTTTCTATTCTGCTAGATTGATAGTTATCTTAAGGTGGAATTAAAACAAACGTTTACATGGTGTAAAATTCTACGTTATTATCTATCAACGACAAACGTGAGTGACAGTGTATTACAGATAAACTATCAGTAATAGACAATCCGCAAAATTTTATAAATGCTGTCCAATAAGCCTTATAGCTCAGGAAAGGACCTTTTGGACACACAAATACCATTGAATTTACAAAAACCATCCGACAATGATTTTCACTGCAAAGCACCCAACACAGTCTACAGAAGCACACAGCTCGTGCGAATGGTGTTACGAACGCAAAGGAGACGCCTAAGCATGACGTCAGTAAAAGTATAACGTCACAAGATGATCTACTGAAATTATAGAGCAATTTCAAGAGGAGAGAAAACTAGGTGACGTACCATGCACTTGCGCCGGAATATCAAATACAACAACTTCTTCCCTAAGCAACTTTCGAATAAGGAAGAAAAAAGTCGTTTAATAGAAAAGGACTTTGATTGAAATTTGTGAGCATTTTTCATGATAGCAAAACAACGTCGCTAAATGGAATTAGTCATTAATTAGAACGACGTTAGTGAGCATGGGCGTCCTGAGGGAGTGCAAATTGGTGCACCTGCACCTCCTTGGCTTATGAAAAAAGGGGAAAAGACTGAATCCAAAAGGAACTATAATCCAACAACATAATTCAATTAGAATTTTTCCTGGATGTGTCCCCTTGCATATATAATTCTGTGGGCGCCCATGATAGTGAGGTAAGTTACGGTATTAATTTTCATAGTTCTTTCATGACTTCTCTTCTTTGATAAGTGAGTTTCTTCTTCCATATTTAGTTTAAGTAAAGTAAGTCCATTACTCGAAAATTGCAATCTCGTGGCGTTAGATAGTTTTCCAATTTGTGAATAAATACATGAGATACGATGTACAATAATAGAGATGAATCTAAATTCGTTCTTAGCCGATCGATCTTGTTAAAAACATAAACTTCAAATTAAAATTTTGTATAGGTAAAAAGTGTATTGAAATTTTGAATTTAAACATGTTGTTAATATTCAAAAATCATATTAAAGCTTCAATGGATAACTTAGATTTTTTTGATAATCTAGGTATGTTTATCAACTGCTCGGATATTTGCATTGAACGACGAATCATTGTACATGAGTCATTTGTTACATATATTTTTTAACATAATTTCCATTCTAAGAATAATAGAGAACTACGTCATCAAAACCACCGACGACGTGGAAAACAATTTTAAGAAAATGACAGAAGGCAAGATGCAACTGACGACAGATGATGGGGGAGGAGAAAATTCACTTTTCCGTCTCTAATGGATATTTAATACGAAGCATCCTTTAATTTCTTTCTTGGCTCTTTCCGTTCTTAATATATATATTTCTTGAGGAGGCGAGGGATGAAAGGGAAAAAAGGGGGGGAGAAGGGATGAAAGGGAAAACGGGGGAGAAGGGAAGAAAGGGGAAAACGGGGGAGAAGGGGGAAACAAAACGTAGAAGATAGGGATATATGAGGATATCGGAATCCGATGGAGGTGCTGACCCAAACTGCTGCCTGTTAAAAGGGGATTAGGGAAAACCCATTGTCCGGGAAAATTGTTGCTTTTACTTTCCGAATGTCCCGGTTTCATTTGTTGTTGTTGTCCCTGTCATTGGCGTCTTTAAACGGCCATTGCAAGATCGTTAGCGTCCTTATCAACTGATGCGCCGACCTCTCTTTTCCATTCAAAAGCAATATTTACCATTTCCCGACTTGTAACCGAAGCTATTTTGAATTCCGACGTTTAGCTTCCCAAAAATATTGGCATGTTTCCTACTTTAATTTAGTGAAATTTTCAAATTTTAAATTTTCAAAACCTTATTCAGGAAATAATCACAATTTTTTCATTGTTCAAAGTAAACTCCAAATTTAAAATCCATCTCTACCTTTCAAATTTCAAAAATTTTCACATTTTTTCAAATTTTTTATGACAAGCTTTCTCTGGTGCTTTCCGTGTACTTACTGTGAATAGTATTAAATACACTTACAGGGGAATTACCCCGAGTCTGAGTCCTAATTGAGAATTGAGACATATTGCAATTTATAGATTTTAGACCTATAATTATGAATCTGGTGCATTTTCTGTGAAATCCACGTATTAATGTTTAATTAAAGAATGACGTTTTGAAAATTGGCACAGATTTCAGCCGTTTGGCGAAGTCTTTGTAAGAATTGACGCAATTTTACACTAATCGAGGTACTGGTGGGAATTTTAATGTTGTCAAAATGCTTTTAACTTGGTTTAATCAGAAGTTTATTTAATGCCAGACTGAAATTATTAGTTGTTCGTTTTTTGACAAAGTATCAAATATAAAAACCGTCCATACTTCACTTTTTATTTTCTGTTTAAAAAAAAATAAATTTCGTAAACATCGTTCAATTTATCTAAAATTTATCAATAAAAAAATACAACATTCAACCTTCAGTAATTACAACAACTGCAGAATTAGATTCTTACACAATGAAATATTCATTGTACTATTTCATCATGGAAGAGTCATTCATTTTTAAAATGAATTCACTGTAACTAAATATTATGTTTTTGAACATTCTTTCGTTCAATGCCACTTTCATGGTAGTCTTGTTTAATTCATGTTTTACTAATTCTTCGAAAGAGAGAGAGAGTTTCTCCTTTCCAGACTTCGCATTGGGCATTCCCATCTCACCCATAGACATCTGTTGGAAGGAAAACCAGCACCAATTTGCCAAGTGTGCAATGAACCCATGAGTGTTTTACACATTTTAACTCAATGCCCCTATTATAGACTTGCCCGCACTCTTACTTTTAACTCTTCATCACTCTCTGACATTTTAAATGACCATGCTGACCATACGCATGTTTTTAAATTTTTAAAAAGTACTGGTTTTTACTACAGTCTTTGATTTTACCATGTTTGGCGCAGTATAGCCCAGATGCTCTTGCGCCATAAAAAAGCCAAACAAACAAGCTAATTCTTCGAGAAACAGACCCGTGTCTCAATCTTTACTTTCCATTTTCACATTGTATGCACATTATACAAATTTTTAAATTTTGTGGTATTATTTTTTATAAATAGAGAAAGTGCACTTGAAGTTTAATTTATCGAAAATTATAATTCTGGTTGCTTTCACAAAAGGCATGTATTTTGTTTTAAGATTTAATTTTCGATCGAAAAAGCAAACCATTTTTGAAACGATAATAAAAAAAAAATCTCAGTTAGGACTCCCACTCGGGGTAGTTCCCTTGTTAAAGCATATATCGTTAATTATTAATTTTCCCTTGCAGGCAAGCATACCGACGGACCGACCGACCAGCAGGCAAGCAGACAGACAGACAGGCAGGCAAGCAGGCCCAAAAATAGAAGTAATTTTTGATTAAAGGAAAATATACCTTGTGGTGGCATAGTGATAGAGTGAAATTCTATACCGCGGCTTGCGAAATAACTTCTCACTGTGATCCGGAAGTTGGTTCCCTAGTTCTTAAGAGGTTGAAATTCCTCGAAAAGCTATAGGTCACTAAAAAGCATGACTTTTGCTGTCCTTGCGCCGTAAAATCACAAATAAATCTACCGCGCCGACATCCCCCGTTTAATTCCAGATGGTGCGATCTACTGGTGTTCCTTTCCTATATCCCATTTCCCGGAATTGGTGTTTTCCGGGCCACAAATATTAAATTCTCCCGGAAAACCGTAGGTCCTGGCGCAATGTGACCTTAGCTATACTTGCAACATGAGGTAAACCTCTTATAAAAAATGCGGTCAGATAATATTGTCAAGTATTATTTCGCCCTTCATAATGTAATATACGTAAAAAATCATTTAACTTGATATTTAAAACGAATAGGGATTAATAAATTAATAGATGTTTAATTATAGTTTAATAACAATAAATAATTCTGCAAGAATTAGTATTAGTCACAACGTTGTTTTATGAAGTTTAATAAGGGAAAAACTCAATGTTAAGAAATGTTTTAAAATTTGATTAAGAAACAAATCAATGGAATGGTTGTCCGTTTGTGCACGTTCTCTTTAAGATTGAGCAATGGCTTACCTTCGATGGAACCGACGGATTAACGGGACTTCCGAAGCACGAGACATACACTCACATACACATACATTCATGGCCAATGTCACTGGAAATCCATTTTTGTTTGTTTCACTGCTCGAGGACACGAAAAGACATGTTGCACCAGTACTGAAAATTGACACCACCGCAGTGGGCCCCGAGGCCTTGTATATAACTACTAAATAACTCGGCCTCAAGTTTATGGAATAAATATAAACATCTGAATTAATAAAATTACCCAAACATTGACTTCAAATGTCACTTGCCTTGAGGTGGCGCACGTAGTGCTAACACGATTGGATGCCACGCGAATCATCCGGGTTTGCTTCCAACGGATACCCAGTGCGTGCCAATTTTTTCTATACATCCTTAGTCTAGAATTTGAATTCCTAGGTTCAGGGTATCCGAATTCCTAGGAAAAATGAAGGTTTTGGCGAAGCATATCCTCGGTCGTTCTTAAGTCATGAAACATAAACAAACAGATGGTACTTTTAAAGTTATACCTTTTTTATGTTACAATATTCTTATCCATTTTCGTCGCTGCAGTCCCTGAACGACCTGGGCCTTCTTAACAATCCGTCGCCCATTCTCCTCTGCACAAGCCTTTCCTTTGCTATTCTCTAACTCCCATTCTTCTCGGATGTTCCTCTATTCCATCAAAACACCTTTTCCGACTTTTCTTCTTGCTACTAGATTGATTCTCTCATAATGTTCTTTGTTATTCTAGGTTCTTCCATCCTTTCTAGATGACCGAGCCATTTAAGTCTTCCTTTCCTCACCTCTTCTCACAAGCTCGTGGTCTCCATATAAATTTGATATTTCAATATTACGATATTAAGACGTTAAATTCATACAATACTCTCTACTCAAGTTTTTTATCTATTGATATTACTATCTAATCGAGCTGCCTTTATTCGATTCAGCTTCTCTCTCTGTTCAGAACTAATCAGGCGTGAGACGCAAATTTCATGCGAAAATTTGGGTTTTAATTTTGCCTTTGAGAAAAAATGTTTGAAAATAAATTCCGGCCACAAAATGTGAACTTTCGTAATTTTATTTTCATCACTCTTTCTTCTTACGAAGTGTCTGTACTCTTCCTAGTACTGATTAATTCTCATTAGGCTCCGCAGCTTTTTGCGAGCAGGATGCTTCCCTATTCTGATGCTAGCTCGGAGGCTCAACGTGAAAAATGAAATTTAGTTAAAGATTAGTTCAACGCTTACATTTCCCATTATTTCTTTGATAAATTTTTTTCTGAAGACTCTGAGTACCTTCCAGGATTATCCAACGTGCTCGAAGACAAGTTTAACAATTCCGAAACTTATTCTTGTTTTGCAAAATAATGATTTAATTAATAACTGGAATTTTGTCTGAAACACGTCAGTTCGAAAAAAGCTGCTTACCACTCATGGACCTACAAATATTTTGGATGTGTCTGAATTCAAAATCTATTTTCTAAAATTTTTCTTGCATAAAGCTTGCAGGATTTAACAACGTTCGGAATCCTGTTGGACAAGGCACAATATAATACAATTAAGTTTTGACACTGCAGTGGAGTATAAAGCTTAATCCTATTGAAGAATTTCTCTCTCTAACCCGGTGTTATCTCACACTTGGCCTTCGGGCCGCATACGGCCGGCAAGGTCTTTTTTGACTGCCCTCGATAGTATTAAAAAACATACTATAAACATAAAAATTTACATCTGTTTATTGTTAACATATGTTTTAGTATTTACATAAATTTATTTAGAAATAACGGTCTTTCTGTATATATGTGTGTGTATTCATGGAAAAAATATCAAATTAAACTATTAGAAAATTATAATACTATAGTCATTAGATACTTTTAGGTGTGAAAAGCAATAGTTATTAACGAAAACACGTACAACTGTTTGTGTATTACGTTTGTTTAATAATTAAATACGTTATATTTCCTAATTATGTATTTAAGCATGTATTTAATTAGATAAAATAATTACGCATATTAGACAACATTAAATATATTGAATCGATAAAAATAATCTGATTTATAGATTTGTGACGTCTCACAAAGCCGTTAAGCAGACTCTTTTGGGAATCATTCAAAAGCCATAGAATCAGACATCTTGCCTTAAACCAATCCAAGTCACTTTCATAGCCTTACAGAATTTTTACAAACAAACGCTCTAGATAATAATTTTTCTCGCTCCCACCATCAATTTCCTCTCCATTTTTCATTTCCTCCATAACCTTATTCCCTCGCGACTTAAAAATCAACATTATATTATTTTTTGTCTTTTGTTTTGTATTTCGCATTTGTTTTTCTACTTATCAACCTTACTTTTTCAGCCTTCCTTACTCAATATAGAGAGCAGGTAGCTCCCGAAACGTTAATGTTATTTAATAATAAAATATTTTATTTTTAATAATAAAATACTACTTCAAGTTTTAATAATAAAATACTGCTTCAAGTTTTAATAATAAAATACTACTTCAGGGACAAAACCCATCGGTTTCAACGTATTGTATATCGACGTTTATAAACAACATGTTATTTATTTATTTATTTATTTATTTATTTATTTATTTATAAAATTATTATATGAAGAATATATTATATGTCTGTTTATAAAAAAATGTAATGCATGTCGATTCTTGTAGATGAATTCTTGCCAAATAGTCGTATAAGTAAGTAAATCTTTTTATTCATCGACAATCTGACTTTATTTAACATTTATTTGGTTCATCTTTAAATTTATTCCACATATCATCAAAATGGGTAGCTTATTATTAATAAAAATTAATTATCTTCAAATGAACGGGAATCCAAATTGAGCTATCTAGTCTAAAAGTTTAGAAGTAAGATTAACTAATTTGGCGTTTGAGAACGCAGGAAACTGCCAATAACACATTGCAGAAACTAAACCAAAGTGAACAAAATCACGTATGTCATCATCAATGATAATTACGGGAAAACGAACTGCACTTTGTCCCCAAGGACTTAACTAATGCTGAAGGCTGTTCCCTATTCTGCGAATAATCCCGCAGATATCAATCGTCTGCTTGACGATGGCGGATCCAACCCTTCCATTAAAATGAATTATCGCTGCATCTCTTTTTAAAAGGTCAATATCCTTATATCTAACAAAAGTATTTCTAGAGGTTTATAATCACAAGTCCATGGTAGAAGATTACACTCTTGCAAACAGAGCAGATTATAAAACATATCGCAGAAGGAATTGAACTCGCAGTTGTAGACATGTACACATTCCCTAATTAGTTAAAAGCAAACGTAAATTATGTGCATGTTCTTAAAAGGTTTATTTATAATAGAGATGCTCAGAAAAGGAAGCCGTGGACAAGAAGAATCTTATCTACTACAAAATTTCCGAGAAGAAACTCATCTACTACAAAGTTTCTGAGAAGAAACTCATCTACTGCAAAGTTTCTAAGAAAAAATTCTTCTACTACAAAGACTACCAAAGGGCAAACTAGGAAGACAGAAATAGGAAGATTAACACTAGACAATAGAAGTGAGAGTTCAAGCAAATAGAATTCAGAGTTCAAGGCATATATCTGATTTATGCAACATAAAAAGTAAAGAGCATATGCGTATCTATATACAAGACTAATATCTGCTAACTGAATTGGTTTCTCTCTCTCTCTCTTAAGACCGAAGTGCGCTAAAAAAGATGAGCGCTTTTGCCGAAAATACTGAAGAAGCTTCTACTTAAAACAATATAAAGTCTAATCTCGATTTAGTCAATTTCACGGGACTAGTGAAAATAATCGTTAAATTCAGGAATTCGTTAAATTTGAGGGAACACACTTATCGGAACCAATGACGCACTCACGGGGAGGGGGGTGATGTAGTGGTTCTCGCGTTCTTCCTTAAGTTGAAAAATATGTTAAAAATATCAACTATTACATTTTCCACCCTCTTCCGAGCACACATACTGTTCGTGCTATTAATTGGAACTGAAATAAGAAATTATCGAAAAGGAGAACAATAAAAATGCTTACCAGAGTGTGTTAATTTTAATAAACGTAAGTCACAAATATGTAGGTAATTTATTTATATAAAACTTAGGTAATTACTACTTCAAAAAAATGTTTGATTGAAGTTCGTTTTGATTTTTTTTTGGGGGGGGAGTTAGCATTTAACATTGCTTTTTCGATTTTTTATCAAATGCATCGAAAAGCTTATCGTTGATGTCTCCAATCGCATTAAATTCTTCTTTATACGATGAATCCCAGCATTCGCTTCAATTGAGTGAACTCAATTGAAGTTGATTTTCTGATGACAGTTGATTTTCTAACTGAAATTCTACTTGCAGCTACAGGCTAATAAAGAAAATTTTTCGTTAAATCGAGCGAAATGTAACACTAAACTCAATGTTATTCCGTCCGGACGAATAAAAGCATTCGCTGAATCGAAGAAATCGTTAAATCGAAGTTAGACTGTATCGTAATAACAATAAAGAAATTACTGAAGCACACCATTTCGGTTAAGTGAAATACGAATAACCGGATTTCTACTATAATTACAAATTATTTCAAAACGAAAAAATTGATAAAAAAAATGTTACTTTTAAATTTTGTCGTTTTTCTAATGCAAATAGAATAAACGGCTAATAAATGCAGATGCCACTATTACAGCTCTTAATTTCTAATATTCTCATTTCTAAAAACATAAAATATTTTTTACTTATATTTTAATAATTATACTTAGTATATAAGTTTATATTTATCAAATATGTACTAGCGAGAATAAAAACATTATTACGAAAAAAATATATTTACGTCATTGTTAAAATAATATTTGTATTATGAAAACGCATTTTTAATCTATATAAAATTGTCATTTTTACATAGATTACATTATTAAACCATTGTCATATATAGATATATGATAATGATTATCATAATCATATGATAGATACATCATTGAACCAATTAGGTAATACATCATTGAACCAATTAGATAATACATCATTGAACCAATTAGATAATACATCATTAAACCAATTAGATAATACGTCATTGTACCATTTGTATCCAAAAAAGCAACATGGAACTAAAACCCGTTATTAAAACCCGTTTTAAAAATTAGAAACCATCGTTGTCGCTTTTTTCTACATGCTAAATAATGCAATCTATGAACCGGTTGATCAAATTTTTTGCAGGTCAACAATTCTTTAGCTAAATATTTGATCACCAGCATTTGAGCATTCAAAAAAGATTTGAGAGAGATTTTTACACACGAGTCACAACTATTTCTGTTCAAAAAAACAATGGTGGAAGCGAGAAGAAAGCTTATAACACAAAGTGGTAAATACTGGTCCGGTACATTTATTTTGCTAGCGAGACTTTTGAAAGTACATGCAGTTATACATGCAGTCGTTACAGTGGACTGCTTTTTTGTACTTTGAAAATTCGTGTACAGGTATTATTTCACGATTTAGCTTAGTTAGATGGGAGGACGACAGACAGAGAGTAGAATTGCCGGAAGGTGATAATGTGTCACTTAGTGTATACTTCCCGCCATTTTTTTCCTTGCCTTATTGCCAAAACAGGAAAAGGTAATTCTTATTTTTTGTAAGACAAATCTTCAAAAAAAAACCATTTCCAAAGTTCAATTCAAAATGATAGAAAAGCTCTCTCTCTTTCTCTCTTTATGATGTTGGATGGAGGTAGGCACCAAAAAGCTTCAACGTATTACTCGCCTGGCGCGTAAAAGTATATTTTGATTTTTGTTCTCGTAAAAAGCTCAAAATTCGCAAATCGGCGAATATGAACGGAAAAAAGCACTAGGCTTTTTTTTCTGTTCTTTTTGTTTGACGCGTGTTTTAAAAGGGGGAGAGGGAAAAATAAAAGAAATGTTGACTCTTCTTGGGCAAAACAAAAGTTTTAGAAGGTTTGCTAAAGCCTTGTTGTCATTGTATTTCTTCTGTTGCTTCGTTTCTGCGTTCTCCACTGTTCTCTCCATTTCGGAATATGACCCGAAGGGGATGTACGAACGAAGATTTCTCGAAAATGCATTGCTGGCCGCGCGTTTCTGCCCCGTCAGGTGTTTTAAAGTCCCTTTTTGCGTTGTTTGAATGTCTGTGTTGCCAAAAATAAAACAAAAATATAGCAAATAATGGCATATTGAAATGCTGTGAAGGCAACATCCGAAGATCACCTTTTTTCGAAAGAACAGCTTATTTAAAAACGAAGACGCCTTTCCAAAATCTTGGCAGAATCCAAAAGAAAAGAAAAAACGCGCAAAATTATATTTTCGGTTTATTAAAAATGCATCCATTTGTATACTAATGTGTAGATTTTAGGAAACAAATTAATCAATTACTCGTATTATGCGTATTATAATTCCATGCGAGTATACTTATTGTGAGAAAATGTATACCTATTACAATTAAAAGTTAACGCACCTTCAAAAGTATACTTGTATACATATTATGTGTTTACAGTTAGTATTAAATCAAAATGTGGGACAGACATCGGATCGTGCATAGATAACGCAAGTGTCTACTTTAATCAAAATTTGGATTTGAATCCAAACAAACGAGTATTCTCTCTTCTTTTCGACCACTCCGTAGTCCGGGGGTTTATTATTTAGGAAACCTAGATCCAAATTCTTCGAACAACAGAATGCTCTGTCGCAGTATGGCTTTAGATACGATTGCGCAATATAATATAAACAAACAGTAAAGTTGGCGAAAACATTGAACTTCGTTTACTTATAATTACTGAAGTACGCTTACAGTGATTATGTGTATACAATCCAAATCACTTTCTGCGCCCTTAATATATGTCACGTGCTATATCACTGTAAAATCTCTCTAACTGTATAATTACTGTAAAATCTCTCTAACTGTATAATTACTGTAAAATCTCTCTAAACGTGTCTTAAAAAAACATAGACAGTACATGGATGGTGCGTAGGCATATGTCCATAAAAAATATACAGGAAGTATTTCTTTAATTTGTTTTAGTGGCTGTTTATTCTCTTCTACCGATATGCAGTATTATGTTCCTTAATACATAATAAACTAAAATAATTAACGCAATTTTTTCATACTCCGAAGAGCGTATTGACGCGTTTAAGATAGACGCTGCCGCCCCTTGTCAGCGATTAGGTTGAAACGAACTCCAACTTAATACAGTGTATGTACAACACTTCGTTTTTACTCAGAATGCCGTTTAATCGATTCTTAGTAAAGGATAGCGATGTTAGCCTGAAATTCATCGATACATCCTACCCACGATCAGAAATCCTACAGTGTTGATATCTATATCTACTGTAACTGAATATTGAAAACATGATATGTGTCTATCCATTTAAATTATGATACGGAACTATCTATTTATATTATAACATGGAACTAACTATTCAAACTATGATATGAAACTAACTATTCAAACTATGATATGAAACTAACTATTCAAATTGTGATACAGGACTAACTATTCAAATTGTGATATAGGACTAACTATCCAAATTATGATACGGAACTGATGATTTAAATTACGAGATATAACTATTCAAAATATGAAACGTAGTATAATAATAAGTCAAATAGTGATACCCTGTGAAAAATTAATAAATAAAAATAAAAATTAGCACAGTTTAATTTTAAAAACCTTGACAGCTATTTCAATGGCACTATTTTCGTCAAAATGTTATAACTAATAGGTTGGTTAACGTTGCTAGTCAAACGATGCCATACTGTAGAACATAAACCATAGAAAGGAAAAATTGAAATTAACACTCAAGTCAATGGAGACGTCTCCGATTGCGGAACCTAAAGTACGCCAAAAAGTCCATAGAACCGTCTCTTTTTATAGCATGGGAATCCAAAAAAGGTAGTTAAAGTAAAAAGGGGTGAAAATAAAATACGGAAAGCGGAACAAGCAAAATGAGTGGTTAATTGGTGGGAACTATTTCTTGTGCTGATCTGGGAGAAACACACTTTCACCCGAATCATTCACGGCATATTTACCCATTTGACAGATGTACATCGCTTCTAAAAATTCAAGTCGGACGGACTGCGAACTTGTTCCAATAGCTTGGCATCGGAGAAGACGAAGCAGTGGTCCTCGCGCCAACAAAGTTTTGCTAAAGATGATTTTTGGAATTCTTGGTGACGACCATAATTCTGATATTCTCGTCTGTCCAGCATAACATTTTCCATGGTCTCCGCATTCTATCTTATAATTGCTGCAGTTAGCAGAATCAGGGATGGTGTCCTTCGGCTGTGTGGAAGCGATCTTATTGGGGGTACTAAAAACAACACAAAGGTTAGAATTCCTGAGAATAGAAGCAATTCTGGATGCAATTGCATCCAGAATTGCTTCTATCCAAAAATTTTCCCACAAATTGACCATTAATTATTTTTCTTGCTCCGTTTATTTCAGTTTTATTTTTCAACCTGTTTTACTTTAACTACCTGTTGTGCATTCCCGTGCTATATCAAGAAACGATTCCATGAACTTTTGCTCTTACTTCTTGATTCCGCAATCGGAGACGTCGCCATCGACTTGAGTGTTAATTTTAATTTTTAACTTTCTTCAGAGTTCAATGTTCTACGGCATGACATCGTTTGAATTTCAACATTAACCAACGTCTTAGTTGTATCATTCTGACGAAAATAGCCACGTGCTATTGAAACAGCTGTCAATGTTTTCAAAATTAAACTGCGTTAATTTGTGTTCGCATTTTTTTCTACTAGTATAATAATTCACATTATAATATCCTACCAACTATTTAAATTATATGTTGCTAACTATTCAAATTACCGGATACAGCCATTAAAATGTACCACGATATGTTACTGCCCTAAACATTATATGCAAATACAGTAGGGTCCATATATAACAAGAAACCTGGGGGCAACAAAAATGCTCACTATATCTGACTGCTCAACAAGTCCGTTTTGGAATGCAGAATTTCAAACTTTGAAAATATAGTCTACGTAAAACACACATGTGCATGTAACATGCATGGAATAATATTCAGTCGTGAATTTCCTTAAAATTTAATGGGTACTGCATTAATTATATTACAACTTAAATTTCAATGTACCAACATAAATAAAAAAAATTTAAATATAGAACTTGTATATTAATTAATAATAAAATAAGCTATTATTGTAATTATTAATAAAATAAGATTATATTGTAATTATTAATAAAATAAGATTATATTGTAATTATTAATAAAATAAACACATATTTTAATTATTAATAAAGTAAATTTTATTTAAAAATGTTAAAAATGCTCCAAAATAGATATATAGTTATTTATCAATTTTTGTGCAGTATCTCCTTTCGTTAAATTTTCGGAAAATGTTAAACCTATTAAATGTCTGATCATCAGTTTAATCTATTTCCCCCAAAAAAAAGGCACTTATATTTCAATTAGTTTACTATAAATTCTGAAAGAGAGCAAAATTCTCTGATATTCTTCGATTTCGAATGCTGAAAAGTTTGTTTCGTTATATTCTCCTCAGTTAGAAGGCGGGATTTTCGATCACTGATATTTCCTTCAATTTCGAAATTTTGATTACTTGTGGAATTTTTAAATATCGCCATTTTTTACTCATTTAATCTAGCAAAGTTGTTGTTCCGCAAATGTCTTGTTCATTAAACGCCGTTAAATTGTAACACGATGAATCATTATGCCAAAGGAAATTCATAATTTCCTTGCTAAAACGGCAAACTTGCTAATTTCTAAATAAGGGTTTATTATGTGTTCCACTCAATTCACTGCAAGCACTTATAGGCAGCTGATAGTGAAAAACAAATACATGAAATGAACTTTTGAAATACCTAATCATAAATTTCCTTTTGTGATAATTGCTTATTCAAACGACCGCAGTAAAGAATCACAAGGTTTCAAATAATCTAATTGGATAAAAAAAATTTAAATCTCAACATGAACTTCTTCGAAACTATGTGTTGTCACTCACAGGAACTTCAAAGGAGAGGTTTCTTTCTGCAAATTTAATCTAATCCAAATTTAATTTTAAAATTCTTAGTATAATTCTTATGTAACCTGTGTGAACCAGCGCTCCAAATTAAACTATTTTTATGTAGACCTTTTAATTAAGCTTGAGGTTTCGTGCTACGATATCATTATTTGCTCGCATTTCTTAAATCCGATGCGTGTCTAATTAATTAAAGTTTGGTGCTTGAATTTTTGTCTTATTAATTGTGTGTGCATGTTAAAATATTAATTTAAGATCATTTATCTTAAGATTATTACAAAACAACTAATGCAACGGTGAAGGCAAGAATATCAATGTACAATAAATGTTAAAGGAATGAGAAATACATTCAATTTTCATGGTGACTTTACACGTAGTACAATTTATTGAAGTCAAGCAATTATGCCGATAATATGTTAATATTAGATGACAAATTACTCGTAAAGAAAAGAGTGATTTCTCGACATCCGGTGAGGACAGAACCCGAAACCTCTTGAGAACCAGTCAAATGTTCTTTTCCATGTGCAATTTACGTAGTATTACGTATATGAAACTAACAAACAATTAGTCAATGCCACAAATATTGTAAGTATTTAATTCTGGATTATTCACCATATGTTTCTGACCGACCTGGTAGTCTCTGAAGGATGGTAAAGTCCATCGAAGTCGCACGTCAAATCGACTAACATTCTAACTTCACTGCACCTTTAACTTTGAATTTGCTTTACGTATATTCGATCTTGTTTTCCTTGTATTTTTTGCTTTTATTTTAATGGATTAAGATCCCATAATGTTCGATCTGGCATAAAATCAATGGAAAAGCCTAACTTATAATCCACGGCATGTCCACATGCAATCAAACTTATCAGTAACTTATCCGACCCACGGCCTGTGGACTCAATAACTACGGTTACCGATTTAAGAAGAAGTACTCACTCACAATCTCTAATAATTTATTTACCGAGCATATGCTTTCAAAAACACCAATAGCTTATTAACTGAAGTACTTCCATTCAAAAGCGTTACTAATTTATTTACTAGGGGACGCAGTCATTCAAAATCGCTAATAGTTGATCTACAGGAGTCCATTTATTAAAATTCAGTAATGATTTAAAAACGATCTTAACCACAAAAGATGGGAGCAATGTAAAATATCGTGAATATTTCTACCGAAAGTGAGTTAAATAAAACAATGGCATTCGCTCCTCGTTGTGTGTCATGTCATTTTCAGTTATTTATCAGTTATGTCATTTCAGTTTTACGTCTTTAAATAATCGCCCCCACCCCTAAATAGTTACTCTATAGAGGTCAACTCACTCTGACATTTTTCTTACGTATACTTCTCCGGGTACTTTATGCGTTGTTTCTGCTCATCGTCGAAATAATTATTCCTATTTCGACACATCTCTTTTTAATATATAACAATATTATACCATCATGATTTTATTCTAATAAAAACGTTTATATTGTTAAATTATTTATTCTCATCAAAAATCTCTTTACTTAATTCAAGGAGATTGTAGTAAAACCTGATTCCCACTTGGTCATTTTTCACCCCATGGACCTTTATTTAGTCATGATAGCGAAAAGAAAGAAAATTTGTCAGATACTCAATCACTGGCGCACCCACGTAAGGGGACAAGGGGCCCGGACCCCCTTGGGCTGACAAAGTAAAAAATTATTGCGCCAAAAGAAATAGAAATTATTTTTTTAAAAGTAGTAAAATTGTGTGAAAGTGGTGACAATCTATACAACAATTCCCTGAACTCTTGTAAAATTGATAAGACTGACATTAAGGCAAGCAACAGCACTGGCTAGGGACCGTCTTCAAGCACTTTTCAGGGCATAAAGGTAGACCAAAACAGTTGAAGTGAAAATTCTGACTGCAGATATTTTTAATTATGTGAAGAAATCTAACCTCACTGATGAAGATAGGATAACAGTGCTAAAAAGTCTTTGGGAACCATATGCAAATTGCAATTTTCCCACGACCGTCACAAGTGCTGTATAAAAACAAGAAAAAGCTCAATACAATCTGAAGTTCTGCTCATCCGAATTGAGTAAGCATAACTATCTAGCTTACTCAAAAGTGGAAGACAGCGCCTATAGCAAATTTTGTGTTTTCTCTTTTCACCCCATGTAGTCGGTTTAACATCGACGCAAGCCACAGGTCAACTTGTTTCAAAAGAGTTTAATAATTGGAAGAAGACCTTGGAGAAGTTCAGTCAACATCGGACTTCTTTATACCTTATGGATTCAGTTCACAAAGCCGATGAGTTTTTAAAGGTCACAAAAGGAAAAAAGGCTTCCGTAGATCAAGTAGTGGACAGAGGGCAAGCAAAAGCAAGTTTTGCACAATAGGTTTATTCTTCAACCTATTGTAAAGCGGGGATTTCTTGTGGAAGACAAGGGCTGGAAATTGTAAAATCATGTAAACAAAATCTACTACTATTTTTAATTATTTAAGTATCTTGCACTGTAGAATTACTAGTAATTTAATAATGATAAATGAACCACACAAAAAAAACCGTAATTGATATGGCCCCTAGCCATTTTTCCACCAAACATTTCTTGCGCTATTGCGCTCAATCTCGAATTCAAACTACAACTTCTGACTGGCTTTGGTTAATATATGCACATTATAAAAATACATGTGGTATGAGTGTAATTAGTGGCTCAGCGGTTAGGGCACTGCGGTGGTAAACGCGAGGTCATGAATTTGAACTCATCTCAAGTGAAAATTTGCTTTTTCTCCGGGTATTTACTATAGATCAAAGAATGATTTGTGCAAGCCGCGAAAAAATGGATATTTTAACTTAATCTTACTAATTAGTGTATTAGAATTAAACTTTTTTTCCAAATTGTTTAATTCGAAAGTTAATAATTTGCAATTTGTTACACGACAAAAACAGGTTGCTATATGTTTTCTGAAGACGGAAGCCGATATAAAAACGATAGTACCTTTATCCTGAAATTAAATTAAAAATCTAAATAATTAAATTAAATTAAATAAAATAATAGTTTTACTTGCTGATGCTAACATTAAAACACTTCTTATTCAGACAGTTCTATGTTATTAATAATTTGTATGCCATGTTCTAATTTTTATTATGTAAATTATAGTATTATAAATAATTATCTATGATTATGAATCAATAAAATAATTTCGGATTTTTTTCATACGATAGAATTTATATAACACAATAGAAATGGATCACACAGTTTAGAATAGAAACTCGAATAGAATATAGAAGTAGAGACTACGATATACTATAGAAATGGAAATTAGAACAAAATATAGAAATAGAAATTTGAATAAAATATCAACTAGGATATAAATGGTATAAGTATCTTGAAATAGGATGACAACTGAAATACAATAAAGAATTAGAAAAACATTAACAAGTGGAATAAAATATAGAATTAAAAATTCAGTAAAATCTAGAGCAGTATATAAAACTAGAAATACAGTAAAAACTAGAATAGAATATAGAGCTTGAAATATATACAGGGTTTGTCCCAGAAGTTCCCGGGATGATTTTTTGTAGTTGGCAACGCTGGCTGACGGGGCGGAGGAGAAGTTGGTGGGGGATCTGAGCTTGGAAACGAGACCGGTATCAGTCGCCTGCGGGCAGTTGTTGAGGCAGGGTCACGCTCCGCGCAGAGGTATCTACTGCACCCTCGTCGATCAAAAAATGGACCAGTTTTTGGAGCAGCGTTATGCAATCAAATTTTGTGTGAAACTGGGTAAAAACGGGGCGGAGACACTCGAAATGCTTCGGAAAGCCTACGGTGACGGGGCGATGAAAAAAAGCCAAACTTTCATGTGGCACAAGCGGTTCCGGGAAGGTCGGGAGTCCGTCAACGACGACGACCGCTCTGGACGCCCGTCGACATCACAAACGGACGACTCGGTGCAAAAAGTGCGTCAAGTTTTGGACAATGACCGACGATTAAGTGTTCGGGTGATTGCAGAGGAGTGTGGAATACCCAAAACAATCGTTCATCGCATTTTAACGGAGGATCTTCAAATGAGGAAAGTCTGCTCGAAAATGGTGCCAAAAGTCCTGACGAGTGAGATGAAGGAGCAGCGTTTGTTGAAGTGCCAGGAATTGCATGAACGCTACGAAACGGACCCAGAATTTTTGGACAGAGTGATCACAGGGGACGAGACGTGGATTTTTCAGTACGATCCCGAATCAAAGCGCCAGAGCAGCGAGTGGCACACCAAGGAGTCTCCTCGCCCGAAAAAAGCAAGGATGAGCAAATCGCGAATCAAGGCAATGCTCATTGTGTTTTTTGACAGAAAAGGTGTAGTTCACAGTGAATTCGTGCCACAAGGACAAACAGTCAACAAGGAGTTTTACTGTGAAGTGCTCAAACGGTTGCGCAACAGGGTTCGACGCGTCCGAAACGAAATTCGCGACAATTGGATCTTGCACCATGACAACGCGTCAACCCACACCGCGCTCATTGTCTCCGAGTTGCTGGCCAAAATGGGTGTGGCAACGCTGCCCCAGCCGCCGTACAGCCCCGATCTGGCACCAGCGGATTTCTTTTTGTTCCCAAGGATCAAAAGAACCCTGAAAGGAACTCGGCATGGGACGCTGGAGGCGGTAAAAGCAGCCGCGACGACCTCACTGAAGGAGATTCCCGTTGACGACTTCCAGGGCGCCTTCAATGATTGGGTGAAGCGTTGGCAACGGTGCATCGAAGCAGGGGGAGCGTTGAATGACGACTTAACGTGAACGTGCATATATGAATGCCGTGTTGATCGGCAATCCATCTCCCCCTCAGCCGCCTCGGCGGCTGATCGTCCTTGTTCGCTGTCCCCGCCCTGACACAGCGCCGGCCTCGCCACCTTCGAGTACAATTATTCCCATTCTCCCCCTGGAAGAGAGACAGACAGAAGCAGGGGGAGAATACTTTGAAAAGTTCTGAAAAGATTGTAAACTGATATTGAATAAATGATTTAAAAATCATTCCGGGAACTTTTGGGACAAACCTCAGATATGCAATGTGCTAACGCATATTTGTTAACACATAATTAACACATAGCATATTTGTTCACATATGTTAAATGTGTTAACGCACATTTATATATCGCGTTAATTAGTTTGAGATCAAATAATAAAATTTAACTAGACAAAAAAATTACGTGAAAGGAAAATTAAATCTTGTACTTAAATCTTTGATTTTCTGAAATGTTAATCAGCTTACTATTTTATAAGGATGCAAGACTTAGCAATGGGACAGGACGTTAAGAGCAAAGTCAGTGCTTCTAAAATATAAATTTTATGAAAAGGGGATAAAAGCAAAGTAGACTAACTAATCTCTAACCAGGAAGTCCTGAATCCGACAAGCTCGAAAACAGGTATTATAAATAATAATCCTTAGAACGCAAATTAGGATGTTGAGGTCACAGATTGAGAAGTGAAAAATGCAAAATCCATCAACTTGCACCAAACTGAAACATTGTGAAGAAAAGATCTAATTGAAGAAGAAGAGAGTGTATGGAAGATTTAAAGAGTTCGACAAGGCTAAATACTGAAAAAAGTAGCCACGAGCGCAGATACGGAAATTCTACCGCGTGTTGGCAGCCAACCTCCGAATCGGAGGAGGAGGAGGATGAAGAGGAGAAGAAGAAGGAGGAGGAGGAAAAACATGCAAATTCTTCAACTCCATTGATGTATAAACTTTGCTAATTAAAAATGCTGAATAAACAGCAATTATAAAATATATTCATAATATACAGGGTGTACATAAAGAAGTGTACAACTTCAAATTTTATTTGCATCGAAACTACAATAACTAGAAACGTAATTCTTTTTAAATTACATGGCAACAGT
This sequence comes from Dysdera silvatica, assembly GCA_006491805.2. Lineage (NCBI taxonomy): Eukaryota > Metazoa > Arthropoda > Arachnida > Araneae > Dysderidae > Dysdera > Dysdera silvatica. The sequence goes on along the minus strand of QLNU02003225.1, from coordinate 51,978,744 downwards.
CAACGTTATTTCAGCGTAGTTAGAATGTCGCTTGTCAAACAGGGCACGTGCGTTCATGGAACATGAAAAACACCGAAAACAACAGTGATGGCATTCAGGCAACTTTGAGTTAACTTTTCATGTGTCTGGCGAAGTTAACAAGCATAACTGTTGAACCTGGGGCTCTGAAATTCCCCATGTAGTCATAAAACACGAGAAAGAGATAGCCCGAAAGTTAATGTTTGGTGTGGTGTAATGATGGACAGACTTTCTGGACCTCTTTTGCTTTGTTGAAAACGTGGTTACTGTCACAAAACACTTGGGAATGTTGGAACGATTTACGATTCTACAACTTCAGGATATTCCAAACATGTTTCAACATGCCCAAATACATTGTGTTAGTAACCACGTTTTCTGAAATGAAAACGATCCAGTAAGACTGTCCACCATTACACCACACCAACCATTAACCTCCGGACTACCTCTCTCGTGTCTTTTTTACCACATGGGAATTTTCAGTGCTCCAGGTTCGACAGTTATGCTTGTTAACTTCGCCGGCAACATGAAAAGTTTACACATTGCTGAAATAGAACGTTGAAAGGAATATAGGAACTGCTCCAATGTCATCACTATTATTTTCGGTGTATTTTACGTTCTATGAACTCATGTGCACTGTTTTACACATAAAGACATTCTAACTATTCTGAAAAACTTTAACTATTACCACGTAATTTAAAAAAAGAAAGAACTAAATTCCTATCTAGTGTAGTCTCAAGTTGTATACTTCTTTTATGGACACCCTGTATATCAACTCTTAAAATAATTTCCGCTCGTAGTTTACTCTTATATTTCAATAATTCTGAATTAAATGTTCGCAAAAACAAATTCTTTCCCCGATTTTGTATTTCTACAGTTCGCTTCCTTTGCATAGGATGAAGCAATTTATCTATTTTTCGCTAAGAAGAATCCATTTTTAAATATATTGTTTATAAGCATTTGTCGGATAAAAATATTATGACAGTGGAAAAAGTGTTTGGCTTACTTG
>QLNU02003225.1:51958245-51977620 GCA_006491805.2 Dysdera silvatica | reverse complement strand
ACTCACGTGCATTGTTTTACACATAAAGACATTCTAACTATTCTGAAAAACTTTAACTATTACCACGTAATTTAAAAAAAGAAAGAACTAAATTCTTAGCTAGTGTAGTCTCAAGTTGTATACTTCTTTTATGGACACCCTGTATATCAACTCTTAAAATAATTTCTGCGCGTAGTTTACTCTTATATTTCAATAATTCTGAATTAAATGTTCGCAAAAACAAATTCTTTCCCCGATTTTGTATTTCTACAGTTCGCTTCCTTTGCATAGGATGAAGCAATTTATCTATTTTTCGCTAAGAAGAATCCATTTTTAAATATATTGTTTATAAGCATTTGTCGGATAAAAATATTATGACAGTGGAAAAAGTGTTTGGCTTACTTGCAAGAAATATCGCTCTTGTCAACGTGACCTCAATTTTACAAAGGCCAGTTGTTTGGAAACCATAACTACGCTTCGTCACGAACATTTTTACAGAAACTGCGAGACATTATGGAACGAGCGATAATTTATGCCTTATTTATGCCCACTAAATGTCTCGCTTCTTCTTGGACCAATTAAAACGATTTGGATACAAGGACATAAAAACTCTTGGCCCCGTTTCGGGATGGCAAATGAATGGAAATTGATTACTTTTTGTCTCATATCTCAGAAAATAATTTGCACGTCCTAATATTTGTTTCGGTTGGGTAAAACCATTTAGAGTCGCGTTGTTTTAGTGTCACGACAGTGGCTCATGTCCGGGCGTATTAATATCTGTGTTTCGTGTCGGGAAGTGTCACTGCTTTCTGTGTGTCCATTTCTTCAAGAAAATGTAATTGGACTGCAAAGGCATTCCATGCACATGCGCAGGCATTCCACGCACACGCGCTTGAACCCTGAGATAGTGACATGACTTGACTCCAAGTGGTAAATACCAGATCTGCGAGCAGATGAGTGATCCGGAGAGAACCGGTTTCACTAAAAAGATTTCGCTATTGAACTTGTGGCTTATATCAGAAGCGTCACATTTGCCAATTTCAACCGGCTCTCGAACTGACAAGAGCAAATGGACCCAGGCTTCTAAGATATCGATGGGAAGCTGAATATGCAGAGAGAAATCAAATATAAAAGTGTAGAAATGTGCTTTACCGTTTGAAATACTGAAGTGCACTTTATAAGCTGGTTGTAATTATTGCCAGTTGAAGCGAATCGATTTCAAATGCCGCTTGCCAATTGCAAGACGTACACCGATAATTGCCTTTTCCAAACACATTTCATCTGCTCATCAAACCTTATTAATTTTATCTGTAAGCTATGACTAATTCGTCATGGAATATAATTAGATATTAAAAACGCCGCAATGGTTTTCCTTCCTCTTTTTGCATTTCAGTCGTTATCAGCATGCTTATTTTTAATGGAAAAAAGCTTTACTATTTTCACTTGGCTATTTTTAATAAAAAAAAGCCAAGAATGAAGAGGAAAGGTTTTAAAAATAATATTTGAATATAATAGTTATTTTAGAGGAAGTGGATGAATTAAATGAAAATTGAGAAACGGACATAAATTTTGTCTCTGCTATTTTACTAATTCCTTGTATATATGTCACTTTGTTAACTATTTGAGCTTAGGTAATATATTTTATATTCACGTGGACCTCTAAAATCTATTTTTAAAGGGTCTTTCCTCAAACTTAATCAGTCACACTTATTTATATCTTTACTTTCATAAAATTAACTAAAATTTTAACGGAATATAATTTTTATAAATTAGCAATGGAAATTTCCATAAGATAAAGAGTAATAAAGGATAATAAATAGTTAAATGTTTTGTTTAAGTTTTCTATATTAATAATTTTTATATAAATGTAGCTGTGGTAGCTCAGCAGCTGTCCTTCATAAAGGTTATTGGTTCGCGTCTGAGCAGCAAATTTTAAGCAGTGAGGACAACTGAGCTATATCACAACTGGAGAGCAGACTGAGCCATATCACAACTGGAGTGCAGACTGAACTCGCCGTTTCCGAAGGACCGCATCACTCCCTCATTTATACGCGTTCGGCAAACAGTAAGTTTCAATGCGTCTTGTACTGCTAATAGATATTTTTAATAACAAAAACTAGAGGAGTTATTACATTTTAAGTTCATGTAATCAAAGAAATAATGCAGAATATTTAGTGAAAATATTTTTTATCTTCAATTGTGCTATGAAGTAAGAATAATTCGGATTTTAGTTGAGAACTATATACTCAGTTAACAGACCGATATTCAACGCTTATTTTTGTGTTTTTCTACAAATTTATAAATTAATGATCATTAGTGTATGCTTTAGTTAATTAACCTTCAAAGATTAGTTAGTTTAGAAAGTGATAAAAATATTCTACGGTATACATATATATGGTATATAAAAGTCGAACTTACAATTTTCGAATTTAAAAAGCACATATATATAACACAATATATAAAAAAGGCTAATTTAAAATACACACAGGCATGGACGTAATATGGCGGAGGCGGGGCACTTGCCACCAGTTTGTTTAGAAAGGGGCCAAATCGTACCCTTGCAATTTTGAGTTTTATCCTCCCCTAATTTACGCTATATTTAACCCCTTAGTTACGCCTATGCACACAGCAGTTGTAAAATATTGTACCTTTAAATTAAATGCAAATTCTTAACAGCGGGTATTATTAATGGGATTAGGTTCCAGTGCTCGTTCACGGATTGTTTGCCTAAATCGCTTATAAAGTGTATCCTTCCGCAGCAAAACACCGGCATCAAATGCCACTGGGCTGTTGAATATAGAGTCCGTAATTACCTTCACGTAGCAATCTCCAGTTGTAATTTAGCTCAGTGGTGAGGACGGGTCACTCCGCTGAAGAATGCCACAATGTGACGTCACCATAGGGAAGAAGTTCGGCTGTGAAGAGCAAGGTTAAAATTCTTCGTTGACAACGCGTCTTGCCAACACGTCTGGCCAGCATGATGACATTAATGATAAATTCTCTATGTTTCCCTCTTTCACTGTATTACGTGTATGTGAAAGAAAGACCCCTATCTTGCAATGCATTAAAAATGGTTTCTGATGTTGATGCGTAATAAAATCATGTATAATAATATAAAATAAATGATGCATAATAATATTCAATAAATGTTACGTATAATAATTTGCATAAATATGTACAGTGTTATCCAATTTAAATTATATTATTCAGATTATAAGATGTCTAAGATGATATATAGGTTAAGATGGCTTGGGCATATGGAGCGGAGAAATGAGGAATATGTGGGAAAGGTATTGGATAGGCTGGTGGTAATGGGTAAGAGGAAGAGGGGAAGACCATGGTTGAGATGGAAGGATAAAGTGACCGAAGATCTGGAAGAGTATGGATGGAGTAGAGAAGAGGCATTGGATAGAAGATTGTGGAAAGGAAGATTAAAAGAGCATAACGCCATCCCCATATAAAACATGGGAAAATGGCAAAGTGAAAGAAGAAGAAGAAGATTCAGATTATAAGGAAACTCAGATCAACAGAAAGAAAGAAAAGTCTTATTTCTTCACTCTTTATGTAAAATTTACTTTCTAAATAGCATAGAATTAATGTCCTTAATCAGCTCCTTGAAATTTACCAAAGAAATCGACTATTATTTAACAAGCGAAATATTTCTGTGTCATTGAATTGTGGAATGATATTGGTAAATGTCGTGATCATTACTTTCACAAGGGAATCTCTCAAAACACCACCTCAAACTTCCCTCAGTAATTACTACAACTCCCGTCCTCTTTTCTCAGTTTTTTCTCTTTATTTTGTGGCCTCCAAATATAGTTAAATCTTCATAAGTGCGCATAGCTGTACTAACTGCAGATATACATGAAATGTTACACCTACGAAAATTTCCTATATTTTATATTTCCCATCTTTCATAATAATAGCATACCTTTAATAACAGCATATCAATAGTAACAGCCATTATAATAACAGCCTTTTTCTAAACAACAGTGCATGTGTCATTTTTATCGGAAAATTCGTTGAGAACGCTAGAAAATGTCGATACATGATTATATATACAAAGGGTATTAATTTTTAATGCACTCCATCCCAGACACCTCTTCTGTTACGTTAAAATATATCTTATGGAACTGCTCAAAAGATATATCACATGGTTATAAGCATTTAATAGAAGAAAAATGAGGAATAAAATCTGGAAAATTGGCACACGAGTTCTGCTATTTTGAAAGCACCACTGAACTCTTTATAAGGAGTAATGTACTGTTTATAAGTAGTACTGTACTGTTAAGCCTTATAATCTTCTTCATCAGACATTTTGCGGTACAAAATTGTACAATTGTTTCAATATTTCTCTTCTTACATTAAAAAGTCTTTGAGTCATCGTTTGGCGACACCCGAAGCGGTTACACTGACGAGTTAAGTGCATAGCATGCAGGCTATAGTGGCTGTTTGAAGTTAATTTTATTTTAATGGGTATTATTTATTTGACAATACAATTTGTGCCGATGTCAATTGATGAATATAAAGATTCGCACAAACATCTCTGAAGAAATTCGATAAATAATCAATTGATTAAGAAGAGTGTAAATAAAACGTTGGCAAATAGTTCAGTGGAAGCAAAATAATCAGGAATACGTAGAATAAGTTTATTCACAGCAAGGTAACTTCAAAATAAAAAGATTGTACAACAAGAAGTTATTGAATACTTTTTTCATTCAACTATTTTTCTTTTCTAAATTTCTCATGTTTTTAATATCACATTAGCTCGATAATTAACATCACGTTATGCGATGAATAATATTACTTCCTTATAACATATAAATTAATTAACGCATGAATACATTTTAATGAATACCCCACAGCCTATACGATGCAATAATAATAACCCTATCTGGTTGAGATAAAAGAGTAGTACCCTGGAGATGAAAGAGTAGATGAGAAAAAGATTTAAAAAAATAAGAAAGAAAAAAATGTAGGCAGATAAAATGATACCAGAAGAAATTTATAAATGTTTTAATTTCAGGCATAGAATGAAATTTCACTGAATCTGAAGCATTTTCTCAACATGTTAAATATAAGAGAAAGGATGGCCGTTGAAATACGGAATAACGCTTCTAGAAACAGCTCACATTTTACACAAATCCCTTTCGTTGCCTGAGGTCCTTGGATAGCCTAATCACCACACAAAGTAATCAGCTAGTATATATATATCATATGGACTGTGAATTTGTGAAATAATTACTTTACTTCAGTCAAGGTACGATTGGACTGTTTCGTTAATTTCAGTGTCCGAATTTATTTGCCAAAACACCTATGGATAAAAGTACAAACCTAACTTTATATACATCGCCCGCATATGTCAAGTCACTTGAACTTTCATCTATTTCCTCTCATGTATACGTATCGCTCTATGTTCGATATTCCCAGTCATTACTGCTTACCGTAATGCATTATTCCCAGCCATTACTGTTGCATTAGTGAATTATTCCCAGTCATTACTGCTTGCATTAGTGCATTAGCCCCAGTCATTTTTGCTTGCATTAGTCCCAGTCACTACTACTTACGTTACTTCCAGTCATTACTGCTTACATGAGTGCGTTAATCCTGGTCATTACTGTTGGTATTAGTGCATTAGTCCCAATCATTACTTCTTGCATCACAGACATTACTTCTTGCAAAAAACAAGCATAGAAAAATTCTAAAATATCAGAAATGAAATAGTATAGGATTGACCATAATACCAAATATATAAAACCAGTATTAAATTTACCCACCCTTCCTCCCCCTCCCCAAAAAAATGAACCTTACTCCCAGGTTAGTATAGATCAGATCTCTACCAGATGGAACTCGTCGATCCTCGACGATTCGGAGGGGTTAGTGGTTCACAGCGCCAGGTGTTAGCAAAATCGAACCCCGTGTTGAGAGATAAAGAGGATTTTGATACAAGATCAAATCGCGATGTGGTATTGCTCGATACCTCAAGAGGAGAGTAAAAAGATTACCGTCCGTTTCTCCTTCCTCCTCCTCCTTCTCTCTTTTCGACGGAGCAGCCTGCCGCGAAAAGGCATTTGCCGCTTCGGTGAGTCCCAGAGCGTCATTTTTTCGCATCCATGCTTCGACGCGCCCCGACGGAATATTTTCGGGACTTCCTCCATATCAAAAAGCTCATAACTTAAGCATGTTTCTCTCACTTAGTGCGTCCATGTATATACCAGCTGACCCACCATATTATCTACGTAATTTTTGTTCCGTTCTCACTTTTGAACTACGGCCCCGAAGAAATTTTTGTATGGTTCTTATTTCTCCCTATTTATCTGAATTCTACGTAGCCCCGTCATATTTTTTTTTTTATTTTTCATCTTCGGGTAATAATGAAATTTTTCTGGTAGTGGGTTTATCACTGAATTTCGATTTTAGAATCTTGTTTTTATAGAAACGTAGATTATAGAGTATGTGACTAATCTTTCTCTATCTCTTTCTGTATTAAATTATAATTTTGTATATTATTGCATTTCTGAAATCTTTTAAAAATTAAATATATTAAATATAATTACGAGTTTATTGCACCTTGCCGACTGGAACTCAAATTGGTGTTTTTACATATACACAAATTAATTCTTTATACTTCACGAGCACTTGCTGTGGAATTCGAAACCTATAATTAACCCACGGGTGCCAATTACAAGAAACTGACGCAAAGCCCTGAATAGAAGAAACATGCGTGCAATCGAAAGTGTCTACAAAAGACAGGAAAAACAATAACAATAACATATTTCATGTCTTTTTCACCATCAACTACAATTGCTTACGTTTTCTGGCGTAAGGACAACAACAATTATTACGCAAGGGCTTACAGCTTATTGAGTAATCCGATTCTCTGTACCACTCATTGCAGTGTTTCTAACCTTCTCAAGTCGCAACCCCCTTTTATAATAATCAAATAATCTGCGACCCCTTCTGTGCACCCTTGCTAAAATTGTATATTAAAATCATTTTTAACAGAGTAAAAAAACACATTAAATATGAAAAGTTACAATACATTAATTATATATATTATATTAATAATATTATATATATATTATATATATATATATATTTAATCATATATTTAATGTTTAATAATAGGTTGATATATATTTATATAGATTATAAAGTTAACAACCATTAGTAAAATAGCGAAATATGGCTAATTTGAGAAATAAAAGCTTTGGAAACATTTGGTATGAAATTCCCTATAAGAATAATTGCGGCGACCCTCAAAAATCAGTTCGTGACCCCCATGTTGAGAACCACTGACTTAGGGAAACGAAGCCCTGATGACTACAGATTGATAGATAAAAACGGAAGGCCCTGGGAACGCGGGGGGTGAAATTCTGACTTTTCCCCGAATAAGGTTCTATGGCATTGAATCCTCATAGGTAGTAAGTTAATCTCTGATATTCAGGCTTGAGCTCAAGCTGGAGCTTTTAAAGTATAGTGAAAAAAGAGATATTATCCTGGCTTAGAGTATTACAAGGGTCCCTCCGTTATATCTGAAGTGCCTTAACCACTAGGCCACCAAGATACATAAACGACGCTTCTCTTCTATGTATATAAAGTTATAAGATATTATTACCCTTCGTTGTGTTAACACAATCGCCAAATAATGGTCAACACACAAAGCCACTTGGACGTGTTTTTGTGATTTTTGTGGGAAATTTTTATAGGTAAAAATCTCTGATTCTAGTGTTAACCATAGGCGGATTTACGATTTTGCCGTCTATAGCCTATAGGCTATGATATATTTTTCCGCCTGTAGGCTGACATGTTTTGCCGCCTAATCTTACCAGACATAAATAGAGGCATGACACACACACACACACACACACAAGAGAGAGAGAGAGAGATCGTGACGCTTTTGTCAAATTTGTAATATGGCGCACCTGGCAGTTATTTCACATTCGTCTTTTTCAAGTATTCACGAATTTAGCGCCTTTTGAATTTCTGTTAAGGTGGCAATTTTTCGTTGAAAATTTGTCGCCATTTGACGCCAATTTAACCCATTTATTCTATTGGTGATATAACCCTGTAATGGTTCATAAGATCTTACAACCTCATATGCCGAGAAGGGGAGTGTTGATCCTACGCTTCGGTGTCCTAGTGGTTGAAGTATTCCGTATCTAACGAAGAGACCCTGGTTCGACTCAAGGTCGGAGAGATGTCTCTTTTTTTTCCCAAAGCTCTGACTTGAACTGAAGCGTTCGTGTCAGCGATTTGTACTTTTCTTTTTCTTTTCTTTCTCTGATGAGTTTACATCAGAGCAAATAATGGCAGATGCTGTATGCTTTTCTGCCAAGGTCTCTTTGAAAATATTTGTAATTAAGTAGACTAAGTTTGAATGGAGAAGATGTCACAGATGAAAGATAAAACAGCAGTAAGTAAAGAGTGACTAAGGATCACAATTTGAAAAATACCCGTCATGTCGGGAGAGAAGGAGGAGGAGGGTCGATCAAATAGGTCTAGAAACTTGACTCTTTCATTGTTCATAGATTTGCATTGAAAAATTTTATGATGATTGGTGTCAATTGCAGAGCAGCTGTGGCATCTTGGACTATAAGTAAGGTGCCAACAAAATAAAACTGCATTTGATGGCAGTATTTCTAAAAGGAAGCGAAAAAAGATTGTGTTCTGTTTTCTATTGAGATTTAAATGGAATAAATCAAAGTTTAGCGGGATGAAGCAAAATTTTATGGAGCAATTTCTGTTTTTCCATCTGTCCAGTAGATTATTATAGAAATTTTATATAATTACGTGATGATTTTCACTAGAAATTTTTCATCCAGTGTGAGTGGAATGGAAATTTGAGTTTTGGGCGATTTTGTCTGCTTCCTCGTTGATTTTGATCCTCGAATGTCCAGGAGTCCACATTAATAGACTTTCAGTTTTATTTGAAAACAGATCAGCAAGGAATAATATAATATTAGCGATAATAGGATTATTAAAGTTGAAATTTTGTATCGCCATTAGAGAAGATTTACTATCACTACAAATGAGAATTTTTTGTTTATCGAAGTGAAGTTTTAAATTAAACAATATGGCAAACGCTTCAGCTGAAAAGATGGAATATTTTGAGTTTATGGTATATCTAAATTTTCTTACTCCATTATTGATGCAGAAGGGTGTTTCACGACCATTTTTGGAACCGTCGGTGCTCCAAATTTCATATTCTGAAAATTTTTCTGAGATACAAGATTCAAATTCTTTATTGATTTCAAGTGGGGTTAGTTTTCCTTTTTGAAAGTTCCATTTGTCAATAATGATTCTATTAGATATGATTTCTTGATTAAAGATGAGTTCGCATGGTAGATTTCAGAAAGATTTCTACTTAAAAGCATTACAGTTGACATGCTCCTCGCTGGCTTGTAAACTAGTCAGTATATGAGCAAGTTGCAACTCGCTCAGCGAGTCCTCATTACACACAGCTTGTAAACTGGCTCACTCGCTCAGCAAAAATGCGAAGCAGAGTTACTCAGTAGATGACTACTTACAGCAATTCTTCTAAACTGGCTTTCAACTCCACCCGCCCCTTTCGAGGGTTTATTTCAGCCAATCAAATTCGAGGAAACCTGGGCAAGTAGCGTGTAAAGTAGCCCACTCCTCAACTTCACTAGCACTAGCCGAGCGAGCAGCGAGTTAACTAAATAACTTTATTACACCGAGCGAGTTTAGCAGCTGTGAGTAAATTTGCCAGCGAGGAGCGTGTAAACTCACTCAATGTAATTGTAGATACAAAAATTTCACACAAAATATTACAAAAATACGCTCCAGTGGCTTTGTGTGTTGACCATTATTTGGCAATTGCGCTAACTCTGGAAAGGGTAAAAACATCTTATAACACATCCTATAACATAATCATCTTAATAACATAATATATCTTTATAACATAATCATCTTATAACATAATTCTCAGTAATAAAACAAGCAAAAAATCCTTTTTAGAAAGGAAGGATGAACTCTGCATTTCTCATTATCACAGGAGTTAACTTTGTTGGGTAATCTGAAACCCTCCAATTTGTAATTCGTAATTCCTGTTAAATTGATGGTAAAGAAAACACGTTAAAATTTTTTTCGACAAAAAAACTTGAAAATGCAGGTAAAAAATCATTTACGTAATTTTCTAATATAATTGTCATCTTGTTTCTGTCAAGAAATAATTCATTAAAAATATGGAATCAAAGTTACAGTTTTTTTCAAAGGAAGTTTTAAAATCTCACGATTTTTATCAGCGGTAATACGCAGTTGAATTATAAATATTTCAACGTTAGAAAATTATATAATGTAAAATGTTTGAGGCAACAGCGATTGTAACATTTAAAATTAAATAAAATAAATTACTAGTTAACCACTAACTGATATAACAAAATGATTTCTCATGACCCCTATTTTTAAGTTAATAAACGTCAATTAAGGATGTTTTTGTTTATTTGTTGTTTATTACAGGGCCGTAAATTACATTTATTACACAATATTTATACATTAAAATTTTAATTTAATAGTGCTTGGTCCGAAAGGCCAATCGTTCAATGAACTCGCTTGCTTCTGCCAACAGAAAATGGCTACCCTAACATAAATGTATATTAAAAAACTATTACACAGATAAAGAACTAAATAAACGACAATATTTCTCTTATAATGACTTGCAAATAAGCTTCGTTTATTCTTAAATTGATTGTGTTTCATAATAGGATCAAAGTTTGCGCAGAATATTTAGATTTCAGCCCGTTGTTTTTAGTCAAGATGAACAGATACACGTTGCACTGACTTTTATCGTGGCTTTTTTTGTTTTGTTTTATTCTACTTTATTGGTTTTGTTCGATTTTTTCGTGTTTACATGTGGAATGTTTGGTGATACGATGTTCATTTTTAGCTTTTGTTGAAGCCTACTATGTAAACATTCCAATGAGAGAGTCTCCCCTGATGAGATTCTGTCGCCGCGGGCCTTCTCTTTAAAAAATTAATTTATCGCTTTGTTTTGGGTATTTCTAGTTTGCTCACTATCTTTTATATCAAAATTTATCAGTAGATTTTGTTGGTTTTTTGGTCTTCCCAATTTAATACTTAATAAACATTATTAAATGTAGGTAGACAGCTATTATATTTTGTGGTAATCGGAAATTTCTAAATGAATAAAAATTGAACTCCGCCCCAAAACAAAAGAAAATGACTGACTTTTAAAACACAAATACCAGTAATTTCAACATTTTTAACGCGGTAATGTAGTTATAATTATATACAATTTTTTTATTTTGCATAAATATACATTTTTCTAAAAAATAAAATGCAGCAGTCTATGGCATTCACATAATAAATCATATTTTAATAACACGGTACATGAAATCCGTTTGCTTAGAGAAATAATTTAATTTTAGTACGAATTCTTAACTGAAAGCTCATAAATATCTTTAGTGTGTTAAAAAAGCACCTTCACCGTTTAAACATAAAGAAACGTATGAACATACACAAGTATTTGATGCATGTGTTTTATAATTTCCTTCCTTCTTTACTTCCCTCCCCCTCTCTCTCTCTTTCTTTTTATGAATGTTTTATTTATTAAGGAACCTTTTAAGGGGACTTAGGACTTCTAAAATCCAAAACAAAAAACATTTTGCACTAATTTCAAAACTTGTTGTCTCTAGTATTATATGTATAGTATAAGTATTATATGAATTGAAATGAAATAAAAACAGTTAAAGTAGTCATACATTATGCATTTTTATCATATCAGTATTACTTTTAATACTTTATATTTTTTTAATTTACAAAATGTGAAATGCTTATTTTCTACTTAACAAAACACTGAAACCCACTGCGCACATGAGTACAACTTAAATTTTGGTTCATTATGAGTTTTTATTAATAATTATTTAGAAATGTTGTCTCTTTGCACCCTATCAAAAACAACGAAGTTAAAACAATTATACACATTTAAATTTTTTAAACTGTTGAATATAATATTTATGTAATTTTTTGCCTTTATAGATCTGTCTCATGCTTACAAAATACAGCAAATGTGGCAAGTTTTAGCTTGGAAAACTAGTTTCATAAGCTAAAACTATTCTGAAAATTTCTTTAAATTATATTAAACTGTTTTTCAGAAAATATGCGTGCAAACTTCATAAAGTACGTTTCGTGAAAACAAGCTTCAAAGTTTTATTTGCCTTTAAATAATATACTACTGGTGTTTATGTTTTTGCTATTTTTAAGCTTAATGCTTCTTTTATAATAATAAAGAAAGAGTTTTCCAAGATTCCAAGTTTCCAAGTTCGAATTCCTTGGGAAGTGTTAAGTCTCGGCGCCGCACGATCTTACACTACCTTACGTCGTAAAACACAAATACAAGAATTGATGGCTGCAATATGTTTTCTCTATTATCTCAGATAAAGGATTCAAACTCCTTTGTTTACACTCAGCGTTCATCCCTTGTTGCTTTTGAAATGCGATTAGCATAAAGGATAAAATAACACTGCGCCAGGCAACCAAAAAATGAATGAAACGTGTAAAAAAAATCATTTTTACCGATAATGTTTATCTTCTCTTAATATTCTCAACTCTGTCTTGTTTCATCGCATATTCTTCCCATGCTACGATTTTTTGACCACATATTTTGCGATTTTTATCGTAATCTTAATTATGGAATGATGAAGGTTTGATTATCAAGAAGTGATGATTAAGAAAGCGGCACGCACAACATCCTCATTACCTTCACTTCTGCTGCGCTATAATTTAGTATTGCTAGAATCTATCTCACGAAGAAAGCAAGTAATTTATTTCCTTATTTTCTGCGTGAGATTTTCTTTTCTCTTATAAGAAATCAATAAGAAACGAAGAAAACTATTAAGTTAGGAACTGCTGATGAAACTTCAAATTCTAACAATTATTTCCCACTTCTTGTAATTATAATGAGAATGGTTGCTAAGTCTGAAAACGTTGTTGTGTTATTTGTCACGATATCAAGTAAGTTATACTTACGCACTAGTAGTTGTATTTTTTTTTTAGATTTACTACGGAATTGCGAATTTACGTAAGTCGCGTATTACGTAAGTCGCGGGTTACTATACACGAACGACGTGCCCGCATGCTCTATCCAGTAAGTTGTAAGGGAGATCAATATTGAATGAGGCTGCACCGCTCTTTAACTACGCTGGTGTGCATGCAGCTACGCTACCCCGTCAACGGAATACCATAGTCCGTTCGCGGAAAATTGACCAGTGGTATCGTTAGAATTCACGGGAGCTGACGTCACAAACGGGTTGGTTCATTACAGCAGAGGGGAGGGCGTCATTTCATAACTGACTTTTCGCCAGACAAACGTGCGCCAAAAACCAGTTATTAAATGATGCTCTCCCCTCTACTGCAATGAACCAACCCGTTTGTGACGTCAGCTCCCGTGAATTCTAACGGGACCAGCGGTCAATTTTCCGCGAACGAACTATACCTAGTTTTACTGACCGTGAAAGGACATGCAACTCTTAGCTCCGAAGACATGAGCTCAACTGGGAAGACAGTAGCGAATGCAGCATCAGAAAATAGGAGGTCCCGCTTAATTTTCGGTCCCACATTCAGCCCGACTGCTTGTCTTCATCCTTAACTGTCCGATATAGCGTCCTCCACACCGTTACAATCATATTAAAGCAACTTTTTAAAAGTTTCTTTCCACGTGTTCAATCATTTTAACGAGTACAGTATACAATTACATTTTAATACCGGAAATACTGAAGTATTTTATATGGACTACCCCATATATTTATTAATACAATATAAATTAATATTTTATTAAATATTTTTTTTATTTATTTAACGAATCGACGAGATATCATACAGAGGCATTACATGAAGACAATATATGATTATGGATCAAAAAGCAATCTTGCCAAGGCAGCATCGGAAAAGCGTAAGTTTGACAAAGTATATGCCACCCATGAAGGAAAGAGAATCGTACAATCGTCAATAATGATCAGTTGCACTAGTAGTTTTAATTATAAAATCTAGAAGTAACTCATAAGAACACTTTAAAACACTATTATTTAATACATATTATATGAAGAGAAAAATATTGCTAATATGAAAGAGATCAAAAAGTAGAACAGCGGTGAAGGAAGATGCACACCCACCCCACACCCAACAAAATCAACATATATAATATATGTATACTTTGCGTAATAAAGAAAATAAAAATATATCACAAAGTATGTATTATTTCGATTCTTCCCGATTTTGAGATATTGCATTCCGCCATCCGTTTCACTTTATCCGTCATTTTTATCCCACAAATCATTTCTGCAATAATCTATTTCTTCATAAAACAGGAATGGCAAAACGTCAATTTACATTCTCGAAACGCTATAATACTTCCGAGACGATAAGAACAAAAAATCGTGCGAGTATTTTTTCGCAATCATAGCTACTATCCATAGCTAATTGCAGAAAACCCAGATGCGCTGGCGTTTATCTGAAATCACTCTAATGCAAATTTAACGATGTATTAAAACGCAGATAAAGGGAAAGAAAAAAGAACAGAAAGGAATCCAGAAGGAGATGGGGAAAGAACTTCCTCAAAAAGAAATTTATTAGTACATTTGCAAATGTTCCGACGTAAGATTGTTATTTTTCCCCAGAGTTATTCGAGAAAATGGAAGAAAGTCAAGAACTGGGCAAAAATTACTCATTAAAGACAACTTTACAAAGAAGTTTACAATTTGTAGATGATCCCTAACCCCTCAGTGACTTGACCGTCGGCTCTACTAAGAAGAGAAGGAGGAAAAATGCCAAGGAGGTGACAGCTGTCTACTGGACAGCGACAAATATTTCGTGGACGGCGACATCTCTATTTAACGCTACTCGTCATCGACTGCCCCGTTCTCCGCCAAATCGTTACAGACGAACTAACTTAAGTGAAGGAACTAACTTTCCTCACCGTAACTAGGCGAAAATGAGACAAGATTTTAACGAAAAGCTAGTGGCCCCTGTTAAAATCACGGCTTGCCAATTATGGAGTTGGTTAACGTCACCCATTACCAGTAATTACAGGGCAAATGTCCCTAACTTCCGAGCGAAAGGACTAAGTAAATATTGTTGAAAATTCTCGGGGACATTTTAAAAAATATAAAAGTGTAAAGCATTACGTTTCAACCTCGAATTTTAGTCCAATATATAAACTGCTAACAATACTGCCATCTGGTTTTTAATATTTAAATTTACATTGTCTCTCCTTTTCCCAAATTCCATATAAATTTCAGTAAACTTCCTTATCAGCTCTTCTAACCATCGCCAAAAGTACTACTATTCGGAAATTATAAAATTGGAAATTACATTAAAGGGATTAAAACAAATAACTTAATAAAATTAATAAATAAAATTAATAATAAAAATAATTAATTTAATAAAACGTTTCTAATCAGTACTATAATTTACCAAAAAAGCAACATTGGCACCGAAATCTTACAGTATTCTTTGGAAACGTAAGTCTTCGTCCTGTCAGGACGTATCTCAATACCGTACACAGAAAGTTTTTGAGCTTGACGTAGAATGAAAACCAAACAAATTATGAATAAATGTGAATTCAACCAAATTACCAAGTTTGTAAAGTAGTTAGCGAGCTACGATTTTATGTAAGAATATAGGTATATATAAGTTTGCAACATATATAATGTACTTATACTTAATTAGAAGGTTATAATCGCATCAATGCACATCTGCATACGCCTACGATATATATATATATAGTTAAGAACATATTCTAATGAGCAGTATTAATTAATTTGCTATGAAATTTTATCCTTTATTATAAGGATGTAAGATATTATTACCCTTCACAGGGATAACACAATTGCCAAATAATGGTCAACACAGAAAAGCCTCCGGGGCGAGATTTTTGTGAGTTTTTCGTGGGGGAATTTATTATACAATAATTTTTGCCACCCACGTATATGTAGCTCAAACTAGAGCTTTCTGTTTTTTAAGAAAAAGAGGGTAATAATATCTTACATCTTAATATATGGAGAAAAATACGTTTGTTCTTGTCCTCGTTCGTCTAGTAGGTCAAGACACCGCGGGCTAAACGCGGGGACCCTGGTTCGAATCCAAGATGAGGACGGCTCCTCTTTTTCTCCAAATATAAAAAAGCTCTAGTTTGAGCTATATGAACGTGGGTGGCAAAAATTATTGTATAACTTCATTATCAACTTAACACGTATAGTCAGCCATTTTTTAAATATCCAATATACCGATGACTTTACACTATTTTGAAAATAATCAGTTTAGAAAGTGACCAGTTTTAAAACTGATTTCTGTTGGAAAAAAAATGTTTATAAGAAAAAGTTTAAAATTTTTTAATTATCACATTATTATCCTCCTATAATGATAGTAAACTTTAAGGTGTTTATTAAATTTCACTTTTTCTAATCATTCTACGAATCTTGTTATTATAAATGTTATCATGATAAAATTCTTACTACTTTATATATATTACCCGCAATCATTTTCAATACCTCGTAAATATATACTCTAACGACAAAAAAAGATCCATTTTTTGCTCATAAATTTCCTTTCAAAAATGGATCATTTTCTACATTGATCATTTCTAGATCGCAATAATCCTTCGCCAGTAAAGACTGGAAAATTTTAAAGGAAAATAACTTGAAGGAAAAACGTTTTAACGTTTGTTTCTTCGTCGAAGGCTGGTAACCAGTTTTGGCAAGCAGCTGCGATAAGAATCGGTTTCGGCTTTCTTTTCCACTCCCGGACTCCAAGAGAATCTTTCTTTCGGCCAGTTTTTCGTTAACCCAAACAGCAAAACATGTCAATTTCAAATTGAAAGAAAAAAAAAATTTCTTTACATAAAAAGAAAAACTTCCTCCCAACGAAATAAAACGACTTTTTGGAGACAAATTTTCGAGCAGATGCCATACGAATTGCGGTATAATTTTAACGCAATTAAAATCCAGGATAATTTCATAGAGACATAGTTGGAAACATAAAAATTCTTCTACTTACTTTTCTCTTTAAAATTTAAAATTATATACAGGGTGTCTCAACACCAGGGTTATAAACATCTAGGAGGGGTAGGGTACACTTAGACGAACAATATTTGTCATAGAACCTAGGGTCGCAAACCACTCACAGCGCTAGTTCTAAAACCGTCCAGCATGCACAAATATTTACAACCAGTGCGTGAAAAGCGCCAGATAAAACTCAGGTCAGCTGCTCAAGTGCATAGATGATTAGGACATCGCATTTTGCGCTTCTCATGCACTGGTTGTCACTATTTGTGCATGCTGGACGGTTTTAGAACTGACGCTGTGAGTGGTTTGCGACCCTAGGTTCTATGACAAATATTGTTCGTTTAGGTGTACCCTACCCCTTCTAGATGTTTGCAACCCTGGTGCTGAGACACCCTGTATACCCTTATTCAATATGTAAGTTTAAAGCAGGTTATAACAACGTTAAAGTAAACAGCTTCAGGCAAATATGCTTGAAATAAATTCGAAAATCCTCCGTATAGATAGACAGTGAACAATTTAATATTAATATAATAATGTATATCATCGATATTCAACCAAAAGAAATTAATGATTGCTTGGCATTTCTCGTTGTAGAAACAAAACAATAACAGTCTTAGCACTTCCGTTCAACTATTTAATGACTTTTAGAAATCCAACTGAACTGTTGTGAAATCCTTTTACGGACACTAATTTTTATTTTTTAAGAAACGCGTCAAAAGAAGCCCATTGGCCCGCAAACTTCAGCTCAAGAGATAAACATTTAGTGAGCTTTATGAGGCTAAACTCTGACAATGCAGTTTGAGCGTCCATGATCCAAAATACCATTACCCAAAAATATCTAGGATTTGGGATTTTTCCGAGTTTTTGAATGTAAGACATAGTGGAAATAACCACGTGATATTACTTGCACTCCCATGCACTTGATTTTCGACCGAACCATTCCTGTATAATATCGTAGTATCTGTTTTCTTCTTCTCTTTCTCTCTCACTTATATTCCATAAATACTACACTAGGGAATGTTATCTGCTGACGAAAAGTGGTTTACTGCTTCACTGACAAATAACGATGAAATTCGGAAGTTACAGGAAGAGGGGTCTTCCCAAAGACTTCGATGAACCACAGCGAGGAGAATGAAAGGCGAATCTAAATTAGCCCATTAATATGGACAAAATTTTCAGGAGTTTTATTCTAAAAGGGGGCCTGCGGGTAGGAGTGAAGTTACGTATCCCCTGGAATTTATTCCGAATTTGGGAATTGTATATTAGCGATATCCAAAGAATGGATATCTCTTGTATATCCTATAAAATAACTGTATGAAAAGGAGGAACAAGAATCTTGTAGAACACCCAACGGAAGAGTTTTCATAAAGGAAACATATGCACCCGAGAATTTAAAAGAAAAGATAGTGGGCAAATATCTCCTAATTAAGACGAATTGCGTAACAACTATATTCGAATTTTGTAAAAGGTGAATCGTTGCATATAGTTTAATGAAACAATATTACACTCAACTAAAAACTGCCAGAAAATAACAGAAACTTACCTGGTTCCGAATAAGCGAAAAATTTTGTAAATTACAAGAATTAAACGTTAGTTGTATTATCAGAAATTTTAAAACTTATAAAATTCTAATATTAAATACGTATGTATATAAAGTAAAACATCGTAATGGTGAGATATGAACATAAGGAAGAGTTGTTTAAGCTGATCTTGATTATACATAATTTTCCTCGTCTATCCTTTCGGATACTAGACCGGCGTAATGAAACCTTCCTTACATGTATGAGTGGGCGTATATGCGTATATACCTGCGCATGTGTGTATGCGGGAAATTTAGTAGCCATTGGTTTTCTTGAATACAACAAAAGTCATGATTTTATCTCTACAACCTCTTCTGACATAGAGAGTTGAAAACTAACCCAATATCGCATTGTTCCATTCTTTAATACGTAGTTGAATATCGAAGGCAAATAATTTCCATCTGCAAGGTCAATAGTCGCAATATTACTTTATAAATCACTTGCACAGGAAAGGAAGTTTTCTGTGCAAGTGATTTAGCAAGTAATACTGCGACCATCGGCCTTGTACGGGAAAAGAAGTTTTCTGTGCAAGTGATTTAGCAAGTAATGCTGCGATCATCGGCCTTGCACGGGAAAGGAAGTTTCCTGTGCAAGTGATTTAGCAAGTAATACTGCGACCATTGGCCTTGCACGGGAAAGGAAGTTTCCTGTGCAAGTGATTTAGCAAGTAATACTGTGACCATCGGCCTTGCATGGAAAAGAAGTTTCCTGTGCAAGTGATTTAGCAAGTAATACTGTGACCATCGGCCTTGCATGGAAAAGGAAGTTTTC
>QLNU02003225.1:51918394-51958145 GCA_006491805.2 Dysdera silvatica | reverse complement strand
TAAATAGAGTAATACGAACTCACGTAACATCACGTTTCAAACGCGTTACCATGGTATACCTAACAGTTCTCGCCCTCGAGTCTTACCCATTAGGATCAAAATCAGAATATATTAAATATTTTCTTACATTTTGCAAAACAAACACACGATGTTACATAACGCAATCGCCGTTATTTACAAAAAGTTAAAAGTGCGATATGAGTGATTTGTTTTACAAAAATATTCCTCTTTTTTTATAAAGGAAGTAAGGGTTGGTTATACAGCGTTCTTTGTGATATGCGTGTGGTGCGATTTGCTGGATTTGTTTCAAAAATATTCTTCTGTTATGTAAAGGAAGAAGGGGTGGTTATACAGCGGGAATTATAAAAATGGCGCTTGCCTGCATGCATCATTGCTGTTCATAATTATGCAGTCCCGTTTTGTAAAAATGTATTCATATTTTTTTTTACTCTTAAACACGTTTCTAATTTTCTTAAAATTCAAAGAAAATGTAAATTTTTCTTTAAAAAAAGTCCTTCTGGTGTAAATATCAAAAGGAGTCTATCAACGTCTTCTTTCACGAAGAATTTTACTTAAATTCATTTTCAAATCTCAAAAAAGTATTTCTAAATAATCAATTTCATCACTTACATTAAATAGATTTTCAAGAATCTAAAATGTCACTTTCCTTTTCAAGTAAATTTTAACTTAAAGAGGTTGTATAAAATCCATTTCTAACAAGTAGCATCTCCCTTGCAATAAAAAAAAGTATAATTTTAATGCAACCACATTTTGCTTTTTATTTCAAATAATGGAGGAAAAAACTCCATCATATTTCATGAAATTATTACAATCTTTTTACCTAAGCATAATGATTTCTTGTAACTAACTAGTTAATAAAAACTTGTATGTGTGTGCTCTATTAAAAATAATAGAATATTTGTTCTTTTAAAAAAGAAAATTGATCAATGAATTGATTCTGTTTAAGGCGTTACGCACACGTTTTTTAATATCCTATAAAATTACCTTGCAGGTTTTCTGGATATGATAATGGTAATAAATATATTAATTCTAATATAATATTATAGATTAAGTTTCTTATATAAGACATTCATATATGTAACCTAAGAAGACCTAGCCAATAAGAATTAAGTGATAACTATGATAAGAACGTTTGGGTCTTTTATATCAGGGTATTTGAGTAAAAAAACGTATTGTTCCCGATAAATAATTTAAAGATGAAAGAAAGCACGAAATACAGTTCATTTCAAAGCTTTTCTTTAGATGAGTGATACAATGATAAGTATAGGGCTTTTTATACGTTGTAGAACACTGACTTTTGACTTTGACGTTTCACTTTTTATCGTATAGTAATGTAAGAAATTACATTTTTGAAGGAATTTGTGTATTCGTTTCAATTTGCTAAGCATTCAAGGTTTTACGCTTATTCGAGACCTTATTTAAGAAACGTGGTATATGTTGGGATTAGAAAAAAATAAGGGAATTGACACGCATGTTCAATGTTGTAAAAAGAATAGGAAAGTTTAAGTCTCGAGCCACAGCGACGACTACGGGGGGCTGAGAAAAATTATTACCTTCTCATAGCTGTCAAAAATTTTAGTGAATGTACAAGATAGCAAAATGCTACAAAAATAATTGATATTGCTTGACAATTAGTAATGAGCTATAAAGTGTCTCATTTTAAAATGTGACTGTAAAACTTTTGAAAGTAAATGCATAGCAGTTTCGGGAAAATACAATTTTTAAATGGCTAGGGAGGCTCAAGATCCCCCCTCTGTCCCCCTATATGGGCGACCACGCTAACGTCTGAAAATAAATTTCATTCCGTTTTAATTTAATTATTGCTGTTCGTACCTAACCATGACCACAGTCGTCATTAACTGAAAAGACGGAAGCCATAATCCTAGCAATTATTACTTACAATTATTATATAAAATACTACAATTTTTTGTAGAAAAAAAATGAATTTGAGAACAATTTTCTGAAAAGGCAGCTTATATTTGAAATTGTCTAGGCACCACACGCAACTTCATGTTAAGTAATTCTTTAAGAATGCGTTATATTTGTACGTTACAAAGAAATTCTTAAATAGATATAATAGAATTTACATATATCGAGCTTCTCTACATGTCCAAATTAAGGTAATCTCTGTTTATTACATACAGAATTTGCTCCCATGTGCCAAAAAAATACTATACATACACGGTATAGGGTTTTTTTTCGATCCCTACTGACACACACACACATGTATGGAGGGAGATCGAAAAAGCAATACTTGTACGAAAGAGCAAAGAAGAGGCGGTGACAGGGACCGATTAAGTCATGTGGTTGTTGCAGGATTAGTATTATCTAGCACCCCATCCCTTACGCGCGGTGAAAGATTTAGGTGGTCTTAAAATATATAAAAAAAATAAATACCGACATATACTCATTCTAAAACTCTTCAAATTTCTGGTAAACTATCTAAAATAGCCCAAAAAAAGTAAGCTTTTACCTAAAAATTTTCTAGATGTCGATCAAAAGTGAGTAAACAAAAGTCAACTTAAATAAAAACCCACAATTTGGGGCCACCTCCAACTAGGGCCCTGGGCCCGGGTGTTGCGGGCCCAGTCGGTAAACATGCCCTGGGTGGAGAGGGAGTTATTAAAATAAAAATGGTGAAATAGAATTAGATTAACTATATCGCAAGAAAGGCTAACCAACGGTAGATAACCAAAAGTAGACCATCAGTAGACGATCATCAAAGCTCGAAGGAACTATCATGGATTTAGGTGGGTAAGTAAAATAATAAAACAGGTTAGTGCAATAGGGTAGTGAGCTTCTCTAAATAGATATCTGTGGGATCACTTGGAGAGACCTTCCATCATTAGTGCATAAATGATAGTGAAATGTAATGAAAACGTGTGCATGATTTTTGATAAAATAAACCTAAAGAAAAATATAAAATTGCGATTTAATGTTTCCAAATAATATTATTTGCATCTTGCATGAAATTATATATATATATATATATATATATATATATATATATATATAAAATTAAAGCCAGCAATTACGCTCAAATTTTTAGTAGGGTCGGCATAAACCCTCGATGTACGTTAAACTAACTTACGTAACTGAAACTAGAAGTTAATACGCAGTGTTATCCTTACAATGCGATATATTCGCGATGCTATTCTAAGAATTCCGTCTTCTATACCATTGTTAATAGGCACTCAAGTTTTCTTTGCTGCTTGAAACAAATTTATTTATTTTCGCAGCATTTTAAATGTCTTTCAAGGGGATTTTCTAATGTCTTCAAAAATAAAGCTTGAAGGTTAATTAACGAGTGTGAAATTCTGAAACTGAAACAAGACTTTGTCAAAATGTTTTATAGCTCATGCTTAGAGTTGTGCACTAATTCTTTTAAAGAACGTAATAACTAAAATGTTAAAAACATGAGACCCTTGAGGGATGTAATGCTAAAATCGTATTTGTGGAATACTTTATGTGTATACATTTATGTATTATGTGTATATATTTGTATATTACGTGTATATATATTTGTGTACTAGGTATATATATTTGTGCATTATGTGTGTATACATATACTCAAATATTTCATATTAATATGTGAAAGTAATTGGAACCGGATTTAGGTCCATTTCTGGAATGAGATACTTAACTGAAGATCAAAGACTATTAGAAATATCTAATTAAATACTCAGTTGTAAATTTCATTCCAATGTTATCAATTTCAGCGTGACTTGATTCTAATTAAAGATTGCTCTCTAAGGGCTGACAAGCACCGCTACAGCGTTTAAAGTCGGGTCTTCTTAATTACTTGCGTCATGAAATCTACAAGTTTACAATCTGATGAGAAAGAAGGGAACGAATCTGCTGATTATCAGTGTAATGAAACATATTTTTTGGTAAATTGCGACTTTCGTTTTCCTTATCTATTACTTTATAATCGTTCCAATGAATGTGATTTCCCCTTTTTAATTTATTCTGGTAAGAAACACAGATTTTAATTCTGTAGAAAGGAAAGAAAATTTAGGAAAATGAGAGTCAGAAAAAAATTGAAAAGGAGAGAATAAAACTGACATTTGTACAATTATGTTTACTTAACGAGATACCAGCGATTTTGGTTAAGAAAATATTAAATCGCGTATAAATGTATACATGCTTACAGAAATTGAGAGAAACTGTGTGTTTCTCCGTGTTCAATTACAAGTTTTGATAAGTACATATTTTTGTATCTTTTTAACTTCTCTTCGTGTTCTTATTAATTTTAACATATTTTGATAAATTTCATCGGGACAATTTCGTATCTCATTAAATTTCAGCGCCAGGTTTAAAAAGAAGAATCCAAACTTAAATTTCCTTATAATGATGATTGAATGTAAACTAATGTTGTTTGCTTTAACTATTTAATCATATTGTATATCATAATATTTAAATAATATGAATTTAAAATCAAATCTTCTCGTTTTGAATGGACATTTCATACTGATACTTCTTGTTATACTAAACTTTTCTCGTACTCTTATCTAAGGAAGTAATATAGTATTTTCAATACCAAATCCAGAATTTTGAAAAAAGTGTTTTTACATTTCATTTTTCAAACTTAACCATAATATTTACGTTTCAAACTAACCATTAGAAACTATTTGTTTTATATCAATACAAGGTAGAATATGATGTTTATTATGCTTGAAATTCGCAAAATGCCACTGAAAAACCTATTTTATTTCCATATTTTAAGAACGTAAAACTTACTCCTTTCTGTACTTGGCAAAAAATAGTTCCAGAATTTAAGCCCTGTAAAAAAGTCAGACAATTTTTCAAAAATATGAACCTAAAAAAATTTACGCGTCTCACCTCGAACGGCCATGATCCCGAACCATAAAAGTTTTGTGAGGGCGATGCTCATTTCCGTCATTATCCTCATCATCATCATCCTGAAGGATCAGAATAAGAGAAGAAGCGAGAAATATCCGGAACAACAACGAACGGTAAAATCAGGATGTTGTGCGCTCACCATCTGATCTCCCGCCAAGAACTGACGGCTGCGCGCCGGGTTTCACCACGCTTCATCTCGAGCATCTGGATAGCTGACGGAAAAGTCCGAGTGCCGGACAGAACCCGCGCCTTCTGGCGGAGGATCACAGAAAATTTATCCGGCGCGGTAAAGTTCCTTTTCTCAACTTTAAGTGGCCCGGACTTTTTCTTCAACTTTTCCCGGACCGAAAAATTGGAGCTTTTTTATTACGAGTAAACTGGATGTTTTAGTGACTTCCCTTTTCCTTTCTTTCTCCTACATCTTACTTAGATCAAGTCAAGGAAAATTCGTTGTCCATACGCCCATTAAAGTAGTTGATTTAATATATAGTGGTTTTTTTTTTACTATATTGGAAACAGAAATTAAATGCTGAGTTTCTCTAACATTAAGGCAAACTCTATCTTCTTCTTTTTCTCAAAGTAGTTGGAAACGTATTTTTATGAGGAGTTTTTGGTTTCCTGAATAAATCGCAAATTATGAAAATAAATTTAAAAGAAACGTTCATCCCTTTTCTTCTTTTCTTTCTTCTTTTTTTCTTTTATCTCCTCGTGTATAAAACGTTTTACGCGGATGTATAGAACATTGATTTATTTAAAAAATAATTTTACCCAACTTTTACAGAATTTGGGAGAAATTGTGTTTCTTTATTAGCTAATTAAATTTTGTAATAAATTTCATTGACTTTTCTTAAATGAACGTACGCTTTAATATACTGATATTACATACAGATAAATACATAAAAGTTTTTGAGATTTTAATCAAAAATACATTAATTAATTAAACATACATTCTTAAATTATATTTAATCATCTGTACCTGCTTCTTATATATTCGTATATAAAACTGAATGTTTTTTGTTGCCAGCCACATTTCTTAAATTTTGTTTTCGACCGCCGATTATTTAATTGTGCTTTTATTGATTGCGAACTTCGAGAATAGGTAATTTAAAACAATAATACATAAATTTTCATTTGAAATAGGTTTAAATGCTTGGGAAATTATTAAATTGAAAACAAAAGGTTAGGTAATTTTACATAATTCCACTTATGCATAAAACTTTTTCTCCAAACATCAAAATTTTAGGAACCGATTTAATTTTCCGAAGATAGAAACTATCTGAATATTTATGACTTTCTTCATGAAACATAAATTTTTAATTTTAAAAACACAAAACAGTACTTTACACACTTTTAGTTTAAGAATTAAAAAAAGTAGCAAAATTCTCAGATAAATGTAATTTCATCCTCTGGTGGCCAAAGGAAAAGAAATTATAAAGACTTGATTTTAAGAAAACCGTAGAAATGTTTTCCACTACTGTGAGGCAACGTCTTATTTTCACCCTTTGTTTTCCAGAATATATATAATGCTATAATTGTAAAGCATTTATTCTAATCCCACGTGAATTAAATATCGTAGGGAAAGTTCCCATTTTTTCCCTACAAATGTTCCCTCTAAAGGAAACACTAACTTCCTTTTTGTTTTCCAGTGCAAGTGACAAATGCAAACATCCTTTAAATGTCCTTTGGAAAATGTCCAGATCTCTCATATTTTACTCATTTTTTTTTCATTTTGAAGATGTATGAGAATAATATTCGTAGTGATTTCTTATTTTAAAATTCAAAAACTTTTTGGCAGTTGAAAAGAACTTGCCAATCAGTGCAATGATTTCTCCCACCGCTTCGGCCTACACTTAGTCATTTCAGTCTCAGTGTAGCTCCTGCCTTAGAAAATCCAATGCCTTAGGCGAAAAAAATTAATCATCTATGTTTGCTGAAGAAAATGTCTTAAATCAAGAAATTTATTAAAGAACGCGATGTAAAGTGATACCTTCAGGAAATATTTAAACGTTTTCCCTACGTTTTTTTAAAAAAGGGGGAAAACCATCAAATCTTTTTAACTTCGCCCTCGTAGGCGAATCATTTCCCTTAAATGCTATACATACCACATAGATATCATTAATATAACTTGTTTAAACATTTTGCAGAAAGTTAAATTTTTAAGTGAATTACTTAAATTATATAAATTGATAAACTAATCAAAAAGTATGATCTACTTACCATCGAAGTGCGCGAGGTGTAAGTCGTTGATTTTGACGAAGGTGATATCGTTGAAAAGGTCTCAGTATGTGTAGTATAAAGGTCAAACAAACTATCCATCTTAGTCCAACAGTTGAGAAGATATAGCTGAAAGAAAACAATGGAGTCCACACTGTTGGGAAAACAAAGTGCATGGGCATTTCTTGACTACAAAGCATGCACTGGTTAATACGGTATTTTAAATGTTTAATATTCATGTCAAAGATGCTCCATAACATCAACCGTTTTCCGTATGATAGTGTTTTGCACATACAATAACCAAATGACGTCAATACAGGCCTAGAACTCTGTAAGTTATAATTTAATATTAGGAACTGACGCCTCGCTTGGTCCTATGGGATAAAAAGAGGATATGGTCAGGGCCTAAGGAGGCGGTTTCCTCAGGCGTTCAAGCATGGAGAGTTTTAGCTGTAAAACAAAATAATAAAAAATACAATCTACACTCCATCCTTAATACTGACCAGAGCGGTTATGAGTATATGTATATGAGTTCGTATCAAAAAGAACTCTCGATCGGAAGGTGTGGCAGCTATCGCCAAAAGCCGATAAGAAGCAACGCATTCGTGTGCAATTCAGTTGACCATTAATACCGCTGGCCAGTTAGTTGGTACGATATTGATAATTACCCAAGAACTTCAAGGCAAATTTGGACCGATTTTGTGGCTAAAAGTTTGGAAAGTATGAAATACTCCAATGTTTTCGTCGTGCGTTCCAAGTCTGGTAAGAGCAACAAGAAACTAAATGTAAAATACCTTGAAATATTAAAGGAGAACATCACCAAGCAGCATGCCCTTTTGATCCTGGAACGGTAAAGTGGTCAAAAAGATAGTAAAATATGAAAAATATTGGGAGATAATGTAAAAGTCACATTTCTGCCTCCTAATATAACAAAATACTTATAGCCACTAGGTGTTTCAACCTTTCACGATTATAAATATATATTAACGAGAATAGTGGAATATTCTCGTGCTCATCAAGTAATTTGCAGAGAAATTGATTTAAAAACAAATAAAGGTATTATTAGCATGCATCACTTACTTCACAATCAAATGTCAGGCCAGACATAGGACGAAATGCCTTTGAAAAATCACTATTACAATCGCATATCCCAAGCTTTCAGTCTATAAAGCAGGCTTGCTTTACGGTAATAGAAAAAACACGCAATGGATGCGGTAGTTTGCCTTTCTTGAAATGTCCCTTGCGTACGCAACGCTTGTGCATTACACATTCCTATACTACACAACACTATCATGAGAAAAGCAGGTGATATCACAGGGCATTCCTATTATGAATATGAAGCATTTAAGGTATCGTATTAACGTGTGTATGTGTACTTCGTGGTCATGAAATGTCCCTGCACTTTGCTTTCCTAGCAGCGCTTGCTTCATTATTTTCTTTTAGCGATATCTTCTCAGCTGTTGGATTGAAATTTGAATTCTGTTGACTTTTTACTACTCGTAACGAAATCCTTTCCAACGATACTACTGTTGTCCAAAATTGACGACTTACACCTCGTGCACTTCTCTGGTTTATTCTTCCATACCGACAAGTTAAAAATGAAAGAATGGAAAAAATTAAAATATAAATATGCTTGTAAATAACTTTCAAAACATTATAAATTTTTCAGTGAAACGTTATTTACATAATATATATACTTTTCTAAAGTTATTGAGAAAGCTAATTGAACATCCAATAAAAAATCTAAAAATCAAATTAAACATTCAATAAAAATCTAAAAATCAAATTAAACATCAATAAAATCCAAAGGTATTATCAATCTGAACATTACAAATGCCCATCCAACATTATAAAATAAACTTTCAAAGCACAAAAAAATGGAAACAAAATTTCATATTTTTCGGGTAAAAAACATTACGATTTTAATAACCAGTAAAAAAATAATACAATAGAAGTTTTTAGAATAGATTTAGTTTGATAAAGTTTTAGTT
The DNA here is from genome assembly GCA_006491805.2 of Dysdera silvatica. Classification (NCBI taxonomy): domain Eukaryota; kingdom Metazoa; phylum Arthropoda; class Arachnida; order Araneae; family Dysderidae; genus Dysdera; species Dysdera silvatica. The sequence continues at coordinate 51,949,056 of QLNU02003225.1, read as the reverse complement.
TCTCAAAGGTATATTATAACATGATTTCACTTTAACATATATTTTCTTTATAAAGCTTTAATTTTTATTAAATTTCATTTAATATTACAGAGCTTTACTTTCATTTAATTTTACATGACATTAAATTTATTTAACTTTACGGAGCATTTAATTTTATTTAAATTCCTACTGTTTCTATTTGATTTTACATTGCTGTAATTCCATTTAATTTTACACAACTTTAATCTAATTGCATTTAATTTTACACAACTTTAATCTAATTGCATTTAATTTTACACAACTTTAATCTAATTCCATTTAATTTTACACAACTTTAATCTAATTCCATTTAATTTTACACAACTTTAATCTAATTCCATTTAATTTTACACAGATTTAATCTAATTTCATTATATGTTGCATAGGTTTCATTTCATTTAATTAATTGTACACAGTTTTAATTTCGCTTAATTTTAAACAATTTTAATTTAATTTTAGTTTAGCGTAGCTTTAGCTTGCCGAAGCTTTAGTTTAGCGTAGCTTTAACTTGCCGAAGCTTTAGTTTAGCATAAGAACGGCGCCACAAAACTTTAATTTAACACTGATATATTGATCACCAAGAACAAACAGAATAACCGTTTTGAACACCGAACGAAAAATCAATTTCAATTTTAAATAGATTTGTAATCTTACTCGTAACATATCTGAAATTGTTAAAATGGAACTCATCTTCTTACTCAGAATATATTGTTTAATTTTAACATCGCATCATTCTTTATCCGTGGAATAAAGTTTGCCTCTTTTTAATATTCAATTTCTTCGTTTCTCTACTAATTTAAGTAGATTTATAAATTACTCATGTATTTAAATAAAAAAATATTTTGAACAAAGAAATTTTAAGTTTATAAACTTATTCATAATTTAGTTCCTTTTACACTCTAATAATTGAGATTATTGCTTGGAGCAGCGGAGTGTGCTACTAGATGTCCATATCACAAATAATTCTACAAAATAAGCTTGATAAAAAAATTTTCTCCTTACTAATTTTATACAAAATAAGAATTATCGAAAACTCTCTAATAATTTATAATTTAATAACAGTGAACCAGTTAACTCAATTTTAACAATTTGGTGGTTAGAAATATGAAGCTCGGAGCATTGTATTTTTAGTATCTTTAAATCTAAGAGAGCAATGACATTTTCATGGATTTAAATCCTTTTAATATAATACAAAAAAGGTAATATAATACAAAAATGTTTATTTCATACAAGAACAAAACTTATTTGCTTTTATGTAAACATATGCTTTTATTCAAACATATACTTTTATTTAAACATATGCTTTTATTTAAACATACGATTTTATTTAAACATATGATTTTATTTAAACATATTCAAGTAACATATCTTATGTAATATATATTATAAAAAATATATAGGGTAAATCCGGGTTACATGCCTCACTTTTTTTAAAATCGATATTCTGAGACCCATGGCGCACAAACATGAAATTTACTTAGTCATAATAATCGATACACTTTTAAGAAACATATATATTAGTAAAATATAATTTACAAAAAATTCAATAAGCCGCTATAATTTATTTTTTAACACCCTTCGTTGCGGCATCTCTGCCGAGTGTGTCGGATGTTACGCCGCACCATAAGGCTTGCCGCGTTTGGTATAGTAAATAAATTTACGACGTATCAAATAAGTTCCTTCAAAAACTATGTTATCAACAGATATGACTGAAACTACGCTTTTATAAAACATAAAAATTGACTGAATTCAAAAAACATTCGCTGTTTTTATTTTGAACTCATTTTCAGAATCGGAACAAACATGGACAAAATAATGACATAAATGAATTACTTTTTTTTTCAAATAGGCTGGGCTAATTTTTTAATCTATTCTCTCTCCCAGAATCGGCCCAAAATTCATGGAAAATCGTATATTCTGCATGAAACCATCGCTTACTTACATATAGCACAACGTAACCATTCGCATCTTTTTGTTGTGTGATAATAATTTTCTTCATATTCATTGCATGTATTCACATCCAAAGTTTGTGATGACCCAGCTTCACTTTTCTTTCTTTTACGCATCTCATTAGGATTACCTCTGGCTTTCTCTATTGCAATGGAATCAAACCCAGAAACATCATCTACTTCAGAACTAGTACTATGACTATTTGATTCATAATCTAACCACCTTCTATCGTTATTTCTATTTCTTTCTTTTCCAACTTTCTTCTCCAATCTTTCTTTTAACGGTCTTCTGTTTTCTGCAGTGGTTAAGACAAGTGCCTATTTCTTCATTGCCTTTCCTTTTTTCTTTATTTAGTTTTGAAATTGGAGATATTGCATGCAAATATTTCGATGGAGTTGTAATATTCTTTTCAGGAAAACATTGACAAGTGTAAGGCTGTGAATCCACAAGGTCTTGCGCTTTCAGCTCATGTGCGTGTTTGTTCGATGTTTCCAGTCTCAATAATGGTGGCAAAAAACGAATTTGGAGAGCTTTTTTATGAATTTGGCGGATTTTTTGAAAACTTTGATGATATTTTTATGGATTTGTAAGTAAAGAAAATTATAATTAAATTGGAGACATTTGACTAGGATTTGCGATTATATTTAACGGCATTTGGCGCAAAATAACAAAAAATTCAAAAAATTAAAATTAACATCCGAAAGAATACGCGCGGCGTATGTCCCTGATTTTAACTGCGGCATGTATACCAATTTGTAAGGTATAGATGCCTCACCCCACGCCTTCCTGATCTTGAATTCAAACATGGCGAAATAACAATGAAACCTCTCTACACTAAGACTATGCTTCGCTCAAACAGGGAATCCACTGACATCGTTAAAGTCTTAGCTGTAATATACAAAATACGATAGCACACGAAAATATTTCATAATAAACTCTATAACTCACCTTATATATTTGTTAATTTAAAAACAAAAAGGCACAGGAACACGATGTTTTTACCAAACACGCTTCAAATACTAAATGGCGCAACTTTAGTATTTTTTGCAGTGTCATCCCACAGCCCGTTTCAAAACTAGGGGGTGCGCAATCTATATCGCATGTGGCATGTAACCCGGATTTACCCTATAGCTAAAAAAATTGAAGATGAACTAAAAGAATACCAGAATGGATTAAACTGGATGCAACACGCTCAATAAAAGACCAAAGACTAACTGAATTAATGAAATTACCAAGTATGGATGATGAAATTATTAAATGTGTTGATTACAAAATTATTAAATATGTTGATAATGAAACCATTAAATATTTTGACCAAGAACTACTTAGTTCGAAACAAACTGAGGCCTTTGCTCTGCAGTGGATTGACACTGAAATCAGTGGCGTAATCAAAGGGCACTCATGCCCTCCATTGGTCAGTAATGCGCATTGCCCTCTTTATTTCCATATTACATGACCTATCATAACTCTTCCTGAATCGCCATTATTTTTTAATTGATACGCCCCTGGCTGAAATTATGGTGGCTGTGTAATGACTATATATATATTCAATAATGCTTCATAGTACCAAACTATATTATTTCACATTACGAAAAGTAATTTAGAATTAAGAAAAAATGATTGGTCTCCTTAATATACATAGTAGCAAGTGCAAATGTATAATACGCAATAATTGAAACATAACGTATCACTCAATCTCGAGCCATCGAAAGTATGTTTCTAAAACCGTGTAAAGTATCTATGAGTACTTACGTATTTTACTTGTATACTGGAGTATCAAAAATCTGAAATGGACGCTTCTATTCCCGGTACATGCCATCACCCAATAACCCCCACAATAAATGGCATCTTCTACCACTGAAACACTTACGAAGATAGATATCTCTGCAATCCATTGTTCTCCCCATCGTATTAAATATGGCAACGTATTGTGACCCAAACGACTTTGAACAAGACTCGATTGTAGATGACAGAAATTTGTTTTGATTTTTATGTGCAGCAATTCCAACAATGAACCGTGATGAAAGACCGTCCGAATATTTGAAGTTTTTTTCACCATAACTGTTCGTAATAACGAAGTTTGATTGTAAAATATTTCATTGATTTTTAAAATCACCAAATTTGAAGTTAATTTGAAGTTAAATGATTATCCACCTCGATTAAGGAGTATTTAAAAAGATTTTCACTTAATCCTTGATTTGGCTTTGAAAATTAGGGAAAATTCTAAAAATAGTTTGTGATTATATGTCCAATAAGACATGATACTCTTTCCAGGGAAGACCAAAGAAAGCTTATACCATGAGGAAAAAATTACCCTAGATATTTTGATACTATTTTGATTAAATAAAAAGTATTTTTCTTTAATGGGTGGCCAAGAACAATCTAATAAAATACCTCAGTACTATTTTATCCATTCCCAAAAAGTTGAAATTAAATTAAAGTAAAATGATATCACTTATTCTGGCCCATTTAATAGAAAGTAAATTCGTTTTATAAATGTTACTAGAGAAGATTTTTCTTATACAAGTAGAGCTCTATATCTAGCGTCAACGCTGGTTCTAGCATATCAAGGCTATCAGATAAACTATCACATTTCTTTCGAAGGCAGGATGAAACTGTACCCCGGCTTTAGAAGGAAGCAAGGGCCATCAGCTTAATAGACCATTTGTAGAGCTCGCCCATATCTCTTTTTTAAGTGAATTTATATCTTTTTATCTGCTTCTAGAAACAGACGTGTCGGGGGATAGTCCATCAGCGGGACGTGAAAAGTCACATACGGCACAACAGAATCCGAAAGAAGCTTGATACAAATATTATCGTTTGATGACATTCTGCAAGGTTCCAAAGAAAAGAAGAAGCGAAATGTATCCTTTATCGGTTTACGAAAATATCTGTGTTCCGATTGGATTTCTTTTCTTCGTAATTGGAAAGTTATGTTGGAAGAGACGTGAGTTGTTTTCGAAGCAAATAAAAAAAAATTATTATTATAAGCAACAAATATTTAAAGAGATCAGTATCTATCTACGGAAGAATAAAAAGAGCAAATATCTGTAGGTCTTCGCTGGCTAAATGTGATGTTGTTACGTCAGATGAAGAGAAAGGGACTTTCTGATGTCAAACTTGACTCCTGAGGAAAGATCTTAGCTTATTTTATCCCTTTCTCTCCATTTGTGATGTAGATAGGCCATTTTTACACATCTTTGTTTATGTTTACATTTTGTACTTTCAAATTACAAAACGTAAACAGTCCTTACTTTTATCACACACGTATTTTGTTGCGTTTTCAATGCTGATAAACAAGGTAAAATGAACAATAAACCCAAAAATTGAACCAAAACCCAAAAAAAAAACTTATAGAGTAGAACATTATTATTATTATTATTGTTATTTAACCTACAGAATATAATGGTAAACATATACTGATTTTAATAAATATGAATGCCTGTAAATAACGTATACATAAGTTTCTTCTTATAAATTAAACAACAGTAATTTGTGGAAGGTCGTGGGTTCAGGTCCCACCGAAGGCAGAAATATTTATTTTCTTTCGAACGTTTCACCATCTAATCACGCCATACCATCGGCGTTGGTATCACTACGCCAATAAACGTTGATTGATTGACATTGTTGTTTGATTTAATCTGCGTAGTGTTCGATTTATATAAATTTCTTCTTATAGTTGGATTAAAAATGGAATGATAGTAGGAAGCCTTAAATTGTTACGAAACGCTCTTCCAATATACTAAATTTATTAAAGCCAGGGCTGTCTCCAAATTGTACTCGATATGGCGCCTCGTGCTCTCAAGAAATTTTGAAAAGTACTGTGTACAATCCGCAAACACTCGAACAAGTTTTTGTATTTGCTGGTTTTTGGGGCAACTTCCAAAAAAGCTCTTTTTTTTTTTTAGTCATTTACAAACTTGGAGACAAATGAAGAAATAAGGGATAAGGGGAAAACCCTATAAATCCCACAAGCCTCAAAATAATATCCTGCGTACGAACAGAAGAGGAATGAAAAACTGATGGAAGGGGCATGTACCACCTTGGGCTTGGATAGACGATAGACGACCAGTCAAATGACAGTCAGCTCGGCGCTGTGAGGTCACCAAGTCCAGAGTTACCCCGCAATTTCAATACTCTTTAATTAAGACAGCACCGCTTACTCTCAATAATTTTCTTCAGAACAGCTCTTATTAAAGCCATTAATATTTGCATTATTACAGAATTGATAAACATATAAAATAAGTCAGGTTAGCATAGAATTCAAATTACTTCAATAATCGACAGTGTCATCATCATGATGGTGTTGGGTGACTACACTACGCGGGAAATCAAAATCGAATACAATTGAAACAACAAATAGCACAGGCAAAATTTAATCAACCTGTAAACGGTTTTCGATGGCTAAAGTTTGCCATGTGCTTCAACAAGAACATCTCACAATATTGTGAATTCAAAATATCTTACTTCATAACAAAGAAAAAGCAGACTAGTGTGATTGGTTCTTATTGAAGAAGATGACAAGCATGTTTGAGGTTTGATTTGAAATCACCAAGATTTCAGCTTGTAGAAACAAACGAATTTTCCCCATTTCCTGAAATTTGGGACGAATTTATTAGTAGTTGAATAAATTGTTTTAAGCCTTCTGAACATTTGACTGAAGATAGTTGTTCCTTATGAAAGTTAAATGTAAATTTACCCAGTATATGACTCACAAATCCGACAAATTTAAAATAAAATTTTGAATGCCGATGGATGCAAAATCAAAGTGCATATGCAGTTCTTTTCCATATCGAAGAAAGGATGAATCACAAACTGAAAAGGAAAGTGAGCCTAAAAATATAATAATGGGAATTCCTATATCTTATCTGAACGCAAAATGTCAAAACGTCAAAATGTGACCACTGACAAAATTTTACTTAGCTAAAACTATCTCAAAGACTAAAACAGAAAAGCAATAGCTTGTCTAGGTGCAATTAAAAAATCACAAAATATCCACAAATATTCTTTAATTAAAAATGTAATTGTATTACCGAAAATGAAAGTTCGTAGGAAAGAATATATCACCTTTATTTTTATGGACAGAAATATAAAAAAGCAAAATAAAAAAGACTACAAACAAATATTCGTGTTAATATTAACTATCAGTTAAGCGTAATTAATAAGGCAAAGATGCCAGAATGAAAGCAACTTTAGAAAACATCAAGTGGTCATTTTGACCACTGTCGGCGTTTCTAAGTTGGATAAATATCCGGCGCTTCTAGGGGACACTCGTCTCTTAAGAGGACACAGGACTTCCAAACGTCGTATGTCCCTTTAAGTCTCGTAACAGAAGTAGCCTAATGGATGAAACTAATCGTGCATGCATCTCTCTCAAGAAGAAAGAAAACCTTTTTTCATGTCCTCGTTCGTCTAGCGGTCCAAGACACTCCGGGATAAAAACGGAGGGACCCTGGTTCGAATCCATGATAGAGATGACGTCTTTTTTTCCAAAAAAAAAAAGCTCTAATTTGAGCTATATATATATATATATATATGTCAGTAGCAAAAATTATTGTATAATAAATTCCCCCACGAAAAACTCACAAAAATCGCGCTACGGAAACTTAACCAATATTTGGCAATTGTGTTATCCCTGTGAAGGGTAATAATATCCTATATTTCCCCCAATGTTACTAAATATAAACCCGATATAAAATGTCTGTCATCAGCAATGCAATAGCAGAAGTCCTGCTGATATACAAAGAGTATATAGACAAACGGTCAAAAAAATTCCTATCTCTAGTTTTGTCTGATGTTTCCTTTTGAAAGTAGCGGAAGTTCAGGGTTGTTTAAATGTAGTTTTGAAGGCAAAGAAATACATTTCCCTTTTTATACATCATTTACATGGGATTTAAAATAAGCAAAATATTATTTGTAATAACCTTTTACCGTATATTTTCCATACAAATGGACAACTGCGGAAAAGATAATGACTAAATAATCAAAAAAAATTTAATGTCAATTTTTTGTGTTAAAATTAATAATAATGTTGTAAGGTGTTATGGCTAACACAATGGCACACTCATGGCGCAATGGCACTCATGGCACAATGGCACACTGGCTAACACAAATGCAAATCATGGTCAACACAAAGCCTCCCGTGCGAGATTTTTATGTTTGTACGGAATTTATTATACATAATATGTCCGTCCACGTTTTACAGTTCAGCCTAAAGCTTTTGTTATGGGAGAAAAAAACGTTGTTTCCGATCTGGATTCGAACTAGAATCTCTCCGTTGATCCCGGAGCGCCATAAACATCTAAGTCATCGAGGACAGAAACGAAACTCCATTTTTCCGTATTTAAGGGTTGTAATGTATTATTACCCTTCTCAGGGCTAACGCAATTGCCAAATTATAGTCCATAAGCAAAGCCTCCGAGAAGAGATTTATTTTCGTGGGTAATTTATTATACGTAATAATTCCGACACCCACTTTTTATAACTCGGCCTAAAGCTGTATGTTATAGGAGAAAAAGGGACATCGTTCCAGACCTAGATTCGAACTAGGGACTCTCCGCTAAAACAAACTCTCGCCCCGGAGGCTTTGTGTGTGTTGATCATAATTTGGCAGTTGTATTGGTCCTGAGGAGAGTAATAATACCTTACAAAACCGTTAAATACTAAGAAAGGGAGTTTCCTTCCTGTCCTCGATGGCCTAGATGTCTATGGCGCTCCGGGATCAACGGAGAGACTCTAGTTCGAATCTATATTGGGAACGATGCTTTTTTTCTCCTATTACAAAAGGCTCTACTCTGAGCTAAAAAACATGAGTACCGGAGTTATTACGTATAATAAATTCCCCATGGAAAAACACCAAAAATCTCGCCCCGAAGGCTTTGTGTGTTGACCGTAATTTGACAATTGTGGTAGCTCCGAGGAGGGTAATGATACCTTAAAACCTTTAAATACGAGAATTTAAGACGGGTTTCATTCCTGTTCTCGGTGGCCTAGCGGTCTTGGGAGCTCCGGGATCAAAGGAGAGACCCCAGTTCGAATCTAAATCGGGAACGATACTTTTTTTTTCTCCTATAACGAAAAGCTCTAGTCTGAGCTATAAAACGTAGGTGTCGGAATTGTTAGTATAATAATAGTGTCTTTAAATTATGTGACTATATATGACAGTTACAGTTATACTTATATACTAGACTAATAAATATATCCACAAAAAGATATTTTGTCAAAGCCTGTCAAAGCCTTTTTTGTAAAATCCTGTCATAATTTTTTTTATTTAGTCAATTTTACATGATTTGCATAATCACTTACAATATTGTGCCTTTATTGCTCTTAAGTGATTTTTTATCATTTATCATTTGATTTATTTATCATTTTATCATTTGGATTTATTTATCATTTATCATTTGATTTATTTATCATTTTATCATTTACTTATTTATCACTATCATTTGATTTATTTATTATTTTACTCATTTGGATTTATTTATCATTTTATCATTTGTATTTATTTATCATTTTATCATTTGTATTTATTTATCATTTTATCATTTGTATTTATTTATCATTTTATCATTTGGAATAACCAAATTGAAGGAATTAACAAACAAATAAGAAGATCAAATGGAAAATTAACTAAACTAAATAAATTAATACCTTTAAATACAAAAATTAATCAATTATATTCAACGATTTTAGTTACATTAATTACGGAAACATATTATGGGGAAATCTTTCATTAACTTTGCATAACAAAACATTCAGCAAAATAAATCTATGCTCAAATAAAACCACCAAAGAAATAATAAAGAATATGAAATTCTAAATTTAACTAACATTCATAACTTAATGACGCTGCTTTATATTTACGAAAGAATAAATGAAATAAACACATTGAATCTATTAAAATAAACACATCGAATCTATTAAAATAAACACATTGAATCTATTAAAATAAACACATTGAGTCTATTAAAATAAACACATTGAATCTATCAAAATAAACACATTAAATCTATCAAAATAAACGCATTGAATCTATCAAAATAAACAAATTAAGTCATTAAGCAACAAATATAAATAAACAAATATAATATTTAACAAAAATAAATTAATTCATAACTATAACACTGAACACAACAGAGAACAATTGAGAACAAATATTGTACATATAAAGTAACATAAACTACTATGGAATAACACTATGGAATAATCTACCCACTGAAATTAAAGAAATTAAACACAAACGCAAATTTAAATCTAAATTAAAAAAAACACTTACTAAATAATCAGGACTAAATGGTTGTCAGTCACTAGTTGCAGACATATCAACAATTATGTTTTGACCTGTATCCTATGTACACCATAAAAAGCAACTGTAATTATATATGAATAAATGATTTTGATTTAACTTTGATTGAAAAAAGTTCTTCTAATATTTAAGGTGGTATATCAAATATATGTTTTAAAAAAATTTGGTTGGAACGTACAAAACTTTTGTGTCAGAGATTTGACCGATTTTGGCACACACTCCCAAAAATGTATCCCACCCCTTCCCTATGTCATAAGAACTAGGGTTCCTCGGAAAACTATAGGTTTCAACGCAGCATAGCCCGTACATCGTAGCACTCCAAACGAAAAAGAAGCTTAGGTCGTGTACGCCAGTAAGTTAAAAAATTCTCCCATTTTGCAGATAATAGCTAATAAAATTAATCGTGAAGTATATAAAAGAAAGAGTGCACACAAAACCAAATTAATATATCCCACTAGCATAAGAAAGGTAATTGATGGGGGATCGTAACCCCCCATTGCAATGCAATTTTGTATATATACATATGGATGTATAGAGTTGTGGCTCTATAGCCCCCCATTATTAAGTTTCTGCGTACGCCTATCATATATCTTTATAATTATTTTATTCAAAGACTGTCTATAACTTTACAATTCGGTGCAAAATTTGTATATCTAAAATTCTTTACTAAAGGTTCAAGACCATCCGACTGGAGAGTTATTACGTCTTTTGCGACTTCTTTGACTTTTCAAATCCTGAATTTTTGAGACGGTAACTTTCTTGCGGGAAGAACCGAAAACGACATTCATCTTTCAGGAGGCGTTTTTTAAAAAAGAGGTTTCTTTCTAAGAACTTGTGCATATATTTGCTGGCTGACTTCCGTCAGTCGAAGTTTTAAACCACAAAATTCAATATATTATCAATAGAACTCCGAGTAAAAGCGGTAGCAATGAAGAAAGGGCGAAATAAGGATGGAGAAAACTGATAGGCGTGAAATCTAAATTTCCAAATTGGATTTCCAAAAATATTATATCGAAATCTTAAGCTTGAATCATATAGCATGGTTGACAAAACATCGAAATTCCATAATTATAAACATGTACCATGGACAATTTTTACATAATTACTTAATGAAAAAGCAACAAATCTTAACTAAATAAAAAGTCTCTTCTTAGTAATTAAAATTCCTTATTTTTTAACAGTAATCCAAAATAACTTTACTCGTAATTAAAGAAATGAAATGAAGAACGAAATAATTATGGAGCTGAAGTTATATGTGTTGAAAAAATCCAGTAATTCATCCAGTTGAAAATCATATTTATTAATACTTTAAATGTTCAGGTTAAATCATTAATTAGTCAATAAATCAATTAATTCGAATACATAGTTAAAGATGTTTTGTGCACCTTTTTGGCGGAGCCTTCGTGGTACGCGTGCGCACGTCAATAGTAAATGGAAGATATTATTATTTTACAATTCGAAACGCATTTACAAATATCGTTTCCAAATCAAAAAGTGAAGTTATGTATATGTGGAAGACATCATGTAAACGGAAACCATTTGCCATATTGCCAATTTGAGAAATTGAACTTATTAAGATTGTTATTCGAAGTGGCAACTGTTAAGAAAGCCTGCGAAGTGAACAAGCAGCATTTCTTTATTTGTGGGAGCCCACACAGCAACGACTAATTTATAAACTAATCTTGTCCGCGCACATATTAAGCAGTGACGTTGTTGGCAAAATGTCCTCTAATGCAATATATAATATGGGCTCCTTAAATACCGAAACAACGTACGTGCCTGACATGTACGTTTTCACTTCAGTGTACGCATACATGTAATAAATTAATAATGTACAACAAAGTCAAAAGTATAGACATAATAACCTGAATGCAGCAGCAACTGTGAAAATACCATTTCACTTACAATAATCTTCAATTAAACTGACACTTTTTATGACACTTTTAGTGACATTTAATAAAACTGACACTTTTTATGACACTTTTGGTGATATTTAATGAAACACACTTTCTACGACACTTTTAGTGACATTTAATGAAACTGACACTTTTTATGACACTTTTAGTGACATTTAATAAAACTGACACTTTTTATGACACTTTTGGTGATATTTAATGAAACACACTTTCTACGACACTTTTAGTGACATTTAATGAAACTGACACTTTTTATGATACTTTTAGTGACATTTAATGAAACTGACACTTTTTATGATACTTTTAGTGACATTTAATGAAACACACTTTCTACGACACTTTTAGTGACATTTAATGAAACTAACACTTTTTATGACACTTTTAGTGGCATTTAATGAAACTAACACTTTTTATGACACTTTTAGTGACATTTAATGTGTCTGACACCTATGAAGGGAAATCTTTTGATTTTAATGGGCAGCAAGGCCACATGTTTTGAAGAAGCTGGACTTTTAGAAATGACTGATAATTCCTCAGCCCTTTTACATGATTTGCTTTCTTTCTATGACATACTGTTTGCTTTACTTTCCAGGGAAAAATTAAATTTTTAGATGGAGCAAACAAAAAAACTCAAGCCTTCCTGTAATCGAACTTAGGACCATATATTTTGACGTCATTTTGCTGTTGAAGGAAATGTACCATTCTTCTTGCTTTGATGGTATTGCACATTAGCTGCTCTCTTTCTCTGGCATATATCTTCATTAGCCAGAAAAAGTATATTTTGACGAAACTTAATTTTTGAAGATGATCATTAATTCCGGTGGAAAACACATGGCGGTTCTATGATATCATCCTACCTGAGGCAAAGTTGAAAATTTGCGTCCCATAAAATAATAGTTTATGACATTTTCTATTTTGAATTATTAATTATGTTTTCTAATTCTTAATCCACACGCATTGAATCGCTTAAACCCACAACACGTGCCCAAATCGATTAATTAATTTGTCCTCAAAATCTAAATTAATTCATTTATCCTTCCAAATAACTTACTTCCATTCAATTTGTAACAGCGGGTAATTGCCCCCTCTCCTTGCTTCACCCTCGTTAAGGTCCTGATATCTTATGTCGTTTAGAACAAGAATTGTGAATTGTAGAATTGTAAGCACCAGTTATCATTCTCGACTTCCCTGAGAGTTATGTTTAAAACAATCTTCTCCATATTCCTCTAACCGTGAAACAAAGGGATTGGATAAGAGCCACATATTTGAATCAGTCCAGAGCCTCTCTTCATGGAAATCCAGCACTGCTGTAACTATTTAAAAATAAGTATACGTCATGTGAGAACGAACATTATTATTAATACTATACTATAAACTCAAAACTCAAAACTAAGTTTTACTTAACATTTTTACGTTTTCGCGCATGAGGAAGGAAGGACCTTTCCGTGCAACCAATGGCCCTCAATACAAGGGAGGGTCCAGTGAGGGGCAAAAGGGATGATCGCCATTTCCCAGTCAATGTTAAATAGAAAAAAAATTAAAGACGATGAAGAATATTTTATGTGTTGTTTGTTACAACTGTAATAAACAAAAGTATTACATTGGCGTCCAAAGTCTCCAAGTCTTGGAGAAATGCGATCCAGACGTTTTTCCACGAATCTACAAGTTTCTCGCCCTTCAAACTACGTTTTCAGTAAGGGTTACTTCAGCATAACGTAGTTTTTTATCGTTGAAGCGCCGTCAAACTTGGCTTCGAACGCGGATGACAGAAGAGACTTTTAATACACACCCACAGAGACATTCATATTGATGTAAATAAAGTGATTGACAAATTTTCAAAGAAACCAAGATGGCTCGACTTTGCACTATAAACTTCAAGTTTTTTAAAAAGTCGCTTATTATAAAAAAAGTAAAATAATTACAATGTTTTTATAGTTTAAATTTAAACTTGTTCTATTAATTACATTGTAAATTATGATTTTGGTTATTGTATATGTCTCCTTTACTAGGTTATCCTTCTGTCATACTTGACTATAATCTGCCCTAAACCATATAGTTTAATTAAAGAAAAGACCATCTTTAATTCATTGTCTTAAATTAAATATTTTGCTTTATACACAGGGAGGCTAGTAGTAAAACGACATTTACCTAAACTATTTAACAGTCCAAAACTAAAAATTTTCCCGGTGAGGGCCACCGCAACCGCTTCCCCCACCCCATAATAACATCCTGAATTCGCCCTTGCCTCAATATGACCCATTGGTTACGATATTCACATTGAAACCTATATTGAATATATATTGGTTATACAACTGGCGAGTTAAATTTATCGATCAATTCTTCCAAAATGCTGTGCTCTTTGAAATCATGGTAACCGCTTGAATAATGGTCCAGGCTACTTGTCTATTCGAATGTATACTAAACCATTGCAATTCATAAAAGATCGTAAAAAAATAATACTGAACAACCCACATTGGATTTTCACAGATAGGGTAAATATCTGCTGTAGAGACGTGAAACTAATTATTTTTAATTTACTTTTTGCCGAGAGAGTTTACTGGGATGGATTATTTGAATTATGAGCAAACGAACAGTTAAAACAACATGAAATGTTCTTGATACTAATATACTGCCATATACAGTATATTAGAATAATATTAATGTATGTGTTTGTGTATATACTTAAATTCTCAATTAAATGGTGGCAGCGCAAAAGTCAGCAATACAAATATAAAACAAGGAATACACAAGTAACGATAAAAACGTGTAAATGAACGATTCACTAAGAAATAGAAAATTACCAAACACGATTTATACAAAGACCGAGAGATTAAGATCATAAATTTTGCTGTGTATTCAGAATTTCTCTTGAAACTAACTTCAAGCTTGTTTTTACTTATAAATTCGCAAAGAACTTCTAAACAATGAATTATATGCAACTCGTGTTTCATCATACTACTTCATACTAATATTCACTGATATTTTTTTCTGCTAAAACCAACAGCAGTAAATCAAAATAGTACTTTCCATTCTGTGTATTCGCATTGGTTACTCCTCTTGCTTTTGACTATCTACAATCTATCAATGGCTCATATATGAGTACTTCCAGAGAAAAATTATTACTTCTTTTTCAAGGCTGTCAAGAATTTTAGTGAATGTACAAGATACTAAAATGCTACAAAAATAATTGATACTGCTTGACAATTAGCAATGAGCTAAAAAGTACCTTATTTTAAAATGTAACTGCAATTGTTTTTTTAAAACAAATGCATGGCAGAATCGGGCAAATCAAATTTCTGGACAGCTAATGGGGCTGGAGCCTTCCCTTCCCTTCCCATTTATATGGGCACCCATGCAATCTACCCCTGCCTACTCTCTTTTTCTGACGTCGATAGTTTTAATTTTTACTATCTACAATCCAACTTTGTCTAGTATGTCTATTTCCGATGTTTACTGTCTGCAAAGTTTGTCATTTTTATATTTTCCCACTGCTGAAGTACAAAGGAAAAAAATGGTGTGAAAAGTGCTTCAGGGCTTGATGGTAAGGGTCTTTCACAGCTCGCCTTTTCAAGAAACAACTTCTCCATTATCCTTCTGCGGACTTGAAACGTTTCCTGGGTTTAAAGATTGGTCGATAACAATGCTAGAAGAGATTTTCGGCATCGAGGCCTATTTTTCCTCTCCTAAATCGCGTGAAAATACTCTGGATGCGGCAGGAAAAACAATGAAATTTAGCTGCTGAAAAACGCCTTCTAGGAAGTGGAAAATTCGGTTCGGTTTTGAAAAATCCCGAGAATCGGAAAGAGAGGGAGCATAAATCATCGTTCCAACTATTTTGAGTGACGGCCTTCCCCTAAATTTAACCAAAGTCCACCAAAGAAATTTCAAAGTTTTCTTTTCAACAGTCAGATAAAACCAAAGAGCGAAAATGCATATGCATTCTCTATAATATCAGACGCATTCGAGCATTTAAATGTGCTTAAAATACTACGTTTATTTCCGAATTTTGATAAAAGATAAGGCCATTTGGTTTTATTGCATTCTTTTCTTTTTGCTAGTGCTCTTTCCACTATATTATCAGTCAGTGCCATGTATATTAACAAGATAAAGGCCAGATAATTTATAAAAGTATATCACTATAACAAAAATTGGAAATAAATGGAGCAGAAATATATAACTGCTATTAAAAATTCTGGATCCTGCAATGGTAGCGCATTTATTAAGCGTGCCGTAAATGTGTGGTCGATTGCCAAAGGTGGTGGCGGTGGAGGTGGAGGAGGAGGAGGAGGAAGAAGAAGAAGAAGAAGAAGAAGAAGAAGAAGAAGAAGAAGAAGAAGAAGAAGAAGAAGAGGAGGAGGAGGAGGAGAAAAAAAAAGAATTTCAGAATCTACTGGCGAATCCAAAGGAGCGATAACCCTATCACTCCCCACAGAAAAATTTCTGGATCCACCATTGTCAGAATCCCAAATTCTTCGGGGGGAATGGAAGTGCATTAGTTTTGCGACAACGTTGTAGTAGCACATTCATCTTTCGTGCTAATAACCTGGCTTCGACTCCCGGTGCTATCATTGTATACATGCCACGTTTCTATCCTTCTAAGTTTGAACTTCAATGCGCTTAGAAGTTGAGGCTTCCTTGTATAACTGAAGCCCACGGCTTAACGTGACGTATGCTGCTCTTCTAGTATAAAACTGCAAGCATATTACAGTTTTCTTCTAAGGAACTTTGTAATCTAGACTTCGGGTGAGGTCTGAACTTCAAACTTCAGATTCAAATTTGAGGTCGAGGCTTCGCGCTTAAGATCGGAATTTGAAGTCTGGGATTCAACTTTGGAATCGATAATTAAAATAATTTCAATAATTAATTTATAACTTCAAGGTTAGGATTCAAGTTGGAAGTCCAGGCTTAAAGCTTAAAATCGGAGCTTGAAGTATCGGCTTCAAATTTGGAATTTATAATTAAAATGTGACTTTTAAAAAACAAGATATATCATTGTCAATAAATCAAGGTATTTTTTTAGAAGTAAAATATATCTTTGAGAAATGAGATATCATTGCAACTTTAGAGAAAAAGAAAGCATGTCACCTTCTTTAAAAACTTAAAAATTTGTGTATAATACAGGGTGTTCATAAAAGAAATAGCTATATAACTTCAAATTTTATTTGCATCGAAACTACAATAGCTAGAAACTAAATTATTTTTTTAAATTACGTGACAAAAATCGAAGTTTTTTAAAGCATAGTTAGAACGTCTCCACGTGTCAGACAGTGAACGTGCTTTCACAGAACGTAAAAAACACCGAAAACAACAGTTATGGCATTGGGGCAGCATCCGCATTTTTTAAAACGCAATTTTTCAACAATCAGTCAACTTTTCATGCTTCCGGCGAAGTTAACAAGCATAACTGTTGAACCTGGGGCACTGAAAATTCCCATGTGGTCTAAAAAATACAAGAGAGATAGCCCGAAGATTAATGTTTGGTGTAGTGTAATGGTAGACAATCTTATTGGATCGTTTCCTTTGCTGAACACGTGGTTACTATCACGACATATTTGGACATGTTCCAAGCATTTTTCAACATGTCCAACGTATTTGGACATGTTGAAAAATGCTTGAACTATCCTGGAGTTGTGGAATTGCAAATTGTTCCAACATGTCCAAATACGTTATGACATTAACCACGTTTTCAGCAAAGAAAAGGGGGTCCATTAAGACTGTTTACCATTACACCACACCAAACATTATCCTTTGGGCTATCTCTTCCTCGTGTTTTATGAGCACATGGGGATTTTCAGTGCCCCAGGTTCGACAGTTATGCTTGTTAACTTCGCCGGACACATGAAAAGTTGGCTCATAATAATCATATCATATATAATCAAATATAGCTTTGAAAGGAATGCGGATGCTTCCCCAATGCCATCACTGTTGTTTTTGGTGCTTTTTACCAATGATGTGCCAATTTCTATGAACGCACGTGCACTGTTTGACAGGCAAAGACATTCTAACTATGCTGAAAAGAAACTTTATTAATTTAATCCCTTTTTTAAATTGCGTTGGCTGTTGTCAACGCAATTTAAAAAAGGGATTAAATTTCTAGCTATTGTAGTTTCGATGCAAATAAAATTTGAAATTGTATATTTCTTTTATGGACACCCTATATATTATTTAATCCTTTAAATAATAAGATTTTGTTTAACTTTTAGATAATAAGATATTGTTTAATCTTTAGGTAATTATATATTATTTAATCTTTAAATAATAGAATATTTCTAAATCTTTCGGTAATAAGATATTATAACATATATCCTTGAGAAAAGAAGATGTATCATCTTTAAAATATTATATCACGCCTTAATTAGCAAATAAGATATTATGTCCTGCCTTAGTTAGCAAATAAGGCACTATATCATGCCTTAATTAGCAAATAAGATATTATATCATATTACCTTTGGAAAAAAAAGCTACAATCTTTATAAATAACACATATTATATTTTAAAACGCCCTGTCATATATATATACCGTCTATTCAAAAACAACTATCTTCTTTTTCTAGAGAAGTTGAAAACGATTAATGCCAAAACTTTATAATACTTGGATTGATAAAAAAATACTTTTGTATTACTGGAGCTCTATTTAGTGTATATATGCAGCACCTTAATCAGTAATGATAATTTAGCTAATTAATATAATTAAAACTTGATTTAGAAACATCAGTGCATGCCATATGTGTGGGTAGAAATTTCGTATGGGGGATTACAGAACTGAAACTCCGTGTATTCATATGTATTTTTACAAAATTTCATCGCAATGGGGGAGTTACGACCCCATCACTCCCCTGCGTACACCAATGATGGGTTTTTGTTATCTATGACAACAATAATCTATATAATATGCCTCACAAAGATCACAGTGAAAAATGAGGTTATTTGGCAGGCATCACATGAAGACGACGCTCTGGTCCGCTTAACAATAATATTCTTCATAGGTGTACATGTTATCCCAAAATCCGTAAAGTTCCTCATACATTATAAAAAATGACATTTTGGGTCTGATATTTTTCATATATCTTTTCCTGGGCTACAAATTAATCATGCCTTGGCAAGATTTCAAAAAAAGAAAATAAAGAATTATTCTCTGCTTCCATTTTTCATGACTTCAACTAACACTTTTGCCAACTCCTGAGAAATTTTATCTGCGGAGACAAAGGTAATGTTACCGTCGTTTAGAAAAAGGAATGTATATGGCCATATTTTTACACATTATCTTCCGTCCTTTGTCAGAATTTGATGTAAGTACAGTCCTAATTTAACTCAAATTTATAACTTTTAAAAACTTACTCACTTTCTTCCGCCTACTACTACTTGAAAAGTAGGCTACAATGTAAAACTTCATGAGATTTACTATAATTTAATATAGACTGAGTAGAATTGGAATTTTTGTTAAGAGAAGGGGACATGGAATCGGCTTGTAATTTATGGACGATACTTGTTAGATAATGAGCAAGACATGGTGTTATTTTCGGAACAAAGTTAACTTATTTATTGTACAAAAAATGCTGCCATGTTCACACGAGCACTGAATGGGTCCTGCTCTTCTACTAACAATGCATTTCGTCACCCTTCAATGTACTGAATCCTTCAGATGTCTCAGAACGTCTTTGGCCATTGCTCGTCACGCTTTCTCATATCGTTTATAAAGATTTGCTATTGCTTGCAGTGGTTTCGTCTGAACCTTTAGATGACATCCCATGATGTGCCAGAGATTTTCTATCATTGATAAAAACTTGACAGCATAATGGTACCTAATACATATTCTCCAGAATTTTTCAATATGTGGATAGCCCACACCAGTTGAAGGAGAATGTGTGTGCTACAGGTTCCAAGCTGCCACTAATATGGCGACAAGTTGTTAAATTGACGACAATGCATACCAGACTCGACCCGCTATGCAACAGCTGATCAATCTCCAGACTATAACACCCTATATTCAAACTGTGTGCCATTCCAAACAATTGGCTAGATTGTTCCATTTGCTCACGTCGCCATTGTCCATTTGTCATTCTCCTTGTTCCAATCTTGACTTTAGACGTATTGATGTCGTCTCTCAATCCTTTCCGGACATATAGTTGGCCAGTGTAGTTGAGGCTGAATGTCTGTCTTCTCTTAAAGCCGGTTAGTTGGTTGTGTTCTTTGTGACGGGGGTGTTAGGCATAACTTAATTATCCTTTAGGAATAATACCTGGCATTAACTATCATGAATTTTAATATTAAATCAAACATATTAACTGCAAAGAAAAATCCAGAAATTGTCGTTACGTTTTCAAAGGACTGGAGACTCTTCGACAGCCCAAATTCAAACAGTCAAACCTGTTTATAAAAACACTTACGATCACAAATTTGTTTGTGTTAAAAGTGGTTCGCGCTATCCGGAAACGATGGCATCTCGTATTGCGAAGTCTATTCAGTTATACGAGAATTCAGGAAGCAGTTGCATTAAAAAAAATTCGCATTAAACGGTTCGTTTTAGTGAAGTTCGGCTATATAAATACTTTATGTAGTTTACTTTCTCCTTATGGAAGTAAGCGCTGCTACAAATTAAGACCCTATTCTCTGCCACAAAAAGGTGCCAAGGACGAGATTGGGTTTCTGAAAATCCCCAAAAACATAGGGCCCCTTGCGCCGACTTTAATTGGAGAATTATTTTAGGACTATCAGTAATTTTGTTGCTCAGTCTTTCAGTAACTCACAACGTCGCCTTCGGCCCAAATAGACTTAGATAGGCTCCGGGTAAGCTTAATTATGTGAAGGGATGTTTTTGTCATTAGGTCTCAGTAGGCAACCGCCTAGAAAGTCAAAATAGCGTAAAAATTTTAATTTTAAATCAAACAAAGAAAAAACTGAGCAAATGAGGAGAAAAAATGAAAAAGAAGAAAAATTAAAACATATAATTGTTTTCAAAAGCATACGGGACAATTACTTAAAAAGTCTTTATTTTGACGAATGAAAAATGTTTTATGTGTTTCATTCTTTCATTTTTCACAAAATTTATTTCATATATAATACATACAAGTCTTCTTGCTCTGATTCTTGCTCTGATACATTATGTTTTGAAATATTACTCTCTTAATACCTCAGTTTTCAAAAATATAAAATATTGAAATTAAACCATTATAACATGTAGCAATTGTTTTACTATTCATAATACCCTAATGTTACAAAATAACTAATATAAGTTTAAAATATAAATATAATTAACGGGTTTAATGATTAAAAGTATAATAGAATATTTACATTGTTGTACCGCTGAATGTTGGTATCGTTAGAGAGTGATATATAGGAGAAAGAGTGATAGTAGTAAAAGGGAGGCAGTCGGCATTTTTTATTTCTTGCCTAGGGTAGCAAAATACCTAGAAACGGCTCTGATCATGTGCAAACGTAGCATGGTTCAGAGCTCACTTTAAACCGTAGATTCCACCCCAAATAACTCATAGAGAAAGTTTAGAAACTAAACTATACACACATCAATACTTTCACGAACGCAAGTGTATAGTTGTCCTAAACAAAATGAATCCATTCCTCGACATTCATTTAAAAAAATCCCAAACCAAGTGTTTACAAGCGAATTTAAATTTTGATTTAGTGCGATGTTAAATAAAAATTAATATCTTATTGGAGAAGACCTCACAATTCAGATCTGGATATATCAATACATATTTAAGACACCAATTAAGATTTAAATACGTCAATTGTGATTTAAATACATCAATGGAGATTTAAATACATCAATTAAGATTTATATATTTAAAGTACCAATCTATGTTTAAAATTTTCGGATCTTCGTGTGGAAGATCTTTATGTTATATTTATCTCATCTACACTGGAAAATAATGGTATGTTCCTCTGTTTCTATATTTATTCTATATTTTCAATCATTTGTCTCTCTCTCTCTCTTTCTGTTTGTACCTTCATCTTCTATTTTCGTTTTATCCCCCTACACATATTTTTATGTTCAATTTCCTCTATTTCTCTGTCTCATATTCTACTCTTTATCTCTTTTCGTATTTATCTTTCTTTCTGTCTTTTTATTTCTCTATTTACACTTCCATTTCTTTTTCCATATTTTCACTTTTACTATTTTGCCTTCTCTATCTTCATCCATTAACCTTCCTTCTCTACGTTTATACTATTTCTGTTTATACTTAACATTTTTCTTTTACTCTTCTATTTTTACCTCAGTTTTATTTCCTCGCAACACTGCTTCTTCTTTCCCCAATTCTCCTAATCTAACTAATTTCAACAATTTTTACCTCCCTTTATTTAGATACACCGCCTTATGGAAGTTATAACAAGGGGTCATTTTCTGTATAATCAAAATTTTAAATCGGAAATCCCTTCTGACAAAAGCTGTCATCCTGCGTAAGGTTTATGATTAATCGCCAGAAATCATTTTTTAAAAAGGGATTAAATTTACGTTTTTTCCCTTGCCTTTCAACCGAGGGAATTCAAACACCCCAAACCTGGCATTAACTAGACTTAAATAGGGTTCAGAAATAAAGGGAAAATCATTAGAATGACAAGAGCAGTTTGGAAACACTTTTGAAACGTTTTCCCTTCTTCATCGAACCCGCCACCGACACAAAATATCTCATTTATCAAATTTAAAGCCACAAAAAAATACTTCGTGATAATTTCATAAAGTACTAGAAAATTGTGGTGGTGACGCGAGCTTTCACTCTTTCTCCCTCTCTAGGCGTTTGATTAACTCTCTAAAACTAAATTCGTAAGGGAAAGCAGAAATCAATTTAAGAAATGTTTTTTCTTAAACAAAATCGTAGGAGAATTTGAAACACGTGTTATCTATTGGCAGACCTCAGCCAATCGCTGCGAACCCTACTAGTTCGACAAAAACAATACTCGCCAACAATAATGTGGAAACATTGAAACTTCGTAGAAAGAGATTTCCCATCCGCCAACCGTAAAACCCTAGTCACCAATGGCGACCAGGCGACCGGATTGGTCAGGTTCTACCCATTGGTATATACTACTGACCAAAAATCACTGACCATGTTTTATAGGCTACTGACCAAAAATTAAGAATATTGCAATTTCGAAGAGGAAATGTAGTGATTTGCAAATTTAGCAGCTTCTAAAGACCGGTCTTCGATATGGAGAGTCAAGCTTCATATTTAAGTAAATAACTATCATGGCACTACTTAGCTTGATACTTCATTACTTGATTCACTTGCTCATTACTTGACAACGCTTGGCTTGCTACTTCATTTCTTGATTCACTTGCTCATTACTTGACAACACTTGGCTTGCTACTTCATTTTTTGATTCACTTGCTTATTACATTACAACACTTAGCTTGATACGTCATTGCTTGATTCACTTGCTCATTACTTGACAACACTTGGCTTGCTACTTCATTTTTTGATTCACTTGTTTATTACTTCTCAACACTTGACTTGCTACCTCATTACTTTATTCACTTGCTCATTACTTGACAACACTTGGTTTGCTACTTCATTACTTAATTCACTTGCTCATTACTTGACAACACTTATCTTGCTATTTCATTACATGACTCACTCATTACTTGACAAAACTGGGCTTACGAGCTTTTACGAAAGTATACTGCGAGAAGAGTAAAACTGGATGCGTTTCATCGTTTGGCCTAGAAACTTTCTGAATGCATCGCCTTCGATTTGTTATTAATGTGAAATGATGCACAAAAACTTTTAATTACTGACAATAAAAATACTGCTGTCATGTCACAGAGAGAGATACGGAAAGTTACTTCATAAGTGATTGTGTATCATCTGCTACAGTGTCATGATTCGAATCTACATATGTTATGGAGCTACCCACGAAAATTACCGAATTCCAGTATTCGTTATACTCGTATTTACACATCAGTATGTTTTCCCATTGAACCTGTAATATCCTTTACTTTTAGACCAGCACGAACGCACGCACGCACGAACGCGCACACACACACGCACGCACGCATACATACATACATACATACATACATACATACTGTCATGTTGCGCGCGTTCATACATATACGCGCGCATATACATATATGCTGTTCGTTCACGAAAAGTAGTCCGATGGAACAGTTAAAAATAACGGTAGCTGACGTCACAAACGGCCTAGCCGATTACAGCAGACTTCATTTCAGAACTGGTTTTTGGTGCAGACAAACATTCGCTGAAAACCAGTTCTGAAATGACGTCCTCCCCTCTGCTGTAATCGGCTAGGCCGTTTGTGATGTCAACTCCCGTTATTTCTAACGGTACCATCGGACTACTTTTCGTGAACGAACTATACGTGCATTTTCAGCATTGCATCTAAGCAATATTAGCTATATTTTTTAGGAAAATCAAGTATACGGGCATAAGCTCGAGGTCGGAATAGATGAAAAATGGGCAACTCCCTATATATATATAAAAAAAATTTAGGCGGATTTATCTATGCTTATTCTTTATGCATTCAAGATCAGAAAAGTCCACTGCAGAGCCAA
Source organism: Dysdera silvatica (assembly GCA_006491805.2). NCBI lineage: Eukaryota > Metazoa > Arthropoda > Arachnida > Araneae > Dysderidae > Dysdera > Dysdera silvatica. The sequence continues at coordinate 51,924,338 of QLNU02003225.1, read as the reverse complement.
ATTTTGCATGAACTTTTCATCCTTCACCGGGGCAAAATACTTTTTAAAACAACGAGAATATAAAAGATTATTTGGTTCGCTGAAATATTTCAAGAATCCGAAAAATCAAAAGAAATTCTTTGAAAAAGCAGTTATTCATGACAAGAGTATTTCCTAATGGCATGTATTGCTAACGAATGATCATATGCACTGATGATATGATCAGTGCATATGATCATTCGTTAGCATATGCATATGCACTGATGATAAAAATTGAAACCACTAAAGCAAATTATAACTTCTGTTTTCATTATCAATTCCAGGAGAGGCAACTTAACGTTAGTTCTGTTTCAGTACAGTGGATTGATGCTCAAGTTAAAATATTATTACAAAAATGGTCAATTCGTGTAAATTATTAAGCCTATTTACAAATATTATGTACTTTTCAATAGTAGAATATTGTCTCCATTAGTCAAGTTACTATTAGGGTTATTTTGGTACTAAACGAATGTAATGAAGAAACGTTACGAATAAATATAACGACAAATTTTGGTGATTTTTATAATTCATGCTCAACAAAAATAGTTTTCAAAGTTAAAATTCTGAAAGCAATGTGTGTCAGCTGGAATCAAAGGCAAAGGGAGATTTTAAGTACTACGCAAGCAATATTTTAACCATTTTATACCCCCCGGGCCCCCCAGCAAAAATTAACATTGGCTAACATAGGAAAATAAGCACAATAGCAAACAACCCTCACCTCCCCTAAAGGTGCTACCTAAACCAGAGTTATCTGCTGTAGCCAAATGCGTTAACCCAGCTCTTCAATATGGTTAGTAACTCCTATTAAATTTGAGAGCAAAAAGATTGAGCAATTTAGTAGCCAAATTAAAAAGTAGCCTTAACATACATAGCTTAAAATTAAATTTTTAAATAACACATAAAATTATCCATATGATCTTTTTCTTCTGAACGGCTATACATAAATCCATATGAGCTAGATGCGCTTTCCATAATTCAAATATCATTAATCACATATAAAAATCATTTGCTACGCTCATAGGCAATAAGTTAATAATTTTAGTATACAGGATGAATGCAGTCGTACAAGAGAAATGGAAAATATATCTATGAGGGTTGTAAATAAAGTAGTGGCAACATAGGCTGAAAGTCGCACAAGTTCGCGCATGCGCAAACAGGATATGGACACCGTTATGCGACCCTAGTGACGATGTGTGGAGAAAGAATAAATCAGTCTATCCAATCAGAAGGGGTAGTTGCTGTGCGGGATTGAAATGTAGAGCACCGTTTGTACCGCTCGAAAGCACATTTACAGAAGGTGATCAACGGTAGTGAATTAAAAACAAGGTGGCCCGTGGGAAAAATATGTGGGAATGTCATCACATATTACGTGAAGTCTGTATCAACAATAGTTAGTGTATAGGACGGTTGCGCGATGGGTCAAACCATTTGGTTTGAGGAAAGGAGGATACAACGGATTTACCCAGAACAAGTCTCCCAGCCGTTTCTGATCATCAGATAGAGATCGTGTGAGGGAGACATTGGAACACCCTCCATATTCACCTGCCATGAGTCCTCGTGACTTTGACCTGTTTTCTCAGTTGAAGGAACCCTTCAGGACATCCCGTTTCCTGACTTTGATTCCGTGCTCCATCGCTGCGATCAACAGAAACTATCTTGCTATCGACATCCAACAACTTCTCGACATTTGGTGAAAGGCACAAGACTTTATTCGTGATCATATTAAGGAAATGTAACGCAATTTGTCTTTTAACTTCAATGGAATTTGTGTACGAGCTACGTTGCCGCCATTTTATTTACACCCCTCTTATAATGTGCCCTCGTGTAAAAAACCTGACTACTGAATCAGATTCTAGATCAAAGCAAGCGTGGATACAGAAATCTTTCAAGGTGGGGAGGGGGGGGCGATTTGTTTCGAATTTCCATTTTTAGCCAAGTATCAGGTACTTCACATTTCATTTTCCATGTCCTAATCCCATCTCAATTGGCGGCGATCGTCCCATCTCCCCCTTGGATCCGCCAGTTAATCACAGATCAGTAAGTTGAAGGTTTAGAGATGGACCTAGGAAAAGATGTCTAGAATATATTAGTAAAGGCGGAACAAGCGCAACGTTTATCATAATCTGTGGTGTCAAGGAGAAGTTTGTTTGTTTGTTTTGGTTGTTTGGTTTGTTTGTTTTGTGGTTTTACGGCTCAAAGACTACAGTGGTCATGCTGCGCCGGGACCTACTGTTTTCCGAGGAATCCGAACCTCTTAAGGCCTAGGGAACCAAACCCCGGACTACAGTGAGCAGTGCGATCTTTATGAGATCTCTGAGTAAGCGTTCTTTTTGCACTGCTGGGAGTCGAACCCGGATTAGCCGCGCAATAGGAGAACGCGTTACCACACTGCGCCACCGCAGGGCCTCAAGGAGAAGAACACGAGTGAAAAAAGGAAGAGAGGGCAAAAAACAAAAAGATGAAGATGAGCATTTAGCCCAATTTTAAATCACGTAATCTTGAAAATATGACATTAACTACAAATAGCAAATAAAAGGAAAATATGTGACGTTAACTACAAATAGCAAATAAAAGGACATTGCTCTAAAAAAATAATTTTGGTTTTAATAATAATAATAATAATAATAATTTTATTTATTTCCTACATATGCAATCACAGCATGAAGCACTTTACATGTTACAACAAGTCCCCGAAAAGTAAAACAAGCCCGGACCTGATAATGTAACACCAATGTTAACACAACTAACTTCCCATATTATTAACGGCAAAGTATATGCTATAAAATATTCTTTTTTGCCACCCACGTATATGTAGCTCAAACTAGAATCTTTTTTATTTTTGGAGAAAGAGAGGCACCGTCCTCATCCTGGATTCGAAGCAGGCGTTGTTGAAATGCGTTTGTTCTTGCCCTCGTTCGTCTAGTAAGTCAAGACACCACGTTGAGCCCGCGGTGTCTTGACCTACTAGACGAACGAGGACAAGAACAAACGCATTTTTCTCCGTATATTTCCCCTGTGAAGGGTAATAATATCTTATAAAGCATATGCTAATTAAACTCAAACAATAAAACCATATTAATAAGAATAATAATCTTATAATAAACAAATATTTAACACACCAATTACGATTCTGAATTTTTGCTCTTTTTTTTTATAAATTTACCATGTTTAAATATTTAAAATTGCCTATGAGCGTTGGTGCTTGTACGTTCGTCACCCTATATGCATGAAATATGCATCCGAAAACTTTCTGAATCCTCATTGATAAATACGAGACCATCTTTGCTAGCACTGTATTCCCTCAGCAGCTTGAAGTCGATAAAATTCTGGTTTGATCGTACCTCTCTCACAATAAAGGCAGGAGAATCACGCTTTCTTGCCAGACGCAAGTGATTATTGGTTGTTCTTTTGGAAATCTCAAATGCTTGGCCACTAGCCAACCACTTCAACAGTTGTTGTATGGGAACAAATTGATCAATTCCCGATTTTTTTTCATCGTAATATAAAAAGCAGACCTTACTTCTATTTTCTGGCTCTGAGGCTTACTGAGTTCACTGCTTCAATAACTTATTTTTAATTGAACTGACAAAACGTTGGAACGCAATTTTGAAGGGAAAGAGAAACTTTTTAGTGGTTAATGAAAGCTCTGAAGGCTTGAAAATGGAGGATTATAATTCTGGGCTCTTTATATTACAGCAAGAGTTAATTTTTCTTTAGTCATTGTGTCCAAGTTATTATCAAATACTTGTTTTTTGTGATGTTCTGTTAGATCATTTTATTGTAAATAACTTATTTATATTTTATAAAATTAAGTGCTGTTATACGATTTATGTGCTTGTAAAAGTAAATGAGTTTTAACTGCTGGTTATAGAAGAAAGGGGTTTTAACGTTTTATTTGTCTAAAATGTGATAATCATTGAAAGAATTATATACAATAGTGTGAGAAGATTCGAACAATGCGTTATCCGATCTTTCAATTCCTAAATGTTGGCAGATTTTGTTTCATAAACTATATTTTTTAAATATCCCTAATAATAATAATAATAATAATAATAATAATAAGGGAGCTTGTGTCCTTAGTGGCCACTCAATGCTTCGTCTTCTACTAGTCCACTGTCCAGGGAAAGTGTCATTCAACAAATTACGACATGATGACATGATGACATGATGACAAATGACATGAAGCCCCATCCTACTAGAACCAAACTTTGTGAAATGCATCACCAACAACATTTTGAATCGCGAGAATTATCTCGTTGTTTAATAAATCGACGTGCTTGACAGATGTTAAATTATCATCGATAAAAAATGGCCCAATTATATGATTGCACATATTTCCAGCCCAAACGTTAACTTTTTCTGGATGTTACGTATTACAATCTCTCATCCAATGCGGATTTTCTTTCAGCTAAAATCTCATATTATCTAGGTTAAATTCTCCACTTAACTGAAATGTTGTTTCACCCGAGAACACGTCCAAAATAAAAATTCAGACCACCAGTTTTCAAAATTTAGCGATGATCAAGTTGCCCCTACTTTGGAGATATTAAGGTTTGAAGTTTTAGCCAATCAGACCAATTTGATCATACTTTTTAATGGAGAAACCACTTTACAACGAAATTCACTAAGCCCCGCCGAAGGTAGTAGAAAGTGACCACCATTGAAGGTATAAATAAATTTCCATTTCGTATGGCTTCAAATCCAATTTTTTCTGGAAACTGGAAGAGTATTATCAGATGTATATCTGTTACGTAAAGCAAGTACGCCTACCACAATTGGCAACTTTTTCTACTATGTGCACTACTTGTTTGGAGAAGACGTTTTATTTAGTTATTACATGAATACGTCAAACATTTTTCTGCTATAAGCAATATTATTTAAAATATAATTTTTGCTATAATTCACGACATCATATAGAATTAATCCATGAAGATGACCTCTACTTGTATTCATATAGGTGTCATTTAAATGTAACTTTATATTAATGTTACTTTGCCAATTTTAATATTAATGTTACTTTACAATTTTAATATTAATGTCACATGCTTGTGTGTGTTTGTTATGAGAATTAAAAAAAATTTTTTTTGCTAATTATTTTTACGCATCCATTTTTTGCATTAGTTACTGATACTTTGCGAAGAATGAAGTTCCGAAGGTTACCATACTAAGGTCACTGATTGTATGGCGTTATTTCTTTAGTATTGGCTGAGGAAGAAATATTTGCATGCATGTTTGCTTTCAAAGTAAAATTACCGAATGAACGATCGAAAACATTTATTCCATGCCTTTTCAAAACCAAGATTACTTCAATTCGTTTCAACCTCAGCCTAACAGGCGTTAACAAATGAAAACGGCATGAGATTGGATAATCTTTAAACCTTAATAACTCGAAAAATATGAATTTCTCAGCATTTTCGCATTAACATTTGTTTTTGCTTAGACTTTTGCAAGTAGTCGCGCTGTGCAGAGTATATGCGGTCTTGACGGAACACCCTGTATATACATATATATGAAACCATAAATTATTTAAAAGAAAAATCAAATACATACAATTAATAAAAACATTTGCTTACATTTTTAAAATTTTGAAACTTACTTCTTTTTCAGTCAAAATCTAAAATTATACACTCAGTGAAATCCAAATAACAAACCACAAGTCAACTAAAAATTTAAAGACGATGGCAATAAACAGCAATCAACATCTGAATTTCCAAAAAAATATAAAAACTTTAAGAATTTGGGAAAATGGAGATGTAAAAATACATTCGAAGGTGCCAATACTTCCTCAAGAGGATATTATAAGTTCTATGTAATATACAAGTGAAGTCAAATCACTATTCTGGTCTCACTGGTATTTAAGTATCAATTTTATTTTAACTTTAATTGCTTATTCAAGATTTCTACAAGAATTGTGAAGCATTCGCGT
>QLNU02003225.1:51896998-51918294 GCA_006491805.2 Dysdera silvatica | reverse complement strand
ATAATTAAATAATTAATAAGAAAATTAATTATAAGAATTGGATATTAAGTCCAATAAAGTATAGAAATATAGGTATTGAGAAAACAGAAGAATAATTATTGACCGCACAAAATTCATCAGAAAATAAAGCATTCGATGTATCATCATGATGAGCTCTTCATGATAAATAAATAAATTGATTGATGAAATTTATGATAAATAAATAAATGATAAATAAAAAATTAAAAAATAAATGGAAAATGAAACGCGAGAATTATTTTGGTGAGCATAAGAATAAGCTTATGAACGAGAAACATATGTCTAGATTGAATGAAAGATTAGAGTTAAAATATGTTTGTTATTTTTGATAACACTTGAGTATTCTATAAGTATGATTACACATGCAGGTGCATACATAAGATTAGTACCACAAGTAATACGGGCAAATCATATTTTTTTAATTTTTATGTCAATCTGTGTAACATGAAATGCAAATACGAATCATCAAAGTATTTCATCAAAATACTTAGGGTACAAGATTACAAGCAAGTATTTTGCTTCTTTTCTGCTCTAAGAATGAAGATATTTTGCCTGGCATTAACTTTGTTTTTTTATTAAAGATACCAAATATATACATATATGCCAAAAAATTCTGCTATTCGTTTGAATTTGTAACTTTGAGCAAAACATTTCCATCTGATAATGTTTACACTTATGCAAAATCAATTCCAAAACCCATGCATTGGAAGGGAAGAAAGAAATGAAGGCGTTTACATCATGCCATCTTAAACGAAGTTGAAAACTAACTGACTAACTAACCTTCAGAGGATTTGGTCCAGAAAGTCAGCAGTGGTTACTGCTGACTTTCTGGACTTTCTGGACTTTCTGGATTTGACTTCATCAAATTTTTCAAAAAGCCAATTCCTTGGACCATAGAGAATCTTCATTTAATCCTACGATTACATTAAAAAAAGTAATTTAAATTTTATTTCCCGGAAGAAGGAGGCAAATAACAAAAAACAGGTCGAGGGAAAGAAAAGAAAGCTATTTGTTTGGAGTCTCTGCCGCGGACGTTAATTTGTTTTATGAAAATATTTTCCGGTTTAATTTCAGTTGGAATAATTTGGAAAATTAGAGGGAAATGAGACGGGGAGATGAAAAAAGGATTTCCTAAAGTTAACCTTCCTTTATACTCCTTCAGTTTCACAGATTTTAAAAACTAGATTTCGTTTTGACTTGCTATGATGTATTATAACTTAAAAACATGTAAGTAAGTGGAAGTAAAGATGGTGTGACTATTATATTAGAAAGCTGGGGGGAATTGTCTGCGTAGACTCTAAAATCAAAAGAAATATTGGAGTCGAACCCTCGGCCAAAAGGCATTTCCATTGCGTTTAGGATATCTTCCTTTGACTTGGCAGATGAAAGGAAAAAGCGCAAATAGCTTCAGCTTATGCTTGAGAAATGAGAAAGGATTATAGGTGTGAAGGAGGTGTAGTATGACAAAAACATTCCAATAGAAAGCGCCGAAACATCCAATTGACCCGAAGTTCTAACGATATCCTTTGGTAGCGTGTTCCAACACGTTGTTTAAATTGACGACCTAAATCTACGACCGGCTTGCGTGTTTGCATCCGATAGCGAAAATTTTTATCTTCTGAATGGTCCATTCGTGTGTAGGATGTTATAAGTTTTTGAAGGAGTGAAAATGAAATTATAACCCAGCATTTCTCTCCTCTCTCTCTCTCTCTCTCTCTCTCTCCTCACACTTTATTCGCTCACAGACAACTTTTTAAATCATTTTATTTACAGCCATCCACAAAGAAGTGGAGTCTGTGAACCATGCGCAGGAAAGAATAGACCACATCGTTCGACACTTAGCATCTTTTAGCTTGCAATTCTGCAATATAATATTAGGTCCATTGTTTACTGCCAATTATAAGTCATAAAATGATGTTTCGTGTGTGTCACTATAAAGACTTTAAAGGTATGCAAATTCTGATTGTGCATATAAATTTCTTAATCATCCGCGATGAGGTCACATTTAGAGATTTTTTTTCATTAAAATTTTACTCTTCGCGGACTGACATGTTTCCAAGCTGTGATTTAAATACATTATTTAATTATTTTTCCTTTTAAAATTTCTTAAATATCCCACATGCCACACAGTGCGAAATACTTGTGCAAACGGATAAGATTTTTGTCTTATCAAGGTACAGTTCGCATAGATTCAATTTTCATAGATTTACTTAATTCCAAAAAATTGGGTTTTTTTTATGATGATACTGATGATTTGGGGATGATCTTTCAGGGGTGTGCTTTTACCTTATTTGACGAAATAATTTCTTAAAAAATTATAATTTTTTGTCATGGATAACAACAAAATGAGATTTTATTTTCTGTATATTAAAGTGTCATTCTACGTTTTAAGACTGAGGATTTATGTAAAGAAATAACACATCTATTTTTTCATTTAATTAAACCCACGTGAAATTTAACGTTATTTCGTTAAGTTTAAAACAATAAATGACATAAATTGCAACAAGCATAAAATTTTGTATTTTGCACATAATGATAAGTTAAATGAAACGTTAACTTTTAATTCGAAATATTTAGATTTTTCTTATAATTGCGATTTTTGAATTTACAAGTAACTTACCATGTCCTATAATTTAAATTCATATTAAAAATTGGAAGCACTGTTATAAACAAAATTAAAGAAATTCTAATGAACATCGCATAATATTAAATAATTCATAAAACCGTTACTTACATTGAAACCTGAATGATGATATAATAAGAAATGATCATATACATGATGACATTATATTGAATGATGAGTGAGTTATATCTTATGTACACAAGAAGGGAAAGAATAATACTCCGTAAAAAATGTGCATGATATAATCAATATATTTAGTTACGTTTAAGCAATCCTCACATAGTCAAAACTTCACAAAGATTTAGTGAAGTCACGTCACTTTAATTGCAGTCTTGCCATACTATTATTCCATTAAAATTCTGAAAAAAGTAAATTAATTCTTTACCCATGAAGATTTACTTCTGATAATACATTTTCCCCAGTTCCCATTCCAGTCATTCAAATCTCAATTACCCTTGAGAAACTACATACAAAATGAAGTAGAAGAGAGAGATGTAAAACAAGAGAATCTCTTGAGAGTTCTGGGCCGACTTTGTCTTCCGGCTAAATTAAAATATTTCTCGCATCAGGCTGATTAAGGGCGAAAAACTTTAAAATGTCTTTCCGTCAAAAGACTCAATAGAGCGAAGGCAGCCTTGCTTTAATATGTCCTATCTTTGTTCTCTTCAACGACGTGACTCAAAAACTTAAGACCGCGATGTCTAAAAGGAAAAGCCACAGTTCACGGTTTCAGCTTTTCCGGAGCAAAACCCTGAGGACCTTTGCTATTTTTTCGTTCTCTTATCCAGCTTTCGATAGCGAAATTATTTGAAGATCTTGTAATTTTCAGGTCGGAAAAAAAGAAGAGAAAGATGTAAATTTCTAGAGATGTTTTATAATTAGAAAGTGTCGGTTTTGACCAAATCTATGAATTCTATTATTTCGAAGAAGAAACAATGGAATAAAATAAGAAATGATTAAATATGTCTAGAGAAATGATATTTTAAGGTGTGGACATGAAATGTTCAGAACATTTTGTATTGAATTTCTTCCTACATCTCTGTGTCTGAGTGTGTTAAAGCATTTTTGTAGGACGAAGATTGTGTCAGACCCATCTGGAATAAATTTGTAAATTCTTACTCCTTATGCTGCCTGCATTCCTATTTCTATTTCTTAATCTGAAAATAAAATTAAAGGACTTTTTTAAATTGAAAAAAAATTTTCTATTATTACAAAATCACTCAAGTTACATCGCTCCGTAATGTAAATGATTGCGTTGAACTTTATTCATTTTCCTCTTATTTCCTTAATGGTCCCTTTCATTAAGAGAGTCAAAAGATAGATTTTTAACATAGAAGGAATAAAGTGAAAAACGAAACCCTATCAGATGTGTATTCAAATTTTTTGCATTGATAAGAACGCAGACCGTTAGTCTTTGGTCCTTATTTTGCAAAGGTACAGCACTTATATTTTTCAAATTCAATTTACTCAATATTTTATAGACTAACACCGTTTTCAGGACCTTAATCTTGACGTATTGAAAGAGCAGTCTTGACGTACAAAAGTTAAAGATAACCAAAAAGAAAATGGAGAGGTGCATGCTTGGAATAACTAGGAGAGATCGAAAAAGAAACACTTGGGTGAGAGAGCAAACTAGAGTAGAGGACATCATTGTTAAAGTAAAAGGGCTGAAATGGCGATGGGCTGGGCATATTGCAAGAAGAACTGATCAACGATGGACAACAGAAATTCTGAACTGGATTCCAAGAGACCACCGAAGACCTAGAAAACGTCCTCAAACTAGATGGGTAGATGAAATAAGAAAACAGGTTGGGGTGACTTGGAAGCGAATTGCTCAGGATAGACTTGTGTGGAAAGCATTTGGAGAGACCTTCATCCAGCAGTGGATAGATAATGGTTGAATATGATGATGATGATATATATAAATGTTGCATATAATATTTAATATATTTCACACATTGGTATCCAATTTCCACACGATTAGCTAAATAATTGCATAACTTCATAGAATTTTTAAAAGATTATGCAGAAATGAGTTCCGCTTTTAAGTAAAAGATGTAAGTAGTTAATGCTAAAAATATTATCCATTTCATATACAAAACTATTAGATTGCAAATATCCATATTTTTAATATAAAAATAAATAGAATTTGTCATTAAATGTTTTGGAGATAGTTATGTTCATGTTCTAGCTTGAGATAGAGCAACTGTAATGTTAACATACAGCTTCAAATTTTTCAGCCTCACAGTTTTATACATATACCGATAGCAAATCTTATTGAATGTTTCAGTGGTTTTATCTACCTAAGCATTTTAAAACTGAAATACCGTTTAAACTTCCCTCAACACTCTCATATTGTTATTTCCGATACAAATTATTTATCTCGTTCATTTCAATTCCAAATTGGCGTGTATTTATATTTTGTGCGTGAAGATTTGTTTCATTATCTATAAGAATCATAAATATGCAACACAAAATTGGAAATCCTTCATTCCTACAATTTAAGATTTGTAACTTCACGCAAGAAATTTGATTTCAGTGGTATTGACTCCAACACGAAATCAATTCCAAAAATAGATTAAAGTAAAATAAGAAAAGCAAAATAATATAGAACAGAAAAAAAAATGTTTAAAAAGCAAGGAAAAAAAAAGAAATAGTTCCCATTATCCACGTCATCCTAATCAAAGTTGCAAACTCACTGTCCTCTGGAAAATTTGGTCGGAAAAGAAAAAAGCAACCAGTTTGACTTTTTCAGATAACTCAGAAATCCAATCCCCAGAGCTGAAGAGAACAACTATAATTTACAAAACCTCTATTTAGTCATACGGCTGCATTATAAATGTAATTCAAATTTAATTTCCTGAAAAAAAAAAGAAGCAAATAACAAAAACCAGGAGGTCACAAGCAAGAAAAGAAAAATATTTATTTAGTTTATCTGCCACGAATATTAATTTGTTTTATGAAAACATTTTCAGATTTATTCTCGGTTTTCATAATTTTGAAGATTAGGGAGAAAAAAAACGTGAAAACAAAGAAGGGATTTCCTAAATTTGATCTTTCCCTTCATACTTTATCACCAATTTTATGAACTATGTGTAGTATTTATTTGCAATGAACCCATAACTTATATAAATTGCAAATAAGTGTAGAAATAAGATATCTGTCTCATCTCTCTCTCTCTCTCTCTCCTTTTTATGAAAAATTTGGGGAAAATCGTCTGCTTAAACTCGAATATCAACAGGAATTTTGGTGTTAAGCCCTTGGCCAAAAGGCCCTTTTCCATCTCTTTTAGAATAATCTTCCTTTGAACTTCGAAGATGAAAGGGAAAAAGCCCAAATATTCTTCAGAATATACTTAGAGAAGAGAAGAAAATCATTGCACGTGGGCGAAGAGAGTGTCGTGTGGCAAAATCTTTTCAACAGAACGATTCAAAACACCCAATTTACCTCTAAGTCCTAATGATATCCGTTGGTATGCTGTTCAAAAAAGGATTTTAAATCGACGACCTTGCTTTGCACTTTGTATCCAATGGCCCGATATTTTATCTTGTAGGCATACTCATTCTTGTATAACGATGTCAGAATGTGCTCAAGAAGTAAAGATGAAAGAGTAGCCAACTCATACACACCGTGTGCTTTTCAAACTTTAGCTACACATGGACCAATTTTCGACATAACATATATTTACTGTCCACTGGTAGAGAGCAGAATCGGTGACACATCTGCAAAAGAAAATTCAAAATTGTATTATTCGAAACTAAATTTTGCAACTTTGATATGACGCTCTAGAAGTCACAATCAATTAAACGTTAAATAACGATATTCCGGGCGTCTTTATTAGAACATTGAAAGCATTGGGCATATGATTTCTATGTCCCCACATCCATTACTTCTTTATATGCGGGGATGTCACTTTTAGAGGATTTATTGTCCCATTGTAAATTTATACTCGTCGCGGACATAAATATTTCCGAGCTTTGATTTACATACATTATTTTTGCTTTTAAAATTTCTTGAAGGTCTTACGTGTTTGTACTCGTGGGCGGATTTACCATTTTACCGCCCCTAAACTACTTTTTCCTACCCGTTGCCCCCTCCCCAGTCAGTGCTAAGAACATAAAAATTGTTGTATTCAGTATAGGCCAAAAGCTTTTGAATTAACAGTCAATGCGTTGAAAAACAAACTCATAAATTGAAACATAAACATTAAACAATATTAACTTATATTGAAGCATTATTCCTTTTTGGTGTATAATAAATCAAATTCAATTTTATTGAAATAAATTTTAATTTTAGTAAAAAGTAAAAGCCTATAGAACACTGGTATTTAAATGGAAAGCATGACGTCTAGCTTTCTTCTCGGCAAAACATCTGATTATATATATATATCATCGCATGAGAGGTTTTTGTTATATCATACCAATACACAAAATTTTTATTCTATTTATTCCTATTCCCATTGGGAAATATGATATTGATAGTTCTCTGTGAGAAACGATGCTGTTTTCTGTTAGGTTCCTTATTCTATGGTTGTGGAATTAATAAAGATTGAACTTGAAAATTTTTCTCTTCATTCCGACAAATATGTTTTGCTAAAATGATGCCGAACGGATGCTGTTTTCTGTTAGGTTCCTTTTCTATGGTTGTCAATTCATATAGATTAAACTTGGAAAAATTTCACTCGATTCCGACAAATACGTTTTGCTAAAATGTTGCTGAAAGGATGCTGTTTTCTGTTAGGTTCCTTATTCTATGGTTGTGCAATTCATATAGATTGAACTTGAAAAATATTCGCTCGATTCCGACAAATATGTTTTGCTAAAATGATACCGAAGGCATGCTGTTTTCTGTTAGGTTCCTTTTTCTATGGTTGTGGAATTCATATAGATTAAACTTGGAAAAATTGTCACTCGATTCCGACAAATACGTTTTGCTAAAATGTTGCTGATGGAATGCTGTTTTCTGGTGTTTTTGTTCAGTTGCTTTTGATCAGCCATTTCAATGTGATGGCATTTCTAGGATGACGAAAGGACTTTTAGTTTATGTATAGTTAAGTACCATTGTCTTCATGAAGGCTTTAGTTTCTTGAATGAAACCATACGTAATTTCTATTTTTGGAATATTTGTTAAAACTCAAGTGCAATTTAAAATACCTTTTAAGTGTAAGGAAGTAAATGTCAATTATTCGAAGAAATATAAAATTTTGTATTTCATACCCAATTATAAACTTCGTGATACATTAATTTTTGAATTTGAATATTTATATCTTTCTATACCTAGGATTTTCGCATTTATAAAAACTTTTCATAGCTTACACTTTATCTGCATAACGGTACATTACATGATAATATACCTTAAACCTGATAATGTACGCCAATATGGAAACTGAAATATATATTTTAAAACATTTAGTTCCTGAAATCTTTATTTACAATGGAAAAATAGTTCATGTGTTATCGCTTCTAAATTATTTCACTAAAATAGGAACCTTACGATAAAATACGTAATTTAGGAAGAAGTGGAATGTTGATATAAAATAAAATAATAATATATTTATTATTATTTCCTCCACTACATCTCTTATTTCATCTATTCAAGTCTCATTTACCCTTCAGAAACTAAGTACAAACTGAAGTGGAGATAGAGAGCCAGAAAGAAAGATAATTAACAAAAACAAGTGGGTTTGCTGAGACTGCAAGGCCTGTTTTGTTTTCCAGCCAAATTAAAATATTTCTTGCATTAGGCTGATTAAGGACGAAAAACTTTAAAATGTCTTTACATCACAAGGCTCAATGGAGAGAAGGCAACCGTGCGTTAAATGTCCCCTTTGACAACATGACTCATAAGTTCGGGACCGCAACGTCTAACAGAAAAATCATGGTTTGCGATTTCAATTTCGCCAGGAACGCTTGAGGATCTTTGCTATTTTTTCATTATCTTATTCAGCTTTCCATAGCAAAACTATTTGAAGATCCTCTAATTTTCGGACGGGGAAAGGGAAACAAAAATAAGAGAAAAATAAGTGGATTTTAAGAGAAAAAGTTTCATAATTGAAAAATTGTCTTTGTCAACCATCATCGTCGTTTTATCAATGAATTCAATATTTCTGGGAAAGTAAACAATGGACAAAATGGAATAAAGCAAGAAATGGTTAGCTATAGCTACAGGAATAATACTGTAATGATAGAACAATGAATTCATCAAGCGTTCTGTAATGAATTCACCCCAAATACGTGTATCACATTTTTTAAAACAAGTTTGTGCAATGAAGTTTATGTTTAGTTCATCCTGGCTTCAGTTTCATATTTTTGGGATTTCTGTTGTAATTTTCCTCATAGTTTTTAACGTAAAGATGAAATGTGAATATATATTTTGGAAATTCTAAGTGAAATTTATTAGCACTTTAAAATCACCGAATTTGTAGTTCACTCTAATGCAAATAGTTGAAGTATTCCTCACGTTGCGCATATCTTAAGCTTTGTTGTAACTACGAGTACATTACTTTTCATCGTTCGGGTGTTTTTTTTTCGTATTTCATTAAAAGTATCTTCCATTAAGAGAAGTGAGCACTAGCTTTATTCTAAAGATTTTAAGAAATGAAAAAAGTGTTGCATCTCTGGATGTATATTTAGACTTTTTTATTTTTATAAATGCACGTACTGCTGATCTTTGGTCATTATTTTGAAAGAGAATATGACTTTTATTTTTAAACATTTATCCTGCTTTTTAAGCATAGTGAAGTCTCCATGTATCGAAGTCGATAATTGGGAAAGAAACTTCGATCGATCGATTGATCGAAGTTTCTTTCCCAATGATTGATTCATGGATGAGACGAGACGAGACGAGACAGACGACACGAACGCAGACGAACAGACAGACAGACAGACAGATAGACAGACAGACAGACAGATAGATAGATAGATAGATAGATAGATAGATAGATAGATATAGTGATAGATAGACAGACAGACAGATAGATAGATAGATAGATAGATAGATAGATAGATAGATAGATAGATAGATAGATAGATAGATAGATAGATAGATAGATAGATAGATAGATAGATAGATAGATAGATAGATAGATAGATAGATAGATAGATAGATAGATAGATAGATAGATATGCAACAATAACAAATATTATCTAAATTTCAAATGCTCCACCATGATAACGCACCTGCACACTTGTACACTTGTGACTCGTGCTTCACCATGATAACGCACCTACACACCCGTTACACTTTATCCGTAAATTTTTGTCCAAACAAAAGATGATTATCATCCCGCAGACTCCCTACTCTGCAGATTTGGAACCTTCGGACTTTTTTCCCCCAAAGTTCTTTCATTTCCGAAATGTAAATTATCACCAAACAAAAAAATACTGGTTCACTCTGCCGCTTATAAAACAGTGGCAAAATATAACGTGGCGTTCTCAAGAAAAGATCAAGCTCGATAATTAATGTTTCAGCGCTCTAATTTCAAAGTTCTGTTTCTTTTTGGGCAGACTTCGTATATATATGAGATTGCAACTTACCATTCGAGTACGGTTATGACATCCCGCTGATGGTAACATTCTGGCGAAGTATGTTCGTAAACTATCACCAACGGACTGGTTCCACTTTCTGCTACAGTGCACTGATACTTGGGTCGGGACCCAATCCCAGACTGTCTAGACTTCGCATCGGGCACACAGGCTTCTCTCATCATCTTTTAAAGGGAGAAGGCGCCCCGATGTGTGCCACATGTGGTGAAGCATTAAATGTTTCACATATTTTATGTATGTGTCCCATCTTAAGCAGCATCCTTCACTAACTTTTAATCAAAATAACTTCATCCTACGTGATATTTTAGGTGATACTTTTAGTCATGAACTCATTTTTAACTTTTTATCTAATATTGACTTCTCCCTTTTCATATGATTTGTTTTTATTGTCTCATTTGTGACATTTAATGCATTGCTTTCACTAGCTTTTTACCATCTTAGTTTTAATTTATTCTTATTTTAAATTTGCATGTATTGTTTCACCTTGTTTGGCGCAGAATGATCCTCGCTGTCCTTGCGCCATAAATGTTCAATCGACCAACCAAACCTAGACTTTGCAAAGGAAGAAAGTCCGTAGGGTTATATTCCCTTTTGTTGACTTCCTTTGATTTATGTTAGTTATTGTAATTGCCTGATTTGTGATATAATTGTAATTTAATTTGTTTAACCGGTTCAAGCTTGTGCATTAAATATTTGTAATTGGGACTTTCTGGATTAACTGGAGTTATCATGATAAGGAGTTGCAATTATGGTATGAATTGTCATTGAAGATATGTTCTAACATTAGATGATTGTTTGTAAGTAAGTTACAGACAAGATTAGTCATTAGTACGAGATCACATAGCCTTGGTGCACATAGCTGTTCCGTAGAGCTGATGGGAGGAATGAACCGATTCGTTTTCAATGCTAAAAGTTCTATGACGAATAGCTTCGTTACCTAACCTGTGTTAAATACTGTGTGAAGATTCCTGTTCAACCTCTGTGTCTGGATCCAAGATCCGGGTCATTGCATTTAGCATTATTATTTAATTTTGACCTTGTTGAGTCGTGATATTATTATTGTGGTTAGAAGCTAAGGATTGTCAAGGTTGTCAAGTCAAGGTGCCTTGTCTCGTGGATCTAGTGTCTAGGGGTGGACCAGCGTAACGGGACCGCTGACCCTGATGATTCGACTTAGGGAAGTTTCACTCGTGTGTTTACAAAGTTGTGTTCGCATCGTTCAATAACCAATTTACTGAATGAATCTGTTCGCGCATCATTCAATAACCAAGTTACTGAATGAGTCTATTCGCGCGTCGCACAATGACCGAGTTATTGAAAAAGCCTGTTCGCAAATCGTACAATGACCGAGTTACTGAACGAGCCTGTTCACGAGTCGTTCAATGATCGAGTTACTGAGCGAGTCTATTCGCACACCTTTCCATGGTCGAGTTACTGAACGAGTCTTTTCGCGCATCATTTAATGACCAGGTTACTAAACTAGTCTGTTCATTTATGATAAATGGGCAAGATCATTCATTTATTTATTCAGTAAACGATTCCGAACACCTGTAAATTATTCAAGGGAATTGGATTTCAAATTTAGGGACTCGAACTATAGCTTCTTTGAACCACATGTTTTAAATTAAGATATTATTTTCCTTCCTAGTGTTACCACAATTTCCACGGAGGTGATAGTTAACTCATCGCGAAGCTTCAAAAAAAAGGCTTTCATGTTTAGTATCGAAAGCTATACATGTAGCTAAAAGCTGAGGTCTCACGCTGTATAAAGAAGTAAGGTTTAAATTTTTGTAAATGGATTCCCGCAGACAGGGCCTTGTCAATTCTGGTCCAGTTGGCTGGACGCTTGACTACAACCAAGGTTCCGCTAGTTCAAGCCCAGTCTGAAACGAGCCTTTTTCTTCTTTACAATCGTCGCCATAAAAACTGCCTGTTGAGGCTCCGCTTATTAAAGCAATCGTGATTAATTTCCAAGATCCGATTAACCAATAGGCTAGTTAGGCTGTAGCCAAGGTCGCGAGGTTTTAAGGGGCGCAACAGTTTGAAAAAAGGAGCATGAACCAAGAACTCAAAATGTAAGAAAATGAGAAAAAAAATTACAGAATTAAAAAAATGCTATCTTAAGTAATCGGACACTTGATCAGGGTAATTATTATATATAATTAATAACTATTCTGAAATAAATTAAAACTTTTTATATGTTTAATGCAAGGTTGTCAGAAGGTGGATGGGCATTGGACCCTTCTGACGGCTCTGCGTTTTACTGAGATATTTCCTGAAGTATAGGTTCATTTAGTCGCATTTTTGAAAAACAACCAGTAACCAGAAATCAATAAAATTGCAAGAGCAATGGACTTCTCTTAGTTTTAAAGTTGACCTAAATGCTTTTTCACACACTTTGAAACAGTAAAAGACTCACCACCAAAGGAGTAGCCAGGGGGGTTGGAGGTTCAATGAAATTTTGTATATTTAACATAGGAATATATGAGTTGTAGCTCTGTAACCCCTCCCATTAAGCCTATAACCCCCTTTATGAACTTTCTACCAACGCCACTGTTCACCATTGCAGTTGGTGACCGCCATAGTTAGAAACTGCGCAAACCAATTTTTACGGGAAAATAAATTCTATGCTACGAGTTTTTAACATCATCAGAAGATTTTTGGCTTCAGATGGATTAGTTGCCTTCTGGCTGCTGGTTGTCTTAAGCCAACTAATCCATCTGAAGCCAAATATCTTCTGATGATGTTAAAAACACGTAAAATAGAATCTATTTTCTCGAATGATGTAAAAATTTTTCAGTTTTCTAACTATGGCTGTCACCAACTGCAGTGGTGAACAGTGACTTTGGCAGAAAGTTCAAAAGGGGGATTATAGGCTTAATGGGAGGGGTTACAGAGCTACAACTCATATATTCCTATGTTAAATATACAAAATTTCATTGCGATAAGGATGTCACAACCCTCAAACTCCCCTGGCTGCTCCTCTGGTGGTAAAAGTCTTTTACTGTTTGAAAGTGAGTGAAAAATCATTTACGGTCAACTTTGAAACCAAAAGAATTCTATTACTCTTGAATTTTATTCATTGAGAGCAACTTCTGGAACAGTTTGGTTTTCAATGAAATAGTGAAAAAGTTTGCTGATTCTAAAACAAGAAAAGAAAACAATGTAAATTAGAATGTCAATACTGAACACGTTATTCACGATTTGCAATAAAGAAGAAATTTAATGTAAAGTTATTTTTTTTCAGAAGCCTATATGTCGCCACCGTATAACAAGTTACTAAACAGCAAGTTTTACATGTGGCAAACAAATGAAAGAAACTACTGAACGGCAAATTTTCTTAATACGTTTATCACGTTATATTTTTATTTATGAGGAGTATTTAAATAAAACGTGCTTATACAGGAATGTAGCCAGGACTTTATTTCGGAAGGTGCTGGACAATTCTTGGTGCCTCAATGGATCGTTGTCTTTTCATTGTTAACCTTTTCATTTGGGAGTGGCTGTAGCACCTTTCTCGCCCAAACACGCTTAGCTGTAATTTATTTCGTACTAAATTAAATTCAATAAACGCTTACAAACTCTTGTTCTATAGAAATCCAATCAATCAGTCAATCAGTCGTACTGAATTTGGGAAAAAAGTGACATATTTAAGTCATAGAGGTTATGAAATACTACTAATGGTAATGCATAAGAGATATGGGGGCGCTACAAACATATTAGTCTAGAGCAGCCAAGACCCTTAATCGGGTTTTGCCAATTACCAGTCACTTTCGTCAGAATTTTACGGACACTAGTAAGAAAAATAATTCCAAATTTGTAATATAAGGGCATAAGTCAAAGAGTTCTCGTTTGGGCTAAAGAACAAGGGTACAGAAATTTAATATGACTGATGAACTAACATGTGAATATAAGCTTCAAACCTAAAATTCCATGCTTGTATTTTATGCAGTAATGCTTATATTAAAAATGTAAACAAATCCACATAGTAGAGAGGTAAGCGTAAACAATTTAATAAAGCGTTTTAAGGTTCATTTTAAATTACTATATATTCGTAATTTCGCAGATGACATGATTCGTAACATGATGACATGATTCGTAATTTCGCAGTAACATGATCTTATTGACTAAATTTTAACAAATGTAGAAAACAATGACAACAGAAAGGCTAATATATTTGATTGGTAAAATAAATTCACCCGATGAATTACAAATTAATTTTATACCGCAGAATTTAAGTGAAATTTTAAAAATATTTTGGGTGCAACAACAACCATATTTCTTGATCATCGTTTCGACCTCAATTTTAAGAAGTATAGCCGAAGAATCCAAAAATTATTAACTTTTAAAGCAGGCCATCAAAGACGAAGTTTAAACCAAAAAAGAAAACCTTTGTCGGATCCGACAAACGGAAAAGTTCTAAGATTCAGTTGCATTACGTTTCCCCCGTTCGAAGTATGTCCGGCTCGAAAGGGTCTAAGGGCACAATTTTATTTCCTTGAATCACGTAAAACTCTGACCTGGGCAGATAGTGATTTGAACGACGCGACTG
Organism: Dysdera silvatica; assembly: GCA_006491805.2. Taxonomy (NCBI): domain Eukaryota; kingdom Metazoa; phylum Arthropoda; class Arachnida; order Araneae; family Dysderidae; genus Dysdera; species Dysdera silvatica. Next base: position 51,903,557 of record QLNU02003225.1, on the reverse strand, counting down.
TATCTTCTTTTAAGTTCGGCTTTTTCTTCCTATTGCTTTACCTGACTGCAGGTTGACTTCTTAAAAAATTATTTTTTTCATAAACCTTTCCCCACGATTGCTTTATTGATTATTGGATGTCTTTCTTTTCATGGAAAAAACATTTTCAAATTACATTTTTAACCTTTGACGGACTCTTCTGCTGACCATCATACGAAAAGAGGAAGACTGCTTTCTAAGAAAAGAAAATTGCTGCTTTCCAAAAACTTAAGTTAAAATATAATTGAAGGTTAATTTTTAGCCTTATTCTTACCTTTATATGTTATTGAAGCAGTACTTTTATATTTTGCACATCTACACAGAAGAATAAAAAACAGTACCCCTTTTTTTCAGTATATAATATTCAGTATACAATTATATAGATATAAGCGTTGCATATTTCATTTTTACGTTCCTTGCCAAGGGGTATGATTTTGGGTTTTTTTAACAAACTATTCAGACATAATGATAGCAAATTTTAACAACACATTAACAAAGGAAAATATTTCTATTTGACATATTCACGTCCTTGAAATAATTTGACGACAACACTGCGCGCTATTAAAATTATTGATAAGGCAACAAATTAACACTGTTTAATAATAAATTAAATCGTTTGCAGCTGTTTCAATAGCCCTGAGCTATTTTCGTCAGAACGACCAACGATAACACAACGTTTGCTCTAACCCATGTGCTTGATTGATTTTTACCGTTCATTTCATTATACCTGTAACCGCCGTTTGTAACACAGGTTTGTCATTACACGTTGTTTTATCATTGGCCATTCTGATGAAAATAGTCCAAGGCTACGGAAACAGCTATAAATGATTTAACTTTTTATTAATTTAAATAATATTAATTGTAACAGATCATGGTTGGATTGTTAAAAACATATCCAACCATGCCATGTATTTTACTGCATTTACTTAGGGAAATTACTAGGACCTAGATGACGTCATCATGACATTGTAATGCTATGTGCATGTTAATGTTCAGCTTTATTTAAACTTGATAGAAGTATGTATTAGGCACGGACTAACTAAGCACTAGGCTTATAATAACTAGTAAAACTTGACACTGGTCGGAATATATGAAATACAAATGAAGAATGTGAAAGATATTTACCGTCTGCAAAAATATTCGCAACGTTTCGAGAACTACTGTTCCCTTTATCAAGCGAAAGTTTCAAAGAAGTGTTTCCAAGGTTCGGTATTTATACCCCAACTTTACTTTTCCCCAAAGCTATCTCCCACTCGGGTTTTTCCCCCTGCCTGAATCTGGATTTTCTAAGAACTGTTCCCCACTTGGTAATCCCTCCCCCCACCTCCGTCTGAAACTGATTTTCCCCATCTCCTAGCAAAAATGCGGTAAGGTTCGGGCATCGATTTTGCGATGTTCATCGCCTTACTACGTATTCGGAAAGTCTCCCAGGACGCCAGAAAAAGTCTACAGTAGCGAGAAATTACATTTTTATGAACTTTTGTACCTTTCCAATCAGGAACATGACCTCTCTCCCAGGCGTGTTCTGCCAGAAGATTAGTTATCACACCTTTCACCACAGAACGATGATGTTCTTTTGTACGTGTACAAACATTTCTTTCATTACTCGATCTTCCATTAGTAATTAGGTCTTTTGTTAGTAAAAGTGAAATGTAAAAAGTAAAAGTGAAATCCAATGGATGAATTGACTGGAACAATTTACCAGATACCCTGCAAAGACTGCGAAAAAGTATACACTGGCGAGACGGGAAGAACTGTTTGTACACTTAAAAATGAACATCATCGTGCTGTGGAGAAAGGTGAGATGACTAATCTTCTGGCAGAACATGCCTGGGAGAAAGGTCATGTTCCTGATTGGAAAAGTACAAAAGTTCTTCATAAAAATGTAACTTCTCGCTATTGTAGACTTTTTCTGGAGTCTTGGGAGACTTTTCGAATGCGAAGTAAGGCGATGAACATCGCAAAATCGATGCCTGAACCTTACCGCATTTTTGCTAGGAGATGACGAAAACCGGATTCAGACAAAGGGGACGGGTATTACCGAGTGCGGGACAGTTCTTAGAAAATCCAGATTCAGGCAGTGTGTGTGTGGAGGGGGGGGGACCCGACTGAGGGATAGTTTTGGGGAAAACCAAAGTTGGGGTATAAATACCGAACACCTACACTTCCTTGACACTTTCGCTTGATGAAGGGAACAGTAGTTCTCGAAACGTTGCGAATATTTTTGCAGATGGTAAATGTCTTTTACCTTCTTCATTTGTATTTCGTATATTCCGACCAGTGTCAAATTTTACTAGTTATGGTAAGCCCTGGTTAACCTTTGTACATCGTTGTAAGCACTAGTCACTGACTGACTTCGGACTAACTAGGCACTAGTCACTGGCAACGGGCAGCAGTGCGACTAGAGGCCAAGAATTGCACTGTGAGGTTGTCAACTGGCCACGGGGCCATGATGGAGAGTAGGGTCTACGATGTTTTAGCCATATTTGCTTGTCAATTACCCGACGCCAATGGATGTTACCTGCGCTTAAGTTCCTGTATAAGAGGCTTGGTAGCTACGAATGTATCGATTGACCGATGGTAACAGAGGACTGCGACTTGGGTTTGAGGACGATGACTCAACTTGTGCAAGGTTGTTATCTAGAATTGTTCAATTCTCTTATTGAAATTCGTGTAGCGGCCGGTTGCACCCATTCAGCGAACAGTTACCGAACTTACATCGTGAATTCATCGGATGCAGCGTTGGCATGGACATCAACTGGGCGTTGGATGATGTATTTGTATTTTTATTAGTATAAATGAGGTTATTAATGTATATTATTTGAGTTCTTGTTATTAAGTATTAATAAGAATTGCGCTTGGAATAATAGTAGAATTAATTGCGTAAATTACGGTTACGTAATTATTAAAGTTAATGAACTAGTAATAGGAAGCTTGTTAACCCCTTAAGAGAGTAAAACTGTTGTACTAACTTTAGATAATCAACAGAAAAATATTAGTGGAGTTAGTCCTGGGTCAGATGTTAGTTAGTTAGTTACAGTGCAAGAATAAGCCGTATTGATCAGATTAGTATAAGCCGAGTGTGAAAGAAGCTCCAATGAGAAAAATTACTTTATCTCTGTATTGTGCATATCCAACTACTTGCAAATATCAGAGGGAATTCATTGGACGAACTCTTTGGCGCAAAAACTAACTGAGAACTGACGTTGAGTCTGCCCGGGGTTGAAAAATCCAGGTTACGAATGATTGTTTAACTTTATCTCAATGAGTATTCGTTGATCAGTAAATACATTTAGTTGTTTCTTTTAGTAATTGGTTAAAATATTTTTAGTATACTATTGACCGTCCCGGTTCCTTGACGGGTTACGATACCTCGCTTGAAATCTAACGTAGAGTTGGCGTTGTTTTCTGTATTCATTTGCTGAATGGTATTGAACTATTTACCTGTACCTTGAAGTGTAAATGAACGTCTGAGTATTAAATATTGTCTTTATTTGTAGCCTCCGACAACAATCCCCATGAAATATAAATTATTGTAAAGTTAAAATAATCGTTTAGATATCTTTGAAAAACCTAGCGTAAAGAAGTTAAGATTAGTGGACTGTAAAAGTTAAAGTTGTTACATTAGATAATAAGGTAAAAGATAACAGTTTGTTACATGGTGTTAATTTGTTGCCTGCACATTCATATTATATTTAGAGTTAATTGCTGTGTAACTGTTGCATCGACATCCAAAAGACCATTAAATTATTTTGATGTATTTGCCAATAAATAATTGTATATAGATATTCTGTCATGCCAATAAATAATTATATACAAATGTTCCTCAAAGCTGACTTCAGAATTTTAATGTGATAATTAAGACGCTACTGTAGCTGAGGTGTGTATTTTTGCTTGCAAACAAACTTCAACTATCTTTGCTATTATAACTAACTGTTTAAGTTCATATAAAAAGTGCAAACGCATTTTTACCACTATTAAATTTGTTACCATTATCACAAGAAAAAGAAAATTGCATATAATAAAACAAATTGTAATAAAATGATCATTAAAACCCTTCAATGTTCACATAAAATAAAATGCTTTCCAAAATAGCTCATCTTTCTCTATTTTCTCCAAAAAGAAGCAGAAAAAGTAGTAATTTATTTTAAAGGAATTGAATCGGCAGCTACTTAGTGAGTAGTATAAGAGAAGATGTAAAACACTTCCCAAGAGGCTGGACTATAACATCAACCTCGTATCAACTCGTCGCCTCGTTTAACGAATGAAATGTTAGCGCAGACTTCCTGCAAAAAGGAGGAGAAGTAGCCCGACCCATCTGTCAGAACACTTTTCCCGTCATATTGAAAATATGTTTTCCCGCAAGCAACGTACTTTACGGTCCAATGGTATCTCCAAAAAAAAAGGCAGAGATAAAAATTTGGGGAAAAAGAAAGCTTTCGCAATTGGCAATGACAAAGTGTGATAAATTACTATACTGAAACCTAGACTCCATCCTCCGTTCTCCTCGGATGTGGCTTCCTTTTATTTCCACTCCAACATCGTCTGCTAGCTTTAGTATCATCTTTTATTTATTCATTTACGCGCCTCTTGTTCTACCACTTGTCTTCGAGGACTTCATGAGCGAATTCGTCTGGTCTTGCTAATTCCTTGAAGTGGAGTATTTTCAGATAAGAATGTTTAATCGCATAAGCATCCAACTAGCAACAAAAACTTTGAGAGCCAAATATACAATTCACCCATTTTATCAAATTAAATTTTATGATCATGTTTATAAAAATGTAAAAATTATATCTCAAATTCACTCAGAATAAAATTTATATTTATTATTCTTTAATAAAAATTGCGTAAGCGACTTTACTGCGTACATAATGTTTAAATAGAAATAATTTAATGAGTACATTTCAACCGCACTTCCTTGGAAATACAACTTGAAATATAAGGACTGCAAAAATATGATATAGCGTTTTGAAGACTTGCTAAACTTAGTTTGTTTATAGTCCAAAATGCACGACGCGTTGTTTGGGGTGGGAGCAAAAACGTTATGTAACCTTAAAACAAAAATAAATTTCCACCAAGTCAAAATTACTAGAAATAAAATCTATAGAATGAACTCTAATTGCAGCTCTTCCGTGCTGTTAAGAAAATTTTCAATCACTGACGTAAATTTTCATAAATCGCACACCAAGAAATTCCACGAATATTTGCGGTGTTTTACTTCAGTAAATCCAATAAATTGTCTTGTCTGCGACTAAGTCATTCATATTCTAATACTTCCTAAATATTTACCCATATTTTAGCGCATCGTATATACCGGATTTCCCGTTGCAAAACGTATAGATACGCTCTATAGAAAAAAATCACCTACCTACCTACCTGCCTGTCTGCCTGCCTTCCTACCTACCTGCCTGCCTGCTTGCCTTTCTTCCTACCTACCTACTTACCTACCTACCTTCCTTCCTTCCTTCCTTCCATCCATCCATGCATGCATGATGCTATAAAGCGTTTTTTGTCACTTTTGTGAAAGGACATTGTGCCAGCTGGCTTTACGTATAATAACAACCACACAATCTGCGCTGCTTTTCACGGCTGACGATAAAGATGTTACTGGAACGATTTTCTCTACGATTACAAAAGTAACCTTGAAAAATCCATTTTAACAATGGGTTTTCATAAATCACAAAAATATTGAAATGTAAAAATGATAATTTTATTGACATCGATACATCCCTTAACTTGTTGCGTGTACCTCTGTGGCGGTACAGAATGCATATGTAACGAATAGATGCAGCCTGTTATCGCAAATTAACAGGTAATACCCAGGCATGAAGCGACCAAAAATGTAAATCTAATTTTCAATTTCATGCGCCAAATTTGAAGGAAAAAATAGGGAGGTTCTAGCGACATTTCCGGTTCATGCAGTTTTAGGTATTCATAATATTCTAGACACCAAAATCGGATTAACTTGAATTCAACCGAATTGAACGAAAAAACAAGAAGTGACCCGATGCAGGATGGATTGCCGTCTGTAGTGCCGTGATGAAGCAAACGGAAATCTAATTTCATTTAATATAGTAAATGGCATTCATCTTTTTTCCCTATGTCCAGATATATGCATTAATCCACTTATGTAGAAATTATTTATGAAAGTAAAATTCTAAAAACATTCCTGAGCAAATGTTTCCCAACGATTTTTTATTTAAAAAAACAAACAGTTTAAGAATAAAAATTATAGCTGCTCTGAAATAAATAAACAAAAAATCCGAAACTTTGGGAGAGACGTATGGCAACCTTAAATTTCAACTGGAACATTTGCAGTACAAGCATCATGAATGACTTTTGCGCGAGGATTTCAAGGTGATCGGAATATTGCTTGTCCAACAAACAGGCTACCCTAAATTTCCGTTCTTTTTGTGTGAATGGGATTCCAGTGCAAGGAAGATATATTGGGTTCGAACAGTGGCGGCTCGTGATTTCCAGAACGGGTGAAGCGGCGAGCCCCTCCTCCACCCCCCAAAGAAACCGAAAATGTGGCCAATAA
>QLNU02003225.1:51881302-51896898 GCA_006491805.2 Dysdera silvatica | reverse complement strand
CTGTTCCTGAAACTAATTCCAGTTATATTAAAGTAATTAAATTAAAAAAAAAAAAAAAATAGTGGGCTCAAAATAAAATTTTGAATTTTATTTTTCTAATCAAATTTTAAATTTGATAAAAAATAAAAAGGATTTGGAATTTAAATTAAAAAAAAAAACTGTTCGAACACCCATTTTCTTTAGCTGAAGTGCCGTTTCACCCGCGTCACCCGACGAGCCGCCACTGGGTTCGGAAGCAGTAGCCGGTCAGAAGTACCTTCACATCTGGCGAAAAAACATTGTTTCAATTCCATTGGCTAATCCTTCGAAAATGCTTTTCCACCCTTACACATTCCCAGCAACTAACGGACAATCCCCGCAATGCCCCCTCCCCAGTGTCCCTCGGTCACTGGTCGTCATTTATGACAAAACCTGTCTGGAATACAGCTGCTGCCTCCTTCGGCGGCCACCTTTCCCATCACCCTTCTTACCCAAAAGAACACCCTTACACATTGAACTAGGTTTAATGAAGCAATTCATGACGGTTTTAAGCATGGACAGCAAATGCTTTCAGTACCTTGCACTTAAGTTTCCACCTATTACGTTGGAAAAGGTCAAAGCTGGTATTTTTATAGGCCCACAAATACGAAATTAATGGCGGACACCATATTTCGAAAAAACTATGAGTAAGTGCGAATGGCGAATATGGGCTGAATTCAGGAACGTGGTGCTTAACTTTTTGGGATACATGGTGACCGAAAATTACATCACTTTAGTAGACAAGATGTTGGAATCCTACAAACAGCTAGGTTGCAAGGTCAGGTTCGGAGTTCATTTTCTTCATGCTCATCTAAATTACTTTCTTGACAATCTTGGTGATTTTACGGAAGAACTTGAAGAGCGCTTCCACAAGGATATTAAAGTGATGGAAAAGTTACACCAAGGCAAGTGGACTGTACATATGATGGCCGACTATCGTTGAACGCTGAAAGGAGACTGTACGGCAGAATATGGAAGAAAAAACAAAAAGACGAAGTTTCAAGAGGAGCACAGTGGTGAATATTAAGTGTGTTTGCTTTGAAATATGTATTTGTGTTTACATATTCGTTATACATACATACATACCTTCCCGCCAGAGGACATTTTCATACATTATAAACGTTGTGTTGTATCAATGTCATTAAAAATTTACCTTTTTTTTTTACATTTTCACATTTTTGAAAAAATCTGACATGGTACGGATTTTTCAAGGTCAATTTCGTAATCTGGAGGGAAAATCCGTTACGACAGACATTGGTATTTTAATATATTAGTAATAATTGTGTATTAGCATATAATAGCATATAATTAGCATATTAGTGTAATTATTATTACCAGTCATGTCATTACTTCTAGAAGTCTTGCTTCTTTATTTTTAGAGCTTCACGCACTGTTTAAAATAAGCATTTGGGTACACTGTTTAAAAGGAGCATATAAACTTGAAAAATAATGAAAAAGAAAACTTTGAAGCTAATAACGAATAAGAAAAACTTTCTAGCTAATAACGGTACAGATAATATTTTAATTATAGTGTAATGGCCGCTTATATTTTGTAATATCCAAATATTATCTGTTATTTTTTTTGTTTTTTTTGTTTTTTGTAGAAATATTTTTCAGGCTCGTGTGTTTTGAAAAAGACTCCAATTGTGATGTGATAAGGACGGTAACTATAACACATCATTTTATTTTGCATATTCAGCTATAACAAAAATTTTCACCATGAATTCAAGTTTCATGGAATGCTCTTAAATATCATAAAATCCCTTTATTATGCATACTTGCTTCCTTTTATCAAAAATTGATTTCATAGAAGGAACAAAAACGTAAAAACATCTTGATTCAAAAACTCCGTTCACCATTTTGATATTAGGCAATATAATTAAAGCTATCTATTGATATGCATAATGGGAAAGACTATTAACAGAATAAAAAGAATAAAAATATGCACAAAGTGTGATAAATAATGCAATTATTTTCATTGAAATAAGATATAAATTGTGAGATTTTAAAGTATCATAAATTTCATTTAAAAGATTTTAAAATTCATGTACATTTTTATTATTTCACTCCGATTTTTTAATAGAGGGAACAAAAATGAAGCATAAGGTCAGAAACTCCGAAAACGAAACCCAGGTAGGTGTGATATGATCTTTCTAACAGCCAAATGCTTTAAAATTTCATGACAAAAGAAGAATAGGAATCTATTTTAAAATGTTTTTCACCTTCTTCCCCACATACTTTAATATTATAATATATTTAATTATTCCCTATTTTGTAATTTTTTCATCCATATATTACTTTTGTTCTTCCACAAATTAATTAATGGCGCAGATGAAGTTGGTAATAATAGCTTGCAATCATAAAGTATCTTCCCTTAAAATTCGTTTTTCCCTCTCTTCATTTTCCCCATCCGAAAAACGTCAGATTTTCAAATATATCTACCACTGAAAGCTGAATTAAATAACGAAAAGATGATAAAAAATATCGATGGTTTTTTTTCTGTTGAAGCTAAAACCGCAAACCGTGGCTTTTCCCTTTAGACATCGGTTTCCTGTTTTTTAAATCCGGTTGTCGAAGAGAACAAAGACAGAGACTCTTAAATCAAGGTTTCCTTCGCACCGCCAAGTCTTTTGATGGAAGATATTTTAAGATTTCTCAGCCTTAATTAATCTGAATGTGAGAAATATTTTAATTCCATCGTTAGACAAAGCCGGATGAGTGACCACAGGGGACTAGTTTTCTTCCTTTTTCTCACTCTCCAATTCTATGTTATATCCTATTTCTCCGAAGTAATTGAAATTTAGACGACTAAAATGAGAACTAGAGAGAAGGCGCTTCAACAGATGACAATATACGTCGGTAGAGAATGAATTCACTTTTTTACAAATTTTAAACAGAAAGAATATGCATAAATTTCTACAATTAACAAAGCTTTTCTCAATCTGTGTAATGTTTTGAATGGCAGACAAAACGCTTAAACATGAACTGTAGTACTATTTAAATTGGACAATAACGCTAAAAATCATGCGATATGACGTCAGAAAAATAGCGAGTAGAAACAGTTATCAGAAATTGCTTTTGGGGCGGTTCCGAGAAAAAGACGCCAAGGAGTGCGTGTCCTGCACTAACACCACAATAGGTGTAATGTTTAAATTGTACATATTTTTAATGTATATTGCTCCTTACCATAGGCGTACGCAGAAAGTTCATAAGAGGGTTACAGAGCTCATAAATTCCTATGTTAAATATACAAAATTTTCCTTTTTCAAATTGTCAAAAATCCTTCCCAATAAGTGCTATTTACAATTTAGCAAAACAATACCATTTAAAGAATACCATACTATGCTTCGAAAAAACAAGTTTAGCAGAAATGGTGACTATCTAAATTCTACCATGATATCAGAAGTGGCGCAGTATAGCCCAGATGCTCTTGCGCCATAAAAAAGCCAAACAAACAAACGATATCAGAAGTGCTCTGTACAAGCAAATTTCTGGCTCTTAAACCAAAATAACCCCTAATCTACTACTTTATATATATGTCGATTCTAAACTATGAATTCTATCAGTAGCGGCTTCTCCATTGGTGCACATTAGCACGTGAACTCCCGAAGGAAAATTAAGGAAAACTAGGATGTAACAAGTTAAGTAAAATAAGATCTCAAACACGTAATACGAAACTGTAATAGTATAAAATACGAAATTTATTACGTGTAAGTCAATTATTACTTTATTTGGTTGGTGACGTTATTAACCGGGATGCAGGAAGCATAGCGTTAGCTCTGTCGCCCGTGGGATTGGAAAAATTAAGCCTGAAAAACGGTTTAGTACTGAAAACATTAGAGGGTGTGGATGCGAGATATTCGCCGCTTGCGGAACTACCGTTCGCACAAACCTTATTGTGGGCGAGGAAGGACGCAATTGCCTTTGTCCAATTTCTTTTTCGCCCGGGCTCTCACTTTGTTTGCTACTTGGTACATTCGGTTAGTTAAATTTTTTAATTAACTATTATGGTTAGTTTTATTATTGTTTGTACAAACGTGTTAATAGTTAAAATGGCAGAATTAGTGTTTCGAAGCTGAAATAATTACATTTTTCAACATTACTACTGGAAAGAAAAATAAAAATAAAACCGCTTAGACCAATACTAGGCTTGATCTTATCCAGCTGGCAGGGATTTCAAAAGGGAATTCAAACCCAAATTATATGAGAAAAATCTATGGATTTATGGATGTGAATTAACTAACAGGCTGTTTTGTTTTTACTCTCTCCTGTTTGCAAAACAAAGTAGCGATTCAAGTCGGGCGAGTTATAGTGTCAATGATTTGTTACATGTAACTCAAAAATGAAGAATCATGAATGCTCGCAGTCACATTTAAACTCCATATTAGAGCTCTATGTGTTTGAAAGGTTGATATTCGTTAACAGCTTAGCAGCTTATTGTTTTTTAGTTGCATTACAAGTTCGTTCAATCTTATGCCAAGAACACAATATATTTTAATGTGTGCAATTCATTGACCTGTGAAAATTTATTTTCGTAATTTGTGTATTGAAAACTCAGGGTCACAAATAGAGTGGGCAGTCGGGGCGTATGCCCTGGGCGCCATGGCATGGAATGCTGGTAGGAAGGCAATTGGGGGCGTGCGCAGTGCCAGAGAGGCCCCAAATTATAACTGGGGAAAAAAATCTAATATGTGAAAACGAAAGTCACAACTTTAATAAGAATTTGGACATTTTAAAGTTAAAAACTAACGTATAATTCAACACGTATTCTAGTACAAAACATGGAAGTTAATGTTCCATTGGATATTTTAAAATGGCTGCTTTTAATTTGTAAAAGAAAAGGCTAAAACTTGTCTGCGAGTTTAATGAAATATTGCATCAAACATTCATCCAATTTAGCTATCTACGAAATTGAAGCTCTAAAATTTATGTATAATGCTGCAACGCGTATAATCTAAATATAATCATATAAAGATAGCATATGATCCGTTGCGTCATCGTACAGGCATTATCATCCAATAACTAAAAGACATCATCAAATTCAACGGAACGATAGCACTGAAAATCTTCAAACGATCAGCAGTAGCATCGCAAGAATCTTTTACCTGAATCAATTGAACTTCATACCATCTTCGATTGTACGATTTCCCTGTCGTTGAACTAAGAACTTATTCGATTACAGTATCATTTAACTTTTTCAAGATATCCTGCTATCGTTGCAGAAGAAAGAGTGTATTTACAATGTGAAATATTTCTCGCCATTGGATACAAATATGAAAGTTATGTCATCAGTTTAGGCTACTTTTTCGAACAGCATACAAAAGGATTTCATTACAAATTTTCGAAAAACTGGGTACTTTGTCTTGATAGGTTGAGAACGTTTTTGCTATACGACACTCTCAGTCACATTCAAGGAATTTCTTCTTATGTTTGGCGTATATTTCTAAGGAGTAATAGTGCCTTTTCATCTTTAAAGAAATAGATTGAAAACGTTTAGCTACACGGCACTCTCAGTCACATTCAAGGAATTTCTTCTTATGTTTGGCGTATATTTCTAAGAAATAATCGTGCCTTTTCCTTTCATCTTTAAAGAAATAGATTGAAAACGTTTAGCTACACGGCACTCTCAGTCACATTCAAGGAATTTCTTCTTATGTTTGGCGTATATTTCTAAGGAGTAATAGTGCCTTTTCCTTTCATCTTTAAAGAAATATATTGAAAACGTTTAGCTACACAGCATTCTCAGTCACATTCAAAGAATTTCTTCTTTATGTGTGTGTGGCGTATATTCCTAAGAAATTGCCATGCCTTGTCCTTTCATCTGCAAGGAGTAATAGAATATTATTTTATATAGGTTAGTAAAAGGACCTTTGAAGAAACTTCGATATTGTCTTTGATATTTGAATTTCGGCAAACGATTTGTCCCGGAGTTGTCAATACAAGAGTTGGTTAATTTAATAAACCATCATGTTTAAATTATTTAGATATAACAAATCGAACAAATAGCCAGGTCTAGAAATCAATGATTCCGCTAAAATGCAATGTGTGGGCATATTCTTTGAGCGTTATTTTCTCTTCCTTTAGATTTAAATGGCGTCTCTTCCTGTCATTTTAAAGACTAGCTAAATTCAGTTTCGTTGCACTTTTATATTCTAATAATAGATTGTTATGCAATTTTATATTCTGATAATAGATTATTATTTAAATTCATATTCTGATAATAGATTATTATTATCAATTTGCATTTTAATAATAATAGATGAAATTTTATATTCTGATAATATTATTATTCAATTTTGCATTCTAATAATAATAATAGATTGTTGTGAAATTTTATGTTCTGATAGATTATTAGGAAGTTCTACATTCTAATAATAGATTATTATGCAATTTTATATACTAATAATTAGTTGTTATGCAATGTTATACTATATTATTAGATTATTATGTAATTCTGTATTCTAATAATAGATTATTTTGGAATTTTATATTCTTCATAATAAGTTATTTGGAATAGAAACGAAGATCTGTTACTTAATAACTATGATCCGTGTACATCAAATTACTTACTAAGAATCCAACTTGAGTTTGAGTTTTACGGCGCAAGGACATACAAGGTCATGCTACACCAAGACCTAAGATTTTCAGAACTTAATCTTTAATTCGAATTTCTTTTGTCTGGAAACAAATCTCCGAATTACAATGATCGGAACGCCTCACTTGCGAATGACCATAAATCAACTCCAAGTTTTCGTAATGCTTGGAAAAACCTTTTTAAACTCATTCCAACTGCTTCTTCTCCTTCAACTACGTCCTCTACCTAACTTTTTGACCAAGATTTACTACTTTGAAAGTTGTCCAACGAAAACAACTCTGCACTCCTTTAAAACCTTTCACTAACCGCTTACAGCAACGTATTAACTACTGTGTGTTGCAACACTTCAATGTTGTTTATTTCACGTTAGTTCCAGACAAGAGAAGACCTTGTTCTCCCGAACCGTGCGTCGAATCACGTTGTAAATTATTAACTACGCTAAAAAGTTATGTATTTATCATCCTAAATCAGTTCAATCTCGTCTGTGGTACAATTCTTACGTCACGAGACGGTCCAGAAATTCACTTTGGCAAAATTGGGCATCTCACAACAAAACATTCGCTTTAAAACAGATTTTTACACCACACTGATTGTCGGAACTTCAACATGTATTCAAAATTTGGAAAACCATTCTGCAATTGGTACAGGAAAGATCTCTTGTACTGCAGTTGTAGATGCGCTTTGATTTGGGAAACATCAATGTAATGTATCTGTAATGTATCTGTAAAGTGATTTGAACCAAATCGAGGGTTGCTAAATGCTACTCTCTATATTACCCCTGAAAATGATGCCACGCCTCTGGGAATCTATGTACACGCCTCTCGTTAGCCAATGTCCGTTTAGACACATAGCATTAGCCTCCCTCGTTGGCTTAAACTCCTAAGCACTTGCTAATTACAACCTGAAATTATCCTCTTAAGTTCAAGGTATTACCGTATTAGTTGCTCCAAATACGCCTTCAATGGCACGTAGTTGAGAAGAGAATTCATTATTGTTGACTACTTAAAATAGTTTTTTCGTTTAATTCTTCATTTTTCTTAATAGTTCCTCACCAGATCAGTTTTAGACTGAGTAGTTGTTTTCACCAAATGTTTCAATGCGAAAATCGTCATAACCTGTTGAAGAATGCATTTGAAGCACGAGGCTTAGCCTGATTTTGAGGGGCCAATTCTGAAAATTTAAAATAGAGTATTTAATAATTTTAGTAAATTGAAATTGAGTAAATTAAAAAAAGGCTTCATTATTTGTTAACGTAATACAGACATACACAAAAACTTACGCACACACAAAAAATCTTTGATATTATCACATTCATGTAATATTGATCTACAATGTGTTTTCCTAGTGTTTCGATTGTGTGTACCCAAATTAGAATGTCCATGGACGTCTCAAATGGGTAAATGCTACCTTTAGCCATGGCGTTCTCAGCTGATTTATAACATGTATGTATTAATTAAAGTGTATAACTAATATTTGTAAATTTTAAATTGAAAATGATGACACTTTGCCATAGTGTATTAGGTTGTAACTCACTGTGTTGAAAATCAACTGAAAAATAAAATAGATAAAAATAAGTAATAACATTTTCATGAATGGACTAGTTCCGGTTTAGTTGCTGTTTCTTTGAAAAATAAATTACATAACTTTATTATTTAACATGCATTTATGCATCGGGCCACTCAGAATTTGCGCCTATTGGATAATCTGTCACCACTTGTGTGATACGCAAATTCTTTACAACTATAGAATTGGTTTTAAAATGCATTTTCTTATGTATCGGGCCGCTTACAGTTTGCGCCTGCCTGATAATTAGGAACTACTTGAATGATACTCAAATTCTTTACAACTATAGAATTAGATTTAATATGTATTTATGTATCGGGCTGTTTGCAGTTTGCGCCTGCCGGATAATCCGCAACTATTTGTATGATACGCAAATTCTTTACAACTATAGAATTGGTTTTAATATGCATTATTTTATGTATCAGGCCGCTTATAGTTTGCGCCTGCCTGATAATTCGGGACTACTTAAATGATGTTCAGATTCTTTACAACTATGGAATTCGATTTTATATGCATTTATGCATCGGGCTGTTCGCAGTTTGCGCCTACCGGAAAATCCGCAATTACTTGTATGACGCGCAAGTTCTTTATAACTATGGAATTGGAGACTTTCTTGGACCCTTTAAAAAGCATTTTCCGTCATCCTTCTGTCCCGATTCATTAATGATATTTTCCAACATTTCTTTGCGAAAAGTTATACGCATATACAACGCGCATGCTCCTACACTGCTGGATAAAAATATAAGTTCACCCGAAATTTGTTAAAATCTTCAGGAAAAAATGTGTTCTTCAAATATAAAGAACCAGTAATTACTGTAATATGTTCGACAGTATTGCTCACAATATCACAAATATTTTCAGCGAATTGCTGCAAACTTACACAATAAATATGTATTATCGATATGGACAGAATTTTACAGACAGTTTACACTCATTTTTATAAACAATTTACATAATTTTAATCTTTTGTAGAACCTCCATAATTCTTTATTACTCCAAAAATACGATTTCGCATGGATTCAACTAAGTTTAAAAGTATCTCACATGGACTGTGCTCCCATTCTTTTGTGATTGCTAATTGTAGTTCGTCACTTGTAGAAAATTGTCCCCCATCTTTACATATATTTCCCTCGCAATTATGCCTCATAAATTTTCTATAGGGATAATGTCTGGCAAATATGAAGGTCATATAATTACCTCAAAATTATGTTCTTTAAACAAAGTTTTGTACACACTGAACGATGAGCAGACATATTGTCCTGGTGAAATTTGTCATTTTCAACACCCAAAATTTTATCATAAGCATATAATTGATTTTTAAGTGCTGTGAAGTATTGTTGAGATTTAATTTATGTGTTCGGAATCACAATATCGGTTTTTCTTGAGCAGTAAATCATGCCTAAACCATGACCGAACTACCTCCAATTTGCTGGGTCATTTGCATTTCATTGTCGAATCTTAAATCGTGCCAGCACATATTACGGTCATCCGGCCCATCCAGATTGAATTTTTTTCCCCCATCAGAAAATGTAACGAAATACCATTCCTAAGTACAAATCATCGTCTTTCTGGCAAAACTCAAACAATCATTTTTATATTTGGAAGTTAGTGGTGGTTTTCGACTTAATTTTATATATATAATATTAGGAGAATTCTGAAAAATTCTGGAAATTATCCTTCTTGAACACGAGACATTTAGGTTGTTCTTTATTTTTATCGTGGATAATTTCGTTAGTGTAGCACGCCTGTTAATTCGGCGTTGGCTTTTTAACGGAAGGCATGGTTTTCGACCAGAACGTTTTTCCGCTGTTTCTGCAATTTTCCTCTTAAGTACATTCGAAATGGCCCGCTGAGAGTATCCAATCGTCCCAGCAATTTTCCTCCAAAATAAACAGCTGCCATGTAATTCTTAAATTTGTCGAATTTCACATTCACGAAGTTGCTTAGCTCTTGGCATCTTTACGACTAACTCAAAATTTCGATTACGCACCTCTTTTTATTCTCGTACTAGTAGATGACGTCACATCACCGATAAGAGTAATTTGCATACAGTTTAAAACTTTTCATTAGGAAAAAATTTTATGAACTTACAATTTTGGCCAACTCATTTATAATATTTTTTAAATAACTTTAGATGACATAATCATAAAAACTTGTGGATGTTTAAATTTCTTTGCTAGTCGTCATAAAACAAATCTTTGCATATCCCATTCATGTAAATACTTTACTACCCCGCTCGTGGCAGAAAATCTACTGAACATAATTTTGTCCAGCACTATAATTATCCAGGGTTTGGTGTTGTACATATGGACACTCTCTGTACTTGAATTCTTTATTCTTCACTCACAATTTTTATCAGAATTATATTATTTTACATATGTTCGCTCGCTTTTCCATAGCAACAGTCATGGGTGTAGAGTCATGTGGGACCATGAAATAAATTTCAATTTTACATATATTGTAATGTATAAATGTCCATATTATGTGTTTGGACCCCAATAATTTTGAAAACTCTACGTTTATTGCAACAGTTAACTTATTTATTATTTATTATATTTATTTATTATTTATTATATTTATTTATTATTTATTATATTTATTTATTATTTAATATATTTATTTATTATCTATTATATTTATTTATCTATTATATTTATTTATTATTTATTATATTTATTTATTATTTATTATATTTATTTATTATTTATTATATTTATTTATTATTTATTATATTTATTTATTATTTATTATAATAATGTATCCATGCTATATGTGAATTCGTAACAATGAAACGATACCTTATATAGATCAGTCCACGAAACAGATTTAGTGGTAACAACGTTTTCTCTAATGCAGGAGGTTCTCAAATTTCGGCCTGCCCAAGTATGCTGACGTAACCCCTGAGAAGAATAGTACATAATATGTATGGACGCCATAGAATAGGTAAGACACAATTAGTATTTCCTTATGATTTTAATCACTATTGCAATCAATTGCACATTTAATAAGGTGGGTAAGTTTGGCTCTTTCCAATAAGTAAATCAATTTTGGGAACCCTTTCAGAGAGATACACAGACATGTCATTTTCAATTGACAGTTTTGGTGGCATTTGGTTTTGATCGTACACATTGTTGAAAAACCTTGTTCGCAACGGTAATTCGATGGGAACAGCAAAGGACAGTATGAGAGGAAGGAGGCGAGGTTAATGAATTTAGAAAGCAAATTTCTTCTATTTTGGAAAATGGACAGAAAGTCTATGAACTTCAAATCTTAAAAATATGGACAACATGCTAACTCGTTCGTTTACCCCTTGATTTTTTCTCGCCAGTGCCGGCAAAACATGGTAAGCGTGGCAAGGGGCACCACAACAAAAGGGGCGCTAAAGGCCTTTTAAATCCGGAAAAAAATTAAGCTCCCAAAAGGTTTTAAAAAAATTGCATTGATAAACGAAAACGGTTGGAGATCAGAAGTCTGCAATCCAACACTTTTGAAACACAAAATCTGTTCTTTTTAGAGTGTTTCCATATATTTTTGACCCCTCTCAAATAAGTGATTCATATCTCTTTTGTAAATAAAATATTAATAAATACTTGATAAATTGAACACTGGTTAAAATTATGTATTTTTAATATAAATATATAGATGCACATACTACTAACTACATTAGCCAGCCTAACGGTTAAAATTGGTATTATGACGATCACAGTAAACAAAAAAAAAGCCCCAAACGCGGAAGGCAATGTACATAAGCAGTGCCCACATTTTCTGCTCCTAGGTGCTTCTTAATCTAACAACACAATACAGTACCTTTCCGATTTATTAGTTTATTTCGTGACTCCAGAGTTTTATAAACTGCTGTTTAAGAGCTAACATTTGTTTTATTATCCCCCAATCATTAATTCCAAATCGCGATAAAGTAAAACTTTCTTGCCTGTGTTCGTGGTCTATAGGAAAGCATGATTTAACTCTTCTTTATTCGGAAAGACGACGTCCATGGGTAAGCCTAATATCGTGACAACTCCAAAATTGTGCTCCTAAGAGCATTGAATGCGATACTTGAACCAAAAAATGCCTGCCATTTTTAAGCTCAATTTGAATTCAGATTTCGTGTGTTTTCTTTTTAATTACATTATAGTAAATACCCTTTTAGCCCTCACAATATCAACAAAAACGAAAAAGCTTTCTGGTTCTCAAAACAGAAAAAGACAGCTGCCAAAACCGAAGCCCTTAAAAAGCAAGATGGAGCACTTTATTAAAATATTAAAAAATCAAAATCTAAAAATGAAGTCTCTGGTAAAGAATTTGCGGCTCCTGAGCTGGAAGAAAATCAACCTGTTTTTTCTGAATGTCCCTCACACAATGAAGAAAATCATTCCAGTAAGTCAGCATGCATTTCTTGTGATGAATAGAATTAATGACAAACTTTAGAATGTCCGACTTTTAATACGGAAATTGCCCGAAAAAGTCAGTCAAATGCCTATGATTGTATTGCTTTTGATGAATCATCCCGTAATTTAAGCGCCAGAACACCCATTCTTGACGATCCTTCAAAATGACCCAAACTGACGAGTAAGTTACAAATTATACTTACAGAGTCAGGGCCTGTTCAGAAGAAAAATATTTCGAATCCTAGAGATGATAGTGAACGCAAGTTTAGTGACACTTATTATAACAGAAAAATGGATAATGGCGGACTTGTGCCAAGACCATGGCTGGTATACTCAGTGTCGGCAGACTGCATGTTTTGTTTCTGCTGCAAAATGTTCTTAACAACAACCCCGAGAGAATCGTTCAGCAATTTTGTATCAATCTGCTATGAACAATGGAAGAGTTTATTGAAAGCATTTCATACACATGAAATCGGTCTTACCCATAAGAAGCACATGAAGATGTGGCACGACTTTAAATACCATCTAGGAAATAAGACGACAATGGATTTATAGAATCAAAAGTTATATAAACTGGAAAAGAAACATTGGTAAGATGTTATTGAAAGGCTTGTAAAAATAATTTTTTTTTTCCACAGTTCTCCTTTGACATTAAAGTCTCTGGCAGAAACTCGATGAGAAAGTCGCAGTGATACTTCGAAACCTCTCAGGAACTAAACTTAGGAAACATACGACACATTATACGAAATATATAATGACGAAAATTACGACAAAGAAACGCGATATGATGCACAAATTTTATGCACGAAGTTGACGGATTTTCAATTTCTATGCCCGCTTATTGAGTGGCATGATGTATTGAATCATATTAATCCCTTCAGTAAGATTCTATAAAATGTCGGTGAGAATATTGCTATTGCTTTAACAGCCATCAGACATTTGAAATCATTTATTTTGCAGTATCGTACCACCTCTAGCTTTGAGTTGCTGCTTCGACGTGATAGACAACTTTGTCAAAGTCTGGAAGGAGAACCTGTTGAAAACAAGGGCTAAACTACGTCAAAGAAGAGTGCGCAATCCCAATATGGACATAAAGATGAACCTCTAAAATCACCAGAAGATAAATGTCGAGTGAATATTTTCTACACTGTTTTAGATATTTTGATGGCTGCACTTGACAGACTATTGAAACTGAGACTTTATATCACCAGGTTTAAACATTTGTATGATATAAATCGACACGGATGTAAATAAAGAACTTAAAAAGAATTGTAATAATCTGCAAATCCATCTGTCAGACGGCGACAAAAAAGACAAAAGTAGTATCGAATTATTCAATGAGTTTTTCGCTTTTAAAGATTTATTTGCATCTGATCTTTGTCAATTTCGCAATCCTCACGAAACCTTGAACTTCATTCACATAAATAACCTATCATTCCCAAACCTTAGTATTGCATTCAGAATTCTATTGACCCTTCCAGTGAGCATTGCAAGTAGAGAAAGATCTTTTTCAAGGTTCAATATAGTTAAAAATTGTTACCGTCAACTATTTCGCAGGATAAGCTTATAAACTTACCAATAATTGCAATTTGAAATGATATACATTCCCAATTAAATATCAGTGAGCTAATTCATAAGTTCGCAAATGTGAAAGCGCACAAGAGAAAGTTTGTGTAATCAATTATATATTATTATAATTTTTAATTCATTTTTTATTCACTTTTGGCTAAATAAAGGCAATATAAAAAAGTAGTTTTTTATTTTATTATTTGCACTAAAGATATCCATACTTCACAATGTATTTTTCACTTACTCTTATATTTTTAATAATAGTTGAATTGTAAATGATTGTTAATATTAGTTAGTTAGTTTATTTAGTTAGTTAGTTTAATATTAGTTAGTTAGTAGATTGTTAATGATAGTTGAAGATAAATGATTGAGAAGTGGCAATTCTAGGCAGGATTCGGGGATACTCTGCTTTCACTTCCTCTAATATAACATTTTTTAAAAAATTGCAATGGATGTTTTATTATTCAATAACAAACGCATATGCGTATTTTTGCCTTCAAACTTTTTTAGAACTGCCATTGGTGGCGTCAATTTACAATTTGCAGGGGGCGTCAAACCTACCAGCACCGGCCCTGAGTCTTGCGTACCCCCTGGGGTCTTACTTCAGTTTGAGAGCTCTTGCTCTAATGCATGATATTACTGGATATTACCAAGAACCGAAACGATAAGAAAAAATAGTTGAATATTCACATCCACCAATAAATAAACTTTACCTCGAAAAGTTTAAGATATTTAACATACGATATAACCCATGGGTGCCCATGTTTGGGCAGGAGGGGGCTCAAGCCCTCTAGCCATTCAAAAATTTGATTTGCTCGATATTTGTATGCGTTTGCTTTAAAAACTTTACAGGCACTTTTTAGCTCATTACTAATTGTCAAGCAGTATCAATTATTTTTGTAGTATTTCAGTATCTTGTACATTCACTAAAATGTTTGACAGCCTTAAGAAGGAGGTAATAATTTTTCTCAGCCCCCCCCTAAAAGTACTCATATGGGCGCCCATGGTATAGCCCATTCTGAATTAAAACAGAAAAGAAATTCATATAGCCCATTGATATCGCCCCTATCAATAAAGGATCACAGATTTTGAAACCCTATCAATGATGGATCAACTTTGGCGCAGTATAGCCCAGATGCTCTTGCGCCATAAAACACCTAAACAAACAAACAATGATGGATCACAGATTGTGCGCCCCTGTCAACAATGGATAACGGATTGTGCACCCATATCAATGATAGATCACGTAGGTATAATGATCGGCCACGAATGTAGACAAAAATCGTGTAGTATAATGTATATAAAGCATAATCTTATAGTGTAATATATATAAAGTATAATCGTATAGTATAATGTATGTAAAGCATTACAAATAAATTTGACACCCACGTATTAGTAGCTCAAACTAGAGCTATTTTTGTTTTAGGAGAAAAAGAGACGCCGTCCTCATCCCGGATTCGAAC
>QLNU02003225.1:51856410-51881202 GCA_006491805.2 Dysdera silvatica | reverse complement strand
ATATATATTTATTTTACACAAAGATTTTCCTGGAATAATAACGTCGAAAGCTTTAAATATAAAGAGGATAACATGTGATATTAAAAATAATGAAAAAGAATCAATTAGTAAGTTCAAGTAAAAAGTGAAATTGGAATTTAATCTTCATGTATAGAACATCGAATGTTTATATTATAAAAAAAATATTCAGTAAAAACCTTATATCTTATGCCAACTTCAACTTTCTTTTGCCAAAGTGAAAACCGATGTTTTCAATATTCTGAAAAATTTCCAAATTCTTTGCCTCCCAACATATAAAAAGAAAATTTGTTTCACCCCTCATGTAACAACTTTCAACATTCAACACCAATACATTTACAAATTCTTTTGAAGCGTAAATTATGATGACCAAATAATATAGTGTTCGTTTAATAACCATGCATAAATCACTGTTGGCCAAATAAACTGAGTTTATAAAGCCACGCTTAATATTTAACGAACGATGGGATACTTCCTAGTTATTTAATATACGTATATAATATAACAAAAAAGCGTTTTCAACCTTTTCATATCTACGGAGCCCTTAAAATAACATTTACGTTTGAGGGAAGCTCTATGCAGCACATATAGTTATAAATATATATACTGTATATATATACAGTATATATATTATAATTCAGTGTTACCTTCCCTTTCGGACACCTCCATTTAAGGGACGATGATTTTGACCCCAGTATATGTATATACATGTACCTCCGAAGAAGAGACACCTCTATTTAAGGGGGTCTAGACAGAAAAAGTCAACTTTTTTATTTTTTAAACTTTTTTAATAATTTTTTCACAGTAACATAGTATATGTGTGACTATTATTTTGCAATTAAAATTGTCTTATCTCTTTAATTTTTTTTATAAAATATCCAAAACTTGACAAACTTGCGCTAAAACGACGTTTCTGTTTGTTAATATAACTAAAAAAATTATCACGGTTTATACTATTATTTTGCATTTTTATACGTAAAAATATATAATAAAAAATTTTCTTGAGATAAAGGTTTAAAAACGGAAAAAAAACGTTTTCCTAAAAATGTACATGTTTTAGTGTTTGTAAAATAAATATAACATATAAAATTTTATAATGTACATATAACAAATTTCCTGAAGACAAAATAAAGATATATGTATAACAAAGCAGCATGCACAATTTTGTGTGGATATGTTGTTTCCTTTTTTAGATATATCGTTTCAAAAATGATGTATCGTTGCAATTTTCAACCATGAGAAAAACCATTTAAAGATTTGATTAAAAAAATCAATTCATTTTACTTTTTATTATTAATATTGTTAAGTGTTAATACTATCTTTAGTACACTTTGTCTATTTACTGTATTTTTTATTTGAAGTAACTTTTCATGATGTTATTGACACATTTATATATATAGAGTAGAACCTAGTTAACGAGAACACGCTTAACGCGAATTACTTTTAACACGAGCAGCTTCTTAAATTCCCGTCAAAATAAAATTACTATTAGGCTTTCCTGATAAGACAGACTACTTTTAACACAAACACATTTTTTGGTCACTATGAGTGGTCATATTAACGAGATTTGACTGTTATACAATTATATACGTATCGGAAAGTAACGGTTGCATTTAATATTCTTGGTTGATAAACCAGATATGAATTTTTTATGCTTTCAAATATATTTATAACCGAAATATACAACTTTAACATATTAAAAATATTTTGTATTGTTTTAAAATCATTTTACTCATTATTTGAAAAGAAAATTTTAAAGTTCTAATTAAGATAGGATGAAACTGTTTTCACTATAACACTTCTAAAGATTTAAATTTTTATTTGAGATAAAAAAAATGAAATTTTTGAAAATTATTCTGTCCCAGACCAGGGGATAAGATATCCGGACCCCTTTGTGTCCCTTGTTGAAAAATAACCTTATTAATATATAAAAATCTGCTTCACAGTTTCACGTGTTGACCAACATTTGACAAATTGTGCTAATCCTGCGAAGGGTAATAATAACCTACAAACCCTTAGATACCAAGGAAAGGAGCAGCGTTCTCATATCTAGATGGCCTAATTGGTTAAAACCACTTCGGATCAAACGAAGGGTCCCTGGTTCAACTCCAGGCCGGGACGGTATCTATTTCTCTTCTTTACAAAGATCTCTAGTTTGATCTTAAAAACGTTGGTGTCGAAATATTGGGTCTTCCTTAATCCCTCAAAAAAAACCCTGCCTCGGTTGCTTCATGTGCCGGCAGTACTTGGAAAATTGTGCTAACCCTACGAAGGACAATATCACAGGGGAATGGGGGGAAATGAAAAGGGGAAGAAAATGTAAGAGAATAGGGGAAAAAATGGAAAAAAAGGGAGAAAGGGAAAAAGGAAAGGGAAGGGAAGGAGAAAATATGTAGAAAGGGGGAAATTGGGGAAGAGAGGGGAAGAAAGGATAGGGAAAGAGATGGAGGGGAAAAAAGGGAAAATTAATTAAAAAAAAAAAAAGGGGAAGTGGGAAGTGGGATAGAGAAGGGTAATAAAATAATGGGGGAGAAATAGGGGATAATTTGAGGGGAAAAGGGATGGGCGAGAGAAATGAGGGGATAGTAAGGGATGTGGGGAAATACGTTCCTGTGGTATGCTGAATTTAAAAAGCGTTAGACCAAATCACTGTGTTTTGTGTTTTTTCTGAGTTCTTGTTGTCATGTTCAACATTCTTATAGTGTTTGATGTTGGCTGTATTTTTGTATATATTAAGCATATATTTGTATATTTGTATATATTTAAACCATTGTCATGTTTTTGTCACGTCTACAAAAAGAGAGAGAATGAAAAAAACAAGAAAAGTGTTTTTTTTATTATTATGATATTGCCGACTCATAAGGGCACACCGGCTTTGTCAAACTCACGCTTTTTCTGGTGCTGCCCTGGCGAGATATCAACCATATAATGTATAAAAATCTTGGATATTGTGTATTTTCATGTGATATTGAGCCAAATTTGTTTAAGTAAAAAATAATAAAATAAAATAAAACATCCTATTTAATCCGAAACCTCTCAATCTGAAATGAATTTCAATTCGAACCACTTAAGGTCCATGACTTAAGGTCCCTGGACTACGGTGAGCAGTTATTCAGTAAGCTTTCTTTTTGTTAGCTTCGTTGGGAGTCGAACCCGGGTTAGCAGCACGCCATACGAATACGTTACCAATGCACCACCGCAGCACCCAAAACCAAAAATAAACTTCCTGACATGACGTTAAATATTTTTTTTATTTTCCTTCATTCTCTCATGCTTTCCTTGATTCGGTTTATCCGTCAGATAAAATATGCATTCTTCATGTAAAATAAGCATTCGTCGTGTCAAATATGCATTCGTCATGTAAACCACGCTTTTTACGCTGGGCTGCATATCGATGTTTTCTTCGTAGTGTTATTAAAATTGCGCCTTTTTCAATCTTCCTGCACTCGTTTATATGGACTAAAATAAAAATATATTTTAAACCATTTTCATTTACGTCAGATTGTATATTTTCATGCGACACATAAATAAAAACATTAATTGAACATTTAAATGCATATTATAGATATTCGCTCAATTAATTTTGCGAAAATTAAGCCAGGTTTTGAATTTTACAAAACTTTATTTACAACTCTGTAAGTCCAGTAATTTGCATCATTGCTGATAAAGTAATTGTATTAAATACTCGTGTAGAAAATTATGATTTTTCTGCATCCGGTGGGAGCCGAACTCACATGTGAAAAGTCACATAGTGAAAGCCTTTTATACACTCACAGGGGGTGAATAATCGTCGCCTGTAAAGTAGCGGGTAGAGCACTTAAACGGCAATCAAGAAAATTTGGGTTCGACTCCCTCCAAGATCACAAAAAAAACCCATTATTTTCTTTGTGAGTATTTGAACATCTATTACTGATCTTTATTTGCAATTATTAACTACATTTTTGATACTATCCCTCATTCAAGATGCCATAACTGAAGGCAAATCCGAATACACTATAGAATATTTGCTTTGTTGAATCCAATACTTTAGTGTACTTCACGCAAAACTGCCAGGTTATAGCAGTAAACGGTTGGAAACACCTTTAACTTTTAGAAAACAGTATCTACTTTTTCGTGGAAAGTGGGATTCTGGTTTATACAGGATGGTCTTCAGGTAAGCACATCCAAAAGGTTCAAAATATAATTTGAAAATGCCTTTTCCTTGACAAGAACTGCGTCCGATGATCAATAAAGTAATTCTTGAGAAAGGTTTCAAGAAAATCAGTTTTTAAGAAGTCCAACTGCAGCTATAGGTAAAGCGATGGAAGGGGAGGAAGAATAGTCCAACTTGAAGAGAGTTACAATCACGTAGTTCAAATCAGTATCTGCTCGGGTCAGAGCTACGTGATTTAAGGAAATAAAAGTTGCGTCTTTAGACCCAGCCGAGCCGGACATACCCCACACAAGGGAATCATAATATCGCCAAGTCGCGGATATTTTTCCATTCGATGGACCTGATAAAAAAAATTCTTTTGTTTTCAACTTCTATTTTTTGATGGCTTCCTTTAAAAGTTAATAAATTTTAGAGTCTGCAACCGCACTTCCTAAGATTAGAAGTAGAGATATAGTTTCTGTTAGTGTCGACCAAAAAAACTTTTTAAATTTAAATTTCCATTCCATGATAACATCTTTATTTTGCAACTTATCAGACAAATAATCTTATCTTACTACTCGAGTTTTGCTGATCTTTCCGTCCAATATTTTCCGTACTATGATTCAAAATCATGTAACAATTTAACTTATAAAATATAATTTATGAAAATATTGTTATCTATGTCATAATGTATGTACAGTATAACCTGTGTAAAGCGGATACCCAGTATGTCCTCCAAACGTATCAAACGTAATTAATATGATGATATTTTCCAAAAATACCTGTGAAAACTCTGTTTTTGTAGAATATGGTAAATGGTAATGTGCATATGGTTTTAATTAAAAAATAATAATTATAAAATTTATGTTACGTACTTACCGTAACAATAATAATTGGAGATAAATAATGAAGGCTAAAAGTGGAAGGGTACCTGTTCCAAATGCCACAACATACGCTTAATTGCCTGAGCACCTATTAACTGTTTTTGATTTAATAATCAAAAAAGCCTTTCCATTCTCACTTAACATGAAATGAAGATGAATTTCTTCACGCACAAAAGCCCATTTCAAGGGACTTAACCAACTTAACGTCCAAAACGCGTCCAACTTCGAAAGCAGAGAAGTAGAAGCGTCCAAGTCAGAGCCGTAGCCGAGCTGGGGCTGTAGGGGGGCTAAAGCCCCTGGAAATGTAGTCAGCCCCCCTGAAAAATATTTTTTCTCAAAATCAAATATTGTAGAATTTTATTTTAAATTTTTTGTTTTGTACGAAATTGTACATGATAATGGAAATTGTTCTTTGACGTTAAAAATGTATTCAAAATAGCTTTCTAAGGTAGATTTTGTGTATATAACTTTTTTTACAAAGGTTTGAATACGCTTATTTTACAATAAGGGAAATTATAGAGGAGTATACTAAAATTTAAAAGTTTTTAGTGCAAAATTTATGTTAAGAAATTTATTTATTAACGTTAAATATATTACTCTGCTTATATTTAGTATTATTAAATAGGCTAAAAATGCATCAAAACATTTACAAATTTTTGTCCCTCTGTAATTTTATGTGCTGCCCCTGTAACTTTCTGACCCCCATAGAACGCGTGTAGCTACTGGCCTAGTCCAAGTTCAGGGAAATTATTACATGCGTGTTAAAAGATAAGAGGTTTATTGATTCCGAGGAATTCTGTCAAACTTAGAGAGGTGACCAACTACACAGACTTTACTGCCTAGAAACATACTGAAAAGATATTCCGGACATCTTATTTAGCTATTCATGTTTAATTTTTGCCGTGTAGATTCATTTAAATTCCATTATTTTCGTTGTAATATAAAAAGTAAAACAAGACCAAAGTTGGAATTTAGAGTTTTTAAATCGTAATGGCCTAAATATTTAATAAACTACTGCACATTATTCTTTCCTTCATTGTTGCCTACTAGTCAACATTTAAAATAGTCAACAATTAGTCAACTATTACAATAGTCAACAATTAGTCAACTATTTACAATAGTCGACAATTAGTCAACTATTTACAATAGTCGACAATTAGTCAACTATTTACAATAGTCAATGATGATCAACTATTACAACAGTCAACAATTATCAACTATTTACAACAGTCAACAACTAGTCAACTATTTGCAACAGTCAACAATAGTCAACTAGTCAACTAGTCAACTATTTACAATAACAATTGTCAACTATTTACAATAGTCAACAATTAGTCAACTATTTACAATTAGTCAACTATTTACAATTAGTCAACTATTTACAATTAGTCAACTATTTGCACAACAATTAGCCAACTACTTACAATAATCAACAATTAGTCAACTATTTACGATAGTCAACAATTAGTCAACTATTTAAAATAATCAATTAGTCAACTATTTAAAATAATCAATTAGTCAACTATTTAAAATAATCAATTAGTCAACTATTTACAATAGTCAACAATTAGTCAACTATTTACAATAGTCAACAATTAGTCAACTATTTACAATATACAGTTTTTAAAATTAATAATAAAATATCATTTGAATTCCAAAAGGAAAACCTTGATAAAAATTCATCATTCTGCATTTTTAAGAGCTGCGGACATTCCTCCAAATATCCGTTAATGCAATATTTCAATCATGGCTCCAGCATCAAAAAACATTATTAATGCAGGCTTTTAATTACCTACATGAAAGCGACTTCTAAAAAGTAAATATATACAAGCGTAAGAAAAATTATATAAATTTTGTACTAAAGCGAGCCAGAAATTGAATTGTTTTAAAGTACTGGAACTTTTCATCTATATTTAAAAAAACATAAATTTTTCTCGTTTCCCTCGTCTTCAAAAGCGGAGAACAGAGATGCAGCATGAGGATTGTGAATTTGAAAATAAAACCCAGATGGGTTTGACAAAATTTTCTAACAGAAAAACGCTTTAAAAAACTCACATGAACAGGATGAAGGAAAATCCATTATAAAACGTATTTCACCTTCATCTCCACACCGTTATGATTTTATCTTTGTAGCTACATTTAACCATTTTTTATTCCATTTCATTTTCCCGTTTTTCCTTTTCCAAAATAATCGAATTCATGGATTTGGTCGACAATGACAGCTTCCAATTACAGAAATTCTTCCCTTAAAAATCACCTTTTCCTCCCTTCTTCCCTCCCTCCAGTCCGCAAACTATAGAATCTTCAGCTATTTTTGCTATTGAAAGCTGAGCAAAGTAACAAAAAAATAGCAAATATCCTCATGGGGTTTTTACCTAACAAAGCGGATACCCCAAGCCATGTCTTTTCCGTTTAAACATCGATCTCATGTTTTTGAGTCACATGGTCTGAGAGAACCAAGATAATGATTATTAAAGCACGACTTCCTTCGCACCACCGACTCCTTTTGGTAGAAAGGCGTTTTAAATTTTACGACCTTAATCAGTCAGATCCTGGAAATATTTTAATTTCTCCAGGAAAAAATCAGGCTCAGGGACCTCGAGAGAGTCGCTTTTTGCTCATCTCTCTCTCTCTCCAGATTCTCTTCGTTCTCAATTTCTTTATTTTAGACTTTGGTTCCCAACGTTAATTGAGATTTGAATGACTAAACTGGGAACTGAAGAAAACACTTGATGCGAAGAAAATCTGTATTAGTAAAGAATGCATTTGCTTCTTTCAGAAATTTCAACACAAACGTACTTTTTAGCTCTTTCTTAAACCTCGTGGAGCCTTAATTATCAGAGCAATATATTATTTAAATCATTCTGTTTTTAATCAATGTCTCAGCAATTTAAAATAAAATTTACATAATTTACCAGAAGGTTAGCGATTTTAATTTCATTTCTCATAAAATAAAATGCGTAAATGTGTTAATGTTTATGATTATTTCGATAAGTATGTAATATATTTTAATACTAATTAAAAAATATTTAATATCGTGCAGAGCTACGTTGGCAATTTACGTCACATATGTGAAGTATGTCGCATGAAACGTAGTTTGTAAGTACCAAAAAATCTTAATTTTATAAGAAGAGTCTGAATGGTCCAAAATCTTAAAATAATGCGTTATGTGCAATTGAACATAGCGCATGAAAAGAGGTCGTTCTGAGATGCTTTATGAATTGTACAACTCTAAAAGTGTGTAAAATTTTGAATACCTAAGGGGTGTTTAAACATTACAAATGCATCAATTAAATCTTTCATAGCCTTAAAACATGCTGTTTTATTCTCTTCTGTAACATTTATATTTTTGTATTATTATTAATTATTTTTGTATCATTATTAATCATATTTGTATTATTATTAATTATATTTGTATTACTATTAATTATTTTTTGTACTATTATTAGTTATTTTTGTATTATTATTAATTATTTTTGTATTATTATTAATTATTTTTGTATTATTATTAATTATTTTTGTATTATTAGTAATTACTTTTGTATTATTGGTAATTACTTTTGTATTATTAGTAATTATTTTGTATTATTAGTAATTACTTTTGTGTTATTGTTATTAATTGCTTTTTGTATTATTAGTAATTACTTTTGTGTTATTGTTATTAATTGCTTTTTTGTATTATTATTAATTACTTTTTGTATTATTATATAGTATTTTTTATCAAATGTCTTGATCATGAAGTTCACAATTATGTTCCAAATATTTATATGGCATGAGTCATAAAATTATCATCAAATTAACGATTTTCTTATAAATTATGTAATACGTGTTAAAAATTTTCTTACAGTATCTGTAAGAGAGCTTGCAATTTGTGCCACTCATGTATGCAAGGTACAAAAATTAGTCGGTAAATACAAAAATATAAATTACAAAAAAGGTACAAATATTTTAAAGTCAAAAAAGTAAAGCAACGTGCAACGTTTAATTGGATACAAAACACAAATTTAATATTTTTGTTGCTTTTAAAGATGGCTTCTCTAAATTTTTAAAAATAACTCCGAATTGCATATGTTTAATAAAAAGGAATTCAAAATATATGCTATTTCATTATCTAGACAACGAAGGCCCAAACACAGGTTTAATGTAGCAACTTATAGAAACTAAGACGCCCTTACGTTATCACACAGTCTTTATCCATCTACAACAAAATGATGTCATCAAATGCCACGAAAATAACAGCTCTAAAAAAATTCGAAACCGACATCATCACAAGATTTTCTCGCAAACGTCAAGTACATGTTATTCGATCCTAACCTATGTGAATTGCACCACGTAAAACAAAGAAACTTATTCTGTTACAGTGTCATTTTAACTTCTTCAAAGCACCATGAAATCATTATCCATATAGTAGATTTACCTAAAGTACAACTTTCCCGCCGTTGGATATTATGTCTTCAATTTAAGCTGATTTTCCGAACAGAATATCAACGGATACCATCAGTAGTTTCAAGAAAATTGGGTGTCTTTGCTTGCCCCCGAGAAAGCATTTTACTACACCAAACTCTCAGTCGTATTCAATGATGTTCTTCTTCTGTGAAGAAAGCTTTCGCAGAAGTTGCTGCGCTCTTATCCTTTCATCATCTTCAAGTCTCAAATAATGGTTATTCTACATAGGCTGGATTAAGGGCCCCTTGGTCAAGGGTAGCAACTTCTTACAGCAATATTTTCTTCGAAATTTGAGCTTCAGCAGAAGATTTCTGCCAAAGTTTTCAATATAAGGGATTTCTATTTTCACATAAAAAGATAAGAAATGTCGTACTATGCAAAAATATATTTAAATGAAAATTCATACAAACGCAGTTTATTCGTGCAGAACCATGATAAACTACTGCCTTTATGTAAATGTTGATTTAAATTTCGGTTTTCACTTACGTTCCACTGCGTTTAGATTATGGAGACCACGTAAATCTAAACGGTATAGCCAGTTCAAAAGATGGTTGATTACATTAAAACATAAAGAAGAACGCGTTTAAAGCATTTCTTTCTGCCTCTTCCATTGAACTATGTCTTCCTGTGATTATAAAATACAAATACAATTTAAATTTAGTTCTTTTTTTGCACCCTTGGAATAACGACAGATTATTTTATTAAAACCCAAAAATTTATTGTGGCCTTCTAAATTGATTAGTGAAGGCTAAACCGGTTACAAAGAGTCGGATTTGGACAACTACCTCAAATAATATACAAAAAACATAGTTATAGGACTGTTTTTGTGGAGATGTAGATTTGAATTCTCTTCGTCCATTTATGAAAACATTTTTACAATTCATAAAAAAGAATTTATAGATCTTCTGTTAAAGAAAAAGCTCTAATAGTTAAGCTGCTTTACTTTTCGTAATGCCAATATCTGGTTTATCTCCGCTAAGCTTAAATTAATTATCTTTTATAATTTTCCGCAACCATTTACGCATGTTTTCATATAATATGTTTCATTATATCTTTCAAGTTTAAAGCATTTTGAATCGGTTTCGCTTAAAATATAAATGCATGTATTCAATTTGATTCATCTGTTACTGAAATCTACGTCGCAAGATGTCACGCGATATGAAATTGACAACTCGTGGTTGACATCAGTTCGGGACAGATCGTTACAGAACTGGATTTTTGTTACTACTGTGCACACTTGAAGCTCGGGAACCCGTTCTGCAACTGATACTGAGATCGTCTGTTCTGTCTGAGTTGCAGACCCGCATTGCTTTGAGGAAGATCAACATAATGAAATGAGCGAAATGATTTGAACCAAATCAAGGATTGTTAAATGCTGCTCTCCGAATTAACCCTGGAAGAGATACCATGCATCTCGGAATCTGTTTACACGCTCCTCATTAACCAATGTCCGTTAAGACGCCTAGCATTAGTCTCCCTCGTTGGCTTAAATCTCCAAGTGTTTACTAATTACAACGTGAAGTTATCCTCTTGAAGACGAGGTATTAGCTTATATGGGGCTTCAAGCATGCCCTTAAAAACACGTTGTTGCTAATTCCTTGTAGATGATATATTATTGAAGGTAAATTCTTCCTCTAGCAATCATTCTCTTCGCTCAATAATTTTTCGCTGAATCAATTCTACACCTGACAGATGATTCCACGAGAAGTCTTGGAGGGAAAACAAGAATAAGCATTTATCAAATAAAATATATAAAAGACTGCAAGAACAGCATGGTATTGAACCCCCGCCCCTCTCTTCTGGAAGTTTGAGTTAATATTTTTGATGATTTGATTGCATCACATAAACGGATTGAAAAATATTACATTATTCGTTAACCTAATATGAAAACTCATACGCGCACAGGCCAAGTAAGTAACAAATACGTATCTAAAATAACTCGTTTGTACATTTCTTTTGAAAGGAAGGAAATAATATTTTTCATTATTTAATATGAATTCATGCATTAATATCCTGCACCAAATATACGTATTTTTTAC
The DNA here is from genome assembly GCA_006491805.2 of Dysdera silvatica. Taxonomy (NCBI): domain Eukaryota; kingdom Metazoa; phylum Arthropoda; class Arachnida; order Araneae; family Dysderidae; genus Dysdera; species Dysdera silvatica. The sequence goes on along the minus strand of QLNU02003225.1, from coordinate 51,869,683 downwards.
CTGCATAGGAATTCATCCTTCACTATCCTATTATATCATTTTCTAAATCATGACCTACTTAAATTTATGTATATATTAATATTTAAATTTGTTTTGAAATCTATCGAAGCAATCGGTCTAAACGTAAAAATATTAAAATATCGATACCACAAAAGCACGCAAAATTGCACTCAAAAAAGAGCATATAATATCCAAATTATTAAATTATATGACATCACGTTATAACATATATCAACACTGCTCCAGTATTTCTCAGAAGTATAGTATATAATAAATTATCAATTATTAGTCTGAAATATAATCTTGGTAAAATCCAATTTAATTACTATTATAGATTATTGTAATCAACGATAAAGATTATTGCATCATTAATAAATATTTTCCGATCACAAATGGTGAACATTCAAATATCGTTAGCAATTAATTCAATCTATATTTTACCCTAGAGTCATAGGCGTAACCTGGCGGAAGCAAAGGGGCACTTGCCCCCCAGTTTGTGCTATATTTATGAGGTTAACCTCAAGTTGCGCCTATGCCCAGAAAAACACATATTTCATATTAAAGGTACATATTAACACGTACAATATACCACGTAAAATATGACAGTACCGTTATTTTTTAGACTTTTAGATTTTCCTTAGAAATAGGTTTTATTGAAAGATCAACTGCTTGACAAGTTGTAGCAGTTGGCTGGATGGAAAGATAAATTTGAAAAGTGATTCTTTTTCCAGTTTACTAAAATAAAAAAAAAATTCATTTACTTCAATTTTTTCATTTCATACGTTCTCGATCGTCTCTTTGATTTCTTTAACTGCTGTACTCTCAATTAAGGAACTTTTTGAAACATTTTGCCGTTTCATTTAAAATCGGTCTTCATTTGTTTCCCTTTTTTTCGTTCCTTTAATTTCAGATTCTTGGGCAGTTTTTCTAAGAGACGACTACCAAGAAATCTATTAAAATAAGCTTTTTCATTTTAGTTGCAAAGTCGTATGAACCCAAAACAGATTCAAAAAAAATTTCAAAAGGGCGCAATGCTTAAAAAACAATAAAGTCTACAATGAGTGTATATTTGTTGTTCTCAGAAGAGAGTCCTGACCTCATCCCTGATTTCGCCCTTTTCATAAGCTCATAATATCAAATGAGGCGCTCCGACGTTACGTTACGTGCAGAGGTGGAAACAAACTTTCATTTCATCAAGGACAGAATTTGTCATAGTCCTGGAATTGCACCCTTCAGTTATCGTGGAAGTTGGAATTTTTTTACAATAAAAAAAATATATTTTGGGGGAGTCACGACCCCTGGGACCACGCCTCTATGTCCGCCCCTGGTTACGTGTACTTACATGATTTTGTGTACGCTTGTATACACACACATATTCTAAGTGTATTTTAATATTCATTTTATTACTTTTCTTTTAGTGATTTTAAAATTCGTAATATATTTTTTAATGACAGTGCATCACCTATGAAATTTTGTTATTTTGAAGCAAAAAAAGAACTGTTCAATAACAATCCATTCAGATTACATCAGACTAGTTCTACGTTCATGCGCAATGACAAAGCGTGGCGCAATATGAAGTAATATTGCATCATCCCACTGAGAAACCAGAATTTCACAGCTTAACCTTTATTCGCGGTCCTTGTGAACATGGCCAGTTACTCTCAATTGACTCTATGACAGAAGGAGGCCGTTGTCGTTGCATTACATGAAGGAAGTTATTTTGCTCGTTATGTTGCCCATAAATCGTTATGTAGGCAGTCTGCAGATTACTTTCTAAACCACGGAATATTGGATCAGTCGACAGGAGAGGGGAAAAAACGGAAAAAAATATTATCATGTTCAATCATTATCTATCCGCTGCTAGATGAAAGTCTCTCCAAATGCTTTCCACACAAGTCTATCCTGAGCAATTCGCTTCCATGTCACCCCAACCTGTTTTCTTATTTCATCCACCCATCTAGTTTGAGGACGTTTTCTAGGTCTTCGGTGGTCTCTTGGAATCCAGTTCAGAATTTCTGTTGTCCATCGTTGATCAGTTCTTCTTGCAATATGCCCAGCCCATCGCCATTTCAGCCCTTTTACTTTAACAATGATGTCCTCTACTCTAGTTTGCTCTCTCACCCAAGTGTTTCTTTTTCGATCTCTCCTAGTTATTCCAAGCATGCACCTCTCCATGCTCCTTTGCGTTGTCTGTAACTTTCGTATTGCTCCAACTGTTAGACTCCATGTCTCTGATCCATAAGAGAGGACTGGCAATACACACTGGTTGAAGACCTTTCTTTTTAGACATTAAACAATTTTAACTTCTGGATAAGACTGCTTCTTTTGATTGTACACTATTCAAGTTTAATACGTCTGTTGAGTTCTTTCATAACGTTGCCATCCATTGAAATCAGCTGGCCAAGGTAAATATATGAATCAGCAATTTCTAGCTCAATGTTGTCAACTTGTATTTTTGTTTCCTCTACGAAATTATTGAACATGATCTTAGTTTTTTGTAGGTTCATCTTGAGTCCAACTTCTTTACTTCTAGTTGAGAGCTCCTGTACCATGTCTTGGAGTTCTAATGGGTCCGTTGAAAAAATAACAATGCCATCGGAAATCGGAAACTATTTAAATGTTCACTATATATTTTATTTCTTTTTTATTCCAGTTTATCATAAAAACCATCTGGAAGGCTGAAGTTAAAGGTTTCGCTGAAATTGTATATCTCCCAAACTCACACCTTTACCAATTTTGATAGTTTTGGTATCTTTATGTCACAATTACCAATCATGAGATCCAAATGCACTTTGTTCGTCGACCATTAAAAAAATGATTTTGCCTAAAAGCAAAATAGATAAATCAAATTTCATTTTCCACATATGGAAAAACAACATCCCTACCATGTTCCGCTTTGGCTTTCTAATTTCGTCTCAACCAACTTGATTCAAGGCTTTAGCTTCAGCACAATATTAGTCCAAAAGCAACAAATTTCAAAGATTAATTTTAATCCAGTACTTGTTATGATAATCTGATACAACAATCTAAATAAAATTCTCCTTTATACATAAGAAGGTTGAATTGAAATACTCTTGCAGAATATGTCATTTACGTTTGTTCTTGTTTACTCAAAAGCTATTTACACGGGGACTGGTAAGTTCAGCGATTAAGATTCCCATTTAAATACCTAAATATATAACTCGTCAAAATCTATCCTTTCCCTAAATAACATATAAAATTGCAATGCTCATTTGAATCTAAACTTGTTTTTAATTTTTCGTACTCCCAAATCCGTGTTCTATTTATAGACCGATGCTCAGTATCCGCAAAAGCATAGTGAATCTTTAACGGTTGTTCGAAACCTCACGTAACCCATCTAACTCACTGGACGTAAAAGGGACTCCTAATAAAGCAACCACGCCAGAATTCCCTGAACGATGACAGAAAAAATTCAAAAACAAATGTAAATCATCGGTGAAGTTATGCTTTTGTTCTTCGGCATGGTTTTCCTACTTTATTCAAATTTTATCGTACAGCTTTTTTGCAATGTAAATGCTTTGTTTTACATATATGAATAATATTAAACACTTAAAATTCAACTTTAAAAAGACGAAAAAATCCCTTTTAATGTTTCAAGTGCTTATCAAAAATTTTTCAGTGAAGTTCTGATGCTTGTCAGAAAGAGAAAAAAAAACCAGACTAAATAAAATAAATGTGTATGAAATCGATCAAAATCGTTAAGATCGGCGAAGAAATCAAACTTACGTTCAATAACTAGTTACGATAGAATAGATCCTTCCTAAAAGTGACCATTTATATCATAAATTAAATTTGTATGTTTAATTTAGTCAATAAATATCATTATTAAATGTATAGTAATATACTCAATACAAAAAATATTTCAATTTACTTTAACAAGTATTAAGGTGTATTACATCTAATTTCCTCTTTTTCTTAACTTTCCTTCTTCTAAAAACTTTCAGAACGAAAATTTTAGAAACTGGAATTTTTAAATCAGAATATCTCATGTCTTTGTCGCTCGCTCTTGAAATCAACAAGTATGGGTAAATGACAGAAGCATGTCATGTGTCTGCATTCGCCGCTTTTATTTATCTACACGTTTCAAGGAAGGATAATATAAATGAAACAAACTAGGCAAAAAAAAAATATATATATATAGTGTGAATCCCAAGTATATTCAACAATTCTGTTTGGGGTTGTTTTATGGTAAAAGTTTGGCTCATAGATAGTTTATAAACTTCATGGTTAATAATTGTGGGATTATACCCGCGGTTTGCTGCGATATTCATAAGAACCGACAGTTCATCTTTCGGACTCTCATTCGTAGATAAAAATTTAAGTACTCTTGCTGTCAGCCAAAACAACGAGCTTATTGTTTGGGAATGTGGATGCGCAGAGGTAGCGCGTAATGTCAGCCAAAAAAATTAGCTCATTGTGTAACTGACAACAAGAACATTCATACTTTCCTCAACGAATGACAGCCTTAAAAATTAACTGTTTGTCCTTAAGAAAATCGCAACTAACTGCGGGTATAACCCGACAATTATTGACCGTGAAGTTCACACAATGCAGTTCACAGTGAACCTTGTTTCTCACTTGTAAAAAAATGGGAATATTTTAATTTGCATAAAATATAAATTCTTTAACATCGAAAATAGAACATATACATGATACAACTACATTTTTATGGTATAATCTTTGTTTCAACGAATTCTAATACAATGTTAATTGTATTAAATTTGTTGAAACATAGTACACTTTCACCAAAATATATTGTAAATATTATATTGTAAAATATAATTTTAACTTAATTATAATTTCAGTGACTATGCATATCATAATAAAAGAGTTCCTAGAGATATACGCCTAAAAAATAAATATTAAGGAATGCAATAAACGGATATCGCAAAATGAAAACGGATATGCCTTCATAAAATTACAAATAAAAGTTAACATTCATACTTCCATAGAAGTAAAAAAATTATTAATAGTCTTCCATCACTTTAGCAATGATCATGCCGTTCAATTAACATTTGCTTTTGATAATCTCGATAAAAGAAAGATTTAACAAAGTAAAAATCCAACAAATGTGAAAAATTATGGAACCAATTATATTGAAGCGAGTTATAAATGGAACCATTTTAAAGTACTGCAAATTTTATCCAAATTAAAAAGGACTTGTAATTTCCTCATTTTTTTCTAATCCTCCAAAAACCGAAAGAAAACGCAGCATAAAGATCTAGAGTTCGAAAACAAATCCCAGATGGGTTTGACAAAATCCTCTAACGGAAAAACGCTTAAAAAACTCATACCGACAGGATGAAGTGAAAACCATTACAAAACGCCTCGCACTTTCATCTTCACACTCTTATAATATTATCCCCGTAGCCACATTTGATCATTTCTTATTTTATTCCTTTTGTCCACTTCTTTTTTCCTTTTCCAAAATAATCGAATTCATAGAGTTGGTCGACCATAACAGCTTCTAATTACAAAGCTTCTTCCCTTAAAATTCATCCTTTGCTTTCTTTCTTCTTTCTAATTTGCACACAGTAAAATCTTCAGATAGTTCTGATATTAAATGCTGAACAAGATAACGCCAACTGGCCAAGGTCCTCAAGGAAATTTCCTGACAGAGCTAAAACCGCGAACTACTGCTTTTCTTTTAGATATAGAGCTCGTGTTTGTGGAAATGAATAAAGACGATTATTGTTAAAGTACTGCTCTTTGCATCATTGGATCTTTTGCAGTAAGAATGTTTAAAGTTTCTAAACCTTAATTATACTAATGCGAGGAATATTTTACTCTTGCCACAAGAAAAACTCCGCTCAGTAACCACAGGAGACTCGATTTTTTTCCTCTTTCTCTCTCTCTCTCTCTCTCTCTTTCTAATTTCGCTTATTTTTTTCTTCATTTTATATTTGTGTCTCAAGTGTAATTGAGATTTGAATGACTAAATTGTGAACTGATGAGATCATACATCAGAAGGAAATCGACTTAAGTAATTTATACACAGGTAAAAAAATGAAGTTTTTACTTTGGAAAATTGAAATCTAGACAATATGCGGACGTTACTACTATTATCCTACTTTTTTAATCTTTCTGAAACTACGCCAATTTTAATCATCAAAAAAATACTTCGATGTGATTAAAATGAACTATTTAAATCATTTACCTTGTAATGTAATAACATATTATAATTTTCTATTAATTTAAATGAAAATTTTAATTTTATTTACGAACGTTTTCAGGAAGTAAGCCACTCGATTTTCATCATCAGCGTTAGAATAAATATCATTATCTTTGCATGTAATTTTTTGGGCTAATTATGAAATAGTATGAAATAATTATTGCAGTTTACTTAACATTGTATGTAACCATATCTTTAATCACGCATGTAATGTGTGTGGAGTGAAAAACGATCTGCAAATACAAAACTTACGATCACGAGAAGAATATGAACGTTTTAAAATCAGAGAGAAATGCACCGGACAATATGTAATTGAGTACGTGAAATTTATATTTATGAGAGGTTTCATAAATTACTGCTTAACAACTGTAAAAATAACTTTAAAATGCATGTGAGAAATGTAACATTATAGCGTACATAAATTAAAACGTGCTTATATCATTGCACAGACTTTAGCATTCAGCAACGTAAATGCATAGAATGAAATCAAATAACCTTAGTGATGGGACATCAACATCATTTGCTGTTAATTATGCAAGAAGTTCTTGGAAAAAAAATATCCGTTAAAGTAATCTGTCTTCCCAAAAAAACTGTTATGAGAACAGGGATTAAGGAGTGAAAGATCTACAAATATGTGTCTTGCATGCCAAAACCAAAATCCTCTGATCCTGAAATTGGAAAATCGCAGCTCATGTTGATATTAGTTTCGAGAGAGAGAGAGAGAAAGAAAAGATTGACTAAATTGGTAGTTAAAACGGAATGTTGAAGCAATAAACCAACATCTTTTTTAACCATCAACAAAAATCATTAACGAAATTCAATCAACCTCTTTTGAACGATCCTTTTCTTGTTAAAAATTAAGGAATTAGCGTCATTTATGTTATATCTCTAGGTGAATTATAAACGTTGATTTTATAGCTTTATGAAGAACCATTTTGAAGGTTCAATAGGGTACAACATAATAAATAATTCAACAATATGACGATATAATAATTAATACAACGATCCCATATCATGGTAAATAATACAAGACCATAGTAAGATTAATGGTACAAAACCACCATAATATAATAAATGATACATCACCTTAATACAAGCCGTGACCAATAAGTATGGTGAATAATGAAATAAGTTTTACATTGAGTAGACCTGATATGGAATCTGTTTACAATCCTTCAAAATAGTCCCCTTCGTACACTATGCACCTCTAACAATGTGTGTTCAAATCACCGAAAGCTCTTGAAAACTCCTCCACTGGTACAGCTTTCAATTCCTGTGTCGCAGCAGCTTGAATGTGCATAATGTCTGTAAATCTTTGCCCTTTTAGAGCCACTTTAAGTTTATGGAAAAGGAAAAAGTCTGGTAGTGACAAGTCTGGGAAATAAGGTGGGTGCGACAGTTCAGTAACCCGATGTTGAGCCGGACACCGCTTCACAAGAGTAGTGGTATGCGTCCGTGCATTATCGTGCAAGAGAAACCAAGAGCCAGGTTGCTTCAGATGTGGTCATACACAACGAATACGAGCCAAAAGTCGTTTGAGCACCTCGCAATAAAACTCACCGTTGACAGTTTGACATTCAGGAAGAAATTCATTGTGAATTATGCCTTGACAGTCAAAAACGGTTATCAGCAGTGTCTTTTTTACCCTTGACTTTTCAAAATGACATTTTTTCTGTTTTCGGGAGTTGGGTCCGCACCACTCCATACTTTGGCGTTTTGTCTCCGGATCATACTGGAAACACCAGATTTCATCTCTGGTTACGATGATTTTCATGAACTGTGCATTTTTATCTGCCATGTCGATGAAGTTCCCACAACATTCCATTTGTTGCTGTTTTTCTTCTCCCATTAAGTGATGAATAAATCACGAACAAACTTTGCATTTTCTCAAATCCTGTGTCACGATTTTCCGAACAGTTTCCTCGAGGGTTATCCAATTCGTTTGACAGCATCCTCATAGTCAATCGCCGATGTCGCTGCAATAATTCACGTACTCTCTCGATGTTTTTCCCTGTTCTGCTGGTGGTGAGCCGCCCACTACAATGCTCGTCTTCGACTCTTTCACACCCATCATTAAACTTTTTAAACAGCGCATACACAATCTTCAAGGGCACAGTTCCATCTCCATACACCTGCTTCATCATTGCATGACTTTCTCCTGCTGATTTACCCAATTTGTACAGGAATTTCAAATCGATTCTCTGCTCCATGGCACGCCACGCAATCACTGCACAGACAAAACTCGATAACTAATTTATCAAGATTCACAGACACATAAAACCACGCACTACTATTAACTGAATATTACAGAAAACGACAGAAGTGTCGTTGATAATCAGGTTGTTCCCATTTTCGATTTGAGGGGTGATTCACCCTACTTATTGGTCAAACCTTGTATGGCAAGTGATACACCACCACCTTAATATAATAAATGATAGAACTCCACGATAATACAAAAATAGTACATCAATATAATACAAGAAATAGTACATCAATATAATACAAGAAATAGTACATCAATATATTACAAGAAATAGCACATCAATATAATACAAGAAATAGTACATCAATATAATACAAGAAATAGTACTTCGATATAATACAAGAAATAGTACATCAATATAATACAAGAAATAGTGCATCAATATAATACAAGAAATGGTACATCAGTATAATACAAGAAATAATACATCAGTATAATACAAGAAATAGTACATCAATATAATAAAAGAAATAATACAAAACTAAATCTAAAACAAAAGTAATTATGTATGAGAAAATACAATAAAACAACAGTGTTTGAAAACCCCAAGCCTTCAGAATTCTCATAGCAAGATTATTTTACCGGAATCCAGCGTATTTGACGCAATAATAATTTCTACGAAAAACATACACTCAGTTAAACCAAGCAAGTTATTCGTTTATGGTATCGATTCTACTTTCTCAAAATTTGGCGTAGTATAGCCCAAATGCTCTTGCGCCATAAAAAATCCAAACAGCCTTTTTCAAAATATCATGCCATCAGTATTCGTCAAAACATACATCTACTATTTAAAATTTCTCGCCATTAGATGTAAACAGCAGTGCTTTGTCGCCAATTCAAACTGCAGTTCCCGACAGCTTACCAAAGGATATCATTAGAACTTTAAAGCCAATAGGATATCTGGGCTTGGTCTGTTAAAACATTCTGCTACGACGCTTTTCGCCACGCTCGACGAATTTCTCCTTGCGCGTTTTCCCTTTCATTCGCAAGGCCCAAAGGAAGATTATTCTAAACAGGATTGAAAAAAGTTCCGTAGCCAAAGGACTCAACTTCAATGTTTACTTTGATATTCGAGTTGAGGCAGATGATTTTTCTCCCAAATTTTTAAAAGATGTGTTCTTTCATTTGTTTACCAATATTTTTAAATTATAAGTGCATGGCAAATCAAAATGGTACCTAATTCTAAATGACTGTGGTTACGATGAAATATAATGGAAGATAGACTTTGGGGATTTCTTTGCTCTTCTCCCCGTTTCTTCCGCCCCTCAATGTTCCTAAATATTCAAACCGAAATTAAATCGGAAAATGTTTTTATAAAACAAATTAACATCCGGTATTCGGAACGAATAGTTTCCCTTCTTTTCGGGAGATTGCTTTTGTTATTTAATCTTTTTCAGAAAATTAAATTTAAATTACTTTTGGATGGCAACTGCAGAACTGATTTTTCAGTGGTTTGGAAAACTATAAAGGTCCTCTTTGATTCTGTGGATTAGCTTTTCTAAAAATCTGATGAAGTCAATCTAGCTGCTTTTGTCTCTTCCAACCAAATTCTCTGATGGTTAGCTAGTTTCCAACTTTGATTAAGATAGCATAATCGATACACTTTCTATCTTTTTTTCTTCATTGCCAACGTTATTTACTGATTCTGTTTCCTGTCCTTACTTTCATTATTCTTAACATCGATTTTATGTTAAAAGAAATATCGGTAGCTCAGCGACTTTTGTGCCAAGTTAGTATTAGACTAAATCTAAAGATATATTTCCCCCATTTTTTTGTTACATATTAGTGCCGTAGATGTACAAATCTGTACCTCAAAATAACGATGACCAGCGTCCAATCCTTAAGCTTTGGAGATAGCCCAAAATTTTGTTTTTTAGTTTCAATATTTTCTGATTCGCATATATAATGTTCCAAGAAATATTATGATAAGGGTGAATTCTTCCCTTGGAAAAATATTTCGTTGAATTATATGCGTACGAGTCAAAAGTTATTTCAACAAATTTTCCCGAAACTTGAAAATTGGGCACTGGCTATTATTGATCTAAAGTACCTATATAAAATAACAATGAGTTTGATTCAACATGTAATTAAATATAATATAAAAATAAAATAAGAAATGTTTTTGTTTAGTGAACACCACAAAATATTATGAAAACTTAAAAGCAAAACCTTTCTCTTATCCCAATAGCATATAAAAACAAATTTCTGATTAAAATGTGAACCGTATTTCAGTATGTTATTCTATATTCTCCATATTCCTTACGTAGATGGAAACTGTACACTGCGTCCAAAAAATCTCACTGTAAAGTTTTAATAATGAAATCATTTGAAGCTTCGAGTGACTTGTTTAAAAACTTTTATCAAAAGAGTTTCTAATAAAACAATCACGACAATATAGAACCCCTTCAATAAAAGTCAATTATTTATTGGGTTACGTTTCTTTCCACGGAAAATCGTTTTCCTGTTTTATTTAAATTTTCTAATACAGCAACTCCGCAATGTAAATTAGGTATTTTAAATAAGTAAATAATATTAAACCTTACAAATCAACTGCAGGGAAAAACAAGAAGTCCCTTTTCGTCATTCAATTTCTTGTTAGGAGTATTTTAATAATAATTTGGTACCTTCGAAAATTTTTGAAATAAACTAAATTAAAAAATTAAAACAAATAAATGAAAACCGTTGAAATCAACAAAAGGCAACCAAACTTTAAATTGAAATTTTAATTTCAAGATAATTAGTCCTACTATACAGAAAACACAAATTAAAACTATTAGTTTTGATTTAGTTGTTTAGTTTTAAATTGACTTTTTATTAGGTTCAGTTTAACTGTAAATTATTTTAAGAATCTTGCTTTAAACATTTGGTGTTATTAATTAGCATGTAATAATGAAATTTCCATAAATAATATTATGACAGATTTCCCTATTTTTATCCAATTTTTTGTTTCTGAAAAATCTACTGAGATTTTTTTAAATAAATGTAATATCAAAATGTGCCATGGAGTTGTCACTTTCCTACGACATATAAAAAAATAAACCAAATTGCACGAAAGTGGTAAGTTGGCACGAAAGTGACAAGGCCATAAGAACGTGACAAGTTGCACGAAAGTGACAAGTTACAAGAAAGTGGCAAGTTGCACGAAAGACAAGTTAAGAAAGTGAAAATGTACGAAAGTGGCAAGTTACATGAAAGTGGCAAGTTTTCATTCCTCCATTACATTTGTCCATTTCGGAAAAGAATTATAGAGATAGGAGAAACGAGGCGGAAGAGGGGCATGGAGTAAATCTCAAGTATATTCACCACTTTTATAAATCTTGGCATTTTTGTAAACCATTCCTTTTTATAAAACATCTTTTAATTTTTATAAACCTGTCATGTTAAATATAATTAACCGATTCTAAATCTTATGTAAACACAATATGTACTGACGGACTAGCAAATAGAACACAATAAAAAAAAATTTCTTTACGACATATATCAATAATAGGCTCTATATTTTGTTTCCTTCGCAAAACTAGACACAGTAAATAAATGACCTTTGTTAGAAATATATTTTGACAGATAATTTCATTATTTGAAATAAGTAAATTTTTATAAACGCAATTTTTAAAAAAATAATAAAGTACGCTCTATCATGCGTATATACAATAAAAAATTAAAATAATTATCCTAATGTAATATTAAGCGAAAAAAAATAATTTCTCTCTCCTTTCCTCTCAAACTCCAGTTTTCTACACATCTAGTGAGTAAAATGCATATTTATAAATAAGTGTAGAGTTAATCGTTTTTCTATGGGGCATTTTCCATATCTTTTTATTTATTCGTGATGTAGGTTGTGAATCCCATATCAACGATGGTTCCCATTAGATCAATAATATCAAATATTCTTTTCATTGATGAATTCATTTATTATCCTTTTCTTGTTCTATGTACATACGAATAATAGTTAAACATATAAATTAATAACAAACACATGTTTCGATTTTTTTTTATGTAAAGTTACTTAAAGCTTTGAATTTTAGTGAGATTTGATTAAGAGGGCCTAAAGAGGCCAGAGATTTGATTAAGAAGGCCTTGCATTAAGAGAGCCTAAATGTGATTGCAGAGTGGGTATTCCAGATAATTCTAAACGAACTGCGTTTGCTGAATGTGCTTCATTAAGAATAATACCTTAGTATAATCCAAGTACATTTTCTAGATAACAACTGTAAAACGTGGAGATATCTTTAACTTTTTAAGGAAGCACCCTCCATTTCTTAGAAAGTAGTATTTCTGTTTACAAAGAAAGATCAGCTGAAAAGCACATCAGTAGGTCAAAATATAATTTAAAAATGCTTTTTCCATGACCAGGAAGGTATTCGATGATCAATAAAACAATTCTTGGAAAAGGTTTTGAGAAAATCAGTTTTAAGGAGTCCAGCTTTATCTAGATAATACAAAGGAAAGAAATAGCCCGTCGTGAAGAGAGTTGTAGTCACGTACTTAAAATCAGTATCTGCTTGGATCAGAATTTTACGTGAGTCAAGAAACCAAGATGGTACCTTCAGGCCCAGCCAAGCCGGACATGTCTCGTACGAAAGTAGTGTAATACAACCGAATCTCTGGATTTCTATATTCCTTGAACCTGATAGAGATTTTCCTTCCGATTTCAACTGTTATTTTTTTATTTTTTTTTTGGTAACTTGCTTAAAAGTTAATAAATTTTAGAGTGTATGGCCGCACTTCTGGAGATTGAGGTCAAAACGGTGATAAGAAATATAAGTGTTGCTTTACGATGGAAAAGAATTCAAAATTTCGAATTCTTTTCCAGGATA
>QLNU02003225.1:51841262-51856310 GCA_006491805.2 Dysdera silvatica | reverse complement strand
GATCACAATAGACAGGTGGTCACTATACAAAACAAACTTTGGTATAAGTATAACTAAGGTCCTACCAGCTCTCTCTTATAAAAAGTGATCGCTTTATTCACACAGTCACTTTCCCAGGTTCCACTATATTTTGTAGATTCCACGCAAATCGATGAGATCATTATTGAGTACTTCCCTTGAGAGATGCACTGTGACTTCCAATGACACACTTATGAATGACTCAACTTATAGGGTGAAACTACATATTAACCAACGAACTCAGCCCAATGAATCCCAAAGCCATAACATTAGACAGACCCTTGCACAGGTTTTCAAATGGGGGTGCTTATCACTTAAACAACCCCTTGTGCACAGCCCTGTTAGCCACTGAACAACTTGGGGTCACTTCGAAGACTGTTTCACTATATCATAGGTTATCCAAGAAAAAAATGACATCTTGACTTCTAAAACAGAACGTATTTCCAATATCGCTACGTCTAATAGAGTTCAAAGACCTAGTTTGGAAATAAACACAGTAATATTTCCCCATTAACATGGAATAGAGAAAAAAAATGCACAATTCTATAAAGTTTGTGCTGGAACCTCAAGATGCAATCATTACACAGAAATGGTCATTAATTGGAACCATGATACTGAGAAAATGATAACTGCAGATGCAATCTTCGTGTCAACAGATCACATATGTTTGTTTGTTTTTTGGTTTTACGGCTCAAAGACTACAGTGGTCATGCTGCGCCGGGACCTACTGTTTTCCGAGGAATCCGAACCCCGGCCTAGGAACCAAACCCCTAGGCTAGGCCCTAAGGCCTAGAGAACCAAACCCCAGACTACAGTGAGCAGTACGAGATCACATATGTAAAAACGGAAAATGAGAAATTGTTTGTTACCTGAAATAATTTTTGGCGTTTGGATTTCAGTGAATCCCTTTGTTGATAAAAAATTCCGAAACAATCGGCAAACACCAGCAGATATAGTTTGTATGGCGTAGTTCGTTGGTGTCCGTAAATCCAGAACTCTGTTGTCCAAACGTGTGTCTTGATTCACGTGAATATTTAAGCCTTCAGGGTCCTACATTAACAAAAAATGTATATATATAAATAGATATATTTGCGTTATTTATGTTACCTTACATATTTTGTTTATAAAGCTATTTATTCGTCATAAAGCTAGACAGACTGGTGTCAAACCAAAAATGCACAAACAAGTAAAGAATGCAGCAACTAATTGATTTCGGGCAGTTCTAAACCCCTGATAGGTGACAAACCCAATACATACATATTACATACCCGCATATTTGTACATCTGTCTATATACGTATATACAGGGTGTCCCAAAAACATCGACCACAACTCTTAATTCCTTAAATATCGATCCTAAATATACGAAATCGATTAAAATTGCAGAGGATTATTTTTCAAAGAAATGCAAAATTTAAATTTTTGTATGGTCCCTGTACACAAAAATTTCCAATGAGTAAAATGTGCCTCATACTCCAATAAGTTAATATACAAAATTTCAGAATTCTAGTGGAACAAGAACCAGAGATATGAAGACCCAAAATAACGTGGCTTAGCAGAATGAATTTCTCTCTTCACGACATGTACCTATTGCTCCCTTCGAAAAGTGCTGTTAAGTCAGTTATTTTGTGTTTCCATATCTCTGGTTCTTTTTCCACTAGAATGCTGAAATTTTGTATATTGACCTATTGGATTATGGGGCACATTTCACTTATTGGAAATTTTTGTGTACGGGGACTGTATAAAAACTTAAATTTTGTATTTTTTCAAAAAATAATTCTCTGCGATTTTAATCGATTTCATAAAATTCTGCCCCTTTTCTTATGCCACTTTGCAATTTAACACATATGTCTAGGATCAATATTTAAGAAATTAGAGCTGCGGTCAATGTTTTTGGGGCACCCTGTACATATATATAGTAGAACCTATCTAAAGTGACCACATTTGGTCTGGATTACAATGGTTATCACATACAGATGGTCACTATACTCGACAAACTTGAGTATACGCACAACGAAGTGCCTACCAGTTCCCTCCTATCCAAAAGTGTATACTTTATCCAGATAGTTGATTTACAAGGTTCCACTGTATACATGGGCACCCATATGGATGGCAGGGGGCTCGAGCCGCCCCCCACTCCAGCCATTCAAATGTTTTATTCGTCCGATTTTTTCTTTCAAACGTTTTACAATCACATTTTACAATAAGGTACTTTTTAACTCACTACTAATTGTCAAACAGTATCAATTATATTTGTAGCATTTTAGTATCTTCTACATTCACAAAAATGTTTGACGGCCTTCAGAAAAAGCTAATAATACCTGTTCAAAATGATTAGCGAAAATTCATTTTTTAATTGCTTCCCGGAATTCTCCACTAGTACTCAATTAACTGCTATATAACGATTAATAGCAAGTGTAAAGCATCCCCAAAATTTAATAGTAGCCGCTATTGTAGATTACTGGGACCTCCTGTTGCACAAGTTCCCAAACTGCCTCAGTCTGATGAAGATACATCGTAAAACTGGCTTATTTTATGCAGTGGCTGCTCCTGTTTCTAATTCTGCTAGCTGTAATGGAAGTTCAAGTAAAATGATCGGTCTAAAGAAACCAAATAGCGCAAAGATTTGTGTTGCTATCACATACCATCGCAAACTTAATTACAAGAAAACACTATCTCCATCGGATCTATAATCTTAATTTAGGCAATAGTGTTCATTCTAGGATCAGAAAAGGGCATAGTGCTCTGGATTGAAAAAAGGGCACTTTATCAAAAAATCTTTACATGCTTTAATTAATACTAATTAACACTGACTAGATTACTATTTAAAAAACTTTTTTAATGAACCATTTTATTTATTTTTTCTTGACGAAAAACAAGACGTGACTAACCACTGCATTTAAACTACAGTCAAACGCTGTTACAGCAAACCATGGGGAACTGAACTTTTGATTTGCTATATCCAGTGGTTTGTTATATCCGATAACAATATAAGTATAGGAAATTGGACGGGGCCAAAAAAATCGTTCGTTATATATGGTGGTTTGTTACAAGCAGGCGAGACGTATAAAAAAAAAAGATATATTTTTGGTGGTGTTTTTTGGGAAAACAGCAGATTTCCAGTAGGGTACAATCGCTAACTACGGAGCACATGTCGGGGCAAAAAAATTTTTTTTTTTTTAACAGAGTGGCCAGGGCATCGTGTATTTTCATAAAAAGGAAAGCAGGGCACTCCACTCCTCGAAATAAACCTAAAGTGAACACTGCAATAATAAAGGAAATAGTGAATACAAGAATTCTCATCATCGAAGATAAAAAACTACATTACTGGCCCAGTCTGCACACACATTTCCACATATTATAATAGTCTGCTCCTTAAATAGCGGTAACCCGCAACATGCTTAAGAATTAAGAAAATCATGTGCGTACCACGTCGCTTTCCGGTCTGGAGGCATCTTCTATTTGTAAGGGCAATCTAGGTTCGGCAGCACTGACGACAAACACCTAGGGAATAAACAGTGCCAACATTTATGATTACTAAACACTGCATCTACATTTGACAAATCAGTTGTTGAACAATATAGCACTGTTAAATTATCCAATGTTGATTGAACTTCTATAAATTTTCTTTAAACCACAAGTCGAATGGTATATTAATAGCTCTAAAAAAAAAAAAGGAGAAAACTGTAGCACCTGTGTGACATGTAGTTCAGTATTTTGTATTGTACAGCTTTCAATCTTTTGGGGAACAGAGCGAACAAATCCTTCCACATCAATAATAGACTCTTTGCTAATGCTGAAATGAAAAAAATCGTTTGCCAAATTTTAAATCTGCTTTTACAAAATGTCCAGCTAATCTGGCAGTAGTTTGATATTACAATAATGTAAATTATAGAATTGCGCACTAAAAATATCAAATGACTTTGAAGGTATATACCAACTATATTTGATGTTTTATAATGATACAATTGGTGCTCCAAGATGAAACTAACAGCTCAATGAGATCTCTTGACAATGATGCACATTCAGTAGAACATGCATATACTGAAGTCAAATATTCCATAAAAAAAAAACTTCAATACATAGAAATCACAGCTTTTGTACATAGATATTGGGGTAATAATATCTTACATCCTTATATATGGAGAAAGAGAGCGTTGTTTCCTGTCCTCGTTCGTCTACGGTCCAAGACACTCCGGGCTAAACGGAGGGACCCTGGTTCGAATCCAGGATGGGGACGGCGGCATTTTCTTCTCCCAAATAAAAAAAACAACAAAAAAATTCTAGTTTGAGCTACATATACGTGGGTGGCAAAAATTATTGTATAATAAATTCCCCCACGAAAACTCACAAAAATCTCGCCCCGGAGGCTTTCTTGTGTTGACCATTATTTGGCAATTGTGTTATCCCTGCGGAGGGTAATAATATCTTACATCCTTATATACGGAGAAAGAGAGCGTTGTTTCCTGTCCTCATTCGTCTAGCGGGCTAAACGGAGGGACCCTGGTTCGAATCCAGGATGGGGAAAGCGTCTCTTTTTCTCCAAAACGAATAAGCTCTAGTTTGAGCTAATCTATATGTGGGTGGCAGAAATTATTGTATAATGGATATTGTGTAGTACATATATAATATTTGGAGACACATTTCTCACTCAGCACCATTGGCGTATGCAGGGGGGGTGTTGATGGGGGTTGTAACTCCCCCACTGCAATGAAATTTTGTATATTTAACATAGGAATATGTGAGTTTAGCTCTATAACCCCCCCCACCCCACTTACGAACTTTCTGCATATGCTCAGAACACTCTTCTTCCTTATATACATATATTGTAATTGAAACATTTCTTGATGTTTCAATCAAAAAAACTTCACAAGCAATGTATTACAGCAGTTTTTCGGAAGCCTTACTCTATCCCCTTCCTTCGCATACCAAATCTTGCCACCCTGCCAACCAAAAGATGGTGGCATTCTAAACCTTTGTTTTCATGTATGCATCTTTGTTCAACTCCTTCACTACTTGCCCAAGACTTAGAGGCTCTGAAATGCATCACGGAAGACTGAGGTTACAACCGTAATATCACTGATATGGATTAACTTATGAACATCACTTCTCCACAACTCTCTCTGACCATTCCTTAAAAAAAGTTCTCCGGTTTCATCTCCATAACTTAGTTTTCTCTGTTTTATCTTAAACTTAGTTTTGCAATAGCCAAAATTTTGAAAAAAAGCTAATGCACATGCCATGTTTTCCCCTTGCAAAAAAGTCTAAATTTAAAGATAGCTTCCTGCTCACCCAATGCTGGGTAATTTATCAGATTTTTCGTCAATGTGGCCATTTGCACATTAGCCAAACAAGGCGTGTCTTAAAACAGACTAAGAGATTTCCAAAACTATATAAAAAAAACGCAGAATTTCAAGTGTGCATTACCATCCACTGCTGGGAAAACAACCATGTTTAATTTTCAGGAATTTACTATTTTCTGCATCAACCTACACCTCCATATAATCTGGATTTCCTAGTAGCACACCACATTAAAGTCAATTCTCTTAATATTGTGAACAATCACAAATCCACACCATACTTTAACCATGCTTGGACCCTCCTACTACCAGAAACCACTCGCATGACCAATTCTCAGGTTGTGCCTTGAAAATGGATGACACCAGCTTGTGACGATGTTTCCAAGGAATGGCAACACACCATATTGATGTTTACAATGATTATCTCTTCTGAAGACCAGCGCATGGCTGGTCAAAATGCCATCCAATTTTTCATCTAAGTGAAATTTTTATATTCAATGAAAACTTCATAATTTTATGTGTTTGAAACAAATGTGTTTGTTGACCACTCCTGATATGCCTTATATATGAAAATACTTTGATTTAAAAGCCAATTAAAAAATAGCAAAATTAAGGTGTCTCACTTTGCGACAAATTTCATCATCGGTTTACTGCAAGTATCAGATACAGAGAGAAGACACTGCATCATATGTTGCCTTTGTCGCAACACGAAGAAACATTGTTTACCTGTAAAAAAAAAATAAAAATATTGAAGAATCGGAAAAATCTTTTTCTTTTACAGTAAAACCTCTCTACAACACTATTATATGGACCGAGAAAAATTATCGTTGTAGAGGGATTTATCGTTATATCGGATATCGTTGTTGGGAAGTTTTATTGTATAAAGCATTTTAGAAGACAGCTCGTTGTTGTAAAATTTTACATCCTCAACTTGTTCATAGGATTATTAATGATGACCTCAATAGTTTGCCATAACCTCTAAATCACTATTTTTCAAACCACAAGTAAATCCAATTAATTCCGCACAACACAGTTAGAAAATCATATCATTCACAATGCTATTGCCATTAAGTACGATATCCTCCATAGAAACAGAACAACGGCCTACTTTGCAAATTTTGGCCAATATTAAAAAGTCACTGAAAAAAACAAAAAAGATATTTTATCAATCGCAAAGAATGTACTCAAACAACTACCATTAAAAGTAAATTTCTGTCCAGAGCTTGCAGAAGAGATCAAAAATCGATTAAGAGAAAATGTTTCAAAAAGGCATATATAAAACTTCTACAATATATTAGTTAAATGGATTTAATGTGAAATGACAGTAATGGACCTTCCGTCTCACATCCAACAATGTGAAATAGCAAATTTCGAACATGCACTGAAAAAAAATGAATTCACCCACATACAAGGTCTTCAATTTCTGTAAAATAACTCTTAAATTTTGAGACTGGGTACCAACACTACAATAATGTGGTTATAATTTCTAAAATTCTTTACTTCTCCAATGTTTTTTGATGACTTCTGTTCCACATCTCAAGACACTCATAAGGTCTTTAATATGGGATTGGTTGTGCAATGTGGCTTCCTGATGTATAAGACCCTTACAAAAGCATCCATAGAACATAAACGTCCATGAAATGTGGAACATCCATAAAATATAAACAGATATTATAAAATACCTCTAACAAAATTTATATTTAAAGTTATTATTAAAAATCAAAGGAACCTGTCGACAGGGCCATAGCTAGGGTGTGGTGTGGAAGCCCCACACCAGGAGCACAGGTGAGGAAAAGCATAAAATCAACTGAAATATTTCATAGGGAGAGAACGTGCCCGTAAGTACGGAGCTGTAATCCGGACATTTCTGCCAGAGGCACAGGATTATCCAGCTACGATGCTGCCTGTAGGTAAGACAAATGTCAAGCTTTGCTTCTGCTCTCCCTTGTTTCTAATCTAAGCACTAAGCATTTGCACAATTCAAATAAGCCTACGTAACAACTTGTAATTCACAAAACTTCCATGTCTTCAAATCACAATGGTTGAGTAAATTTGACAAAAAAAAAAAAAGAGCATGCATTCTACAATACAACTGGGGGTCAAATCCAGGTTACTGCCATCGTAAACGAATTTATTATCGCTAAACAACCGTAGAAGCAGTGGCAGAGTCGGCGTTGGTAGGTTTGACGCCCTCTGCCCGAATGGAAGTTTTTAAAAAAAAAATGAAAGCAAAATGCTTATTAAAACTACCACTATACTGCCGTAACTGAGAAAAATTTAAAGCAGAAACAAAACATGCAGTCTGTAAGGAGCATCTAGGAGGAGAAAATCTGGGCACTGCTTAATTATTCCCACTGCCTTCCGCATTTGAGGCTTGTTCTTTGTTTACCGTTACCACGACAATGCCAATTTTGACCGCTAAGCTGGCCAGTTTGGTTAGTAGTATGCACCTACATAATTTTAACCAGTGTTCAATTTATCAGGTATTTATTAATATTTTATTTACAAAAGAAATATGAATCATTTATTTGAGAGGCGTTAAAAATATGTAAAAACACTAAAATGAACAGATTTTGTGTTTCAGAAATTCTGGATTTCAAACTTCTGACCTCCGACCTTTTTCGTTTATAAATGCAATTTCTTTCGGTTTTTTTCTTTTAATTTTTTTAAAGCTTTTTTTTCTCCCCGGATTTAAAGAGCCTCTGGTGCCCCCCTGCCACGCTTACCGCCGGCCATGGGCCCCCTGCCACGCTTACTACGCCGACCATGGGCAGTGGTCCTGTATTTTTCTGAGAAAATAACCTCTTAGAGCCTGAAGAATCAAATCCCAGACAATGATAAAAGTCGGTAAGCATTCCCTTTATCCTCCTTTCGCTACCAATAGGAGTGGATAGGTTTGTTTGTGGTTTTACGGCTCAAAGACTACAGTGGTCATGCTGCGCCGGGACCTACTGTTTTCCGAGGAATCCGAACCTCTTAAGGCCTAGGGAACCAAACCCCGGACTACAGTGAGCAGTGCGATCTTTATGAGATCTCTGAGTAAGCGTTCTTTTTGCACTGCTGGGAGTCGAACACGGATTAGCGGCGCACTAGGAGAACGCGTTACCACACTGCGCCACTGTAGGCCCATTAGGAGTAAAATTCAGATTAACGATATGTTAGGTAAATGCATTATCATGTTATCGAAGCCTTGCTAAGAACAGGATAGCTGAACTTAATCATCAATCAAAGGAAGTAGAATTAAAAATAAAAATTAATCCACACATTTTATAATAGAGTTACCTTTGGCGCGACTGGTGTGAAGTCGACCTCTAACCCACACTTTTGTACTGCCTAAATCATTTGTTAAATCCTTCAAAAATGCAAGAATTTTCGATGATTTTTCTGTAGACTGAATCATTGGTAATTTTCCATAACAATCTTTAGAATAATCTTCCTTCATGTCATCTGTTGCATTGTTCTATAAAAAATATAAATAGAATTACAGTATGCATAATACAGGGCAGACGTAATTTAGGGCTCCCACTTAGATTGAAAAAAAAAATCCCTGATTTTTCCAACAAAATTCCCCAAATAATCGCAAACAAAACTTTGAATTTGACTTTGGTTTCAGAGAAAATATCTTCACATTTGAGAGAAACTTAGCCATTTAGAACAGCAGTTCAGAAAGTTTTAGCCGAATTCTCCAAGTTTGACCAAAAATCCCATTTTCTCTGAACTTTTAGAAACAATCTCAAATTCCTTGATAATTCCAAGTTCTCCATATTTTCCAGACATGTAGTAACCCTGTCGCTGTAAGGCAAGTCTACTGTGCTACACTTACAACGCGTAACGAATATCAGGAAAAATGCATTTTTTGTCATCAAAAACAAACTGCAAAATCAAAAGCTACTGAACTTCGTTAAAGAAATTTTTGAGGAATTTGTTAACCAAGTTCTCACTCATCTCGGCAAAAAAAATATGCCGACCTTTCAAAGTTTTTTCTGAAGTTTTCTTACAAAATTTCCTAACTAATGGCAAACAGAACTTTGAATTGAACTTCGATTTCGAGGAAACAGCTTCGCGCTTGCATAAAATTTCGCTATTCAGAAGTTAGAAAATTTTTCCATGACTTTTGCAGGTTTAACCAAAAACCTTTGTTCCCCCCACCCACCCACGACTTTTACACGATTTCAAATTCCCTAACAATTGGGTGAGAACCCTACAATTATCGTTCAACTATTTCTGAGGGTCTGAAGCATGAAGAGTTGATTATAAAGTAGCGAGATTTGGAATTTCAGAGGGTGGGGAGGGAAAAAAATCCAATAAATAAAATGAAAATTCAAAATTTCAACATATAGGCATATTTCAATCCAAAATATGAGTAATAATAATTTTTTACAATTAATTCCGACACTGGTTTTATAGTTCATTCCGGAAACTATTTCGTGGTTTACAATAACTGGAGAACAGTTTATGTATTTTATGTTTTTATAGCAGATGTACATCATGTTGCTTAGATTCAAACTGGGGCAGTCTGGGTGCTCTCGAAACGCACATACCTTGGATTTTCAGAGGGAGCAAGTCCTATCACTAATGAGGACGTACCGACCCAGGGACAGGCGACCCAGTCGGACCCTGATTCAGTAATTAATTTTTTTAATGACAAACAAATGAGTTAGCACTATACCTCTGGAAGGCTAAGTTGGTTGGTTGCATTTTTATGGCACAAGGACAACAATGGTCATTCTGCACCAAGTAAGGTGAGACTAAGTACATATAATTTTAATATCAAATAAATCAAAATTAAAATGTTAAAAATACATTAAACATATAATTAAATGATGTAATAAAATCAGAGGAAATTGAAAAGGCCAATATCCAATAAATTAAAAATGATTTCATGATTAAAAGAATTGCATAAAATGTCACAAAGGGTAAAATTATTTTGGTTAAAAGCCACTAAGTATAATGAAAATTGAAGCTACCTGCTCCGGTAATTTTGATTTCTTTTTGGCGGCCTTTTCTTCATCTTTGGCTTGCTTTTTTAAAGCTTTCTTCGATAAAGGTTTGACATCTCCTCTACAGAAATACAAAATATAGAAAATGTAAAAATAGTATAGAAAAAAGTGTATCGATTATACAGCCAACTTTATAAATTCTCACATGGAATATATAAATTTATTGTGGAGAAATTCTGCTTAGCCACTTTTACGCATATGTATTATTTAAATTTTTATTCATACATAAATTTTACAAAATCTAAAAATCTGATGCCTAAAAAAAATCAGCAGCCTCTTTAGAGCTTAGGGGAGGAAATGGGGGATATTCGTACTATACACTATATATAGCATCACAACGAATGCATTATAATTTTGGATTTTGAAATAAAAAGAAATTAGATACAAGTTATGTTTATCTGGATAGTAGAATTAATGCACATTGTGGTGTTTCCTTTTTCTAACACTAGCCTTTTACTGAGACTTAGGAAGAATTAAAAGCAAAAGCCATCACCTTCCTAACAGTGGCTATACCGCTGACGGACCAATGCATCAGATAACAGATATTCATAAAGCCTTATGGTCAAAGCTGTTTATCCATATTTGTACTTACAAAAATGCAGTCTGTATATGACATTATCTTACGGTCTGTTATAAACTGAATTTCGGCCACCTGAACTATATAAAAAAAATACATGAATCAAGACATACTTTGTTTTTTAAATTAATAGTCAATAAAAATATATAGCGTCTTTACAAAAATGCATCCATATTGTTCCACTTCTCCAACCTGCCATGGGGGAGAGTGGGAACAGAACACGTTGTTATGGGCGTAGTTATACAGGTCCATGGAGGCCCCAAACTCCCCAATAAATTGAAATTTTACATAAATTGTAATATATAACATTTATATGTGTGTGCTTGCGTGTTTCTCCTAGTGTATCAATAAAACTTAATGGGTTGCAGGTGAGCCTAGACCACAGCTCAGTTTGTAGAGCATTCAACATGTAATCAAAAGATCCCAACTTGGTATCTTGTACTCTTATCTCTGGGTTGTGAGTTTTTTCTATATTTTATCCAAAAATATATATATATATATATATATATTTCTTTTAATGTACCATTAATTTTATGGGAGATGTCTAAAGCCCTTTAACTATCACTCTCTGTAATCACCAGTGCATGTATGAATTTGTTTAACACATTTGTTGGCACTGTAGTTGATTCGCATGACGCTGTAAATGTGAAAAATTCATATCGATATCAAACGGTGTACACGCTTTAAAGGTGGGAATTATTTGAAATAATAGATGTAATCAGAGCCATCTTAATGCATTAAGGGGCCCCTGGGCCCTTTACACCGCAAGTTTTAAGTTTTTGCACAAAGAAAAATATTAAATAAACAAATTTTCTCAATTTAAAGGGTCATTCACTTAACCCACATATTACTGAACATGATGCAAGAAACTGCACACGGAAGGATTGCTTATACACGTCACTTACAGGATTTATCCCCCACGTGAGCACAGGAATTTAAATGCTTTGAATATTTTATCTTTACAGAGTCGATTTTTTAATAACGAAACCAAAAATACTAACGTGCTTTGGTCGACAACCGTATTTCCATCCATTATTTTTGGACACTTAAAGCAATACTCAAAATACCGGCAGATTATGCCGAATTGACGAAAATATTACAAAAGCAAGTGATGTGATGTTGCCAAGTTTTCCCAACGAGCTAGGATAGACTAGAGAGCACATGGCAACACTGTGGTGAAGCCAACACAGCCAACTAGATTACTATCTTCTCTTCTTGTAATCTAGTTGGCTACGAAGCCAACATCGAGGCAAGCGTGACTCATATGTGAGTGGCTAAAAGGGCAAAATCAAAGTTTTTACCCGAGAGTTCTTAATG
This sequence comes from Dysdera silvatica, assembly GCA_006491805.2. NCBI lineage: Eukaryota > Metazoa > Arthropoda > Arachnida > Araneae > Dysderidae > Dysdera > Dysdera silvatica. The sequence continues at coordinate 51,844,099 of QLNU02003225.1, read as the reverse complement.
TACACTAGTAGTGTATATTAAGTGATTTTTACGTGCTATGATATAGGCAAAATATAGTTAGCCACGTATAAATTTGGATGCCGTTTTATGAAGAATTTTTTTAAAATTTCTTTGGACGTTATCTTTCGTAATTAGAGTTGCAAGAGATAATGGGTCTTTTCTAATATTTATCCCAGTGTTTATTTTAAACCATTGCTAGAATGTATAAGATTAAAAGTAATAAGTAATAGATTTAATATCATTTAGCAAGATCCTTCCATAAATGCATATTTTTTTCCAATGACGTTAATTCTAATCTTCTAATGATTTTAATTTTTTTTTTTCTATTAAGATTCGATGTTTCCTTAAATTGAACATGTTCACACATTAACGACCCACAGTATCTAATTTTTTTTAAGCTATTTGTTTTAAATGCAATCATTTATCTTTTTCACTATTAAATTGACGTCTTCTCATTTTTGGCAGCATTCATAATTTGAGTATCATCCTGTCAATATAAAAAATAAAATTACCTATGAAAAGAAATTACGCTGCCTTTTATATATCGTTACGTACAATTGTACGCAGCACAAAATTTTACCACCGTGATGGGATTTTATTACTATAAAAACATGAATTACACTCGAATAGCCGAGGCAAACACCTAAAGAACGATTAAAAATCAACATTTTGCCACTCAGAGGATTTGTCATCCGCAAGCTTTACTAGTTTAAGAAATAGCGTAAAGGTATTGCAAAACTAACCAAACTATTTGTAAAAGACCGTTTTTTGCAGTATTGATTGCCTTTATAAAAACTAATATCGGTAAAAATACCGAAAAAAAAGGTACAATAATAGAAAAAAAAACCTTCGACACTCTGGATGAAAAATAGCCAAATAGACTGGTAAATAGCTAACCGAAAAGTGTTTGCACTTTGGTCTCGGCTTCAAAATCTTAACGTTGTATAAAGCAAGCGGGTGCACTGTAGGTAGCCTCATCGAGTTTTCCCAAGGTCAGTGGACACTGGATTAAAGGAACCTAAAAGAAATGTGTTAAAACGTTTGTGAAATTAAAAGTCCCTAAATGAAAATAAACATTACTCCCAGTAAATAACTTCCAGAGCCAGGACAATAGTTCGTAAATTAGTGGTTCGTATAAACGCAAGTCGATTATTATTTATGTGGAAAACCTTTAAGAAAGGTGGCCGCACTAGTATTCCAGATTTCTATTGCTGGTCGTCGTAAAAGGCGGCGGGCTTTCTTTTTTTTTTTTAGCTAAAAAATAAGCATAAATTGGGAAAGATGGTCACCAAATCGACGCAGTCATCGCATATGTGGTCTGTATAGAGAGCAGAAAGAGACTTGGGAATTCAAAGGTACGCCCAATCGCAGAGCCGGCACGGTGCGGGAGGAGGACAAGGCGTAGACCGCAAAATCTTCCGAGTAGCACGGGGGACCAGTTGGGGTACCTAAGTAGAACACTGAGCTATATTTCAATGTAATATAGCCACATAGTACTTATAATACACTAGAGTGATCGTCACGTGACTCCATAACTAATTCAGAGACGACATGTCAGTGAGGACAGAATAGAGTTGGCAACTCCGTTAATCTGCAAAGGCAGATACTTTTTTTTAGTTTAAAAAAAAAACATATTTACGTAACTTAAATAGACCTAAGTCAACAATAAAAATCGTAAAATATCAGTGTTTTATTATGTGGATAAATTCACATAAAAATAAACCGTGGGTATTTATTAATTCGCAAAAAACAACTGAATACGCATTTGGGCATATTCAATTTTTATACCCTATGATATGAAAAAGTATTTTGGACGTCTTTTTATGGTATTGCTCCTGACTATAAATTTGGAAATTCCTGCAAAAAATTGGAAATGAATTTCTCTATTTTATAATTATTTTGTGATTTTTAATTATATGTCATTTTTTTACAGCTCTGTGAGTGTATTATATTTATTGTAAATAAGTTAATTCATGTGATTTAATTACAAATTATAGATTATATTATACTTTTTATGTTAATTATAATCTTTAACTATGGTACTGTACAATTTACAAATTACAGAAGTCTTTAATTATTTTTATCAATGAATTCTTGCACTGCACATTATAGTATAATTCTTGCATTGCATGTTACAATGTAATTCTGTTGTCTTTAATTATATGTTAATTGTATAATTTTAATTGCAATTCTTATAAATTACACATTAACTATTTCAATTTTATTGTAAATTATGGGCCATGTAAGTTTTTATATATTTATTATATCATGTATATTCATTCCAGTAGTGTAAGCAGAAAGTTCATAAATGGGGTGGGGAGGTTTACACAGCTAAAATTCCATGTACTTATCGTAAACTATTACTATTAGTATATGTTATAACGGAAGCTCTTATTTTTTCGTGAACTTTTATTTTTAACTAGTTTCTTTAAGTAAACGTTTAGAAGACAAAGAGTGAATGAGCCAGTTTTATTGAAACATGAAACATTTGTAAAGCAAACAATACATTAATAAATGCCAAACACTGTAAATACAGGACCGTGATCGTATAAACAACTAAAATATGGCCAACAAACTATTTCATCATTATAGCGCGAAATGGCCATCTAATTGACTAACTATCTTGATCACCGTACTAAATTGATTCCGATGATGCGTGTATACGTTAACCTATGCCCCTTTTCTCAGCCTAGCCCCTTTCCCGGCCATATCTAAAGACACTTAAATGAGCCTAACCCTATACACCCTGCAACCTTATTCGAGAATAAAAAGGTAAAAGACTCACGTGTGATGTCCCATGATAACTCCTCGTCCTTGCGCCATAAGCCTTCTCCAGA
>QLNU02003225.1:51817909-51841162 GCA_006491805.2 Dysdera silvatica | reverse complement strand
TGGAAGACTGCAATATAAAAAAACTATAATGTAATTTACAAATTCCAATAAAATCACAGGAGTTAACTTATAATTTACACTAAACATAATCAATCCTAAAAGTGTGAAAGAAAAAGCATCTGTAATTCAAAATTATACTGTAATTATAAAATACAAGAATTCTCTTACAATTTTTCCCCAGGAATTCTTGTAATTCAAAATTATACTATAATTATAAAATACAAGAATTCCCTTAAAACTTTTTCCCAGGAATTCCTAAATTTATAATTTGTAGTATACCATAATAAAAGATTGGCCGAATATATGATTTATTATTAAATCATGGTTTATTATTCAATTGGGAAATGTTTTCAGAAACACAAGTATGAATATGTAGAAAAGACAGGAAACATGTATTCCTAGTAATATGTAATTTCAATTTATATGAATGTATGAAATATAATTTTAATTTGATATATAATTCAAATTTCACAACTTTGTTTATTAATGCATGGAGAAATAGACAAGAATATCATGTGAATATATGCAGAACTGTGTGTTTGGAAATTTTGGGATCTTCTCTTTCGTGGTAAAGAGATATGGACCATTGAAAGGTTAACGGTATTGGAAAGAAAGCGGCAAGCACGGTGGTCCGACAAGGAATTACAAACTACCAGCCCAGACGGATTTTACGATCAAAAGGTCCAGCGAAGTTTAAATGTGACAAAGGCAGGGAAATAAAATTGACAGTGGATTTATGGGGGTTATAACTCTTCGTGGTGTTCGCGGTTTTAAATACCGAGAAGAAGGAAGATGTTAAGAACGTACTCAAGTGGGGCTGCGCTTGCTTGTAGTCAAGTATCGGATAAGTCGTAACGAGGAGCCATAGTTGAGGGCAGTAATTGTGATTTGTTTAGAAATATTGGTTGAGAAATGATTGGTACGTTCTAGGTGATGGACAGATCGAGAAATGATGTAGGAACAGAGAAAGGAGAGATAAGGCGAGAAGCTCAAGAGAAGAGGTTCGGAGAGTGAGCAAAAAGAGAGTCGGGAACGTGACGCGTCGAGAGTAGAGTGGTACCGAGGCCAGGTTGGCTCGAAAGTAGAAGTCGAGTAAACCTCGGGAGTGCTATGACAAAAGAGTTGATAGCGACGGAACAAATTCTGCAGTAAGGGGCGTGTTGCCGAAGCAAGGATCCGAGTGAGCCTGAGCGTGATTTTGTACGGCTGGCGTTTCCGAAGCAAGAAGCATCAGCGGCGGCCATCACCAGCCGAGGCAGTACGTTACACTGCCAAAGCTATACAACACCGTAGGCATACCTGGAGCCGACTTGTGGCGCAAGGACGAGGAGTCATCGTGGGAGATCAGCAGCGGCGGCCAGCACCGTAGACATATCTGGAGAAGGCTTATGGCGCAAGGACGAGGAGTTATCATGGGACATCACACGTGAGTCTTTTACCTTTTTATTCTCGAATAAGGTTGCAGGGTGTATAGGGTTAGGCTCATTTAAGTGTCTTTAGATATGGCCGGGAAAGGGGCTAGGCTGAGAAAAGGGGCATAGGTTAACGTATACACGCATCATCGGAATCAATTTAGTACGGTGATCAAGATAGTTAGTCAATTAGATGGCCATTTCGCGCTATAATGATGAAATAGTTTGTTGGCCATATTTTAGTTGTTTATACGATCACGGTCCTGTATTTACAGTGTTTGGCATTTATTAATGTATTGTTTGCTTTACAAATGTTTCATGTTTCAATAAAACTGGCTCATTCACTCTTTGTCTTCTAAACGTTTACTTAAAGAAACTAGTTAAAAATAAAAGTTCACGAAAAAATAAGAGCTTCCGTTATAACATATACTAATAGTAATAGTTTACGATAAGTACATGGAATTTTAGCTGTGTAAACCTCCCCACCCCATTTATGAACTTTCTGCTTACACTACTGGAATGAATATACATGATATAATAAATATATAAAAACTTACATGGCCCATAATTTACAATAAAATTGAAATAGTTAATGTGTAATTTATAAGAATTGCAATTAAAACTATGCAATTAACATATAATTAAAGACAACAGAATTACATTGTAACATGCAATGCAAGAATTATACTATAATGTGCAGTGCAAGAATTCATTGATAAAAATACTTAAAGACTTCTGTAATTTGTAAATTGTACAGTACCATAGTTAAAGATTATAATTAACATAAAAAGTATAATATAATCTATAATTTGTAATTAAATCACATGAATTAACTTATTTACAATAAATATAATACACTCACAGAGCTGTAAAAAAATGACATATAATTAAAAATCACAAAATAATTATAAAATAGAGAAATTCATTTCCAATTTTTTGCAGGAATTTCCAAATTTATAGTTTGTATAATACCATAGTGCAAGATTGTCCGAAAATACTTATTTTTTTTTATATCATTGGTGGTACGAAAGACTTTCATTGAATATGCCCAAATGAGTATTCAGTTGTTTTTTGCGAATTAATAAATACCCACGGTTTATTTTTATGTGAATTTATCCACATAATAAAACACTGATATTTTACGATTTTTAATATTGACTTAGGTCTATTTAAGTTACGTAAATATGTTTTTTTTTAAGCTAAAAAAAAGTATCTGCCTTTGGCGATTAACGGAGTTGCCAACTCTATTCTGTCCTCATTGACATGTCGTCTCTGAATTAGTTATGGAGTCACGTGACGATCACTCTAGTGTATTATAAGTACTATGTGGCTATATTACATTGAAATATAGCTCAGTGTTCTACTTAGGTACCCCAACTGGTCCCCCGTGCTACTCGGAAGATTTTGCGGTCTACGCCTTGTCCTCCTCCCGCACCGTGCCGGCTCTGCGGTTGGGCGTACCTTTGAATTCCCAAGTCTCTTTCTGCTCTCTATACAGACCACATATGCGATGACTGCGTCGATTTGGTGACCATCTTTCCCAATTTATGCTTATTTTTTAGCTAAAAAAAAAAAATAAAGCCCGCCGCCTTTTACGATCACCAGCAATATAAATCTGGAATACTAGTGCGGCCACCTTTCTTAAAGGTTTTCCACATAAATAATAATCGACTCGCGTTTATACGAACCACTAATTTACGAACTATTGTCCTGGCTCTGGAAGTTATTTACTGGGAGTAATGTTTATTTTCATTTAGGGACTTTTAATTTCACAAACGTTTTAACACATTTCTTTTAGGTTCCTTTAATCCAGTGTCCACTGACCTTGGGAAAACTCGATGAGGCTACCTACAGTACGGTTATACGGACATTTGGCCGAAAATGGCCGACGTCTTAAGATTGACAGATGGGTGGGCTGCCGTAAGACCGCCCACCCATCTGTCAATCACTGGTAATCCCTCCTACTTGCCAAGCAAGTGGCTTTTATCGATAGTTGATAAAACAATCGATGCTTCAAAAGTAATATTTTTAATTGCTGATACTAAATAAATTAATCTTATTAAATTTTACGAACATTAAAATAAACATATAAAAATTAAAGAGAATAACAAATTAAAATAAAATTTCATAAATTTTACTTTGGCGTTGTTCATTTATTTGTTTTAGCCCTATGCGAGTCGATTCTACTCCTTGATTTCAGGCTTCACGAACACGTTGTTTTAATTTCTGGTTTAATATTTGAATTAAAACTTTTCTTTTTCAAAATATCAGTGACAGAATTGATTAGCAAAATTTAGGAATGCCTTTTTCTTAAAATAGTTATATATGATTATAACCAAAATGAACCCACATAAAATAACCTAAGGGCAATTTTTCGGCCCATAAGTAACGTTGTCACCCGAATTTTTTAACAAGGGATTTCGCTATGTTAAAACAATTTTTAGTCAGAAAGAAGGGGTATAAAGTGGAGCGAGGACGAGTGTGTTTTAAATTTCCCTCACGTTTTTTATTAAAATTAAAGAATGAGAAAGAAAGAGTACCCCTTAAAACACACACACATATTGGAAAACAAACTCAAAACAGTAGGTTTTTAAGAATTTGTAATTTAAATAAATTCTCAGTGAACATCTTGTTCGCTGAGAATTCATTTTTGTAATAAGGGGTTTGCGAGAACCCTCTGGTTGACAGCACTGCCCTTACAAGGACCTTTGGCACCCGAGGCGAAGTAAGATCCCGATGCCCCTAGACCATATTAAGTAGTGGGGGGGTAGAATGGGCATAGTTCATATTAAATACACTGTCCCCCCTAAGATGTTGACACAAGGGCTACAAAAACAACTTTTTTTAAATTGTGGCCCCATTGAATGATAGTGTGGACCCCTTACACTTTTGCGCTGGCTACGGGCTTGTGGTGCCTCCAGCCAGATATTTTTTTACAACCTACCAAAATGGGGTAACACCCTCAAAAATGATGAGTTGAAACTAAAGCTAGCCTATCATATAATTTTAAGTCAATTTTTTATTGAGTCATACCACCTTCCAAGTAGCACTCCTTCACTTCTATCATTTCACGGCGTTCAGGGCACGTGCCCAGCCTACTACACTTTATTTGCGGCTCTGCGTTTATAGGCCCAATGACATAAACGACTTGCTTGCTGATGTGATATTTGAAAACCGCTCATGCTCCTGTAAAGTGTGATCCCTTATTTCTATGTCTCTATCCAAAGGCATAATAATCGCCTCCATAGACCCTGCAGGGGGGAGGGTATATTGTAGCTTGTTTTGGGCTGGTAGCTTCAGCCTTTATTGGGCGGGAGGCCCGAAAATTTCCGTTACGGGTCTGCCCAGATACTGAGCTCTAAGCTTTTAGTATGCCGTGGGTCTCAAATAGTGGCGGACTCAGAGGAGGGAGTCCCCAAAATCTGTAAGTGTTACAATTATTTAGAAAAAGGGAAAACAGTTCCTATCACCCTCCTATTCCAAAAAAAAAATAAAAAAAAATTGGGGGTCTGCCACTGGCTTCATAATTTGTCACTAAGTGAAGTTGCTTATTTTTATTAGAATATTTTAAAGGCTATTGGCGGATCCAGACTTTAAACAAGGAGGGAACCCAAACATCGTTTTCTGCTTTATCCTTGATAGAGTTAATGCTATTTTTGGTTAAAAAAGGAGCCCCCTCTCAAATCTGCTTTTGTAAAGGCGCTATTGTCTTTTTCAAATTCAGTATATTTTCCAATCAGATATTATGTGTCGAACATGTTATCAGCAAATAGCTGAAGAGTTTTCAGAATTGAAAGCTTTATATATATACTTGATTAAATGATTTTAAATTATAGAAAGAAAAGGTATAGAAGTTTGTTTCCAAAATAACGAATTTATTCACAGTAATCATAATTTTCAATTTAATTGGCCATCCTTTGTACTATGTGTGAATAATATTTCCCACAATCGATTGATAACCATAACTATCAGTGGTGTACACAGGTTTCTCCTTCAAGGACAGCAAAGGTAATGAAATAGGCACTACACTAAGGTCACAGGATCATGCTTACACAGTGGAACCGCGATAACTAGACACATATTTTTCCCACGGTTAGCACAATGTTAATTCCTACAAAATTCTGTAACTCGCAACACATGTTAATTGAAACCCACTTGAGTAGACTAGAATTTTAACACACACAAAAAAGTTTTTTGTTTACCTGTAAGATTTTTCAACAACCATGCAAAGCAAAGTTGTTAGAGTTATATGCTATTATCAGAGGAACAGTGGATTATAAATTAAGGAGCGTTAAAGAATTTTTGTTCTTGTTTCTAAATGAAAAACAATAAAAAATTCTGGATTATTTTTCATGGAGTAATTTAAATTCAAATTTTCAATATGTAACATACCAGACTTAAAAATAAAAGGAAATTATTTAACTACATAATAATATAGTAAACAATCTTTTAATGTTGTTTGTAGGGGTACTTATTTTCTCATATATGTGAAACTTCGATAAAGCGACATCTGCTTAAGTCAACACGTTTTCTGTTCTCCTTGGGATACCGAGTTACCAAGGTTTAAATGTACTTTTTGTTAAGAAATTGTGTACCCTTTCATAAGTGTCGCTTAAGGCAAAAATGTTGTAAACAGCATCTGTTCATGTTTTTAGACAATCAGAAAAATTAATTAAAATGTATGCAGTTTAAAATTAGTGTGAATATTTAAATAAATCTTGCTCATTTTGTACTCTTTCATGCAGATATAAGTTCATAAATCTATTATAGGTCTCTATGACACAACATACTAAAATAAGAAGCATTCAACTTGGCTAGTTGTTGCTTTCATTTCAATGAATGCAAATGTATAACAGGAGAGAGGTAATGCATACAGGGAACGTATTAATTTCATTAGATTTGAAGGCATTTTATTAAAATGTTTTTAAGCAATGGTTATGAACAGGGAACAGCAGCATTAAGGAAATTATATTCCTGATACTTACCCAATGTGTGCACTTTGGGAAACTTAGTCGATGCAAAAAAATGCAAGATTTTTATATTATCATTTCATTTACATTTCTAAAAACTGACTAGAAAGTTAAACAAACCATTAATATTTTTCAAATTTTATTATCACCTTTAATAACATGGAGATGCTTTTATTTTTAAGCATCAAAAAGATAACCTCAAAATAATGAGTAATTGTTTGTTTGTTACAAAAAAATTACTTCTGTATATCGGCGCACAACCATAGTTAATATTACTTTTTATATACATCAAGATAAATGAAATAGAAGTTTAAGATATTAAAATGTATTAAATTTGTTGCTTAATTTATGGAAACCATTGTATAACCTACCAACCATAAAAGGCAGTGAATGATTATTTCTGAGTAGTCTGTTTTTTTCCCTGCTTAACTAATCTTTCAGATTATTGCAAATCTTTATAAAACGTGTTCTTAAATGTCCATAGACCATAAAACACATGCAAATAAATAATGGGTTGGTAAATTGATGCTCAGTTAAGACAACTATTTCAAAATTCATTCCTAAAAAGTAATTTGCCTATGCAATATCTAATTATTGCTTTGTTTGCCTTTAACATTATTACTGTCAAGGTATCTGTCTGTATGGGAGCCCCCAAATATTCCCCACGGGCTCCGGGGCGGGGAGCACAGTTTAAGGACCATTGTTTCTGTGTTTAGGTGTTTTATGGCGCAAGAGCATCTGGGTTATACTGCGCTAAACCGTTGTGTTAGTACAATCATTTATATGACGAATTACAAGTCAAAAAAATGCAAACTAGTTTGTTGGAATTTAAATTTGACTTTCCATTAAATATTTTTTAATTTTTTTATTAAACTTTTCTTTGGGTTAAAGTTTTTTAGTTCATTAAAAATGTTAGTCATTTAAAATGATAATAATAGATGGCGCTACTGTTTTTAATATATGTATTTGTGGTTTATAAAGAAAATTTTGCAGTTTTTAGTATAATACTATAGATTAATGCTTAAATTTAAAAAAAAATGTGGTATAAGAAATAAATAAGTTTATTAATGTGAATTTTATTTCCTTGTTAAGAGCCACCAGTACAAACATTTAGAAAATTGGTATTTAATTTATTAAAGTTTGGGATCTGTTGTCCTTAGTCAACACCAAGGGCATCCATGGTTGTGCTGTATTGCTTAGTGTCAGTGCAGCGTAATATGTTTAAAATAATAGAATAAGGGTGCCATGCACTGCTCGTATATAGGGACAACCTTTTAAACGTCTCCATGGGGCAGTCGTTCCCAACCTAGGGGTCACCACCGCAACCATTCCTAGTTGAAATTATTTTTATATGAAATTGCATATAAAATGCTTCCAACGCTTTTATATTTCAACATCGCTACACGGGTTACATTATTCTACTAATGGTTCTTTAATTTTATATCTATAATTAATATAATATACATAATTTAGCATGTAATGTGTTTTCTTTACTCTGTTGAAAATGCTTTTATTATGCATATAAATGAAGAATTGCTGCTGCCATCTATATTTGAGAACCGCAATTACATAGGTCTCCAGGGAGCACAGTTTAAGGACCATTGTGTTAGTACATTCATTTATATGAAGAATTATAAGTCAAAAATTTTTTGGGTTAATAATGCTTGCAACCTAGTTTGTTGGCATTTATTTTTTATTTTTTTTTTAAGTTCATTGAAAATGTTAGTCATTAAAAACGATAATAATAGATGGCGCTGCCACTTTATATAAATATTTGTAGTTTATTTAGAAAAGTTTTGCAATTTTTAGTATAATACTATAGACCAATGCTTGAACTTAAAAAAAATGTTGTATAAGAAATAAATAAATTTTTTAATGTAATTTTTCTTTCATTGTTAATAGCCACCAGTACCGATATGTAGAAAATTGGTATTGAGTTTAAAGTTGGGAGGTCCGTTGTCGTACATGTTAAATCCTCAGCAAGCCGGGTTGTGTTGCGTTGTTACAATGTCAGTGCAGTGTAATACGTTTAATGAAGTAGGGACAAGATTGCTCATCCTCATAAATTTCAACGCGCCATTGTACTGTGCATATATAGGGATAACTTTTCATTCTTTTAAACGTTTCCATAGGGCAGTTGTTCCCAGCCTAGGAGTCGCCACCGCAACCATTCCTACTTTCAATTATTTTTATATGAAATTGCATATAAAATGTTTCCAACGCTTTTATATTTCTATATGTCTAGACGGATTATAATATTCTACTAATGGTTCTTTAATTTTATATTTTTAATTAATATAATATACATAATTAATATAGTATTTTGCATATAATGTGTTTTGTTTACTCTGTTGAGAATGTTTTTATTATGCAAATAAATGAAGAACAGGTGCTTCCATCTATATTTGAGAACCGCGATTCCAAGTATTTAATTGCCGTAATTATTTTTTATAAAAAAACTTTTAAGATTTCTTTCTAGGGATGAAATTTGCAAATGATCTATTTTTTTTTTTAGGTCAACTCTCCAGAAAGTGTTTTCAAATAGAGTTGAAGCCATTTCTGAAGGCTTAAGATCTTTTAAAAAATGTTTGGTTTTAAATGGTTTTCCAATGAATATATATATATATATATACAGTCTGACAATTGCAGCAATACGAAAGTTACAGACAACGCAAAGGGTCATGCATGGAGAGATCGAAAAAGGAACACTTGGGTGAGAGAGCAAACTAGAGTAGAGGACATCATTGTTAAAGTAAAAGGGCTGAAATGGCGATGGGCTGGGCATATTGCAAGAAGAACTGATCAACGATGGACAACAGAAATTCTGAACTGGATTCCAAGAGACCACCGAAGACCTAGAAAACGTCCTCAAACTAGATGGGTGGATGAAATAAGAAAACAGGTTGGGGTGACGTAGAAGCGAATTGCTCAGGATAGACTTGTGTGGAAAGCATTTGGAGAGACCTTCATCCAGCAGTGGATAGATAATGGTTGAATATGATGATATGTATGTGTGTGTGTAACACGTGGCAAAGACGTGAGGCAGGGAGATACCATTTCTCCAAAACTTTTTACCTCAGCTTTACAGATGATTTTCCAACAATAAAAATAAATAATGAATATTTATTAATAAAACATTAAAAATGTAAACAATATTCAGATTTTTCTGCGAACCACCAATATTTTCTTGGGGACCAACGTTTGGCGATCCCTGATATAGAGAATAGCAGAGCTAAAGACGCCAAAAGCCAGAAACAGCGAGTACTTTCTGTACTTAACAATCTAGTCAACAGAATAGGGTTGGGCTGTTACGGGCATATCCTTTGGGCCAAAACTCGTTTGGGCCATTTGAGTTGACCCGGTGGCTTGCCACTATAATAAACATCATAACGTGCATAATCTACTGATGTTAATGCATTTGACTAATAACGTGTATATTTATTTTGACCACCATTTAGAAGCTTCTTGTGGGTTATGAAAAATATAACGTCACACACACAAAAGGTGAGTTGACCAAATACTCTGGGAAAGTGTATAAGGGTCACTGATAACTTATTTCTGGGGGCTTGTACTCATAGGTGTAGGCAGAAAGTTCATAAGGGGGGTTATAGGCTCAATGGGGGGGGGGTTACAGAGCTACAACTCATATATTCCTATGTTAAATATACAAAATTTCATTGCGATGGCGGAGGTTACACCTCTCCCTGTTACGGCTGTGCTTGTACTGCATTTTTTTATTTCGGTCCTAAGCACAGCCCTGCTTCCTCTTTTAGTTATGCTAATGCCTATAAGGTGAGTGGGAGAATATATGTAAAGCATCAACATTTTTCTGTTCACATTATTTCTGTAACAAACCCTTCTGAACTTCAAGACATATTTAAGTACAAAAGGCATAATTAAAGGATATTAAGAAAGAAATATTTGCATGTGAACAAACATATGCACAAGAATAGAAGATGTGGTTGTCAAAATAAAAATGGGCTGAACATATGACATGAAGTTATACATAGTTAACATTCAAAATTCTCGAGAGAAAATGGCTGAGGAAATGTCTGTAAGCAAGAATTAATTCATAAAAATAATTCAAGGTTTCTAATATTCATAATTTGTAAGATACCGCACTGGAAGACTGCAATATAAAAAAACTATAATGTAATTTACAAATTCCAATAAAATCACAGGAGTTAACTTATAATTTACACTAAACATAATCAATCCTAAAAGTGTGAAAGAAAAAGCATCTGTAATTCAAAATTATACTGTAATTATAAAATACAAGAATTCTCTTACAATTTTTCCCCAGGAATTCTTGTAATTCAAAATTATACTATAATAAAATAGTGCTATGACAAAAGAGTTGATAGCGACGGAGCAAATTCTGGAGTAAGGGTCGTATTGCCGAAGCAAGGATCCGAGTGAGCCTGAGCGTGATTTTGTACGGCTGGCGTTTCCAAAGCAAGGAGCATCAGCGGCGGCCATCACCAGCTGAGGCAGTACGTTACACTGCCAAAGCTATACAACACCGTAGGCATATCTGGAGCCGGCTTGTTGCGCAAGGACAAGGTGTCATCGTGGGAGAGCAGCAGCGGCGGTCTTTACCAACCAAGGCAGTGCGTACACTGTCAAACCAATACAACACCGAAGACATACCTGGAGCAGGCTTGTGGCGCAAGGACGAGGAGTTATCATGGGACATCACACGTGAGTCTTTTACCTTTTTATTCTCGAATAAGGTTGCAGGGTGTATAGGGTTAGGCTCATTTAAGTGTCTTTAGATATGGCCGGGAAAGGGGCTAGGCTGAGAAAAGGGGCATAGGTTAACGTATACACGCATCATCGGAATCAATTTAGTACGGTGATCAAGATAGTTAGTCAATTAGATGGCCATTTCGCGCTATAATGATGAAATAGTTTGTTGGCCATATTTTAGTTGTACTATACGATCACGGCTGTGTATTTCCAGTATTTGGCATTTATTAAATTATTGTTTGTTTTATGAATGTTTCATGTTTCAATAAAACTGGCTCATTCACTCTTTGTCTTCTAAACGTTTACTTAAAGAAACTAGTTAAAAATAAAAGTTCACGAAAAAATAAGAGCTTCCGTTATAACATATACTAATAGTAATAGTTTACGATAAGTACATGGAATTTTAGCTGTGTAAACCTCCCCACCCCATTTATGAACTTTCTGCTTACACTACTGGAATGAATATACATGATATAATAAATATATAAAAACTTACATGGCCCATAATTTACAATAAAATTGAAATAGTTAATGTGTAATTTATAAGAATTGCAATTAAAATTATACAATTAACATATAATTAAAGACAACAGAATTACATTGTAACATGCAATGCAAGAATTATACTATAATGTGCAGTGCAAGAATTCATTGATAAAAATAATTCAAGACTTCTGTAATTTGTAAATTGTACAACACCATAGTTGAAGATTATAACATAAAGAGTATAATGTAATCCATAATTTGCAATTAAATCACGCGATTATTTACAATAAATATAATACACTCACAGAGCTGTAAAAAAATGACATATAATTAAAAATCACAAAATAATTATAAAATAGAGAAATTCATTTCCAATTTTTTGCAGGAATTTCCAAATTTATAGTTTGTATAATACCATAGTGCAAGATTGTCCGAAAATACTTATTTTTTTTTATATCATTGGTGGTACGAAAGACTTTCATTGAATATGCCCAAATGAGTATTCAGTTGTTTTTTGCGAATTAATAAATACCCACGGTTTATTTTTATGTGAATTTATCCACATGATGTAGGTTTTTAATTAACATTGTTTAATAATTTTTTTTATCCCCAAGGTTGGAAGTTGAGATCATCTCCATCACACTTATGTCTAAATTTCGTTTGAAAATTCCAACTGGCGATATTCATTTTTATCCACATGTGCGGTTGATCCCTGTTGCTGTCAAGCATATCTTTGGCCAGAAAATAAAGTAAGTTGTTTATCATAACATATATATACATTTTAATCATTAAGTGCGAAGGTCACATTAAGTTATGAGTTCCATGTAAGATAACAAAAAAAGTCTTCAATGAACTTCAAATCAACCAGTTTGCCTTCCACACATGATTATTGAACACCCGGTCGTTATGACCATGACCCATGGGTGTCCATGTGGGAGTAAAGAGGGGGCTGGAACCCACTCCCAAGCCATTCAAAAATTTGATTTTCCCGAATCTGCTATGCATTTACTTTCAAAAGTTTTACAGTCACATTTTAAAATAAGGTACTTTTTAGCTCATTACTAATTGTCAAGCAGTATCAATTATTTTTGTAGCGTTTCGTTATTTTGTACATTCACTAAAATTCTTGACAGCTATGAGAAGGAGGTAATAATTTTTCTCCCCCCCCCCTAGATGTACTCATATGGGTGCCTGTGCCACCACCTATGGTAATGCATCAGAAAGTGTCCATCTGACACATTAATCTGTGTTTAACCCCAGCTGGTGGAGTGAGTGGGGAGGAATGGTTGCAGACTCAGTGTAGTCCATCTGTTGGTTACCTAGTCTTTAAGAAGTTCCTATGCCTCTGAAAAGTGTAGGTTTGTTACCCTATGGTGACATAGTTGTAATTCATTTGCCCTTTGTGTCATTAACCCGATTTTGATTCCTGACAATGTCCTGGAACATGCTGTTTTTCTGCCCACTATAGTCCGAACTTTGATTCTCCTGGCAGCAGAGGTTCTGATTTTACTCAACAAAACTATGTCTAAGCGTAACATAACCTCTACCGTCCTTGTGCCATTAAAACATGGAGTTTACCATGTCATTGAAGTCAAGAAATGAGGAAAAGGTCACCAAATCAATGTTGTGGGTCACAGTTACACTTTTATATATATATATTGTAAATTTCATAGGAATTTTTTTTTTTTACTGGCTTAGTTATTCTTGGCAATTTTTAGGAATTTTCGACTATTTCATTAATTGTTAAATAGAAGTCGAGGCTTTATTTGAAGTTGAGGAATGTACAAAAATGACCAGGAGAGGTCAAGGAATTGGGGTTTTTTAATTTTAGTAGATACCTGGTATGGGTAGAAAGAAATGCTTTGAAAATCGTAGGTGGTGGGGGGGGGAGAGAATGCAGCTAAGAAATAGTTTAGTAGAGGAATCAAAATCTTGTTTCACATGGTATGAAAAATGACGAAATCGTGATGGTGACCATATCGAGAATTAATCTGTTGATTTATTTTTAAAGTCTGGAATGTTACTTTTTCTGGATGGCTGTCATGTTGGATATGTGATATATTGATTGTTTTGCAGTGAAAAGGCCATCCAGGGCAAAGTTCAAGAAGTATCACCTGGAGGACATTATTTATATAACGTCGTAATCGCAATTGAAAGGATGAAGCCATGATTTTTTATATAAATCAAGCATTTATATTATTGAACTGTTTAATATATTCTGATGAACATTGTCATTTTATTTTTGCATCTTTTTTTTTTTATGTGTGTGTTTTAAGTTGATCAAACGTGTACAGTAACAAATGCAAAAATAAATTTTTTGACACATTGTATGGAGTGGCTTTTTTTTACTGGGTTAAGTCTCATTAAAATGATTCTGATAATAATCAGGGTTCTCAGACAGCATGATATTGTCAGGGAATTTGAAATTGTCCCTAAAAATCAGAGAAAACAACATTTTTCAATCAAACCTGGAAAAATCAGGGAAACCTGAATTTTTGGGTCAAACCTGAAAAAGTCAATGAAGAACAGAATCTTTTGCCCAAATCTGGGGAAAAACAGAATTTTGTGGTCAAACCTGAGAAAGTCAAGGAAAAAAACAGATTTTTTTTAGTCAAACCTAGAAAAGTCAGGGAAACCTTCCTAAGCTGTTCTGAATAGCTAAATTTCATGTGAACATGCGACCATTTTTCCCGAAACTGAAGTTCAGTTCAAAGTTTTGCTTGCAGTTAGTCGGGGAATTTTATCTGGAAAGCCGGGGAGGGGAGACCTGGAGAAGTTAGGAATTTTTTTTCTCCATGATTAGTAGGAACCCTGAATAACATTATGCATCAGTATAAAAAATTTGAAGCAACAGTATGCAAAGTACGTAATCGGAATTCCCAAGGTCAGCTAAGGTCCTTAAAAAATCCTTATTTTTGTTTCCTGTTTCTAAGGTCTGCTTAGTTTTCATCAGCAGTCCTTAAAAACTGCTCGTTTTTCTTCCTGCCTCGAAATTGAGATGCAATCAATGCAATGATTCTATCATGACATTCTACCTGTTTTCGCACCTCAGCACCCTATCTCCAAAACATGCAGCAACATGTCATTAAAGCCTAAAACACCTCTACTATATGCCAACTCCATTGTATTCAGATGTGAAAAAGATACATTTTCGAAGTGAAGGCCGTCAAGCTTTCTCTGATTTGGCTTAACCATAGATGCACTCCCTCCCCACCATCAACGAAGGCTCTCACTAACATGCACATTAGTATAGTAACTTAAACAAAAAATTTCTGAGCTGGATTCTTCAAAATTCATGAAAATACATTTCTGGTCAACCGGATCTAGAAACATATACATACCAACATTATATGTATGAAGTTACTTCTATTTATAAATCTAATCTGCATAGTCCCTACATTAAATTATCTTGCAACTAGATCTAGAAAGCTTGCATGTGTAATATATATTTGTCTCGTGATGTGAGGTTTTGTTTTTTTAGAAAATTAATTTCAAAGCACACAATTCTGTAGTAACAAAACCACCATCAAAAATTTAAGTTTTAGCTTAGTGCAATATGCATCTTTAACTTATTAACACAATGAAGGTGCAATATGGTTTCCGGCATATCTTGTTTATTCCTTACAAAAAAATCAATTAAATCTTTGGAAAGGCCTTACCATTTTTTACTTTGGAAAAAGAGTGGGTGTCCTGGTAATAAGAGTTTAAGAAATAACAGTATGTCTATGTCCTATTTCATATTGGTATCTACCATTCTACAAATATTCATTCTAAAATGAAGTGAGCCCTTGCATCATAAA
Organism: Dysdera silvatica; assembly: GCA_006491805.2. Classification (NCBI taxonomy): domain Eukaryota; kingdom Metazoa; phylum Arthropoda; class Arachnida; order Araneae; family Dysderidae; genus Dysdera; species Dysdera silvatica. The sequence continues at coordinate 51,825,745 of QLNU02003225.1, read as the reverse complement.
AATACATTGGTTTCCATAAATTAAGCAACAAATGGAAAAAACGTAACTCATAAAATATACAACCAATTTGGATGAAATTTGGTGAAAATCTTTATCATACCATATGTAACTAAAAAATGTAAGAACATGTGATACAAAGCATTTACATTTTGTATAAGCTATACAAATAAAATAAGTCAGAAATACAGGTGTCACAATGAAATAGTAAAAAGTATCTCAATACAAAATGTGGTTACCTCAAACAGTAATACAGGCCCGACAGCGTTGTTCCATGCTGCTAATGATGTTGTCAATGAGTTCCGTGGGTAGCAATGCCCTTTGTTCGCGCAAAGCAATTCTAAGCCCCTGCAGGGTTCGAGAGTGGGCTGGAGGCCAGCAACATGCTCCCGAGAGCATCCCAAACATGCTCTATGGGATTCAGGTCGGGAGAGCGTGCTAGCCATTGCATTTGGACTATAGTCTCTTCTTCAATATACAGCTGCACGAGACGAGCTGTGTGAGGGCGGGCATTATCTGCCTGCAGTACAAATGTATCGCCAATAGCAGCCGCATACCGTTGAACAACGGGGTCCATGATCTCGTCTCTATACCTCTGAGCCTTAAGGTTTCCATGTGGTAACACATAGAGGTCAGTACGTCTGCCTAAAGATATGCCTTCCTTCCATGCGAAACAGGATTGTTGCTCCGACTCATCTCAGATTTGCGCTTGTTGCAGCTATAGGATGGACTATATCAGCCTCGACTGAACACAGAAGGCTACATGAAGGAGGAGTGTATGCTAATCGTTCCCTTAACTTCTCGCCACATGAGGGAACGTTTGAATTGGGCATGTATGCATGTGAACTGGACTCCAAATCAGTAGGTCCATACTTTTCACGGATGAGCCGAGATTTGCTTTGCAGAGTGATTCTCGATGAATTTTCATCTGGACAGAGGCTGGTACTCGATATCAGCCCTCTCTTATGCAGGAAAGAGACACATATGGTGGAGATAGTAGTCTCTTTCCTGCATAAGAGAGGGCTGATATCGAGTACCAGCCTCTCTCCAGATGAAAACTCGCCGAGAATCACTCTGCAAAGCAAATTTCGACTCATCCGTGAAAAGTACGGACCTCCACTGATTTCGAGTCCAGTTCACATGCATACATGCCCAATTCAAACGTTCCCTCCTGTGGCGAGAAATTAAGGGCACGATTAGCATACACTCCTCCTCCTTCATGTAGCCTTCTGCGTACAGTCGAAGCTGATACAGTCCTTCCTGTAGCTGCAGCAAGCGCAGATCTGAGATGAGTCAGAGTAGCAGTCCTGTTTCGCCTTGCAGAAAGCCGTAAGTATCGGTCATCTGAGGAGGTCGTAACCCTTGGCCTACCTTCGCTGTATCTTCGGGAGGCTAAATTCGTGTTTTGGAACTGCTGCCACATTCTGCTGATCACAGAATGGTCGACGTTCAGCCATCTTGCAACGTCCGCCTACCGTTGGCCAGCTTCAAGTCTGCGTATAGCTGCGTAATGTAATTCCACTGGTAAATGACGTCTTGACGTCATTTTTACAAATTGGCTATCTCGAAATCTTTTCATTCACCATCGCACATTAATTGGCGACTCACTGCAAAACAGCTAGTTTTAAGCTTTTTCGCATTTGCATAAATCAACACCAGCGCCACTCGTTTGCATCCTGTATATCGATGCTACATGCCTTTTCCAGTAACATACGCAAATTCCGTGCATTTTGAACTACATTTGGCCAAATTATCACGTTTTTTTCCATTTGTTGCTTAATTTATGGAAACCATTGTACAACCTACCAACCATAAAAGGCAGTGAATGATTATTTCTGTGTAGTCTGTTTTTTTCCCTGCTTAACTAATCTTTCAGATTATTGCAAATCTTTATAAAACGTGTTCTTAAATGTCCATAGACCATAAAACACATGCAAATAAATAATGGGTCGGTAAATTGATGCTCAGTTAAGACAACTATTTCAAAATTCATTCCTAAAAAGTAATTTGCCTATGCAATATCTAATTATTGCTTTGTTTGCCTTTAACATTATTACTGTCAAGGTATCTGTCTGTATGGGAGCCCCCAAATATTCCCCACGGGCTCCGGGGCGGGGAGCACAGTTTAAGGACCATTGTTTCTGTGTTTAGGTGTTTTATGGCGCAAGAGCATCTGGGTTATACTGCGCTAAACCGTTGTGTTAGTACAATCATTTATATGACGAATTACAAGTCAAAAAAATGCAAACTAGTTTGTTGGAATTTAAATTTGACTTTCCATTAAATATTTTTTAATTTTTTTATTAAACTTTTCTTTGGGTTAAAGTTTTTTAGTTCATTAAAAATGTTAGTCATTTAAAATGATAATAATAGATGGCGCTACTGTTTTTAATATATATATGTATTTGTGGTTTATAAAGAAAATTTTGCAGTTTTTAGTATAATACTATAGATTAATGCTTAAATTTAAAAAAAAATGTGGTATAAGAAATAAATAAGTTTATTAATGTGAATTTTATTTCCTTGTTAAGAGCCACCAGTACAAACATTTAGAAAATTGGTATTTAATTTATTAAAGTTTGGGATCTGTTGTCTTAGTCAATTAACCTCATCCATGGTTGTGCTGTATTGCTTAGTGTCAGTGCAGCGTAATATGTTTAAAATAATAGAATAAGGGTGCCCACCACTAGATATTTTTCCTTTATACAAGACTGATATTTTACAAATCATCTTCGAACTTAACAAATGATCAAATTTAGTTCTGTCTAGAATATTGTGAAATTTATTTTAAAATGTGATAGTATTACATTAAGTTTTGTTTGGAATATTATTGAATCTATTTTTACATCCGATATGATTATTTTAAGTTTATCTAGAAAATTGTTCATTCCAATGCGATTTTGGTATGTTTGTTTGAAACTATTTGTTTGTATTAAGTTTTCAGTACTTTAATAAACCACTAGATGTTAGAAATTTTAACACGCCATGCACTGCTCGTATATAGGGACAACCTTTTAAACGTCTCCATGGGGCAGTGGTTCCCAACCTAGGGGTCACCACCGCAACCATTCCTAGTTGAAATTATTTTTATATGAAATTGCATATAAAATGCTTCCAACGCTTTTATATTTCAACATCGCTACACGGGTTACATTATTCTACTAATGGTTCTTTAATTTTATATCTATAATTAATATAATATACATAATTTAGCATGTAATGTGTTTTCTTTACTCTGTTAAAAATGCTTTTATTATGCATATAAATGAAGAATTGCTGCTGCCATCTATATTTGAGAACCGCAATTACATAGGTCTCCAGGGAGCACAGTTTAAGGACCATTGTGTTAGTACATTCATTTATATGAAGAATTATAAGTCAAAAATTTTTTGGGTTAATAATGCTTGCAACCTAGTTTGTTGGCATTTATTTTTTATTTTTTTTTTAAGTTCATTGAAAATGTTAGTCATTAAAAACGATAATAATAGATGGCGCTGCCACTTTATATAAATATTTGTAGTTTATTTAGAAAAGTTTTGCAATTTTTAGTATAATACTATAGACCAATGCTTGAACTTAAAAAAAATGTTGTATAAGAAATAAATAAATTTTTTAATGTAATTTTTCTTTCATTGTTAATAGCCACCAGTACCGATATGTAGAAAATTGGTATTGAGTTTAAAGTTGGGAGGTCCGTTGTCGTACATGTTAAATCCTCAGCAAGCCGGGTTGTGTTGCGTTGTTACAATGTCAGTGCAGTGTAATACGTTTAATGAAGTAGGGACAAGATTGCTCATCCTCATAAATTTCAACGCGCCATTGTACTGTGCATATATAGGGATAACTTTTCATTCTTTTAAACGTTTCCATAGGGCAGTTGTTCCCAGCCTAGGAGTCGCCACCGCAACCATTCCTACTTTCAATTATTTTTATATGAAATTGCATATAAAATGTTTCCAACGCTTTTATATTTCTATATGTCTAGACGGATTATAATATTCTACTAATGGTTCTTTAATTTTATATTTTTAATTAATATAATATACATAATTAATATAGTATTTTGCATATAATGTGTTTTGTTTACTCTGTTGAGAATGTTTTTATTATGCAAATAAATGAAGAACAGGTGCTTCCATCTATATTTGAGAACTGCGATTAGATATATTTAATTGCAGTAATTATTCATTATAAGGAACATTTAAGATTTCTTTCTAGGGATGAAATTTGCAAATGATCTATTTTTTTTTTTAGGTCAACTCTCCAGAAAGTGCTTTCAAATAGAGTTGAAGCCATTTCTGAAGGCTTAAGATCTTTTAAAAAATGTTTGGTTTTAAATGGTTTTCCAATGAATATATATATATATATATACAGTCTAACAGTTGGAGCAATACGAAAGTTACAGACAACGCAAAGGAGCATGGAGAGGTGCATGCTTGGAATAACTAGGAGAGATCGAAAAAGAAACACTTGGGTGAGAGAGCAAACTAGAGTAGAGGACATCATTGTTAAAGTAAAAGGGCTGAAATGGCGATGGGCTGGGCATATTGCAAGAAGAACTGATCAACGATGGACAACAGAAATTCTGAACTGGATTCCAAGAGACCACCGAAGACCTAGAAAACGTCCTCAAACTAGATGGGTGGATGAAATAAGAAAACAGGTTGGGGTGACGTGGAAACGAATGGCCCAGGATAGACTTGTGTGGAAAGCATTTGGAGAGACCTTCATCCAGCAGTGGATAGATAATGGTTGAATATGATGATGATGATATGTGTATGTGTAACACGTGGCAAAGACGTGAGACATGGAGATACCATTTCTCCAAGACTTTTTACCTGAGCCTTACAGATGCTTTTCCAACAATAAAAATAAATAATGAATATTTATTAATAAAACATTAAAAATGTAAACAATATTCAGATTTTTCTGCGAACCACCAATATTTTCTTGGGGACCAACGTTTGGCGATCCCTGATATAGAGAATAGCAGAGCTAAAGACGCCAAAAGCCAGAAACAGCGAGTACTTTCTGTACTTAACAATCTAGTCAACAGAATAGGGTTGGGCTGTTACGGGCATATCCTTTGGGCCAAAACTCGTTTGGGCCATTTGAGTTGACCCGGTGGCTTGCCACTATAATAAACATCATAACGTGCATAATCTACTGATGTTAATGCATTTAACTAATAACCTGTATAGCCTATTTATTTTGACCACCATTTAGAAGCTTCTTGTGGGTTATGAAAAATATAACGTCACACACACAAAAGGTCAGTTGACCAAATACTCTGGGAAAGTGTATAAGGGTCACTGATAACTTATTTCTGGGGGCTTGTACTCATAGGAGTAGGCAGAAAGTTCATAAGGGGGGTTATAAGCTCAATGGGGGGAGGGTTACAGAGCTACAACTCATATATTCCTATGTTAAATATACAGCATTTCATTGCGATGGCGGAGGTTACACCTCTCCCGGTTACGGCTGTGCTTGTACTGCATTTTTTTATTTCGGGCCTAAGCACAGCCCTGCTTCCTCTTTTAGTTATGCTAATGCCTATAAGGTGAGTGGGAGAATATATGTAAAGCATCAACATTTTTCTGTTCACATTATTTCTGTAACAAACCCTTCTGAACTTCAAGACATATTTAAGTACAAAAGGCATAATTAAAGGATATTAAGAAAGAAATATTTGCATGTGAACAAACATATGCACAAGAATAGAAGATGTGGTTGTCAAAATAAAAATGGGCTGAACATATGACATGAAGTTATACATAGTTAACATTCAAAATTCTCGAGAGAAAATGGCTGAGGAAATGTCTGTAAGCAAGAATTAATTCATAAAAATAATTCAAGGTTTCTAATATTCATAATTTGTAAGATACCGCACTGGAAGACTGCAATATAAAAAAACTATAATGTAATTTACAAATTCCAATAAAATCACAGGAGTTAACTTATAATTTACACTAAACATAATCAATCCTAAAAGTGTGAAAGAAAAAGCATCTGTAATTCAAAATTATACTGTAATTATAAAATACAAGAATTCTCTTACAATTTTTCCCCAGGAATTCTTGTAATTCAAAATTATACTATAATTATAAAATACAAGAATTCCCTTAAAACTTTTTCCCAGGAATTCCTAAATTTATAATTTGTAGTATACCATAATAAAAGATTGGCCGAATATATGATTTATTATTAAATCATGGTTTATTATTCAATTGGGAAATGTTTTCAGAAACACAAGTATGAATATGTAGAAAAGACAGGAAACATGTATTCCTAGTAATATGTAATTTCAATTTATATGAATGTATGAAATATAATTTTAATTTGATATATAATTCAAATTTCACAACTTCGTTTATTAATGCATGGAGAAATAGACAAGAATATCATGTGAATATATGCAGAACTGTGTATTTAGAAATTTTAGGAGCTTCTCCTTCGTGGTAAAGAGATATGGAGCATTGAAAGGTTAACGGTATTGGAAAGAAAGCGGCAAGCACGGTGGTCCGACAAGGAATTACAAACTACCAGCCCAGACGGATTTTACGATCAAAAGGTCCAGCGAAGTTTAAATGTGACAAAGGCAGGGAAATAAAATTGACAGTGGATTTATGGGGGTTATAACTCTTCGTGGTGTTCGCGGTTTTAAATCCCGAGAAGAAGGAAGATGTTAGGGACGTACTCAAGTTGGGCTGTGCTTGTGTGTGGTTAAGCATTGTATAGGTCGTAAGGAGGAGCCATAGTTGAGGGCGGTAAATATTGGTTGAGAAGTGATTGGTACCTTCTAGGTGATGGACAGGTCGAGAAATGATGTGGAGGGAGAGTAGGAACAGAGAGAGAGGAGAGATAAGGCGATAAGCTCGAGAGAAGAGGTTCGGAGAGAGAGCAAAAAGAGAGAGTCGGAAACGTGACGCGTCGAGAGTAGAGTGGTACCGAGGCCAGGTTGGCTCGAAAGTAGAAGTCGAGTAAACCTCGGGAGTGCTATGACAAAAGAGTTGATAGCGACGGAGCAAATTCTGGAGTAAGGGGCGTATTGCCGAAGCAAGGATCCGAGTGAGCCTGAGCGTGATTTTGTACGGATTGCGTTTCCGAAGCAAGGAGCATCAGCGGCGGCCATCACCAGCCGAGGCAGTACGTTACACTGCCAAAGCTATACAACACCGTAGGCATACCTGGAGCCGGCTTGTGGCGCAAGGACGAGGAGTCATCGTGGGAGATCAGCAGCGGCGGCCATCACCAACCAAGGTAGTGCGTTATACTATCAAACAATACAGCACCGTAGACATATCTGGAGAAGGCTTGTGGCGCAAGAGGAGTTATCGTGGGACATCACACGTGAGTCTTTTCCCTTTTTATTCTCGAATAAGGTTGCAGGGTGCATAGGGTTAGGCTCATTTAAGTGTCTTTATATATGGCCGGGAAAGGGGCTAGGCTGAGGAAAGGGGCATAGGTTAATGTATACACGCATCATCGGAATCCATGTAGTAGGGTGAGTAAGACAATTAGTCAATTAGATAGCCATTTCGCGCTATAAATATGAAATAGATTGTTGGCCATAATTTAATTGTTTATACGATCACGGTCCTGTATTTATAGTGTTTGGCATTTATTAAAGTATTGTTTGCTTTACAAATGTTTCAATAAAACTGGCTCATTCACTCTTTGTCTTCTAAACGTTTACTTAAAGAAACTAGTTAAAAATAAAAGTTCACGAAAAAATAAAAGCTTCCGTTATAACATATACTAATAGTAATAATTTACGATAAGTACATGGAATTTTAGCTGTGTAAACCTCCCCACCCCATTTATGAACTTTCTGCTTAC
>QLNU02003225.1:51784997-51811858 GCA_006491805.2 Dysdera silvatica | reverse complement strand
TTGCAATTCTTCAAGGAGTTTAAACCCCAGACGACAGCGAGTAGTTTGTTGATAAGCATTCTATTTTACCACCATTGAGAGTCAAACTTGGGTTAACGGCACATTAGACAAACACATTACCACTGCAGGGCCATTTTACACATAAAAAAGAGATAAATTATTAATACACATGTGACTAAAATAACTTACCATTGAAGACAGATTCGAAGGAAATGGAATGAAGATTGCGAACAAGCTTTGTGGACCCTTCTATCTCTAGATTTACGTCGTCTCCAAACTTAACTATCATACGCAAATTCCAGAATGTATCTATAAGTGTTATGACTGAGTCCCAAACGTAAGAAAAAACAACTTTTGTTTCATCAACCTCTTCGATATTCCACAACGGATTTTTACTGGGGAAAGAAAGGAGCACGGAATGTTAAATTCATAGCAAAAGAAAGAACATATACTTGAACATGGGATTTACAGACCTCCGAGTTCTGTTGAAGCTGCATGAATCTCTGGCACCATAATATTCCTTCTAAGTGAAACCCTGAAGAATTAACTGTTTAAGATAGGACCAAACTATTTAGAATATGACTAATATATGACTTGATAGGACAAATTAAATTTTATTTGTATTTGAATTTAGGTCTAATTAAATACTGGGAATCGACAAAGAATTGAACAGTAATTGTATTAAATTAAATACAATAATATTAATGAAAGTCCAACAAATTATATATAAGCTTTTATAAATACCGTTCATGTATATACAATAATCTGAATCATGATTTATCACATTTTCATGATCGTCCATAGAACATACACAGTGAAATTCAGGAGTAAACTTACTGTTTCCTCAAGTTAAAGACATCTGCGAGCACTACATCAGAAGTGGTTAATCTTGTGAAGGTTTCAACTTTCGTTGGGGATAATGGAGTTTCAATGTCCATGGTAAGCTCTTCGGCGCTGTTGCATAAATAGCCACAATCAAGAAAGCTCCCATCAGCATATAACTTTTTTTTTTATCATTACCAATTTTCAAAAAGGATTTAAAATTCCAAAAAAAGTTACCTTAAGTTCTTGTTGATGACAGTATTTGGTGTTCCTTCCAGGCAAACGGAGCTGTTTATCTGTTGCGATATCAGGGAAAGAATTTAATATTAAGACTAACAACCAAAATAGATATATATTACTAATTAATACTGTTTGCACATTTTACGCTCACAAAGACTGTGCCGTGGACTCTCTGAGATGGGTCAGTAGCCTTAACATAACCTTTAAACTAGGTGTGCAGTTTTATGATGCAAGGTCAACAAAGGTTAAGCTGTGAGAGGACCTACAGTTGCCCGAGGAATATGAACCTACGTTGCCAAGGGAAACAGATTTCAGACTACGATAGGACAGCACATGTTTGCAAAGGGTGTCGAACCCAAGTTCATGACTTGATAGAAGCATACGCTACCACTGAAGGCTAGCAGACCTATATTCTTCTGTGGAACCAAAGGATCCAGACCCCAGACTACAGTTAATTAAGTGCTTCCTCCACTATCATAAGTCAAATGTGAATTAACGGTGGGCTGGGTGAGTACGTTACTACGGCACTATAAGAGGGCCATTTAAACTAGGATATTCACAGGGTTGTCCCCAAAGAGGTGTGTGCACGTACCCTTTGCAACTTCCCTCTTTGCTGAAAAATTTACTCAATTCTCATATTGTGATCCGAGAAATCCCAAGACTGATGAAAAATCTAAAGTCACCAAAAGGAAGTTTAAAACTGCCATTAGCATAACACAATGATTTTTGCAGGAGACACATTTCTAGATTTGGCGAAAAGTTACCAAATCTAGCAGCCTGATATTGACTATCATCTCTGGTTTTAAAATTTGTTGTATAAATTGTTTTGATTGTATATGGTCAGAGAAATTGGAACAACTCCCTCGGAATTAAGTTTTAATTATCTAAACACAGACATAGTGGCATCAGCTAGACTTTTGAGAACCTTGATAGGATGCTTTTAGTTTTTTTTTTGTTTGTTTTTTGGTTTTACGGCTCAAAGACTACAGTGGTCATGCTGCGCCGGGACCTACTGTTTTCCGAGGAATCCGAACCTCTTAAGGCCTAGGGAACCAAAACTACTAGTTAAAAGCATCTTTACAGGATTCCTGACATGTTCTTTTGCACTACTGGGAGTCAACTCTGATTAGTTGCTAATAGGGAACGTTGCTGCCATACCAAGAGTCAAAATGGCCGATGCTTTTAGCTAGGTCATGGTTAAAATTGATTGTTTTTCAGGCACAGCTGGAAAGAATTAATATTTAATTGTAAACAGGTGAGCATATACGTTAACTAAAAGGTGAGTTAGCAGTTTCTTGCCATTTAGAAGGAAACGAAAATAAGAAGTGAAAGGGGGCGGGGATGACTTCTCTAATGCACATAGAAGCAATATTTTGTGATCCTGATATGTCATGAAGGAATTACAAGAAACGCAAAAGAGCTGGAATTTCTTCCATTTTGTGATTTTGGAGCAATTTTGGCAAAATTACCTGATTTTCCAAATTAATAAAATTCTCTGATTTCCAGAATTTATAGCCACCCTGTGTAATAATGTAAGGGCAAAGTTACAGTAAATGATCTATATGGGGATGTTTTTGTCTAAAAATTGGGGAAAAGTTATTTTTTTAAACTTCCCTATAATTTTAGTTATTTTTGATGATGATGGATGGTAACATAATTTTACATTATTTTCAGGTTGTGCTGACAAATGGTGATATAATTTTACATAATATTGGCAATTGTGCATAATTCATCAACTAAACTTTATTATAAGAATATGTGTAAACAAAAAACAACTACTATAAGGTTTGCTACTATCTGCGACTGTGGAACTTGGAATCTATGACACATAGAACAACTCAACTATATAATGCTTATCTGGTAATGTAATAGTTATTTGTATTATTGTTTCGAAACCTGAAATTTTTATTTATGTTAGCGTTACATTTTGACCGTAATATTTTCCAAATTTCTGCGAATTTTGCATCTTTTTTCCATGAACAAATTATAACCCAATATGTGACCTGCGGACAGGGCAGTTCGTTTATATAATGCTCATATAGCAATGTAGTAGTTATTTGCATTACTGTTTGGAAACTGGGATTTTCTTTTTTATTAAATGATAGTGTTACACCTCCTTCGACAGTGTTCAAAAAGTTTTCATGAAATCCAAGATTTTCCCTGCTACCGTCCCAGGAATTTTGCATTTTTTTCATGAATAAATTATTGCCCTAATCATGACATTAGGATGCACTACTATTTAATACCAATTAGTAGGTCGTTCATAAAAGTAATTTTCATATTGCAATTTCTTCTCTTTAGGTGCAGTATGCCCTTTCCTGTTCTAACAGTATAATTCAACTAATAATCTGATATTGCAAAACTAAACATAAGATCCTTGATATGTAACAAAACAATCAAACTTAGTTAATTCAAAGCTGAAGGGATAACAAACTTAAGTTGAATTATCAAAAACTTTTATATTATTACATTTAGATTTACTGGACTAAGGGGAAAATTCAAATTATCAAAGTTACATAATATATAGATAGAACATTAATTATGAAGAAAGAATATGGATATCAATTCATATATATTTCTACTAATAAGGATGACAATTACCTCATTAGTCAGGGGAACCTTGTTTGGTTGATGGCTGTCAGTTTCGAGTGACGGCTGGGAATCAGGCTTGAACTCGTAGCATGAGAATGCTGCCTCTTTAAGCCCATTCTGTTTCTCAATGTCTGTAGATACATGTTCTAATGGGATAATATTAGATTCCTTTACATTGTTCTGCTGTTCAACAATGGTTGCATCCGTTTCATCATTTAGCATTTCTGAAGATGTTTTCTCGCATGCATGTTCATTGTTTAAAGTTTGTGTTACTACATGCTCCACATCAGTTACTACACCGCAATTGTCAGATCTTTTTAGACCAAACTGATGTCCATCATCACATTCCATCGGCACTTCAGCTTCTTCATTTTCACTGCATACATCAACCTCCATTTCATTGCACATACCATCTTCCGTCTTTTCAGAGCATACATCAGCGCTGATTGCATTGCCATGTTCCGAAATCTCGATGGAAGCTATCTTGACATCATCATCATGAACTTCTAGGTGTTTCTCATTTGAAATGATATGGGTGATTTCCATGTTTTCTTTCTGCACATGACTATCGTTTATTTCTTCGACCTTTTCATCAGTAATAAATGATTTTTCTTGTTCATTCCCAATGAAATTCTTATCAGGAGATAAATTTTCTCGATTCCCTGTAACCAGTACTTTGCCATTCAAACGAGAACAAGAATTGCTTTCCACTTCATCAAAACATTCCACAGGCATTCCTGAATCGACAGTTTTGTTGATAACATCAGTCTCAACTGTTTCAGCACCCTCTTCCTTGTTCATATTCTTATAGTTGAATTTTCCATAGCCTGGTTCATTTTCCATGACCTTTTCCGCATTGAAACTTTTCTCTCGATCAAGTATTATATTTGAAACGTTTATTTCAACTTTAATGCCTTCTACTTCATCATTAACTTCTGCCATTGACAACGGAATATCTTCTCCGCATACATCATCTTCATGTGAATGCATCATTACGCTGGATTCGTCAGTACTGCTGTAACTATACTCAACGAGGCATGTCCTACTGAAGCCACTTTTCTCCCATTTACTTTGACATGTGGCTTGTATAAGCGCTTCCTTGTTCGATGTATTCAGGTTCTCCGACTGTTCAACTACGATTGGGCCATGCTCCATTGACATTTCATTTTTATTCAACTGACAAGAACTTGTAACCAAATTTTCCATCACAACGTTTTTGACATCACTCCTTGGGAGGTTTAAAGTGTCGATATTTGTTTTCTCCAATGCAACCTGATTTGCATTCCTTGCAGGTTCCTCCTCAAAAATAGCTTTTGAGCATCTCTCTAGCTCTACATCTTGTTCTGTAATTACTCCTTGATTAGCTTTAGTCACATTTAGCGTCAGCACATCAGCGATTTCATTCATGGTTTCATGCTCATCATCATTTTTGTAAACATCCTGAGTTAAATCCAATGTTACTTTCTCTTCGTCCTCTTCTTGATTTAGAATAGGATCATTTGTGAAATTAATAGAGCCTTCTGGCATTAGTTTGTTAAGGTCTCCCTGGCCACGGTCATTGTTTTTAGTCTCGCATACCGAATGTTCTTCATGCAGTTTTGCATCGACAACCTCATCAACCTCTTTCAGCAAGCTTTGGTCTTTAGAGTGTTCTTCATTCAAGTGAGCTGTAGTCACAAGTTGCATGGTAAGTGGCGTTTCTTCCTGAAGGAAATTCTTGGCTGTATCATTTGAAACTAAGGTTTTCTCTTTGCTATTACTACTTGGGATGACGTCTACACGAGTAGACTTTGCACAGTCCATGCCACTTAACATTACAACATAGCTACTTTCATTTAAATCTTGACTACTAGAGGGAGTCCCAAATGATGAATCTTTATGTGTGTTTATAGGTGAATCAGCATGGAGTTTTTCACTGGATATAGTTTGGGGAGAACGTTTTAGAAAACTTTTATCGACATGGTGAGAAGGATCATCCACCTCAGGTTCTGCACTGTCGAACACCACAGTTGCAGCATTTTCACACAATTCCTCGTCATCACTGATGTGATCTGTTAATGCAATAACACTTGATTGATCTACACGCACAGTTGGAGTTTTAGCTGGACAGTCTATCATACCAAATTTAGAAGTCGTAGCGATTTTAAGCAGGTTGGTCTGAAAGCTTTTTTGCTCATCTTTACAAGACATTTCACCATCCAAGCATTTCTTTGGTGTTTTTATGAAATCCTCATGTAGGGGAGCCACACTTCGTTCGGAAATGTCCATATCAGTATTAAAATGATCTTTAACCAGTGTTTCATCCTTCGTGTTTATGTCTATTTCAGCTATGGGAGTACAATTATCCTTTGTATTAGGTATATCGACTTTGGACAAAGGTATTCCTGTATCCACATTCGCCTTTTCTTCACTGTCTGACGTTTCCATAAATACACTTTCATACTTGCTTTCTTCATTTCCCATCTGGAATACACTATCAGTTGCAAATGCTTGGGCCGAAGTTCTGCTTTCTCGTTGCTGTGATTCGCTGACAAGAGGACTGGTTGGAGCATTGGTGTGAATGACATACGTTTTCCTTGTTTCTTTCGCTGTAGGATCTTCCAGAATCATGGTCATGTTTGACATAACATTTTCTTTATTATTCACTAGTGATGAGTCAAAAACAGCATGTCCTTCACAGATTGTGGAGTGAGCAAGTGGAACAATCGTGGAAAAGTTGCCAAGCGTTTTGGGTTCTTCTACTACTTGGCTTGGCTTCACTGGTTTCTCAGAATAAAAGGAGCTAATATCAAAAGTAGCTTCCTTTAGAAAAGAATCCGACAATATTTGAAAGGAATCACTGATTGTATCTGACTTAAAACTTTTTGCATGCGATGACTTGATATAATCGGTATACGTATCTATGTTTGGTACGCTAAAATTATGACGCGCATTTTCCACAGCTGTTGTTGTATTCAAGCTTGGTATGGGTTCATTATGAAGCCCATCTTCACCTAGGAGCAAAGTATGTTGATGGATGTCCTTTAACGTAGTCTGTGGTTTGGTTATACTACATTCGGTAGGTTGTGCGCAAGTTTCATTTGCTAGAATCTTTTTACTCACAGAGCATTCTTGTTGAACCTTTTTTCCAATTGCTGAGAGGGGCACGGAAAGAATTTGGCCACCGAGTACACTGCAGTTACTTGGGCCTGCATTTCGTATTTGTGATGAGCCCTTTCTCAAATCTTTAATTTTAAAAAGAATGTCAAACTGAGAGACGTTTCTTGGCTTCTTATGAGTTGGATTTTCCAGATGACTGGATATTTTATCAGGAGAAGAAATGTGAAGTGGGATATTGGTATCAGTAGGTTTAGGTTTAGCTACTACTGTAGTGTCGGTAGAATCGGAAGCACTTTCGGTGACATTGTCTTGAACAAGTGGTGCTGACTTTGAATGATTTACTGGCGATTGATGCAATTTTCCCTTTTCGGTAATATTATCTTGGAGATGTGGCAGAAAAGCGGACTCCAAATGATCAATACGCAATTGGTGCATTTTTCTTTTCTCGGCAAGTATTTCTTTGATATTCATCATTTTGGTTCGTCTTGTCATAGAACTGGGACCTTGGAAAGCAGTTTGGGAAGCCAACGGCTGATATTTACTGTTTTCCGATGAAGCGAAATCAGGAATTTTAGAGTTCACTTCAGAAGGGTTCAAGTCTTTTGCATCAGGAATGCTGTTCTTGATATATTTCATGCCTCTTGGGCTAGGATCGCTCTCAGTAAGGAAAGCAGTAATGATGTTTCCTAAAATAGTGGAACTACCTTTTTGATGGCCATCATAAACATCATCTCTTGGCACTTCATTAGAATTTTCTGGAACAAGGACACCTGCTGCATCTACTCTGTCCAAAGGCTGATCCTCCATGTTTTTACACGTGTCATAAAAGATATTGGCTTCTAGTTGTTGTTCTACTTCTGGAGTGTCGTCATCATCACTTTCCGACTGTTCATGGCATGCCGAAGGCAAGCAGGCTTCATTTATGTAAGGTACCGAAGCCCTAGATTCATTGAAGCTGTATTTTCGAGAACTGTTTATGTGCTCGGAAAAGCCACTGAGATTCATTACATTTGTCGAAGGAGAGTTAGCATAAGAGTCCAAAGCCATTTTCGTCTTATTTAGTGCTTCGAAGGCGAACGAGGACGAATTAGCTTTCTCAGCAAAAGTTTTACATGCATTTAAGTTAGTTTTATTCAGCGAAAGAGAAGCATTTCGGCTTGGGTGAGCATCGATATCCACTTCATCTGTCTGTGTATTTTCAAGGTGGGATGTTGGTGTTTGATTCTCCGATTCATGGTTAATCACTGGCGATTGCACATTTGAGTTTGGTTCTGATAATCCGTCCAAATGAAGAGTGTCGGACAATGGTAGCAAAACTGATTTCTCTTCGACAGCAGAAGGCAAACATCGATCCTTGAATTCATCACTGTCATCGTGTGCAGTAGTCATGTGAAAAGAATGTGATGGACTAATTTCAGGAGTCTGTTGGAGGTTATCGGCATCCAATGAGGAGTTCAATAAAACATTGAAGTTTTCAGGTACTGACTCCTGTAGAATCTTGTTGGCTTCCAATTTAAGGCGAGTGCTGACATTACATGTGAAATCCATACCAACAACGTTAAATCTAAAAGTGTTATCGATTTCTTTAACAGTTTGCTCACAAGCAACACCATTTTTCAGAAGTGTTGGCTGCGTTTCATCGCCACATGTCATTCCATACAGCCATTTTACGGGTCGTTCTTGCACGACATGCTCATTTCCTAACAAGGTCAATTCCATACCTTCACCGCTAAATCTCCGTGTCTTGTCACAAAACATTAAAGAAGGCATCTCACCCTTAGACTCGGTATCAGCTTGGTTAGATAAAGCTAATTTTTCGCAGAGCGGGGATCCATTAACAGAGTACAAGGGCACTTTCATTTTATCATTAAAAACATCATCGGGTGATTGATTGGATGGCTTCAACGAGATGGATTTATGCATCCAAGAAGCATTACTATCATCTTTGGAACTCAAATCACTTGATCCAAGAATGCAAGGATTTTGATTTAAACAGGTGATCTCCATGTCTTTAGAGAAGAGTGCGGTCTTATCAGTGAAAATTTCAGGCACATCAGATAAATCGACACTTGGGCAATGCCTAGGTTTTTCAATCGAGGTTGGTGTAGATTGAAGTGATTCTGGGATGCAAACATGTTGAATTTTAGGGGGACTGCAATATTCCGATGCATCTGATGATTTTCTCTTGGAAACCTTGACCATACCAGAATTGTTCAAGAAATCGCCCAGTAACAAATTAGTGGAACTTGACTCGGCCTTTTCATTTAGAGATTCATCGCGTGAAATGGAGGAACATGTTTCCAAAGTCATCCCTTCCTCTACATATTCTAAAACTTCATCAGCTGCACATTTCATTTCAGGAAGGGCATGTGTTGAAGCATCGAGGGTAGTATTTATTATATGATCATCTTCATTCAATATTTGTGATATAGACATTACAATTGGCACATGGATGTCATTCATAGAATCATCAAACTTATGATCAGACCTGCTTTCTTCAGAAAGGGATTCGTCTTCTTGGTATCCGGAAGTGTCAGGGATGGTCAAATTCATAGTTTCAATCTTAAAAGTTGTAGCATCGTAAACTTTGGATGATGACAGGATACTAAAATTTTCAGAGGGCTTTGGTAGGATATGCATAGTTTGCACACACGTCTCTTCCATACTTTTTTCACTCAAAATCAGAGTTTCGCTTTTTTTCATAAGCAGATTTTCTGATCTTGGCAGATCAGAAGATGTCTCCAAAGAGATGCTATCAGACTTTGTTTGATTATCCTCTTCATTAGTGCTGATACAATCAGGGAGTACATCGTCGTTTACTGATGTAGGGAAGTGCTTTTGCACGTTTGATGAGGTCGACATTGTCAAGTCCAAGTTTTCTACTACAGAAATGGTGTTGCTGGAAATGTTGGATCGTGGTTCATTGCAACCTGCTTCATTTGGTAAAACAGGAAGTTTAAATGTGTTTATTTCTTCAACACTCTTCTCAAATAACGTTGTTTTATCAGGTATCGGAAATTCAGATGTTTGTGCATTAAATGTTTTTACGACTTCTGACTCTGGCGATTGGGGATAAGGTGCCACCAGTGTTGAGGAACCAATACTTTCAGCATCAACAACATTTCTGCCGTTATCACATTCGACATCTTGAAAACATGAATTGTCTGACATCATGTTACTATCATTCAAAAGGTGTAAAAGACTTGTTTTCGATTTGCTAACTAATGCTTCGGAGACTATAGGCATGTAATTTGAATCATTCAAGCTGCCATGTGCATGGTCCATCACATCTTCTTCACCACTGGATGGAAACTGCACCTGGGAAGTTGAACTGCTGGTGGTTGAAGCCAGCTTCCCGGTAAAGTTCATGGAGTCATTGAAAAGTAAGGTTTTACTAGCAAGTGTTGAACCCACATCATGTTTCATCATTGAAGAAGAAAGTGCAGCATGGTCATTTTTGGAAGAAATTTTAGTGGTAGGAAGCTTGCACGTAAAATCCATGGAATCATCTAACAATGCAGTTTTGTTTGACTGAATGAAGTTGCTATTCTTCTTGGACATCATGGATGAATCGTTTTCTATTGATGGATTGGGAGATGTGGGCATCAAATCATGTTTCTTTGAAGAGAGTGCACTAAATTTGCTGGAGGATAACTTGCATGTAAAATCCATAGAATCATCAAGCAGTGCAGTTTTATTAGATGGAACAAAATGATCATCATTTTTGGATATTATGGAAGAATCCCTCTCCAATGGAATAGACGAATTAAGTGCCAACTCATGTCTTTTTGAAAAGGATGCTCTGCTTTTACTCGAGGTTAATTTGCATGTAAAATCCATGGAATCATTGAGAAGTGCAGTTTTGTTTGATGGAACAAAATTAACATTCCTTTTGGCCATTATGGATGAATCCTTTTCCATTAGAATAGATGAATCAGCTGCCAAATCATGACTTTCTGAAATGGGTGCACTGATTTTGGTGGAAGTTAACTTGCATGTAAAATCCATGGAATCATCCAGCAGTGCAGTTTTATTCGATGGAAGAAAATCTATATTCTCTCTGGTCACTGCCGATAATTTTTTTTTTACTGTAGATGTGTCAGGTATAAAGTCATTGCTATTCGAGCACAATGCACTGACTTTGCCCGAAGTTACTTTACACGTGAAATCCACAGAATCATTAAATAACGTAGTTTTATTTAACTGCTTAAAATCTGTACTACCTTCTGCTGAAGACAAATCCTGTTTTGACACAACAGATAAGTCTGTCATTAAATCTCCAGAGGAAATTTTGCTGATCCTTCTCGAGGTTAATTTGCAAGTTAAGTCCATGGAATTGTCAAAGAATGCAGTTTTATTCGATTCAATTATGCCAATATCACTCTTCATCTTTAGAGACGAACCAGCCATCAACTCCTGTGTTTGTGAAGGGACGTGACTACTTTTGTTTAAAGGTATTTTGCATGTCATATTCATGGAGTCGTCACAAAAAACAGTTTTATTTGTCGGGATTGAACCATGCCTGCTTTTTGGCACAACAAAAGAATGGCCTTCTGTGGGCAGAGTTGTAACACTGAAATCTTTCTCATCCAACATTGAAATTGACATATTGGTAGCATCATGGATGGTGGCATTATATGTTTGCTTGGTTCTGAAATCAGTTTCATTTGGGATAGGCGATGGCTTCGATACACCTGAATCTTCTGCTAAGCTACTGTCCGTTTCATTGTCATAGGGTTTCAAGAACGATGCATTGAACATATCATCTCCTCTGTGTTCGTCGATAAGCAGTCCGCTTGTATCTTGTTTCGGAACATCATCATTGCTATTCTCAAGTGGACCTGCAGAGGGTTCCCCATCAAGGCTGTCAGAGCATTCAACGTGAACTTTAGCAAAGGTATCGTTTAAGTGAAAGCCAAATTGATTGAGTAAAGTATTTTCAAGTGTTGTCTCTTTTAAACTTTGCCTGGAGGTGTATATGTTGAGTGAAGAATTTCTCGACTTTCCAGATGCACATGTATCTTTTCTTGCTCTTTTGACACTGGATTCAAATGCATCAGTGTTTAAAATATCTTTCAGAAACAAACTAGACTCTGTATTGTCGACACTCTCTTTCAGAATGGAACAAACAGCTGTGCTTTCAGTGTCGGAACGGCAATTTGCAGCTGACCTGTTAGCAAAGGGGGAAAAAATGTTCAGTGTCAGTAAGTTATGCATGCTACTGATTAGTTATATATATGTTGAAAACCAATTTACATAAAACTTGTTGTTTCAAAGTAGGGTCGGCATGTTTTTGACGTGTAACGATTTCAACCGGTTTTATCCATGGTTTAAACAATCACATTATAAACGTCAGAAACTGTCAAAAAACCCAAAATTTAATGATTATAATAAAACATTTTGCATTATTTAAATGTGTATAAAGAAAACAAGAAACCCCATAAGAGAAATTACCTAAAAAAAAAAAAAAATCGATTTTCATTTTTGCCATTTGAAATATTTATACAAAAACTACTCTACATGCACGTTGTGTCAAAAACTGCTGAAAGAACAGGCACTAGTGTTCTGCAACCTGAGCATAATGCTACAGGAACATGACAACCTTATCCATTTCAAATACATGGATGAAGGCCAGCATGGATAAACAAACGGAAACTGCTCACGTTTTTGCTGCTGAAAAAGTCCACAATTATTTACTTCATAGGCATAATCTGACAGGGACAAATGCCCCCCCCCCCGTTTTTTTTAGAACAGAGCCCAAATCATATTTTTACTACCATTTTTTTTGCCCCCCACCCCCCATTTTTGCTATATTTAACCCTCAAGTTATGCCCATGTCACTTTTGATAAAATTCGAAGCCCAAGAAATCTCATTTTCCACCCCTTACATCAGTGCCAGTGTGTAACATGCAAATCCTGTTACACGATAGAAAAGCACTTCAAAGTGCGAAGGTTTCCATAGAACAATATAGCATCTGAATTTTCAGAAGTAGAAATAATGCTTTTGTCTCAACTTGCTAGTTCAGCTTCCATTAAAAAAATGTTTTCTAATTTTGGAATTATTTATTCTAAACAGCAGAATCGATTAAACAACGAGAAAAGCCAAAAACTTGTAATATGCTACCGAATGATGCATGGCCGCACCAAATTAGAATATTAAAACAAATTATGTCTTTAATGAGCAAAAAATTCAGGAACCCTTATTTTCCCACCTTGATTTTTTTCTTCCTTTCAATAGATTCAAAATACTTTTGGTATTTTAAATCATTTAAAACAGTAACTAGTCTTTATTTTGTAAATTTTCGCAGTATTTTGTATAGAAAAGAAATATTTTTGAAAAAATATATTTGTATTGTAATTATAACGTTTGCTGAATATATGCTACTAATAATATGTGGTATTGTATATCGATAATACAACATAGAGGGTTCCCTAATTTTAAACCAAATCCTTTTATCCTGAAGTTTTGAGTTTTTAACGGTTTTAACTGGTTTAAACTATCATCATGTCAAAAACCAGTTTTTGATATCAAATTGCCAACCCTATTTCAAAGCAGTCTTCAGAAACAATTTGAAACTGGGAACATAAAGTTTTTATAGATTTTGGTTCACACATTCATGATTTAAAAAAAAAAGTGTATTTGAGAAACAGGTGTGCATGAAAAGAGATCAGACATATCAAACAATGAGAAGAGAAAGTGCTTGATTATAGAAGTGGGGGGGGGGGATCATACAGAACCAAGCAATAATAGGAAGAGTATATATATATATGGAGTCTTCCTTTGCAAATGGTAGTTTCTGAAATGAAAAGTATTTCTTTAATTTCTGTTTGGGTAAATAATGTTTAAAATAACATTAATTTTTTTAAAAATTTGACAGAAGCTGGAATTATCTGATAACATTACAGTGAATATAAAAACAACTATACAGAAACAAGACCAAACTTAGTGGAGAGAGGATATTTCCAGAAGAAAACAAAAACAATTACAGTTAAGGACATACACAGTAACAAGCACCGTGGGTGCATAGAAGACTGTTCTTTTGCGAGCTTGTACTTTTACGTTTTACAAAAGCAGGGCTTACACTTCTATTAGTGAAAAAAAATGCATGTTTGCCTGAAATCTACCTATTCAAATTAGAAGCTAGGAAGATTTCCTCTGACTTTCCCAGGTTTGAATATACAATTTCGTTTCCCCTTGAATTAAGGGATGATATCAAATTCTCTGATAGTTTCAGGTTCTCCAGTTGCGTGGAAACCCTGCAATACGTTCTCCAAGATAGGAGACCTACAACTCAACGTGAACCTATGAATTACTGTATATTAATGTGTGAGTAAATTAGGGATGGGAGTTTCAGCTGTTTTCGGAAAATGACAATGAACTGTTTGTTGTAACAAACAACTGTTTTTAAAACTGTTGGGGGAAAACCTCAAAAAAAACAATTGTAATATTACTTTTAACCTATTTTATAATCACATTTATTAGCAAGTAAAATTTCTCTAAAGGACCACCTCCATTAAACATCCACCTTTTCATGGAATGCCTCCCAACGTAATTTTAAATTTACCTCCATTCAACAACCATAAGAAACCATTCTCCCTCTAGAAGCGATCATGTTTCTGCTACCAAAAAGGTGGAATTTCATTTTCTGTTTATCTTTTTTCATCATAAAAAACACTTAAAGTGAAATTTTGGTTTTAGAATGCTTTTTTTTTTTTTCATAGGAAAAAGTCCTTACCCTCTTATCTAAGGAAATATTTAAAGAAGGGATTAACGGACACTTTTAAGTTTTTGTGGAATATGACAAAATACTTCATTTGTTTTCTAAACTTTAAAAGTATTTAGAAAGATAAAATTGTCATCAAAATAAAATACCATTCATTCAACAAAATGCAAAAACAAAGAAACAATAAAATGGTATGATATATTAGGTTGGCTGCTTGACAAATCGAAATAGATTTTCATGAAAAGAACTTTCTTTCCTCTGGTTAAAAACCAAGTTTGTGCAAAAACGCTTCAAAAAAGCAATTTGAAAGAAAAAATGCCCGTTTGAAAAATCAGTTTGTGAGAAACATTAAAAAAAGCAAACAAACATCTATTAGAAAAAGCAGCCCACAAGAAGCATTGAAAAAATGAATGCCTGTTAGGAAGAACAGTTGGCGGAAAAAATAGTCTAAAACGTAAGTTGGAAACAATGCCTTCGGCTTTCCCAACATGTTATTTGTGACCTGTTTTTTCCCCTCAAACCTGTTCACAAATGCTTTCAATCTGTTGTTTTGGCACCAATAGTAACTATAGCAATCCAGCTAGTGCCACATCCATGTCTGTAATTCAATTGAGTTTATATCAAATAAAATTGTGGAGTCTTAGTCCCGGACCTAGCGATTTTGGGGCTTATCAGTGGCCTGATGTTATTTAAGTTATTTTCACCCTGTTTATTTACAAATGTCACAAAAAATGTCATTACTAATAACTCTGACGGGTGTCTACCCAAATTCTATTTCAAACTTCCCTGACTTTTCCAGGTTTCCAGACCAAATCTTAATCTATTTCCAGTTGCTAATTACAGTAAACAACATGCAATGCACTAAAATTTGCGCAATCACAATAATGCAAACCCCAAAGCCATTTATAACTCAATTATAGTGAATTTACAAATTCAAAAGCTGTATTAAAAAGTGTATTTCTTTACACTAAAGACTTGCACTAATTAAATATTTACAGCAACATTTCCATTCGGCCCTTCTTGAGTTCATTATAAAAGAGTTTAACTATATAATCGCAAAGCTGATGCTTCATCTTCTATTTCATTTAAAATGCGTATGACTATATATAAGTCAAAGGAGATTGGTATGATCAAAACCCCTTACAGATTAAACAATTTAGTTAGCATTTTTTAAATTTTAGTTACATATTTGGTAAACATTTTCTTCTAAAAAATATATAGGCTTAATAATTTTATATAAATTATATTAGTTTTGGTGCAAAATGGTAACTTTTGGAAGAAGTTTAGTCAAAAGTACAAGTTTTTCAAATTTTTCAGTAGGTAATGTGGTATGAAAAGCACAGTTCAGGAAAATTATTTTAATAAGTTATTTATTATAACAATGAATTTCAAATTTCCCTGACTTTGGCCTTTGTATTTCAAATTTCCCTGACTTTGCTCTTTGTATTTAAAATTTTCCTGACTTTGGTCTTTGTATTTAAAATTTCCCTAACTTCTCCAGTCAGAAAAATTTCCCTGACTTTTCCAGATGAGTAGACACCCTGCTTTGAATATTGAAGATAACGAACTTTCAACAGGGTCGTAGCCAGATTGGGGCCAGAGGGGTTCGGCTCCCCTATGGAAATCATATTTTTGCTTTTGATTATTTTTTTTTTCCCAAAATGAATTACTGTAGAATTTTGTTTTGAATTTTTTGGCTGTAAGTTTTAAGTTATTGCGTACACGACAATGGAAATTATTATTTTACATTAAAAATGTATTCAAAGCAAAGTTTCATGGCAGATCTTCTGTACATTATGTTTTAAACACAGGTTTAAGTTTCCTAGTCAGCAATAAGGAGAAGAGAAATTATAAATTTTAGTATACCTCTACAGACATTTTCAATGCAATACTTATATTAAGAGTTTTATTTATTAACGTTAAACATGGATTAGTTTGATTTCATTGTTACAACTGACATGTTCACAAAAAGCATTTTGAACATTAATTATACTCGTACATTCCATATGTATTTATAATTCAAAGTCTTAAGTTTTGTCGAACCATACGGTATGGAGAATTAATAAACTTTATTAGAATATTTTAAGGTCTGTATTGTAGACCTTTGGTATTATACTTTTTAAAAATACTAATAAAATACACCAAAACATTAACAAATTCGATGCCCCACCCCTAAAACAGAGCCTCAAGATATGACCCTGACTTCAAGAAACACTCATGATTTATTGATTGAATGTATCGTGAGGACCACATTTTTTGGGGTCCATTCTATTCTTCCAGCCTATAGTTCATAAAACACTTAAGCTGGCACGAGATCCAACAAGAGTTTTGTCCCGTTGGAAAAGACAGTTTTTCCGTTGTTTTTTAAAAATCAGTTTGGCATTTTTGTTCTCATCACTGAAGAAAATACATTTTTGTGGAATAAAAAAAAAACTTGTTACAATTTTGAACCACTGAAGCATTACAGGCACACCTACTTTGCTTCGGAAGAGACTTTCTCCGGAATGGGCGGGGGTTCCAGCAACTGTTCAGGAGTTGGAAGAGGTTGAGAAAACACTAAAAATAGAAGCAAGAGATCAATTGTGAAAAGTCTGGCTGATGTACAAAAGGCATTGTGAATTAGTTACAGTTAAAACGATTCAAAAGCAGCTAAGTGTGTGTGTGCGGGGTCCTTGCTGGTCGGAGACCCAAGAAATACGAATTTCTGCTACCTAGGGAATCACACCTGGGACTGTGAAGGGCAGAAAAAATGACATGAATCCTACAATACTATTGGCAGTCGAATCCCTGTAAGTGGATTGATAAACGAGCTGGTTACCTCAACATAAATACCACAAGGCACTTCGATTTAAAAACAATATCTTACCCATTAAAATGAGAATTTTCTTTGAAAATAATCCTGGCCTTTCATATTCCAAGATCATTTGACACACTGTTTGAGACGGGACTGACATCTTAATGTGACGTTTAAGTACAGTTAAATATGGCTCAACTTATCACTATTCAAACTTAACTTAGTAAATTCATTCCATATTCTCGTGCCTGGGGAATCGAACTCCCAAAATTTAGAGAAAAAAAAAAGGTTTGTTCATACTAACAGTAGACAAACCTTGTGAATTCAAAAGGTATGATTCTACCTATTAAATTATCATGGCACAATTTAAAGAGTCCAAATATATTCCAAAGGCATATAGAATTTAAGTTCTGGTATTCACGTTTCCAGCTCTTTGACCAATATATATTATAGTCTTGGATATTATTGATATTCTCAGGATTAGAACAATTGTCGCAAAAGAAGTAACTGTCCACCAATGGAGCAATAATAAAATCCTCAAATGGTGCAGTATAGGAAGAGTTTACAAAAGAAGAAAAAATTAAAGCGTAATCTGGACTTGTTCTACTAACCTTTTAGATCAGCGGTCGCCAACCTTTCGGACCTCACAGAACACTAAATTCATAATTTTAAATCCCGCAGACCACATTTTGTGAATTTAGTGCAATATAAAGGCAAAAATTGTCATTCAGAATATGAGAATTTCTTAGAATATTATTTTTGTTTTATTATTAATCAAACATTAAAAATGCAAATAATGTCCAGATCTTTCCACGGACCACTGGTTGGCAACCGCTGTCTAAGATGTTTTGGGATTTGTGCGTGGATAAATTCATGGTCAACTAAAAAATACTTTCAAGGCAACTATGCTAATTCCAAGAAAATTAATGATGTCCAACGTTATAATATATGAGTCAAAGTGATTCAGGTTGATCTAAAAACAAAGGGTCAGAAAATTTAATTTCTTTAATCAACTTTTTCTCTCAGGATCCTTTATTTTTTAATTTTTTTTTTTGCAAAATTATGAAAATCAGAAAAAATCATACTTTCCATATCAGGATCATTATCAGATGCAACAATTTTGGTCTCGGTTCGATATTCTCTATGGTGGGAAAAACAAAAAGCATTATTTACACATGTGAAGTATACATTTAACACACACAGTAATACAATCGAAAATATTATACCATACATGTGGGTCTTGAGTAAATACTATATGTAGGATAACCTGCTCGGGACCCTGCTCGGCCAAAATAAACGCCAGAACATATTAATTTTTAAACCACGAAATAGATATAGTGGAAATTATTTATAACGACTAAATGTATATAGAGATGGAATCACTACTAGAAGTCTGGCTGCTAATTCTTACATGTTAAACATATTACTTACGACCACTGAGTATACTGTACATACAGTGAAGAGCAATCGAATTAGAGATAGCTAGCATTATGCAAAATTTTGCACTGTGGGTGTAAACTGAAAGGAAATGACGTAAGCAGTGATCTGACAATATAAGGAGTGAGGCTTACGGTAATTGTAATAGTCGCACAGAGTATGGGTAAGATGAATGATCTAAGTGTATTTGATAGTGCACAAATTGTTGTAGTCCAACGAAAGAATCACTTTATCTTGGAAATCATGCAGGCACTGGGGTTTTCACAAGCCACTGAATCAAAGGTTTACTGTGAGTACATTAATCCTGGTAAAACCATCCATGCCAGGACCAATGGCATGTGGATGAGAAGGGTCTTCGTCGGCATTGTCACAGTGGATAGACAGGCCACAGTGCAATAGATCACTCGGAAATTTAATGCTGGTGCACAATGCTGTGTAAGCAGCCGCACCATCCAGAACAATCTCCTCGCTATGGGGTACAGAAGCTATCATTACACAAGGCAACCTCCATTAACTGCGCATCACAGGGTACAAAGATCAGCATGGGCACGGGAACATCGTCACCGGTCCCTAGAAACCAGGGTTGGCAAGTTTCTGCCAAAGTGGTTAAAACCGGCATGGCAGAAACTAGTTTCTGCCACAAAAGTGGCAATAACCAGCAGAAACCCAGAAAATAATTATTTTGTGCATTAAAAGCATATAAAAATACCCTAAATTACAAAAAAGGGCTGCATTTTAAAATAAAATAGATTTAATTAAAACATTTATAGTATTTATAAAAAAGTTACATCATAGCAAATTCACTAGCATTTAAGTTCAGGCTGATCTTTTCAATGAAGCAGTCTATAGCAAAAGATCAGTTTTGCTGCTATTTCCTAATTCAAATAATTTGATTTATTATGAATAGGCAAAAAGTTTAAGAGAAGTTTTTCTTCCAAGCAAACCAGTACCGCAGGCAATATCATCATTGCATAGACAAGAGTTAAAAATGTTCATTTACAGCTGTTTTCTTTAAACTGTTTGTTTGGATTTTTTATGGCGCAAGGGCATCTGGGCTATATTGTGCCAAACATGGATTTCTTTAAACTGTACCACCGAACAACAGAAGCTGAGACATCTTCGAAAATTTTATTGGAGTAGTATGTTTCAGGAAAAGGAGCTGAATTTGCTCGAAAAGCTATAATGTGAAGTACAAAATTTGGGTTAATGACATTAAGGAATTTCCTAGTATTTTCTTCCTGCTCCTGTGACAATTTAGATCACATGTACTTTGGATGAAGTATATAAACTGGCATATATATGATGTTGAGTTATTGCCTGATAAAGTTTACTTTTTACCCTTTTTTGATTCATTTCCATGAGATTATAATCATCTGTTAGGATCAACCAAATTTCACAAACATCTGCCATAAAAAAGTAATCTTTTCAGAGCTTATACAGTATGACAGCAATGGGTTTTAACAGCTGAAACAAGTCTTTTTACATCTTTATTAATCATCTGATTATTTATGACTTGAACAGCTCCTTTATCACCCATATCATTTTCATGATTTGCAAGTAACATGGATGATTCTTTATGAATGATTCCGAGCAATCTACCTGACTTTTCACCACCTTATACTGCTGGGTATTTGTGGCTTTACAGTGTGTATTATTTCTTCGGCCAAGCACCTTGTCTGTAATGATTTCTAAAATATTTCTCAACCACATGCTTTACAACAGATTTTAAAAAAAGTGTGGTTCATTGGCTGTAATACAGCTTATTCGATTAGTCATAAACCACTAAGGCTTTTTCTTACCACCAAGCTGTTAATGTTGTTGCTTTTTATTTTATAGCCAAAGGTCTAATGAGGTAGGGAAGATGAATTAGGCCCAATAAGTTAAATAATCTGGCCTTTGAGTATAAAGATGTTTTTTTTTAAAAAATCGTAGATTTACTTGGAGTGGTTTTTAATTACTTTACTTTAATTATTAAAATAATATAAAGCTTTATAATATGCTAAATTATTGTAATAAACATATATATATTTGTAATCTTTTCTTTATTAAATGGTACAACACTGCTTTAAGTACTTTTATTAGTTTACGATAGTTTCTCCCACTTTCTGCTACTGGCACAGCAAAAATTCGTTTCTGCCGGCAGAAAGCCAACCCTGCTAACAATACGGAAAAATGTCGCCTGGACTAATGAATAAAAATTGACTCTGATGCATGCCGATGGCAAGGTAAAAGTATGATGCAAATCACATGAAACCACGGATCCTTTTTGCCAGCAAGGTACTCTTCGAGCTGGTGGAGATAGCTTTCTCATCTATGGACTGTTTATAAGGATTAAAATGGGACACTTGCTACATGTGACACCATCTCTCACAGGTCATCCTTAACAAGCATGAACTCCAATTCGTTCATCTTCATCATCCAACTGGAAACCCCTTCTTTTAACAAGACAATGCAACATGCCAGCGCTCTCGAATTGCATCCGGATGGTTGGATAACCATTCCACAGACACAATCTCGCTTCCTTGATTAGCAAGATCACCTAACCTTAATCATACCAACAACAACTGGGATGGCATAAAGGGAGATATTCAAGTCTCTTATCCTTTCCCCCCCCAACTCCAAATCTTCATGAACTGTGAGAGATTTTTCAGGGGTCATGGATTCGTATAGCTTCTAAAAGCTTACAATATCTTGTCAAGTCCACGCCAAGACGAATTGTCATCATCTTGTGAAAGATGGTGCTACACGATACTAGACAGTTATCTCCAATTCAATGGCTCTTCAGTGCACACAACACCTTGAAGGAATCACATGACTGGGATGAAAGTTATATCACATCTTACTACTATTACTGTACATAAAGGACTAAATTTTTAGAACATTACAATAAGTAGAAAATTTCTTTTCCTATTAGGTGGAAAGATTTTCCTTTTAACACGTTCGCTGCCAAAGCTGATATGGTGAGTCCATTCACAACCGCTACAATCCTATTTGCATTTTTATGCTTTTAAATTATTTTCTGTATGTACATTTTGCAATATTTTTATTACTAATCTACATTTTGCGATCTTTATACGACTAATCTACGTTTTGAAAAATAAATGATGTACTTCAGTATGTCAAGAGTATTATTTAGCTTCTTCCTGTATGACGAACACCTAAACATTGGATGCATTTGCTACGGCAATATTCATACTCTGTGTTTTAGGTAAGGTGATCCATAACGAGTTATCTCATACTGGAAAGTAAATTCAGTTGGCAGCGAACGTGTTAAGGCAAGTGAGTGCAGTTTGTTGCGATTTATGAAGCCTTGATTATAAGTAATGACTTAAAAATTGGCTTTCATTATAAAGCATAAGGGCACCTATGGCCATGCTGCACCGGATTCAACAATTTTCCGAGGAGGTCACACATCTTGTTGTACCCCAAGGAACTTCATCGGTGGGCAGGAAAATGGCACGTGTCCTATGGTACAACTGGAGATTAATGGCACAAGAATAGAAAGGGTCATTCCGTGCCAAAATTGCACAATAAATGAATGTTACCATTACATCATTACGGGGATTCTAGGTAATCAAACCTCAGAAAAAAAAAGAAAGCCATGCATTTGCCAGAGGGGAAATTAAAATGCATGTTTTCTGTACACAGCCAACAAACACATCTAACTCTACGTGTGGCCTGGCTAAAAATTTTTTTTGTAGCAAATGTGAGAGAATGGTTGGAATCTTGTTATGTGACTAGATTCAACTGCTTCCTTAATACAATCCCATAATTATGAAATAAAAGATTATTAACTAGTTAAACAAGTATGCAATACAAAATCATGAACGAGTTCCAACTACTTACAAGATTTGAAATGTAGAGGCAAAGCTGACTTTTCTTTTTAAACTTCTGCGGCTTTCTCCTCGATCAATCTTAAAAAAAAAAAAACCTACTTGTAGCAAAGTATTTTTTAATCTATGTTATATTTACAATTAACAATAATCATAAACTCAAAAAAAAATAAATATACATATATTTGTTTGTGGTTTTACGGCTCAAGGACTACAATGGTCATGCTGCATCGGGACTTACTGTTTTTCGAAGAATCCGAACCTCTGGACCTACAAATTTCTGAGGAATCCAAACCTCTTAAGGCCTAGGGAACCAAACCCCAGACTACAGTGAGCAGTGTGATCTTTATGAGATCTCTGAGTAAGCGTTCTTTGCACCGTTGGGAGTCGAACCCGGGTTAACAGCGCACTAGGCGAATGCGTTACCACACTGTACCACCACAGGGCACATATATTTGTGTTTCATACCAGGTTCCCACTAGTGTTAGAGAAGAAAACTCCCTGACCTTCCCTTGACCTTTTCAGCAAAATTTACTGACCAATCTCAAAACTTTAAATTAAATTTTGGTTGTGAGGAAAATGGCTTCACGTTCGTGGGAGATTTAGTTAGTCGAAATAGAAGTCAAGGAAATTTTCCCTGACTTTTCTATGTTTTGACAAAAAAGAAAAATCTTGTTTTTCCCCGTCCCCTAGGGATGACTTTGAATTCCTCAAACAATTCTGGGTTCTCCAGGTTCGTATGGGAACCCTGTTCATGGTGTAAAGATGGACAAGATTATGTTGCAATAGGATTTCATTTTAGTAGGAAATCGAACCTTGCTCACTTATAGTGATGCTAGAGAATGTTCAAACTAATGCACAATTGCACTTATTCCAGATGAAAGCAAGATCTTGCTTGAAGTGATTCGGAAGCGGTTGCAAAAATTCATTGATTTTGAGTTGGTAGACGTTCAGGCTGGGTTCAGAAAAAACATACACTCGAGATTACTTTGTCAATTTCTGTTGGATTATGGAAAAGGCACACAAGAACCAAAAGGACTTGTACATGTGCTTCATTGGCTACAGTAAAGCCTTCGACTGTGTCAAATATAAGCTCTGGAAAGTTCTGCAAGAACTTGGACTCCCAGCTCATCTGGTCAAACTTCTCGAATCACTGTATATGGACCAGGAGGCGATGGTGAGAATCATGTATGGTGACATAGACTGGTTCAAGATTGGGTGAGGCGGCGTGAGGCAAGGATGCATCTTATTGTATTTCTATTCAATTTCTATGCTGAAGCGATCATTCAGAAACTTAATTTAGACATATCTACCATCGGAGTGAAATTAGGAGGAAGGCAAATCAACAATCTAAGATATGCAGATAACACAACCTTATTAGCAGAAAGTAAAAAGGAACCGAAACAGTTACGAAAATCAAAGAGGAAAGTGAAGAGATCGGTTCGAATTTAAACATAAAAAAAAATAAAAAAATATCATGACAACAGTTAAAAATGTGAATGTGACTATCAAGATCGATAATGAAGAAATTCAAGTAGTCCAGGGTCTCATCTTCCTCAGGTCCAAAATTGATTGCACCGGCGAGTCAACACCAGAAATCAAGAGAATTATACTTGGATGTAGTGCTATGGTAAGTATGGATAAGATCTGGAGGAGCAAAGACCTCAACCTCACCACTAAGTGCAGACTTGTCCAGACCATCATCTTCCCCATCACAACATATGGGTGTCAAAGCTGGACTATGAAAGAGGCTGATAGGTGCAAACTGGACGTTTTTGATCTATGGTGCTGGAGAAAGATCCTTCGGATACTATGGACAGCTAGAGTTGCAAACAGAGAGATCTTGAAACGTATCAACCTCGACACATCACTGGATGGAAAGGTTATCCACTTATGATTGGTCTTTTTTGGTCATGCCATGCACACAAACTTGCTACAGAAATCTATGATGCTGAGAATTGTCTCCGGATTCAGAAGGAGAGGCCGGCAAAGAACATGTTGGCTTGACATCATCCAAGCCAACGCAAAATTGAATACTGTGTAATTGAAGGAGCTGGTTCTAGATAGAAATGCACGGAGGAAGTTGTCATATGAAGCCTCAAAGGGTCGGATTTGACTAACTGGATAACAACAGCATTTATGATAATGCCCAGGTTGAAAACTAAGGGCAAGTAAGCACACGTAGAGCTACAAATTACTTTTAGTAAAGGATGTATATTTCACTCCCTTTAACAACAATTACATACCTCAGGTTACTGCTATCTATATTGAAAATTATAGTAAAATTGCGCATACAAAAAAATATAAAAAGACAGAATTTTTAAAATAATAGTATGTTGCATATTTTTATGTCCAAAATTTTTACTAATTTCTATTACATAGGCAAACCCAGGTTATTGTGGATTTCGATTTATTGCGGTTTGCAATTTGATACCAGATTTCGAATATTACACTAATAAATTCGAATCGTTGCGGTATCTGAAGGTGCCAAATAACGACAAATGGAAAAAAAAATGTTTTTAGATATATTTTATAGTTTTTAATTTTTAAATTAAAATTTTATCATATATATATTATTATATAATTAATACAATTAATATCAATTTGGTAGATTGAGTTTACGTCATCAAACACAGGAGCTAATACTAATACACGGATGCTAGTACTAGTATATTTCAGATCCGCAGTCAGAAACGTCTCCAGTGAGGCTGTCTCTGAAATGATGCTGAGGAAGATGAAGAGGAAACGAAAAAAAAAGAAATTAATTTTAAAAGAATTAGAAGAAATGTTTCATATTGAGGGAACTTTTTAAGCAGAAGATTATGGATGCAGATCCTAACCTTGAATGTTCTTCGAAGATGTGCAAAGAAATAGACAATTTAATTTGTTGTAACAAAATGACGCATGAAAAAATTGTGCAGAAAACAAATCCCTTAAAGTATTTTTTTTAAAACAAGAAGCATTAAAAAGTACAGCACAATACACATATGTCTACAGTAATAGTACTGTACATAACCTAATTTGTTTGGTTTATACATAACATCGTGTAACATTACTTAGTAATTTTATAAATATAATCTTTAAACAACATTTTGGCATTATTACCATTATTTTTTTTTTATTTACAAACTTTATAATTTCCGAAGCTTTGGCAAAAATAACTTATTTTCCACGTACCCCATGCCCTGAATATCATGGTTTTGATTACTGTGGTGTTTCTGTTGACACAATTAACAGCAATAATCAGGGTTTTCTTATATGCATAATTTTCCATGCGAGTTTTTACTTTTGATCCATCTTTAAGATATTCATTTCAAGCACAAATATTCATGTAATTTTCCTATTATATGTCACAAATTTACCGAAAACAATCCAAATTTGATTGCATAAAGGAATAGATATGATAGAAAAAGGAAAAACATTACATAGAATGAAATTCTCATAAAATTTAAAATATTTTGCTTTTTTATTTAAAATTTCTAATTTTCCGTATGGAAAACTTTAGGGGAAATGGAACCCACCAGTTTTCCCAAATTTCTGTTTTATTTCCGCGAAGCTTTCCATCACCAGTCACCTGGATTAAACCTTGCATTGTGGATCATTATGAAAAAAACGGAGCACTGTGCTTTCTGAAGTCAAATCTGGATTTTTCGCATGGCAGAAACAACTATGAAATTACTATACTGCCATAAAGCTCAATTATGATTTAAATAATACCTGTTCAAGTACAAAATAACATAGATATTCCACAAATCAATTCCAATGATTAAAGTTTATTTGAATTTAACATTTTGAAATGGTTGAATAAGCTCCTAGGTGTAAGATTACCAGGTAAATGAGAACAAGTCAAATGCAATGAGCAATATATCACACAGTACATCTTAGAAATATTTTAATACAAAAGAATTGTCAATTCAGGCATAAATAATGTTACAATATGAGAGCCTCTGCCCTAATTAAATTAGTTCAATCATTAGTAATAAGAGCGAGAGATGACAGATTTTAAAGTTGAATGTTTTAATGTTTAAAACACTAGCCATTGACTAATAGCGGTTGGATATTTTGTGGCTCTACGAAATGTTGAATAACATTTGGGGAATTACGTATCATTTGGAAATAAAGTCAGAAGCATGATGATACAAACCTCTACGCTACTAGCATCCTGTGACTTCCTTTTCAGTATCTAAAAAGAAAAATGCACACATCTAACATAAAGAAAACGCAAGGACAAACGCAAACAGTATACAATTATTAAAAAATCACATTTAACAAAGTGAGAAACAAAACCCTTTCAAACGACTAAAGTACAGAAATGTTACA
>QLNU02003225.1:51754648-51766835 GCA_006491805.2 Dysdera silvatica | reverse complement strand
TTGCTGGTATCTAACTGGAAGGAGACCCACACGCTGAACGTATGTGACGATGTGTGGAACCGGCCAGGCCAGTAACCTAGTGTCCTACCCCGCCTTCAAGTGGTGCAGGCTGAGCTTTCTATTTATGTGGCAAATTAATATTTGCTACACGGATAGAAAGGCGGAAGGGGAGGGCTAATTCACCAACCCGTTTAGCCAGCGTGGTGAAATTATGGCTAATTCCTCCATTATGTTGACACACCAGAAACCATGGCCCCTAGTCTCCAGGTGCTGGAGTGCTCCTGATCAAGGCAGCGGTCAGTGTGGCATGAAAGCAGGGGGTGCTAAGAATCACTGGAATGGCCCAGGCTGCCGTTTGTTATTGACCTTGGCTACGTTTAATGGACGATCCCTTGCTTCTGAAGCAAAACTTCAGGAATTGGAAGAAGAACTTGACAAGATCAAATGGGACATTGTAGGACTCAGTGAAGTTAGAAGAAAAGGTGAAGAGTTGGTGGAACTTAAAAGTGGACATTTGTTTTATTATAGAGGAACGGAAACTGGAAGAACAAGTGGTGTTGGCTTCTTAATCAACAAAAGAATTAAAGACTGTCTTCTGGAAGTTGAAAGTACATCAGATCGAGCAGCGAGGCTCGTTGTTCAACTAACCCAGCGATACCAACTTCAAATAGTACAGGTATATGCACCAACATCAAGCCATACCGACGAAGAGGTTGAAGAATTTTATGAAGAAATCAAAGAGTTACACACCAAAGGGAAACAACATATCAAGCTCATCATGGGGGATTTCAATGCAAGAATTGGACAACAGGAACAAGGAGAGACATCGGTTGGTAAATACGGATATGGGGAAAGGAATGAACGTGGCGATCAACTCATCGAATTTGCAGAAGCTGAAAACCTTAGCATCATGAATTCATTTTTTAAGAAGAAACCGCAAAGAAAATGGACATGGAAACACCCAAATGGGGGAACTAGTGAAATTGACTATATCCTGGCAAACAAGAAATCAATTATTGAAGATTGCAGTGTACTGAACAGATTTAATACTGGAAGTGATCATCGAATGGTGAGATGTAAAATGCACTTAAATACTAAATTAGAAAGGCAGAAGCTCATTAGGAAACAAGTATGTAAGAGGGTGGATTTAAAGAAATTAAAAGAAAATACCGAGGCATTCAAGTTGGAATTAAAAAATCGCTTTTCTGCACTGGAAGGACTTATTGAAGAAGTTGACATCTCAGAAGCAAATGAAAACATTGTTAAGACAATAGTTGAAACTGCTGGGGAAATTGGTGGTGTAACCTGTAAAAAGCACAATAGCAAATTATCTGAGAAGACGAAACAGCTCATGAAAAGGCGAAGAGATATGAAGGTGGACAATCAAAATACCAGTTCCAGGATTGAGTACATAGAACTTTGTAAAACTCTGCGCAAAAGCATGAAAGAAGACATAAGAAAATTCAACTGTGAGTTAGTAAGGAAGGCCATTGAAAATAACAAGAGCCTTAGGGTTGTTAAAGGGAGTTTGTCTATTGGGAAGAAACACATCATTGCATTAAAAGGAGAGGATGGCACCGTAACAAGAAATAGGGAAGAAATACTTAGAAGAGTTGAAGAATTCTACAAAAAACTATATGAAAGTAACAGTGAATTAAACGAAGACACTGAAATAGTCGAAGGAACAGCTCCTAAAATCTTAAAAGAAGAAGTTTCATTTGCAATAAAAAGTATGAAGAAAGGAAGAGCCCCTGGTGATGATGGTATTACATTAGATATCCTAAAAGAAGCTGGAGAATATGTAGAAGACATACTTGCAAAATTCTTTACCAAATGTCTTAACAGCGGTAACATACCAAACCAATGGGATTCTGCAACAGTAATTCTTTTGCATAAAAAAGGTGATAAAGAGGATTTGAAAAATTACCGACCAATTAGCTTGTTACCTGCTATTTATAAAATCTTCACAAAAGTGCTAACACATCGCCTGCAGAAAAAATTAGATGCAGCTCAACCAAGAGAACAAGCTGGATTTCGAAGTGGATTCAGTACAGTGGACCATATTCAAGTATTAAGAGAATTAATTGAAAGAACACATGAATATGAACTTCCATTGTGTGTTGCATTTATTGACTATGAGAAGGCCTTTGACTCTATTAAAACATCAGCAGTCATCAACTCTTTAAGATCAACAGACATTGAGGATGTGTACATTGACATGGTGAAACGTGTGTATAAAAATGCAAGTGCAAAATTTCGGTTACATAAAGATACCAAAACTATCAAAATTGGTAAAGGTGTGAGGCAGGGAGATACCATTTCTCCAAAACTTTTTACTTCAGCTTTACAGATGATTTTTCAGCTGATAAATTGGAATAACAAGGGAATAAAAATAAATGGTGAATATTTAAATCATTTGCGGTTTGCTGATGACATTGTTATTTTTTCAACGAACCCATCAGAACTCCAAGACATGGTACAGGAGCTCTCAACTAGAAGTAAAGAAGTTGGACTCAAGATGAACCTACAAAAAACTAAGATCATGTTCAATAATTTTGTAGAGGAAACAAAAATACAAGTTGACAACATTGAGCTAGAAATTGCTGATTCATATATTTACCTTGGCCAGCTGATTTCAATGGATGGCAACATTATGAAAGAACTCAACAGACGTATTAAACTTGGCTGGAGTGCATTTGGAAGAAACAGTTTTATCCTGAAGGGGAAATTGCCTTTGTGTCTAAAAAGAAAGGTCTTCAACCAGTGTGTATTGCCAGTCCTCTCTTATGGATCAGAGACATGGAGTCTAACAGTTGGAGCAATACGAAAGTTACAGACAACGCAAAGGAGCATGGAGAGGTGCATGCTTGGAATAACTAGGAGAGATCGAAAAAGAAACACTTGGGTGAGAGAGCAAACTAGAGTAGAGGACATCATTGTTAAAGTAAAAGGGCTGAAATGGCGATGGGCTGGGCATATTGCAAGAAGAACTGATCAACGATGGACAACAGAAATTCTGAACTGGATTCCAAGAGACCACCGAAGACCTAGAAAACGTCCTCAAACTAGATGGGTGGATGAAATAAGAAAACAGGTTGGGGTGACGTGGAAACGAATGGCCCAGGATAGACTTGTGTGGAAAGCATTTGGAGAGACCTTCATCCAGCAGTGGATAGATAATGGTTGAATATGATGATGATGATATATATATTGAAATATCAATATATTAAAAAAGGCATTGCAAATAAAAGAAATAGGAAAAAGCGATAACAATAAACCTATTAAAGAAGATAAAATAACAATGAAAACAACATCATGGGTGCTTTCTAGAAAACATACAAATAATGATGAAAACTAAAAGAATTATCAACATACCAGAGCTGAGGCGTAAAATAGCTCGTGGAGCAACGAGAAATTCTCGTTGCTCCGCGTGGAAGAAATATCACAGACGCAATTGTAAACAAGAACCAAGTAATATCAAGGGTAAGACAGAAAACGTCAAGAATGGGACTAAAATATTAAGGGCAAAATGGAGAAAAATACCAAGAACAGAATAAAAATCATCAAAAACAATATAAACAATATCAAAAATTAAATAGAAAATATTAAGCGCAAAATGGGCAAAATATCAAGGATGGAAAAAATTAGGGACAAAGAATATCAAGCTCAAAGTAAAAAGCATCAAGATAAAACAGTAAATATGAAGGCTAAAGTAAGACACGCGAAGGACAAAGTACAATTTTTTTTCCTAATTTATTGAACGCTATCGACTAAAAGAAATGATACGTTAGATTTTTCAAATATTGCAATTTATACCATGTAAAGGTACTCTATTTATCGAGTATTATTTTGTGGCGTACTTTCTCTCTGCAAAATATTGGTATATCAACCGCAAATCGATATGTTGCAACATGAAAGTATCGATTCTACACATTCTGATTATCCGTTTATGCCAAAACAGCGGAACTTCTAAGTACTGTCTCAAATCGATGAAATAGGCATCGATTATTATTATTAGCTTTTGTGTAGTTCTTTGATTTAAAACCTTTATTTCGAACATTTTCATTTTATATCTCAGGGACAACTAAGAGCGGGGCGTATTGTGTCAGGGCCATTTTTTTATTTTGGCACAACTTGAATTCTTGTCACCCCGTAAATCAAACTTCAGACAACGTATAGGTAGGAAACACTACCAGTGTTCGATATCAGTGGGAGTTCAATTCTCGTCCGCTGTTACTAATCGCGTTAACTACATTTCATCGTATGACACCTTTGTTCTGGATGCAAAGCCCGCTTAAGGGTCCTGGCCGCTTTAGGCTAATACCATTGGCGTAGGCAAGGGGATGTTGATGGGGGTTGTAACCCCCCATTGCAAGGAAATTTTGTATATGTAGTTCTGTAACCCCCATTGCAATGAAATTTTGCATATTTAGCATAGGAATATGTGAGTTGCAGCTCTTAATACTCCCCACTGAGTTCATAACAATCCTTACGAACTTTCTGCGTACGCCTATGGCTAATATGTTTGTAGCGCCCCCATAGCTCCTGAGAGTTACCATTAGTGGTATTTAACAACCTCTATGACTTAAATGTGATACGTTTGTTCTAATTTAGTACTATTGGTTGATTGATTGGGTTTTTCTGGAGCAAGAGCTTGTAAGGGTGTACCGCGTTTAATTCAGTGCGGACTAAATTACAACTACGTGTGTGAGGGGGTACTACAGCCATTCGCAAATGAAAAAGTTTAAAATGA
Organism: Dysdera silvatica; assembly: GCA_006491805.2. NCBI lineage: Eukaryota > Metazoa > Arthropoda > Arachnida > Araneae > Dysderidae > Dysdera > Dysdera silvatica. The sequence continues at coordinate 51,762,082 of QLNU02003225.1, read as the reverse complement.
AAAGATAAAGATCCATTGAGGCACCAAGAATTAAGTTCAGTCCCTCTTTCGAAACAAAATCCCGAATACGTTCCTGTATAAACACGTTTTATTCAAATACCCGTCATGAATAAAAATATGATGTGATAAATTTATTAAGAAAATTTGCTTTCTAGTAGTTCTTTTTATTTGTATGCCATATGCGAAACTTTGTTTAGTAACGTTTCATACGGTGGCGACACATAGGCTTTTGAAACAAAAATAATAACTTTTTGCTAAATTTCTTCTTTATTCCAAATCGTGAATAACATGCTTAGTATCGATATTCTAATTTATATAATTTCTTTTTCTTGCTTTAGAACCAGCAAACTTTTCTACTATTTCATTGAAAATCAAACTGTTCAGGAAGTTTCTCTCAATGAACAAAACTATAAGGGCAATGAATTTCTCTCGGGCGCAGTATAGCCCAGATGCTCTTGCGCCATAAAAAAGCCAAACAAACAAACAATTTCTCCCGGTTTGGAGTTGATCGCAAATAATTTCGCACTTCCTTTGAAACAGAAAAAGGCCTTTCAACTCTGAAATTGATGACCGCCATAGTTAGAAAAATGCGTAGGGCAAATTTCTGCATTCGAGAAAATTGATTCTATGCAGAGACAGAGCATATATGGGGCCCTATGCGAACTCCAAATTTGGCGCCCCCTCCGGCTAAATATTAATTGTTCTCAAAGTAATTCCTTTTGTGGCGCAATTATTTTTGGGGATCTGTTTAATAGGTTACTGAATATTATTACGGGGTGGAAAGCGAGAATAACAATTAAAATTTCCTTACAACAAATAACATGTAACTAAACTACAAAACAAGTAATTTTTCTGATGAACCACACAATCAAATTGTATTAATATAAAAATTAAAGCCTTACATGAGATTCAATAATCTGGAATGTTTTCTGTACGGTCAATTAATTTCACCCATTTTATTGTGATTTTTAATTTCTTAATTTCTGACTTGGATGATATTGTGGTAATATTGTGATTTTCTTGGGAAAAAAGCTTCTTCACTTTTTTACACACTAACTTAATTAAACATTTCGTAATAAAGAATAATTTATACAAGGATTGAATAAGGGATGATAATAATAATAATAATAGGAGGATAATGAATTTGTTAAAAAATTAAATGAGGTTTAAACACTTTAAATTTTAAAAATTTAATATGATATATTTTTATAAAATTTTTTTTACACTTCGGAATCTTTAGGTAATTTTGACGTCCCCCCCTGGTTTATCGCCCAGTGGGATGGCACCGGTCGCACCGCCTTTAATCTGTGTCTGATTTCACGTTCCAAGTTTTTAGCGTCGTCAAAAAAAAAAAAAAAATTATATCTTCAGATCAATTAGTTGGCTTCTGACTTCTGGTTGTTTTTAAAAATGCGGCTAAAAAACTTTTCGGGAAGTACCTCAGTGAATGCAGGGCCGTCAGAAGGAGGCAAATGCACACCCTCTGACCACCCTGCATTAAACACACAAAAGTTTTAATTTATTTTAGAATAATTATTCATTAAACAATTACTCTGATCGAGTATCTGATTACTTAAGATAGCATTTTTGTAACTCTGGAAAAAAAAAATTCTTATTTTTTGAATTTTTGGTTTATGCCCCTTTTTTCAAAATCTTGCGCCCCCCCACCCCCGAAACCTCGCGCCCTAGTCTATAGTCTAATTAGCCTATTGGTTAATCGGACCCTGCCTAGATGGAGATGTTGTAAGGTCTTAGAAAGTGTCAGTTGAGCTTATATCTGCTCGGGATTTGCGCCGTAGGGGTCCCTCAAAAATTGTCCAGACACATTTATTCCTACCTCAAAAGTTCATTTTATCACACATGGTGCCACATTCAAACTCTAACCATATCTATTATTACCAGCAAAATTCCTCCTACCGCATCTGTTGCCAGCCTCTGAATCTATTTGGAAGGAAATTGTTTAAAGGAAATTTTAATTGCGTCGTGGCTTTTCGTTTCTGTAGTAATATGAAAATTCAATGGGTCTCTTGAGACTATCCTTTAAAAAAAAAAACTGCTTCAAAAATAATTATTCCGAAATAAGTATTATTAAGGAAGACGTCAAATTTCGGACTGGTAAAGTGTACCATACAATCCAAGTCCGTTTCTGCACATTGCAAAACTGAGGTTGGCTTTCACCAATCATGGATATTATAATCATCCAACAAATCCATACGTAATATGCATTATTCAATATTGGAAATCAATATATTCTACAATTATCACATCAATTAATATATTCTATTAAAATTAATAAACTTTAGCGCGATGTAAAAGTATTATAATTTTCCTTAGGGTCCTTTAGCTATTCCGAAGCACCCCAAGGAAAATTCCTTGGGGTTCTTTGGGTAAAATGGCTAATTTCACGTATGCCAAACGACGGTTGTTCATCAAATGATCAGACCATTATCTTTCGATACTTTGGTAGCAGTAGCGACTATTTTTGGCCAAGGGCCATCTAATAATCGGAAGCCAAAGAAGAATGAGTTTTATAAAAGGGCGATTTGTACAACGGATAGATACATCATTCCGGTGTGGCAAATGGACCGCGCCCAGATCATTCCCTACTCTGTTCTCAGTTCAACTGCAGGTGGTTAGTTTTCCGCTTAAAAAACATTCGCGCACTGCGTTTATTCATTCCACTATAGAGCCACGGCCATGTCAATGGGTAAGTTAAAAGATTGTGTTTTAGGCCGAGTTTAATTTGCTGTAAAACAATTCAATGAAATGACGAAAGAAAGTTCAGTTACCAATAGTTGAGCAGTGACAACAAATGAAAGTTGTCTGTGTGTGTGTGAATAATATATAATACGAGCCATTATTTAAACACTTAAATACTTTTATTGATTATACTAATATAATCATTAGGGCCCGGATTTCTATGCATTTGCATGTTTTTGCATATTAATGCATATTTCGCCTTTGTCAGCATATTTTTCATATTTCCAAAATTTCTGCAAAATTTTCATAAAATTTTCAAAAAGTGTGTATTTTTCTAATCCGCTTGTAATTCAATTGATTAAATTAATTCGATTTTTTTAAAAAGGCATTTTTTTTAAACATTTTTAAATAAAAATGGGAAAAATGCTACAGAATATGTTTTCATTACAACTGATATAATTAGATAATATTAAAGTTAGAAAAAACAAATAAATTTATGTTTTCACGTTTCTGTGGCGATGTTTCTCAATATGCATAATACTTTCCAAGTCAAGACCAAGTGTAATATTTTTCAGCCCAAGCCATGGGCGCCGGCAGGTAGAGGCAAAGGCTTTCCCATATTTCCCTATTCTTTGAAAAAAAAAAAAAAAGGTGAAATAGAAATTTTCATTTTTTAAGACCTTTACCCCCTCCCCAAATTCCACAATGCCGTCGTCCTTGGGCTCAAGCCAGTGCTTAACATGGCATATTTTCAAACATATCTCCGTACGTATTTCAAATATTTTGGAGTGTGTTTTGTATTAATTTTGTGCATACTCATATTCAAGGACGTAACAAAGTGATATTTTTTATGCATTTCAGTACATATGTTATGCAATAATTTCAAGAACATTTGCACTGTTTCAATAAATTGTTATTTTATACATTTCGAAACATCGCTTATGAGTAGGGTCCAAATTTCTATGAACGTATATTTATGCATATTTTCGTGCATATTTTGTAATAATTTTGAGCACATTGGATTATTATTTGGGCTAAATTTTATGCATGAAAATCCGGGCCTTGATAATCATTTATAGCAGTGAATGCAAGAGGATCATGGTGTGATTAAATATTGGGGTCGTTAGTGGAGGGGTTCATGTAACTAAATCATTGAACGTAGAAAATCAATTAAAAAGTATTTTGTATTTGATTTTTTAGTTAGAATAATGAAAGTATTTTTTTCTCGGATTATTAAAAGATATAAGTAATTATTCAAAACGAATAATAATTATTATTTTGTTATTCTGTTTTAAGGGAGATCATTTAAATGTTCTTGTTCTTATTCAATTACTTATTTATTACTTATTTGTAGCCACTATTGCGTACATGCGCACAGATAGTCGTATATCCATGGATGAAATTATCGTCTAATGGTATAATTACTCTATATTTATTATCACTGAATATATATATAATAACATGATAATATTGCCATAATTTAGTTTTGAATTCAAACTTTTTCTAACACGCGCTAGATATTCAGACCTTGTTTTCCATGTATCCTATGCTTACTAGAAATATTGTGTGCCCTTCTATCCTTCCATGGTATTTTTTTAGATTTTTTTCCATCGAAAATATTTTTATAAATTTTATAATATTTTTATCGAATGTTATTCTCTTAGAATGTATGGGTGTGGGCTCCCACAATATAAATGTTCGCTTCGCAGGCTTTCTTAACTGTTGCCACTTAGAAACGCAAGAAAATAAACTTAAAAAGTTCAATTTCTAAAATTGACACCATGCCAAATCTGTTACTTTTATTTCATATTTTTCAAACATTGTATAATTATAATTTTTATATTTGGCAACAGTACGTGCAATTGTTTTCCGAATTCTAAAATCAAATCAGTCTTTAATTTACCATTGGCGTGTGTATACGTACTACATTTCTTTCACTATGTAATCGATTTAAATTTATTTATTAATGTGTATTATCGAATTATTCTAACATTTAAACTGTGGGAGACCACACGATCATTCCAATCTTTTTATAGCTAAGTTGATATATTTTTCTATTAAAAATTCCATCCCGATATTACTGATATATATTTTGAATATACTAATAAGTGAATAATTTTTTTAATTGTCTGGATAACTCTAGATCATTTATATAAATTAGATAGGAATTTTTTGCAGTTTCGAATTGGAATTGTCAAATTTCGAATTGAAATCGTGTGGAATTGTCTAAAATGTCGAGATAGCCTTCCGTCTTCAGAGTTCCCTTCATAGGAAGCAGAGGGCTCAGCCCGAACCATGATAAACAGCCCCAAACCATTATGTTTCAACCACCAAACTTCACTTGCAGCACAATACAGTCACGTAAAAAGCGTTCACCCGGCTTTCTGTACACACAAACTCTACTATCTGATTACTGAATAGTGTATCGTGATTCGTCGCTCCATAACACTTGACGCCACTGCTGAAGGCTCCATGTTTTGCGCGCTTTGCACCATTGTAAGCGACGTTTGGCATTGGTTGCGGTAATGCTTGGTTTATATGCAGCTGCTCGGCCATGAAAACTAAGACTTTGCAGCTCCCGACGAACTGTCTGACGTTGCATCCAGAAGCTTCTTGAAAATCCGCACGAACTTTTCCCGCCAATTTCATGCGGTTCGCTTTCACAACTCTCTTCAGCATTTTGCGATCGCTGCCTACTAGACGAAGTGGTCGACCAGGTCGTGGATGCACCGTTGTAGTCCCCGTATGTTCCCACTTTACGATAACATCATTAACGGTGGAACGGGGCACTCGTAACATCACAGAAATCTCACGAACAGATTTTCCACAGCGGTGACAACCAATGACTTCACCACGTTCAAAACCATATAGCCCGCCGTTTTTTCCCACTTTACTTTTCTAGCTTTGAAATTATAATTGTTAAATCGTCAGACTTCTTTTATACTTGTTTGAGAGCTAGAAATTTGACATCACTAATAAAATCCACCACGTAGAGCAATGTCCGGATACTTTTGATCCTTATTTACATAAATCTGGAATATTTCATTTTCAGAACAGGAGTGTTTGGTAATTTGGAATGTACCAATTTGTGGAAAAAACCCTTATCATCTAGCTACTTTTAGAGAATTAGAGAAATACGGCACACTTTATCGTCGATAACTTTCTGAATTTTCAAGATATCCCACTAGTATTTTTCTTTTAAGTTGCTCTAGGCTATTGACTACAAAATTATGAAAGAAAGTTATTCATATCTTTCGCGCATGCGCATTAAAATATTATTTTCTTCAAATACTCATACCTCATCGTGTATTCTCTATATTAATTTCTAATTTAAGTACAATATTTTTCTTGTACGTTGACTTGTTCTATAAGTTTCGTGAAATTTGACTGAAAATTATAGATATTATAAGCAATAAACATGTGACAAAATTTGGGTTTTCTTAAAGGAACGTTTCTATCTTCTTGGATATATATGTTTGTTTTAAGAAAATGCACAGGCATTAAGCATAGCTGGTTAAATATTTTATTAAAGTTACAAATAATTTCCAGCTTTTTATAATACAGGGTAATCCAATGTACTTTTTCATTCTGTCAATATGTGGGTAGTCCCCTAAATGCATAAATCACCGAAACTTTATTGGAAAGTGCGCACTCAAGTATGTTCTATATATATCTTTAAAGTTCGAGAACAATTGGCCGAGTATGTTTAAAAAAAAAAAAAAATTCAAAATCCAAAGTGTCCAGATACTTTTGGGCATGTAATGTGTGTGTGTGTATATATATATATATATATATATGGCCTGCAAAAGGGTTGCTGGTATCTAACTGGAAGGAGACCCAAACGCTGAACGTATGTGACGATGTGTGGAACCGTCCAGGCCAGTAACCTAGTGTCCTACCCCGCCTTCAAGTGGTGCGGGCCGGGCTTTATATCCATCAGGTAAACTAATATTTGCTACACGGATAGAAAGGCGGAAGGGGAGGGCTAATTCACCAACCTGTCTAGCCAGCGTGGTGAAATGATGGCTAATTCCTCCACTATGCTTATACACCAAAAACCATGGCCCCTAGTCTCCAGGTGCTGGAGTGCTCCTCATCAAGGCAGCGGTCAGCGCGGCATGAAAGCAGGGGGTGCTAAGAATCACCATTTTCCTTAGCAGTATTTATCATTAAACGGCATTTTTCCTTAAACAGATTTTCCCTTAACAGTATTTCTCCTTAAACAGTATTCTCCTTGAGATTAGTTCTCCTTAAACGGCATTTCCCTTAACAGTACTTATCCTTAAACGGCATCTGTCTTAACGGTATTTCTCCCTAAACTGCATTTTTCTTAACAGTATTTCTCCTTAAAAGGCATTTCACCTTAAACAGTATTTTTCTTAATAATAGTTCTCCCTAAATCTGAAATTACATTATGTTGTAGCATTCTAAGCTGCAACATAATTCGAAATCAACTTTTATTGCGAATACGGGCTCTTCGGCGATCTAGTGATAACGCATGTGTCTATAGTACAAAAAACACGAAGTTCAATCCTATGTTAACGAATGATTGCAGTTTTTTCGCCTTATCCTTAATTTGGATTTTGGTTTAATAAGCGGCATATGTTTAAATCTTTTAGAAAATTAAAGGTCCTTAAACAACATAACCTTTGTTGCTCTTGCATTATGAAGGGTAAAAAGAAAACAGCACAGAGTTTAATGGAAAGAAACCATCTTGGCAACATTGGCTAACTT
>QLNU02003225.1:51731999-51754548 GCA_006491805.2 Dysdera silvatica | reverse complement strand
TCCAGGCGAGGAGTTAGTTCCTGACATTACATTCTAGGCCTGTAAGTAATTTAGTTATTATATGTGCATAACACTATCATGGGGAAAACGGTTTATGTCACGGTGCGTCTTCGATATGAATATTAAGCATTTAAAATATCGTATTAACGCGTGTATGTTTGTAGGCACGAAATGCTCCTACAATTTTCTTTCCCAGCAGTACTGACTCCATTGTTTTATTTTAGCGATATCTTCTCAACTATTGGATTGAGACAAGTAGTTCCATTCACTTTTTACTACCCATAACGAGACCTTTCAAACGATACCACTTTTGTCAAAATGGACGCCTTACATCTCGTGCACTTCCCTGGCGATTGGCCAAAAAATTAGGAACACACAAATTTCGACATGCCTGTGCAGCATGTACGCTGACGTAATAAACTGGGTTCGGTGATAAAAAGATTTCCCCTTGTAAAGCCTGTATATAGGGGAAAAGAAGAGATTTGAATGAGTTCGAACGCGGCATGGCCGTGGGCGTTAGTTGGGTTGGTTCTAATATCTCTGAAACCGCTAATCTTTGACGAATACATTTTCGAGTATAATATTCGCAAAAATTTACAGTTGCTCTTTATATTGCAAAGTTTTGATCACATAATTTGAAAAATAAAAACATTTTCCGAAATTCCCATTTTCGAAATTTTTATTTTAGAAACTTTAATTAACTTAAAAGAGTTAAGGTTAGTTTTTTAGCAAAATTTGCTACAAATTTCGACGATATTCCTAATTAGGAACGTAGGTCTCTTGTGACTAATAAGTGTTGAGTAACAACTGAAATTCAGTTTCGGTCCGAAACTACACGCTTATTATTACTTCAAATCATGAAAACTTAAAATGCCTGAAGAAGAAATTTACAAATTGAAATGTACATCCGCATTTTATAGATAAAGGAAACTAAAATTCACTAACTAATACATTTGTAGATTTCAGAAAATTCGTTGCTTGCATCCAAATTAAATTACTGAATTCTCTTTTCTTTTGTCACTATCAATACTGAAGAGTTTCTCACATTTTTGTAATGCAAGCCATGTTTTGTGTAACACTTTTAACTGCCCGAAATAATTAGCTAATTCAGTTAATTTAATTTTCGTTTCAAACCAACGTTATCCTCGCCAAGAACAACATTTTTCCTTAAAGAAACAAAACATCCAATGTATTTTTTAATGTCGTTCCTAATTGCTCTATAATCATTTTAAGATTTTTTAATGATGGTAAAGTCTTATAAAAGTATGATGCTTGAAACTAGATAAAATTCTAAGTCAGATGAAGAAAGAAATCAGTAAATGCATAATTATTGAATGAAGGATAAATTAGCTAATGAACATTCTAGCAACGACGAAGGATTTCCAAATCCTTCGATTTCAGAAACCTTTCACATTTTATAAGATACTAGCGTACCTTAGATCAGAAAGTATAGTATATTTATATTTTATTATCGTCAGTGGGAAAATTCCAATTTTCATGAAAAGAAAGTAAATGTTTTTATAGCGTCAATGATTATTTCAATTATATTCATAGCTTCATGCCTAAATGTCCAGTCTGAAGTTTCTGAGTGTGCCATATAAAAGTACATTTAGAAAGTATTTTTCAATTCACTACGATTTTGACAGCAACCAAAATTTACAGAAGAACCTTTACAGAAATCGTAGCGTTCTGGAATACAGCAGATCTACGATTATGAGCATTAATAAGGGCAAGACTTCTTTTTTTTTATATACTAAAGAGGGTCAGAAAATTTGTGACTTTGTTTCATCATAACGCAATCGAACATTTAGAAATTAATCTCAGCACAATTTCTAGAGAATAATACACAAATATTATGCCATACCTTTGACAGATTTTTAAAAGTGTACACATGAGAAAATTTATATTGCTCGTTAAGTTTTCTAAAAGATTTTATTTCTGTTTTTAATTTTAACGTGTTTGTTTTTAGGGTTCGATGGACCTTTGATGTATTTTATAGAATGTACAATTTTCGTTTATTTATGCACTAGATTTGAGGGTCTATTGTACAAATTGGGTCTAAAATCTTTATCAGAAGGATAAATATAATCTGAAGTAAAACAAAAATAAATAATCAAACGACTTAATATAAATGAGTTCATTTATGTGTATCCAATATTAATTTTCAATGATAACACGCTGAGAGTTCATCGATTTGGAGATAAATCTTGACTGAAAGTTCCAACAATGGATATCCAACTTTGAAATTCCCAGCAAATTGATCGATTTTCGGGGTACTTATTTTAATAACTTTCCGAACTTAACCTCTAAGTGATATTAATCTTCAGCTCTTTTGTTTGTATTTAGGTGGGGATCAAGTCATATATAGATAATTAATCCATCCTCAATTTTACATCGAACTATTTTTTAGAAGTTACTAAAGAAAGCACTTTATCGCGCGAGAAAATACATTGTCTGTTGCAAACTGAGTATTGTTTGTTCGCAGGTGTCTTTAGATCAATTGAAAATTCGTCTTAAAAGCGGTGTAATTGACAGAAGCTGTTTTTAGCAGAGAGGAAATTACGACAATAAAGTATTAACTTATATTTGTACCTCGTAATGCCCTTAGCTTTATCGAAAGTATTAACAGCAAAGTATTTCATCTACATCGTATATCCACGTTTGATTCTTTTCGTAGTTTGCATCGCTGCGTTAAACGTAGTTCATAGTAGTTTACAGTGATTGACAATGACTGTAAAGAAATTCATGTTATACCTGAAGAGTAAAGTATGTCTTTAAATAGATATGATATGCAATTATTCAATGTACTATGAAGATTAAAGTATACAAAGCATTAAATAAACCAGCGAATACTTCATTGTTTATTTCTAACTGAATTATTTTAGGTATCGTTATTTATGTAAATACAAATATTATTAATCAAGAGAAAATTAGGTTCCTTCGTAAAATCATATGCTATATGTGCTATTATTTGTGACTACAGATCCTTAGAGTAAAGAAAACCAACCACATACGGATATATTATTGATTTTATACTGTTGGGCAAATTTGAGTTTAAATGGGCTACTTTTTACTTCATATACTTTGCCCCTTCCGGGAAATTCAAGTATTACGTAAGCAATATTTTGGCCATTTTATACCCCCACGTAAGCAAAAATTAACATTGGCTAACATAGGAAAATAAGCACTGTGGTTCTTCATAATTATTATCGATGATTCTTAAATTTCTCAACACACACATACCCGCAACTTGTTTTCTGTATTTTAAGTAATGACTATTATTTAGTAAATAGGATCATATATAAAAGGATTAGGATCATATAAAGGATTAGGATCATATAAAAGGATTGGATCATATAAAAGGTGATTCATAGGTGGTTGATTTTGTGGCTATAAGCACATTTATATTTTAAAACTAATAGGTAAGTTCGTAGTTTGGAACAGGCACATACTTTTCAATGACATCTTTTCCCTTCTTTATTTGTCACTCCTATTTGTACTCCCTGCAACGTATGATAATTTTTTTTTTCAATTTTTCTATCTTATCTGTCCTTTTCCAGTTTTTTCTTATCTCCTTGTTTTCATTTAAAGCACAGGTGAAGGACTTTTTTTTTGTAAAATGCGTAAAAGATTCAACTTAATCCGTGAAGGACCCTTCTCAAAGCGCACGTGAAGGACACTTGTCCAAGTTACGTGTTTAAAACGAAATTATCCTTGTCAATATGATTTATGATCTTTTTTAAAAATGACGCAAAATAAAATAAATGATAAAATATCATTAGAAACAATAACGAAACATAAGATAAAGGAAAAATAGAAATAATAACCACATTATTTTTTAACTTCTAATTAATTCTATGTCATTTGCATATAGGATGGTGTATTTTTTCTTTCCAATGAACTTATATCCTTTAAATATATTTATTCTATATTTATATACCTTTGAATTACAATTTCTTAAAGCAAGAAGATTCAAAGAAGAGCACTTTGGTATAATTTTAAAAATAAAAAAAAAGTTCAGTAATTTAAGCGTACCGTATTTGTACCCGGTAAATAAATAGGAAATGAAGAGTTTCCTTGGCGCATGCTGTCTTCACTTCCACCAAAACCATTCGACGTCATAGGATCCAAACCTTTAAGTATATCATCGCCTCCGATTTTCCTAACAATATATACACAATCTATCAATAACAATCTATCTATAACAATATATAAACATCTACTTATTATCTAATCTCTTTATGTTCTAAAATTGTTATTGAAATTATAGAACTGATTGTTTCTACGAGTGATCCAGTTACATTAGAATAACCGAGGAGATGCTCAATCCTTCTTGAAAGAAATTTTCCTCCTTTGTGGAAAAACAATTACAAACGAATACTACACCTGAACATTACGGTTGAATTACAGTATAATCCCTGCCTCCTCAAACTTCGAGAATAGTTACGCCAATTCCTGATTACCACACGAATTGTGTTAACCTGATTTATCTAAAGAACTCTTTAAACAATGGAAGGTTAAGGAAAAATTTTAGTGAAAGCTAAACGTTTAGGTATGATTTTCAGAAAGCCTGAATTGAAATAGCCATAATTTCTAAATGTAATCATTAGAGTGATTGCAATAAACATATCAGATTGATTATCCTAAAGGCGTTTCATATTGATTATAGCAAACGTTTTATATTGATTATAGCAAACGTTTTATATTGATTATAGCAAATGTTTCATATAAATTGCAGCAAATGCTTCAGACTGATTGTAGTAAACGTTTTACGTTGAGTTTAGTAAACGTTTCAGATCGATTGTAGTAGACATATCATTGATTAATAAATTTTAATAAAGCGTTATCAAGAGAAGTTGTTAATGAGAACACCAGAACGCGACTAACATAAACATCGGAGTGTTCTTAACATCACTTCAATATTTACGTTATGATCTTCTGATCACTTTGATGTTCACGTTATGATCTTTTGATCACTCTTATTTTTTATATGTCTTTAGATCACTCTGATATTTACATTATGACCTTGGATGATCTTTAGATCACTAATGTTTACGTTACGGTCTTAGATGATCTTTAGATCGCCCTGATATTTACGTTATGATCTTTAGCTTACCTTGATGTTTACGTTATAACCTTAGATAATCTTTAGATCACCCTGATATTTACGTTATAACCTTAGATGGTCTTTAGATCACCCTGATGTTTATGTTATGACCCTAGATGGTCTTTAGATCAGAATAAATGCAGAGAAACACATAGATTCTTAACTTCAAAAAGTCTTCATCTGTCTCTTCGCCATTTTTTCATGTTCGTGTGGGGTCGGCGTTATGCTCTTTTATTCTTCCTTTACACAATCTTCTATCCAATGCCTCTTCTCTACTCCATCCATACTCTTCCAGATCTTCCGTCACTTTATCCTTCCACCTCAGACGTGGTCTTCCTCATTCTCATTACCACTAGCCTATCCATTATCTTTCCCACTTATTCCTCATTTCTTCGCTAGATATTTCCAAGCCATCTTAATCTCTGTTCTTGTATCTTTCTTCCTATGGGTCCCACCTTGACCGTACCTCTAATTAGGTTATTCCTTATTTTATCCCTCCTGGTAACACCATTTCATCCACCATACCATTCTTGTCTGAGTTGTTGTTTTTGTTAATTGTGCAATAGAAAAAAATTGCTAATAGCATGGAAAAGTTGGCTGGACTGGCGGCACTGCATTCCCAGGAAGGACTGGACGAAATCTAAAAGATGCAGATCAGAGAATCAACTCCCCAGTGGGAAGACCAATGAGACTCTCATTAGAGATTCAGTGGGGGATCTTTGTCTCAACCACTTCCTTCTTCCTTTCATGCGCTCTTGTAATTGGCTCATCCCCATACAACAGTGCAGGTCTCACCATAGATTTAGACAACTTTCCCTCCTAACCTTCAAAGGGTAGGGACATTTAAAACAGAAATGAAATGTAGAACATAACAATTTATATTTCAATCAGGTTTCCGCCCAGTCTCATATCGAAGGATTCATGATGCAACGAAAACAAGGAACTCCGAAAGATAACAGAAAATAAAGATATAAATATGTAACTGACCCATCATCATAGAACGTTGCCAAACACTATTAATATTTGCAGTGAAATGAAAAAAAAAATTACGCCACACGACCTTAAAACATATATGACAATTTAACAACACGAGGAAAGAAAAATATCATCACACAGAGAAAGAGAGAGAGTGAGTGGCAGAAAGGTTAAATTTGTAAACATCGGACTACAGTCTGGTATAGTTATTCAACTATCTACATGTCGAACTCATGTTTTAATTATGCACAGTTCAACTAACCTAAACTTTAGTTTCCATATAACTAAGTGGCACAATTTTCCATTTAACTCTTTCTCTAGCAATTCGACACGAACTAGATTTATTTAAACTTCAAAGTGGCAATTAACCGCTATCATATTCTATAACCTTGGCGTATAATGTTGTATAACATTATTATATATAAGATTAATATTAGATATAATGTGTTGTATAACCTATTATATATAATATAAGATACACCCTATAACAAAACAAAATCCACTCACCAAGAAGGGGTTGTCCGATTGTAATGAAATTTCGTATGCAAAGACATTTTGACCGAACATGCAAATGATTAAAATTTGGTGTCCAATGAATGAATAGCGGGAATTCCAGCGCATCGGAATTGCGCATTCAGCAGGTGTATATAAGGAGCGATTCTCAATATGTGGTCAAAATTTCTGTTGCATTTTGACTGCGAATATCTTACGTCGACTGTAACAATGCCTCGCCGAAAGATTCGTGCTCATTACGAGCATATGTCAGCGTCGGAACGGCAGCGTTTGACCTAGGGCCACAACAGAACGAGAGGACAGAACAATTGTCAGAGCACCGAATTCGTTGTTCTCAACTATCCCACATGTGGCCCGCACACATGTGTCCAACATGACCCTCTGAACATGACTGAGAGAGCACAATTTACGCTCGCGCCGACCATTACGCCGCTTACCTCTCACGCCTTTACACCGTCAAGTCCTATTACAGTGGTGCCGGGCTCGATCAACTTGGAACTGAGCTGACTGGGGACGTATAGTCTTTAGTGACGAGTCCCGTTTCCAACTGTGTCCTCACGACAACCGCAGACGTGTCTGGAGTTGTCCAGGGCAGCATCGGGAACCTGCCTTTACTATCGCACGCCACACATGCCAACAATAGGAAATTATGGTCTGAGGTACCATCTCCTTTAATAGCCCTTTGGTGGTAATTTCTGGCACACTTATAGCACAGCGGTACGTAGACGACATTCTACGACCAGTTGTGTTACCTTTCCTTTTGCGATACCCTGAACTTAGGTTTTAACAATACCCAGCCGCAACAGGGCACGTGTTGCTATGAATTGTCTTCAAACTTGCCCAAAACTTCCTTGCCAAGCTAAGTCTCCTGATTTCCTCCCATAGAGCACATTTGGGATGCTATGGGAAGGCGATTGCGACCATCCCGGAATGTCGACAATTTACCGCGACAGTTGGAGAAAATTTGGTAAGAAATTCCGCAGAACACCATCCGGGATCTTCAACAGTCTATTCCACGCCGGATAACAGCTTGCATCCAGGCCAGAGGTGGACCAACGCCTTATTTTCTTCCTCCCTTTGTAACTGTCAAACTCTGCAATAAATTATTCAATTATTCTGAAATTTTAATCTTTTTTTTCCCTATGTATGTTCTTCATATCCACCAATTTTTATCGCAATCGGATAACTCTTTCTCGGTGCGTCGATTTTTTTTTTTTTGTTATAGAGTGTATAATGTTGTACTGTACGTTCCCAGAATATAAACACCATGTGTTTGCTTTGCAGGTTTCCTATGTTGTTGCCAATCCAATATGTATTTCAAGGTACGTAGTTTCAATTTCTAAATTTTACAAAATGACGAATTGCTTCCTTTTACATGATGTTTTCCAAAGGTACATAATTCCACTTTCCGCATCTGGCAACATATATTTTGTATAATTATAATTTCATTTTTTATATTTGGCAACAGTACATGTATAATTGTTTTCCGAATTCTAAAATCAAATCAGTCTTCAATTTACCACCAAATTGTGTCTACGTCTCATTGAAGGCTCTGCCAAAAAAGGCATACTAAATCTATCTAAAGCCATATTTAAAATAATTTATCCATTGGCGTATATTCCTGAATAAACCTAAACATTTAAAGCTTTATTAAACATTGTTTTCAAGTTGATGGAATTGCTGCATTTTCTCAATACCTATAACTTCAATTGGTAACCTCGGACCTTCTGAACTGCTTCTTCGCCACACATCCTCTTGGCCAAACTGGTGAATTCTACAAAAGAACGAAGTTTTTTTTTATGTGAGTCTGCACACTAACTCTGGAAGAAAACCTTCTTGGCAAGTAATTCTAAAAGTTCTTTTTTGATGTCCTAGAATACTTGCATTCCAAAGCCTAGCGATCTTCTAAGGAAGTCCTAATGACAATCAGCAAATTAATGAAGAATTTTTTCGCCCTACGTCAGAGATCTTCAACCTTTTTCAATCCAAGGGCCAATTTTGCTTATTCTTGCAGGCCCGCGGGCCGCACTACTGTACCGGCAATATTAGGACTGAATAAAGACGGATTTCGGAGTGGGGGGGGAGTGCGCAGGGATGACCCCCCTGAATTCGCTCTTGTTGCTCTTTCTTTTTTAGGTCTCTATATTGGTTTTCTCCCCTCCCCCGAAAATATTTTCTGGATCCGCCGCTAGAACTGAACATACATACGTATATTACAATATAAAATACGTATGGAAGCAAAAAAAAAAAATTTACAATACTTTTAGTTGTTAATATATAAAGCGAAATCAAACCTTTTAGTGAGATTTATAGCACTGTTTATTTTTAACAACCTTGTCAGGTCTTATTTTTGACGTTGCAACCCTAAGAGTGTTTCCAAGGTGGACGTCAGTTATTCTGGTCCTAATTTTTGATTTTACTAACTTCATCTTGAAAAGAGTTGTTCGCAGACGTGTATGTTCCCGAATAGTGATATCGTTTTCGGAGCATGCAGTCGGATGGTTGGAAGATGTTCTTATCGATGTATTTAGAATAGAATTCAGTGAGTCGTAAGCTGAATTTTATTTTAAAATCACTGTTGCACTGCAAATCAATAAAACTACCTTTAATATCGATATAAGTAAGAAAATTAAAATAAAACATGATTGAGGGAAAACCACGTGTTATTTTAGTTCTCTATCGTTTTAATATACACTCTATAACAAAAAAAAATCGACGCACCAAGAAGGAGTTGTCCGATTGCGATAAAAATTGGTGGATGTGAAGAACATACATAGAAAAAGAAATCATTAAAATTTCAGAACAATTGAATGATTTATTGCAGAGTTTGACCGTTACAAAGGGAGGAAGTCAATAAGGCGTTGGTCCACCTCTGGCCTGGATGCAAGCTGTCACCCGGCGTGGCATAGACTGATAAAGATCCCGGATGGTGTCCTGCGGAATTTCTTGCCAAATTGTCTCCAACTGTCGGGCTAAATCGTCAACATTCCGGGATGGTTGCAATCGCCTTCCCATAGCGTCCCAAATGTGCTCTATGGGAGAGAGATCAGGAGACCTAGATTGCCAAGGAAGTGTTGGGCAAGCTTGAAGACAATTCATAGCAACACGTGCCGTGTGCGGCCGGACATTGTCTTGTGGAAACGTAAGTCCAGGGTGTCGCAAAAGGAACGGTAACACAACCGGTCGTAGAATGTCGTCTACGTACCGCTGTGCTGTAAGTGTGCCAGAAATGACCACCAAAGGGGTCCGGCTATCAAAGGAGATGGCACCCCAGACCATAACGCCCTGTTGTGGGCATGTGTGGCGTGCGATAGTAAGGGCAGGATCCCCACGCTGCCCTGGACGTCTCCAGACACGTCTGCGGTTGTCGTCAGGACACAGTTGGAAACGGGACTCGTCACTAAAGACTATACGTCCCCAGTCAGCGCAGTTCCAAGTTGATCGAGCCCGGCACCACTGTAATCGGACTTGACGGTGTAAAGGCGTGAGAGGTAAGCGGCGTAACGGTCGGCGCGAGCGTAAATTCCGCTCTCTCAGTCGTCTGCAGAGGGTCATGTTGGACACATGTGTGCGGGCCACACGTTGGATAGTTGATAACGACGAATCCGGTGCTGTGACAGCTGCTCTGACAATCGCTCTGTCTTCCCGTTCTGTTGTGGCCCTAGGTCGACCGCTGCCGTCCCGATGCTGACATCTGCCGTTGTTGACCCACTCTTGCCAGCACCGTCCAATCGCCGCACCGCTTCGACCCACATGTCCAGCGATTCTTCGATTCCTTCAACCGGCCTCTCAGCTTCAGTCGAACTAAGATATCCGCAGTCAAAATGCAACAGAAATTTTGACCACATATTGAGAATCGCTCCTTATATACGCTTGCTGAATGCGCAGTTCCGATGCGCTGGAGTTCCCGCTATTCATTCATTGAACACCAAATTTTAATCATTTGCATGTTCGGTCAAAATGTCTTTGCATACGAAATTTCATTACAATCGGACAACTCCTTCTTGGTGTGTAGATTTCTTTGTTGTAGGGTGCATTTATTACTAAATGTGAAAACGTGAACACAATAAAATACATAGACTTAAGATTCACAGGCAGCAAGAGTGTATTTTTGTGTGAAACAATTTGTATTTTTTTATGAGCCAGTGGGTCGCAAACAACATGTAGGCGGGCCACGGGTTGAAGACCCCTGCCCTACGGAATACTCCAGTAAGTGATTACATTTTGTTCGTAAACTAACTAGAATACTTAAAAATGGAAACTGTAGCAAAACGACATTGTCACTACTGCTTGACAAAAATGTTCTCGAAAATGACAACACTTCCGCCTACATCAACGAAACTCAACATGTAGCTTATGGAACTGACGCCAAAGAGAACACTACCACAACTTGTGCAAACTATACCGTATTTTCAAAAAGCCTTCACCCCCAAGATACCCCGAAGTAACGAGCATTTTTTAACTAAAAACTATTCTACGAATCGCGAATTATATTAATGCAAAGTAAAATACTTAAAATTTTATTCATTTTTTAAATATTAATGATTAAGTTTTTTGTATAGATAATGTTCATGCTAACTAAGCAATATTCTAAACAAACCTGAATTATGCATGTTTTTTCTAATTCTCAACTCTGCGCATTTTATCAAAATAACTTTCAGACCGCTCATCTGTGACACAGTAAATATGCCCACTGTGTGACCTGTAACCTCGCGTGGGAAAATGCAAAAATCAAAGCAAAATGCAAGCAACGCAAAAATAAAATGCAAACAAAGCAGAGTGCGAAAACATAAAGCAAAATGCAAACAAAGCAGAATGAGAAAACGTAAAGCAAAATGCAAAAAAAGCAAAGCGAAATGCAAGCAATGTAAAAAGTCACGCAATCAAAGCAAATGCACATATGATCAGAGTTCAGATTGTAAAAGACATTATATTAATCAACATATGCGCGTGCTATCTGTGAAAAAAAAAATTTTCTCCAAAAAGGGGATATTGTGGGATCCCATAATAGAAACACTACATGTTCGCTTTGCAAGCTTCCTTCATTGTTGCCACAATGAATTTCAAGAAACGTAGTTTCAATTTCTAAAATTGGCAAAATGACGAATTGTTTCTTTTTATAAGATGTTTTCCAAGTGTACGTAATTTTACTTTCCGCATCTGGCAACATATATTTCGTAAAATTATAATTTCACTTTTTCTATTTGGCAGCAGTACGTGTAATCATTTCCCAAATTCTAAAATTAAAATAGTCCTCAACTTACCATTGAAGTGTGCCCACGTCTCATTGAAGGCTCCGCCAAAAAGGCATTCAAAATTTATCTAACGTTATATTTGAATTAATTTATTTATTTATTGGCGTGTATTTTTGAATAAACCTAAACGTTTAAAGCTTTATTAAATATTATTTTCAACTTTATGGAATTGCTGCATTTCCTCAATACCTGTAACTGTAGTATAACCTCACTATATATAATATTATCATTAGATATAATGTTCTATAATCTTGTTATATAATTTATAATCTTACATAAGGTTTTATGAGATGTGTCTCGTATAATCTTGTTTAATATTATATAATCCTACTGTAATATTGTATAACACTCTTACATAATGTTGTATATTATTGTTACATGACGTTGTATAACACTGTTGCGTAATGTTGTATATCATTGTTATATAATATTGTATAACACTGTTACATAATGTTGTACAACACTGTTACATAATGAATGGTGTATGCCACTGTTACATGATGTCGAACAACACTGTTACATAATGCTGTATAACCTTGTTACATAATGCTGTATACCAATTCTACATTTATTACGCAGTGTTGTGTCTTGTTATATTATACGAATAATAACGGATAAGCATATCTAATTGCATATAATATCGTACAAAGTGGTTAATATTTCCCAAACTTTACTCTGTTTTGATCCTAAATATATTATCATGAATTCTAATAGCAGTACGAAATTTTATTTTAGTTTCATTTGTTTAAAGGAAAGCCTTCAATGTTTTTTGAGCAAATTGGTCAATCCACAGAAGAAATAGGAGACATAAGTCTCAAGTAATTAAATTATTGCGCAATTTCACTACAAAGTTATTAAGTTTCCTAAATACTATTCGTGAAAAGATCGAATAATTAATTTCAAAAGTTCATAAAAATAGAATTTATAAAACAAAATGTACGAATAATCACCTGGTTGAATCTGAGTGGTTACCTCTTCTTCTCCGATTCGACTTTTGGTAAAATTTTTTGACGTAGGCTATCGAGCAACCAGTTCCCATGTCTCATAGATTTTCAACTTAGAAGCTACGAACCTCTCTCTCTGCAAAATACCAAAAACATGATCTGACTATCTTCATAAAATCAATAATCTACTGAAACATTTCTAAAGCACTTAGAATCTCCTTCCTTCCTCTTCCCGCGACAATAATGTTATCTTTTAGAAGCTGACAGAAATTTTTAAGGTTATTTTTTCAGAACTTTATATCTTTTTTTAGTTATTTTAATAATTCTTCTGCTTTTTTTAGATAGTTTTTGCAAACAATAGTTCGAAAAATATTACAAAAAATTATATACAAATAAGCAAGTAATAACAATAAACAATATATTTTTGCAATATTACATATATGCAATATATTACTAAACGTGTTGTACTGCAATATATTATTAAACATGATATACTGTATAAACTGTAACGGATATGATGCTTTTCTACCTCGACTATAGCGTTCTATCAAGTCATAAATCATTACATAAATATAATCAATTACGAGCCGCCGATCAAACACAAATCATCAATCAACCAATTGGCAAATTCATCAACTCAATCAAATGCAATCAACACAATCATTTATTAAGGCAAATTCCCTAAGTACAGTAAGGTAATTCTCATCAGTAGTCATGTGACTTTTAACAAAAGTATCTTCAAAAGCAGTATCGGGTAGCATAGAATGGAGTCCCTCCGAGAGGAAAGAGGCTAAAACGATTAATAAATTCTCTAGAACTTTCAAAAAGTAATAATATCTAAACAAATATTACGATTAGTTAAAAGTTAAGCAAACTTCCTAACCTGGGCTTTCAAGCCCTTAGCCAATCGAATAAATACGAAGAGTTCGGCAGTAGGGGTTAAGCCGTCCACTTGATCTAGCCAAAACCAGCTCACAACAGATACCTAAAATTACACTACGTATCTTCCTATGTTAAGATCAGTTACACATATCTTAGGACCCCTTACTCCATACACTTAATCTCAACGTGCAAGGCTACACAATTTAAGGTTAGTCAAATAGATCACAGATTAAATACACGAATTCAGTACAATTTCCTATTTCGCGAGTTAACATTTACATTATTAGATTGCTATTCACAACTTAAATAACTAAAAACTAGGATGCCCATAAAACACAATTCATCAGAAATCCCGCATTAATAAAGTTAAATAAAACAAAGTACTTATCATTCCAAAAGCAACCACAACTTGTCCGAACTTCAATACCACTCCTCTCCGTCGAACAGATCGGCCGACACACGTACACCTTATTCAGGCAGTCAATCACTATCGGGTGCACAAGCCACCAATCTTCCACTACGGGACACAAGTAAAGATACGTTGTCGAGACTCCTGAAGACTTCCTTCATCAACCAGTCAGGAGGAACAACAGTCTTACTTACTCTATACCACGAAGTTCGGCTGATTCATTTCTGGAGAGGCAACTCACAGTCGGCTCACAAAACAAACTGCTACTAGGTATGTCATACTTCTGAAGAAACCAAGCGATAACTTTTCTCTGAGTGCGTTTAAACTAGCAACGATTAACGTGCAACCAAACAATTAAGTTCTTACGAAGTTCTGGAGAAATTAACACAACCAAGGCTGTCTTAGATCACGACTGGAACCAGCCAGCCGAATAGAAGCGCTTACATGGCGACTGATGGCCAGAGAAAGTTCGCTGCTTTTCACTCGTTCTTCAACACTACACACACTGAGCTGACGTCACACTGAACATAAAACATTCAAAATCAAGTACTTCTATTTACATTTCTTGACGGGTGCGTCTCGGAATGCCCAGTTGGTTAATTATTTTACATGTAATAGAAAATTACCATTATATCTAGTATATATATATATGTTGGAAATAAATAAATATTAGTAAAAGACTTTTAAAGATTATTAAACATTTATTATGTTTTCACGATCTCTTCGTAAATCTTAATTTAATTTCACAGTTACTCACAATTCATAATTGCATATTATGCACCGATTTAAAAGCCCATTTTTTAATGATAGAAATTTTCTGACATCCACGCTTAAGCTAAAATCAGAACTTCCAATGCATAGCAGAAAAGGGAACATTGCATTTGTGTTATCACTGAAAAAGTAATAATATCCTACAAAAACTTATTTTTTAAGTTTCATTTACTTACTTGCAGCATTATACTTAATTCAGAAATTAGAAAATATACTTCTTCATCTTTAAATATGATATCGCTTGCGGGTGGAAACACTAATGCAATGTTTCCTAGAGGTAAGGGGTATGAAAAAGGTTTGGGAACCTATATGGTAACGAAAAGCTACTTTCCATGTTTCTACGGAACCTTTTTTTGACGAATGTGTCGCTTTATTTGACAGTGCCAAACTTCTTTTTTTAAAGGAAAAATTATAAAAAAATTTCGCGGAGACTTCGTGAAACTTAATTCTTTCAGAAATTCAATGGAACAGCTATCCACCGGCTGTTCATTTTTCATTTCATTTGCATTTATTTCAACAAATTTGACTCCAAACCACATAAAATCAGAACCACAGATAGTATACATCATTTGATTGATATCTCGCCAGGGCAGCAGTGAGTTTGACATGGCCGGTGCTGCCCCTTATTTTATCTTAGGGCCTGTTGTCTTCCAATTCCGTTACAATTGCCATGTGAGGCCACAAAGACATGAATGATATTTTTGCAAAAATTACTATAAATATATCAGGATTGTTTCCAAAATTTTCCCTATTTATAAACTTCCGCTGAATTTTAGTACGTCCCCTCTGCATATAAGTCGCTCGAATTGCAGTGGCGATTTAAGAGATACGTTTGACAGTTATGCAAGCCTTATTATACCTTTCCACTCGATAGGAAGAAACCCTTCCTAGTTCTAAAAATATAACTCGCTTTAGTTTTAAGGCTGCTTTCAGCTACTAAGCAAGAGATAAATGATTTACGTATATTAGCCACGGAAGAAAAAGACGATCAGCTCAGCAGCGCCATATCGACCCATTTCGGAGAAATTTACTGGGTACTGGTAAAAGAAATGTATCGGTTCTTAATATACTATTAGAATCGAATATGGAACGAAACATTCTTTATCCAAAACCCATTTGAAGAAAAAACAACCAGCTGGACACGAACATCGTCTATTATACAATCGAAGACTTGTAATAAAGGAGGAGTTCCTTAAAATATAAAGGAGCTACTTTTCCTTCCTTCCTTCCTTTTCTTTCCCTTTCATTCCTTTCTTCCTTCCTTTTCACATACGTTAAATCTACTTATAGTTTATTTAAAAATCCTTTATATTAAATTTAAAATATCACTAAAGCTTTGAAAAATTTATTATAGCCTCTCAATCATTATTTTCAAAGTAAAACTTTTGCTTGAAAAATAAGAAGTGATCCTTAGCGACCGGGTGCTTTGGCGTATATATAACCATAGCTAAAGTTAGCCAATGTTGCCAAGATGGTTTCTTTCCATTAAACTCTGTGCTGTTTTCTTTTTACCCTTCATAATGCAAGAGCAACAAAGGTTATGTTGTTTAAGGACCTTTAATTTTCTAAAAGATTTAAACATATGCCGCTTATTAAACCAAAATCCAAATTAAGGATAAGGCGAAAAAACTGCAATCATTCGTTAACATAGGATTGAACTTCGTGTTTTTTGTACTATAGACACATGCGTTATCACTAGATCGCCGAAGAGCCCGTATTCGCAATAAAAGTTGATTTCGAATTATGTTGCAGCTTAGAATGCTACAACATAATGTAATTTCAGATTTAGGGAGAACTATTATTAAGAAAAATACTGTTTAAGGTGAAATGCCTTTTAAGGAGAAATACTGTTAAGAAAAATGCAGTTTAGGGAGAAATACCGTTAAGACAGATGCCGTTTAAGGATAAGTACTGTTAAGGGAAATGCCGTTTAAGGAGAACTAATCTCAAGGAGAATACTGTTTAAGGAGAAATACTGTTAAGGGAAAATCTGTTTAAGGAAAAATGCCGTTTAATGATAAATACTGCTAAGGAAAATGGTGATTCTTAGCACCCCCTGCTTTCATGCCACGCTGACCGCTGCCTTGATCAGGAGCACTCCAGCACCTGGAGACTAGGGGCCATGGTTTTTGGTGTATTAGCATATTGGAGGAATTAGCCATCATTTCACCACGCTGGCTAGACGGGTTGGTGAATTAGCCCTCCCCTTCCGCCTTTCCATCCGTGCAGCAAATATTAATTTGCCTCATAAATAGAAAGCCCAGCCTGCACCACTTGAAGGCGGGGTAGGACACTAGGTTACTGGCCTGGCCGGTTCCACACATCGTCACATACGTTCAGCGTGTGGGTCTCCTTCCAGTTAGATACCAGCAACCCTTTTGCAGGCCATATATATATATATAACTATATGCCCAAAAGTATCCGGACACTTTGGATTTTTTGTTTTTTTTCGAATTTCTAAAAAACTACTCTGCCAATTATTCTTTGACTTTGAAGATATATAGAACATGCTCGAATACATACTTTACAATAAAGGTTCGGTGACTTGTGCATTTAGGGGACCACCCACATATTGACAAAGTGAAAAAATATATTTGATCACCCTGTATCATAAAAAGCTGGAAATTATTTGTAACTTTCAGAAAATATTTAACCAGCTATGCTTAATGCCTGTGTGCATTTTCGTAAACCAAACATGTATATTCATGAAGATAGAAACGTTTCTTTAAGAAAACCCAAATTTTGTCACATATTTTTTGCTTATAATATCCACAATTTTCAGTCAAATTTCACGAAACTTACAGAACATTTGTCAACGTACAAGAAAAATATTATACTTAAATTAGAAATTAATATATTGAATACACGATGAGATATGAGCATTTGAAGAAAATAATTTTTTACTGCGCATGCGCGAAAGATATGAATAACTTTCTTTCATAATTTTGTAGTCAATAGTATAGGGCAACTTAAAAAAAATACCAGTGGGATATCTTGAAAATTCAGAAAGTTATCGACGATATAGTGAGCCGTATTTCTCTAATTCTCTGAAAGTAGCTAGATGATAAGGGTTTTTTCCACAAATTGTCATATTCCAAATTACCAAACACCCCTGTTCTGAAAATGAAATATTCCAGATTTATGCAAATAAGGACCAAAGGTATCCGGACACCCCTCTACGTGGTGGATTCTGTTAGTGACGTCAAATTTCTGGCTCTCAGACAAGTATAAAAGAAGTCTGACGAGTTAACAATTATAATTTCAAAACTAGAAAAGTAAAATGGGAGGAAAGGGTGAGCTAAATGATTTTGAACGTGGTGAAGTCGTTGGTTGCCACCACTGTGAAAAATCTGTTTGTGAGATTTCTGTGATGTTACGAGTGCCCCATTCCACCGTTAATGATGTTATTGTAAAGTGGAAAAGTACGGGGCTACAACGGAGCATCCACGACCTGGTCGACCACTCCGTCTAGTAGACAGGGAACGCAGAGTGCTGAAGAGAGTTGTGAAAGTGAACCGCATGAAATCGGCGGAAAAAGTTCGTGCGGATTTTCAAGATGCCTCTGGATGCAACGTCAGCACAAAGACAGTTCGTCGGGAGCCAAGAGGTATTGGTTTTTATAGCCGAGCAGTTGCATATAAACCAAGCGTTACTGCAACCAATGCCAAACGCCACTTACAATGAATGGTGCAAAGTGTGCAAAACATGGAGCCTGCAGCAGTGGCGTGAAGTGTTATGGAGCAATGAATCACGGTACACTATTTGGCAATCAGATGGTAGAGACTGGATGTGGAGAATGCTGGGTAAACGCTTTTTACTTGACTGTATTGTGCCGCAAGTTAAGTTTGGTGGTGGAAACATAATGGTTTGGGGATGTTTCTCATCGTTCTGGCTTGGCCCTCTGATTACGGTTAAGGGAACTCTGAAGACAGAGGGCTATCTCGATATTATATATATTATCGATATTATATATATACAATTCCATACTGCCTACATTGTGACAACAGTTTGGAGTGGGTCCATTTTTGTTTCAACAAGATCGTGCTCCTATCCACACAGAAAGGGCTGTATAGAGCTGGTTTGCTGACATGGATGTTGAGGAATTGGACGTGCCTGATAAGAGCCCAGACCTAAATCCCATAGAACACCTATGGGATGAATTAGAACGTCGACTGCGAGCTAGGCCAAAATGGCCCACATCAGTGAAAGAGCTGACTACTATTCTTTTGCAAGAATGGCATGCAATTCCCACTGAAAAATTCCAGAAACTAGTAGATAGCCTCCCAGATAGAGTGGCAGTCATCACTGCAACAAAAGGTGGTCCCACTTCATACTAATTTTTGACTTCTTGTTGGTTTGTTGTATTTTTATGGCGCAAGGACAACAATGGTCATTCTGCACCAAGCAAGGTTTTTGACTTCTGTAAAGGAGAAGCAAAACATGCAGGTACTCGAATACTTTTGATCCTTATTTGCATAAATCTGGAATATTTCATTTTTAGAACAGGGGTGTTTGGTAATTTGGAACATGACAATTTGTGGAAAACCCCCTTATCATCCAGCTACTTTCAGAGAATTAGAGAAATACGGCTTACTATATCGTGTTAAGGTATTATTACCCTCCGCAGGGATAACACAGTTTCCAATTATGAAATTTATTATACAATATTTTTTTACAATATATTTTTTATTGTCGGGAGTTTATTATACAATAATTTTTTTATAATACAATAATTTAATTCCCCCACGAAAACTCACAAAAATCTCGCCCCGGAGGCTTTCTTGTGTTGACCATATTTGGCAATTGTGTTATCCCTGCGGAGGGTAATAATACCTTAACATCTTTACATACGGAGAAAGAGAGCGTTGTTTCCTGTCCTCATTCGTCTAGCGGTCCAAGACACTCCGGGCTAAACGGAGGGACCCTGGTTCGAATCCAGGATGGGGAAAGCGTCTCTTTTTCTCCAAAATTACATAAGCTCTAGTTTGAGCTAATTAATACGTGGGTGGCAAAAATTATTGTATAATTACTATATCGTCGATAACTTTCTGAATTTTCAAGATATCCGACTGGTATTTTTTTTAAAGTTGTCCTAAACTATTGACTAGAAAATTATCGAAGAAAATTATTTATGTCTTCCGCGCATGCGCAGTAAAAAAATATTTTCTTCAAATACTCATATCTCATCGTGTATTCAATATATTAATTTCTAATTTAAGTATAATATTTTTCTTGTACTTTGACAAATGTGAAATTTGACTGAAAATTATGGAAATTATAAGCAAAAAACATGTGACAAAATTTGAGTTTTCTTAAAGAAACGTTTCTATCATCATTTGTTTTTCGAAAATGCACACAGGCATTAAGCATAGCTGGTAAAATATTCTCCACAAGTTACAAATAATTTCCAGCTTTTTATGATACAAGGTGATCAAATATATTTTTTCACTTTGTTAATATGTGGGTGGTCCCCTAAATGCATAAGTCACCAAAACTTTGTTGGAAAGTATGCATTAAAGCATATTCTATACATCTCCGAAGTTAGAGAACAATTAATTGGCCAAGTAGTTCTTTAGAAATTCGAAAAAAACGAAAAAATCCAAAGTGTCCGGATACTTTTGGGCATATAGCGTATAATGTAAATAGCGAAAAGATATTTTGCAGGTGTATAGTGCCGTTGTGCGCATAGGCGTAGCCAGGAAGCTTTCTTAGGGGTTGTAACCCCCAATCACAATGAAATTTTATATGTAATATCGCCATGAAATTTTATATGTAATATCGCCATGAAATTAACATAGGAATATAAGTGAGGCAGTTCTGTAACTCCATCCAGTTGAAGCTCATAACCCCTCCTTACGAACTTTCGGCGTACACCCATGTTTGCCCGACATCCATTTTGCACACAACTCACCCACCATGTAAGCATATACAGAAAGTTCATAAGGGGAGGTTGGCAGAGCTACAACTCCATTGTATTTACATGTATACTATACACAATTTCATCGCAATGGGGTTACAACCATAATCGACCCCTCTTACGTATGCCAGTGCCACCCACTTCTTAAATAAAAATGTTCATTATTAACCGGAACGAAAAGTCACTCACATCGACTTTATCAATTCATGGATGAACCCACCGCAAGTGTGAGTACCTTTATACAAAGGAATCATTATCTTTAAAAGAGAGGTACATGCTTTAACAATTTAAGCTTACGTAATAGACTCCTTATATGGAATAGGCATGTATAGTTAGCATGAAATTTACACCATATTGATCGTAACTATTAAACGCACAAAATAGTGCACACTACAATGCAACTACTAGCAGTGAAGTCTGGATACGACGTACTATATGTTGCCGTTGGTTACATGAGAACTGCACCAAATATGCCAATAAATGTGACAAGTGTAGATCAAGCGAGGGGCGGAGAGGGCGATCGCAACCCCCACCGTCAGAGTTAAATAGAAAAAAATAAAGTTGATGAAGAATATCTTATGTATTGTTTGTTACGACTGTAATAAACAAAAGTATTACATTGGCGTCCAAAGTATCTAAGTCTTGGAGAAATGCGATCAAGACGTTTTTCCACGAATCTACAAGCTTCTCGACCTTCAAACTACGTTTTCAGTAAGGGTTACTTCAGCAGAACGTAGTTTTTTATCCTTGAAGCGCCGTCAAACTTGGCTTCGAACGCGGATGACAGAAGAGACTTTTAATACACATCCACAGAGACATTCATATTGATGTAAATAAAGTGATTGACAAATTTTCAAAGAAACCAAGATGGCTCGACTTTGCACTATAAACTTCAAGTTTTTTAAAAAGTTGCTTGTTATAAAAAAAGTAAAATAATTACGATGTTTTTGTAGTTTAAATTTAAACTTGTTCTATTAATTACATTGTAAATTATCGTTTTGGTTATTGTATATGTCTCCTTTACTAGCTTATCCTTCTGTCATACTTGACTATAATATGCCTTAAACCATATAGTTTAATTAAAGAAAAGCCCAACTTTAATTCATTGTCATAAATTAAATATTTTGGTGAAGATAAAGGAAGGCTAGTAATATAACGACATTAACCTAAACTATTTAACAGTCCAAAACTAAACATTTTCCCCTAAAGGCTCCCGAAACCGCTCCCGTAGTAAGATTCTGGTTTCGGTTTCGCTTTCTTTTTGGTTTTACGGCTCAAAGACTACAGTGGTCATGCTGCGCCGGGACCTACTGTTTTCCGAGGAATCCGAACCTCTTAAGGCCTAGGGAACCAAACCCCGGACTACAGTGAGCAGTGCGATCTTTATGAGATCTCTGAGTAAGCGTTCTTTTTGCACTGCTGGGAGTCGAACCCGGATTAGCCGCGCAATAGGAGAACGCGTTACCACACTGCGCCACCGCAGGGCAGAAACAATTTAGAATAAAAACTGAAATTATAGTAGTAAAAAGTGAAGAGGAGTAAAAGATTAAACAATACCAAGAATTTTGTTCTTCATCAGGGACCGCACAAAATCCCTGTTATTGGTTTGCTTTTTCTGACTACAATAATTGAGATTTGTGATTAATACTGAATAAACCAGCATTGACCAAAACTTAGTTAAAAACAGTATAAATCCAGAATATAATTAGTTTAACAATATTTTAGTAATTTAGAAGGGTCTTTTTATTAATAATAAGAACAATCTAAATTATTGAT
>QLNU02003225.1:51706493-51729529 GCA_006491805.2 Dysdera silvatica | reverse complement strand
CAACATTATGAAGGAACTCAACAGACGTATTAAACTTGGCTGGAGTGCATACCGAAGAAACAGTTTTATCCTGAAGAGAAAATTGCCTTTGTGTCTAAAAAGAAAGGTCTTCAACCAGTGTGTATTGCCAGTCCTCTCTTATGGATCAGAGACATGGAGTCTAACAATTGCAGCAATACGGAAGTTACAGACAACCCAAAGGAGCATGGAGAGGTGCATGCTTGGAATAACTAGGAGAGATCGAAAAAGAAACACTTGGGTGAGAGAGCAAACTGGAGTAGAGGATATTATTGTTAAAGTAAAAAGACTTAAATGGCGATGGGCTGGGCATATCGCAAGAACTGATCAACGATGGGCAACGCAAATTCTCAACTGGATTCCAAGAGACCACCGAAGACCTAGAAAACTTCCTGAAACTAGATGGTTGGATGAAATAAGAAAATAGGTTGGGGTGACATGGAAGCGAATTGCTCATTATAGACTTGTGTGGAAAGCATTTGGAGAAACCTTCATCCAGCAGGGGACAGATAATGTTTGAAGAAGATGATGATGATGCTATCGTGTAATATTATTGTTTATATATATCGGGTAATATTATTGACTATATATCGTGTAATATTATTGGTTTTATATATATATATTATGTATTTCATAGCATGCAAATACTTGATCTTCTCTTTAGTCTGGAATGAAAATGTAGAAGGTAAGGCAGAACGAATATAGTGAATAAATCCTCGTATAAAGAACGAGAATTTGCAAATATGAGGATTTCTATTGTGCAAAGGTTCTCTCTTTTGTATGTTCCCAAAAAGTTGCGTTGCATACTTGCAGTTCCAAAATATATAAAGTGATTAAATAGCTTAAAATATCGGTGATTTCATCATCAAAGTAGAAATAAGAGCAAAACGATTGTACTAACGTTTCGGCCTTGCATCTTAAAGCTCTTGGTATGTTTTCATGTGCTATTAGTCACTATGGTAACAGTTCTAATAATCACTTGCCCCTAATTTCTGTACGTGGAGGCGTCAACGAACTATGACATTATCTCGAACAGAGCAGGCAAAATTATTATCTGCTGGACCAATTTTGTAGATAGGCAATACTTTTACTTTGGAATACAAGGGCTTGTTTCCGTGCTCTTTTTTGCTACATTTTCTAGCTGAAATAGCTACAAAAGGTGGCTGTTTATAATTGCAGGACGAAGTTGTGCCAACAGATTATTAATTTTTAGTATGCATAATATTAATTTGCTTGGAGGGGGATAATAATTTTCTATTGTCGCTCACATCCTTGTTGGTGTGGTTGATCGCGAAAATTTGATAGCGCTGAAGTTAAGCCGGTTCAACAGGCCCATTTGAAAATTAATTTTGCGTCTCTCAACCAAATAATTCATAGTCATTAGTCATTAGTCATTAATTAGTACTTAACCGAAGTATGGGACTTCGCTGTAAAATTTCTTGACGAGTAAATTCCATTTCATTATTGATTGAACATGAGCAATGGAATGGAATTTTCTGGTGAAGGCATTACGTGAGAATTCATTAATTTCACCAAATAGTTTGTAATAATTAAACATTGAATTTCGTCAGTATATAATGAATAGGTAATTTTATTTCACCGGCTTAATTAAAAGTTCATAAGGGGGAGAGTAATAGTGGCAGAGGGGCTACAGGGTTATAATTTTCGTATATACAAAATTACATATGAATGTAAAACATTTTATCCTCTTGAAGGTTACGATTCCATCAACCGTCCCTTACGCGCGTCTATGTTTTTATTATAATTTATGGAATAGTGAATTGGGCTGAGTTAGGGAGTTAGCTCTGGATAGTAAATTATAAGTACATTATCGCTTTAGCAAATATATACAGACAGTTTTCGCTTTACGAATTCTCGGCGATAAGACTTTTTTTTTTAAAATAAAATCTAAACATATGCAGTAGAACTTGCCTAAAGCGACCACCTTTGGAACTGAACTGCAATGGTCGCTATAGGCAGGTGGTCACTGTACACGACACACTTTGGTATATACATGACTTAGTCCTTACCAGTTCGCTCGTATAAGAAATGGTCACATTATCCAGGTGACCGATTTACAAAAGTGATCATTTTACCAGGTTCCACTTTATGTTCGAATGCTGAGATTTATTTAAAACTTGGACATCCACTCACTAATTCGCAACGGCAGAAATTACATGTATTTCAAATCAAACTTTATTCAGACGGATTCAAAATTATTTTTTTACGCAAAGTGATAGTTATTTACAATTTATCAGCTGGATTAATCCGTCTTGACAGCAAAGGGTAAAGACTTTAGGGTCTGACAAAGCCCCCGCTGCCCAGGATTGGATATAATAAGCGGAAGTCATAAATACAATATACAAACTAAACATACAATAAATAAACTAAATACAATAAGATAAAAGAGCTAGTTGATTAGTAGAGGTATGGAATTGTAAGATATTATTACCCTTCACAGGGATAACACAATTGCCAAATATTGGTCAACACACAAAGCCACCGGGGCGAGATTTTTGTGAGTTTTTCGTGGGGGATTTTTTTATTACAAATAAATTTGACACCCACGTATTAGTAGCTCAAACTAGAGCTATTTTTGTTTAGGAGAAAAAGAGACGCCGTCCTCATCCCAGATTCGAACCAGGGTCCCCGCGTTGAGCCCGCGGTGTCTTGACCTACTAGACGAATGAGAACAAGAACAAACGCATTTTTCTCCGTATATGAGGATGTAAGATATTATTACCCTTCACAGGGATAACACAATTGCCAAATAATGGTCAACACAGAAAAGCCTCCTGGGCGAGATTTTTGTGAGTTTTTCGTGGGGGATTTTTTATTACAAATAAATTTGTTATCCCTGTGAAGGGTAATAATATCTTACAACTTAATATATGGAGAAAAAAGCGTTTGTTCTTGTTCTCATTTGTCTAGTATGTCAAGACAACGCGGGGACCCTGGTTCGAATCCGGGATGAGGACGGCGTCTCTTTTTCTCCAAAGCAAAAATAGCTCTAATTTGAGCTACTAATACGTGGGTGTCAAATTTATTTGTAATAAAGGTATGGAAGGTATAAATAGAGAAAGATGTAGGAATATTATAATTCTCTATCCAATAGATGTCTGCGGATGAGTTTTTTATATTGAGCAAAGGAATAAATAGATTTAAGTGAGTTAGGAAGAAGATCCCACACCCTAGGGCCAAAGCAACAGATGAGCGAGAGTCCAAGTTTCGTTCGTGACTACTCTAGTATCAGATCGTTAAGATTTCTTGTAAAGTGGGTTTGATCAATTCTCTATCCAATAGATGTCTGCGAATGAGTTTTTTTTACATTGAGCAAGCGAATAAATAGATTTAGGTAAGTTAGGAAGAAGACCCCACACCCTATGGCCAAAGCAACAGATGCGGTAGAGTCCAAGTTTTGTTCGTGACTACTCTAGTATCAGATCGTTAAGATTTCTTGTAACGTGGGTATGATCAGAAAAGCGTTGTGAAATGAGATCAGAATGAGTGCCATTTCATGTAGTGTTAAACATGAAGATGGAAGTTTTGTACGTAAATAATTTTTCGATTAATAACATACGATGATCGTAAGCTAGTTCAATAGTTCTAGAAGTATGAGATTGATAATTTAGGAGGCAGGGGAATTTTTTATGCAGTCTGGTAAGTCTATTGAGATTAGACGTGGAAGTGTTTCCTCATATCAGAAGGCAATAGTAAAGAAAAGAAAAAATCATAGAGTAGTAAAATTCAAGAAGAATTGAGTCGGATAAATAGTAGCCAACGTTTGAAATCAATCCAATATTTCTACTAATTATTTTACAGATATTGTTAATATGAATATCCTATTTAAGGTTGGATTGAAGAGTTACACCGGGGCAGTTTATATTTTGTCAGAATGCGATCATTGTATTATTTATACTGAGATTAAAATGTTTAGGGTTTATATTTTTTTGTTGGTAAAAAGAAGGCGTTTAGTCTTTGAGGTATTGAGTATTAGATTGTCACTTTCAAAGAAGTTAGTAAAATTCTTTATATTAGTATTAACCAAAGAGATTACCTTGTTGATTTAGGTACTTTTAAAGAAGATACTAGTATCATCAGCAAAGCAGATAGGTTTGTGAAGAGTTGGCAGATAGAAGATATCGTTAATGTAGAAGTTGAATAGCAGAGGCCCCAATAACGATCCCTGTGGAACACCACAGAGTGTATGACATAACGCAGAGCTGCAACCACACATGTGCACAAATTGTTCTCAGTTTGTCAAATAGTTTCTGAGAATTATGTTGGGAAGTCCACGGATACCAGCCAATTTAAGTTTGAAAAAGTCTGTTGTGATCATAGGCGTACGCAGAAAGTTCGTGAGGGAGTGGTTATAGGCCCAATGGATGGGGAGTTATAGAGCTATAATTCACCTATTCTTATGTTAAACACACAAAGTTTTGTTGTAGTGGGGGGTTACAACCACCATCAACACCCTCCTGCTTACGCCAATGGTTGTGATTGATAATATCTAAAGCTCTTGACAAATCGAAGAATACGCCAACAGCAGATTGTTTAGAATATCATCATCATATTCAATCATTATCTACTGCTGGATGAAGGTCTCTCTAAATGCTTTCCACACAAGTCTATTCTGAACAATTCACTTCCACGTCACCCCAATCTGTTTTCTTATTTCATCCACACATCTAGTTTGAGGACGTTTCTAAGTCTTCTCTGGCTTCTTGGAATCAGAATCTATAATAGAATAAATAAAATTAGTGGCTGAAAGGATAAAAAATAGCAAAGGTATTTCACTATTTAGTACCTACTGTTTCCTATTGAGTTATTATGGACTGGAGAAAACCCTTTTTCTTTATGAGATGTATTTATCAGAAGGTTTGCTACAGCAAGAGCAGATCCAGCGAGGGGCGGAGGGGGCGATCACCCCCCCCTCCCTCAGGGTTAAATAGGAAAAAAAAATTAAAGACGAAGAATATTTTATGTGTTATTTGTTACGATTGTCATAAGCAAAAGTCTAACCCTGGAGTCCAAAGTCACCAAGTCGTGGTGCGATTCAGACGTTTTTTACGAATCTATGCGTTTTTCTCCCTTCAAGTTACGTTTCCAGTAAGTGTTGCTTCAGTAAAACGTAGTTTCTCGTGGTTGAAGCGCCTTAGCTTTGAACTGGATGACAGAAGAGAGACTTTCATGATTAGCGTTAATATGCACCCACAAAGACATTCATGCTGACGCAAATAAAATGATTGACAAATTTTCTAAGAAACCAAAATAGTCTGCTTTTTCATTATAAACGTAAAGTTTCTGCGAAGTTGCTTGATATAAAAATAAAAATAAATATAACAATTCAATAAACTTGTTCTATTATTTACATTGTAAATTATCATTTTAGTTGTTGCGTATGTCTTCTTTACTAACTTATTCCTTCTGTTATACTTAACTATAATCTATTATAAACTATATAATTCAATTAAAAGATAAGCCCAACTTCTATTCATTGTCGTAAATTAAATATTTTGGTGAGTATATAAGAAGGTTAGTAATAAACTTAAAAATAAGATCTACCTAAACTACTCAACGGCCCAAAAATGAATTTTCCTGGGAAGGGGCCCTGGAAACGCCCTCTCCGTAATAGAATCCTGGATCCGCCATTTGTAACAAGTGTCGGCACTGTTTTCCCAGAGGAGAAACCCTTAACAAAAGAATACGACAGCTGACCATAGCTTATAGTAACTAGTAAAATTTCGTCACTGCTGCAGAATATAAGAAAAGATTCTGCAACGTTTCGAGAACTACTGTTCTCTTCATCAGGCAAAGTGTATAATATTGCCACCGGAGTTTCATTTTATGTGAGTTGATATACCTCTATTACAATGTTATTGTTGCTAACACTGTGCTGAATTATGTATTTATTGTTAGATATTTTCATTGACATTCTTAATATGGAATATAGTAATGATTCTGGCAGTGTGTCCCACGGAACACGCGATTATTTTGATTTGGCAACAACATGATCGTTAAACATTAAAATTAACATTGCGAATAATTACATCAAACTATATTATTTTACATATAACGTATGTTTCAGATATTGGCGAATTTTACATCATCGTGGAAACTTAAACCGCCAACGAGAATCTCAGAATCGGATTTTGATGAAGCTGTCGCCAACATGCATTCTGCAGACGATCGGGAAACTTTCCATAGTCAGTACCTTTTGGATAAAAATTCTGTTCCACCTTCATATAGGCTCAAGCCCTCGCATGACTCAGAAAGGGAACCCGCGTCTGGAGCGCCTGATTTTATACAGATTCTAGATCGAGCTCTTGTTGAAGAAATTTCCCGTAAACGCTGTCTTAGAACAGGTACACATTTCTTTGATAATGCATCTTCTTCTTCTTTTTACCACCAGTCATGGCTTATTTCGCATTAGCATTAAGTTCTTAAAATAGAGATGGTGAACTCTTTATAATAAGATCCCTCTTCTTAATGGCGTCTTCATATTAGCGGCGTCCACTTGGAGATTGCAATATGTCCGATCATTCCAAAGTTAAACTTCAAGGAATGTGTGAATTCCGCGCTTATAGATCCTGACGTAGATCTCAGGAAAATAATGCATTGCGCATGCCCACAGACTCGCGTCGATGCTTGTGAGTCTTTCCCTAGGGGATGGTATAAGAATTGAGGAAACGTCGTACTTCCACAAATTCGCTACGACTATGATCGTAAACAGAGAAAGAATCGTAGGGCGCAATCTCGTCGGTTCTTTCAGGGGCGCAAGATAATCTAATTACGATACTGGTTGCCCCCATTTAGTTGATGTAAATATGTACGTTTAAATAAAATTATCTGCGCTTCAAATCAAGGGTTTATAACTGCTTCTGTTGCTATATTCCCTGAAGGACCTAGATTTCTTTACGACTTTCGCCCATTATTCCGTTGTTTAAGTCTTTTTTTTGTTATTATCCTATTTGCTTCTTCTTTTATTATTTTAGACCTTTCTCCACACTATCTAGCCATCTGTTCCTGAAGCATCCCACTTTTACTTTTACTTCTGAGTTGGTTATAATTAACTATTCTAGTTTTTTATCCTACATATACGAGCCACATGTCTTCTCCAAGGGTTGATAACGGTTACGGCAACAGAAACTAATATATCTGTATTATAATAAAAAATAGGAAAATATCCTTAGTAATCTGAAAATTGTGGAGGGGCGAATTCAGAATTATTTTCATTGGTATAATGGCCATTTTATTTGGTTAATGGTTTCAATCAGTGACGTAGTAAAAGGGGGCTCAGGAATCTCAAGCTCCCTATTGGATATCAGAACATTATTTGTCATATTTCATCGCACAATCTTAAAAACCATTTGAGCCCACCCCCATCATTTTTGAATTCTTACTCTACTGGTTTTATTAACATATAATGGTAATGCTGCAAGCTGGACCCGAGTAAGCGATCTTTAGTTCATCAGACCAATGTTATAACCTATAACCTATTGCATCCAGTTTAAGGATGGTTTTTTCCTCACTAAGCGTATGGCCATCTTTAATGTAAAATGAATATTTGCACGTTCGAACATATATAGCAGCTTATTAGCTACAGTACAGATACAATAACCTGGAGGTTGATAATTCGATTTCATGTTCGGTTGTACAAAGCGATGTCTGGCAGCCGTTGCTGTACCAATTAGAGCCTTGCACGGGCCTGTGGACCCAGGCCTGGCCCGGCTCGGGCCTATGGGCAGGCTATTGGGCTACGGGCCGGGCTTACAAACCAAGCCCGGCTTAAAAAAAACAGGCTACGTGAATATCTCCGTTTTAGAGTTCCGATCTGCGCCGACTTGTTCCGAAAATGTCTAGGCCCGCGCAAGCCCTTCGATCCAAACTGGAACTTCCCAACTCCCGCTTAATTGTGAGTAAGTGGTGTGGCTCGTTCCTGATACCACTAGCATCGATATCCTGACATGAATCTCAGGAAAATGATGCATTGCGCATGCCCACGGACTGCTGTCGATGCTTGTGAGCCTTTCCCTAGGGGGTGGTATAAGAATTGAGGAAACGCTGTACTTCGACAAATACGCTACGACTATAATCGTAAACAGAGAAAGAATCGTAAATTAGTGGTGACGTTTTATCCTGCTATGGATCCCAAAGTAAAGCTCTTTGCCAAGGAGTGCTAATGTAAAATATATTGTGTGATCATGATGTGACTGAAATCGTGAATAAATAAAATGATAAAAATGAAATCGTAAATAGATTCCCATGCATATGTGGAACTTAAGAGTCAAACATAGCATAAATACGATTTTGCCTCTTTTCTAAAAAAAGCGGAGGGGGTGGGGGTGTTCTCAGCCAGATTACGCATGCGTTTCAGTGATAGGACCAGTATAATCATAAAAATTAACGTGAATATTTACCGACTTTTTCTGCTATTGTAAGATTACTATTGTAAGATTACAATTGTAAGATTATTGTAAGATTGTTGTAAGATTATTGTAAGATTGTTGTAAGATGGTTGTAAGATTGTTGTAAGATGGTTGTAAGATCATTGTAAGGTTGTTGTAAGATTATTGTAAGATTGTTGTAAGATTATTGTAAGATACTCTTTTGCAAGATTTTACGTGCTGCGTTCCCAATTTGTGTTATTGTTGAATCGTAAAAGTAAGGGCATATTATATAATTCATGTATTCGCTAAATATTCAGATTACAAGTAAGAAAAAATATGTAAATTATAATAATCTTTTAGATACAGTAGCGTAGCTGGGGTGGTCACCCTGGGTGCCACAATTCGGAGGGCGGCAATTAGCCTTTAAAAAACAAAATTTATTTGTTTTGTTACCCCATTGGGTGGGGTGGGGGCAATGACAGTCACTCGCCCCGGGCGGCAAAATATCTAGCTACGCCACTGTTTAGACGTAGCAACTTTTCAAAGGAAAAGCAATTTTACGTTAATTAATTTCACGTTAATTTTTATGATTATCATAGTCCCATGGGATAGGAGTAACTTGGGGGTGGGGTTAAATATAACGTAAACTGGGTGGGGCAAAAAAAAAAACAACCTCAAAATTGTATGGGGGAAAGTACGATTTTACCTTTTTTTCAAACAAACTGGGGGTGGGGGAGCAAGAGCTCCTAACAGAGTGCGTCAATATCCTAAGGTACGTATTCAATGGAATGCATTTACAAATTCAGTCACATCGTAATACGCATTAAAAGAAAATACCTAACATATTGGGATCCAAAGCAGGATAAAACGTCAACACTAATTTACTATTCTTCTCTGTTTACGATTATAGTCGTAACGTATTTATCAAAGAACAGGGTTTCCGCAATCCTTATACCACCCA
Source organism: Dysdera silvatica (assembly GCA_006491805.2). Taxonomy (NCBI): domain Eukaryota; kingdom Metazoa; phylum Arthropoda; class Arachnida; order Araneae; family Dysderidae; genus Dysdera; species Dysdera silvatica. The sequence continues at coordinate 51,720,160 of QLNU02003225.1, read as the reverse complement.
CTAGAGAAAGGCTCATGAGCATTGGCATCGAGTCCGTGGGCATGCGCAATGCGTCATTTTCCTGGAATTCATGTCAGGATATAGATGCTAGTCCTGACACCAGCTTTCTTAACTCCCCTCCCCTCCCTCCTTGAATATATTTCTGCACTTCCTCCGCCGAGGCGCTCGTGAATAGGTAGGTCTCTCTATACCCCGTCAGAAAAGTACGGGCCTAGCCGGGTCTTAACAACGGGTCAATTTTCGGGTTTCGGGCCGGCCGGGCCTAAAAAAAAACACCAGGCCTGTGCAGGGCTCTAGTACCGAGGAAATGATCACTAAATATGCAAGACTGTTTTAATGCAGTCTGTGAACGGTTAGTTTTTGGGGATCCGTTTCATATTAACTTTCAAATGTCCTAATTTTGCAATAAGAAAAGTAGAATACAGTGTTACCTCCAGATAAGGGACACCAACGGCACCGGACATTGTGTCCCTCAAATAAAGGCTCCCCTTCTTTGCAACTACATGTGTTGATACATACATATACAGGGGAACAGAGAAGTCGTCCTTTACATAGAGGCATACCTTATGGAAGATAACATTGTATGCAATGAAACATACACAAAATGTGTCAAGTTAAGGTCCGTGTTTGGTTCGTGGCCTTGAGTCCGGGACAAGTTGGCCCTCCAGATAGCACTGAGAATACATGTTTCGTTCATGCTGATTGTTTTTGTCTTTCAGAATTGGAGGAAAAATTGCAATTTTCCTTAGATTTAATCAAAAAGTTTGATTCACCGTGCCACTTGTTGATCATTCTGAGTGAAGAGGTCGATGAAGAAGCTCTAGCTCTTAACAAAGAAGAACCACCCCACGCTACCCGTATTCGGCAATTACTTGAGGAGATCAAGAACTTAACACCCGATGAAAATAAGTTAAACAGAACCCATGGCGACCAAGCACTGCGTATTACTATCAAGTGTAAGCTGCTGGAATTGGTAAAGAAGATCGTATCGAGGGATGACGAGCATCTCAGAACCAGGTCACCACTTGGTAAGTGTAGTTATGATTTTTTTACATTAAAAGATTAAATATTGGTAAAATAAAGGAATATGGAGAGAAAGAGTGAGATGGGGAAGATTTAGACAAGATAGGAAATTGGGAAGGGTGGCCACCAAAGTTGGCGCTGTAATAAAATAAAAATACCCTTAAATAAATAAGTAGAGCACTCAAGCTTTAGGATGCCCTGACAGCAGTTTTTTTTATCGCGAGATACAATTAGTGGTTGCCGAAAGTGTTAACTAGATGCAAATTTAATTAAGGAATTGCTCTTCGTTTCCAATAGTGCTGCAGGGAATTGTGGGTATCAATTGAGATAACATGGTGTGTTATATACAGAAAATATGCTCAATAATATATTGGTAATAGCTAGTTTAGAAACGGATTAATATCTTTTACGTGAATCAGCGTGTTTGCAAATTTATGGAAGAAATTAAAGATCGCACACAAATAAATAAAAAAACAACAACAAATAAATTATGATATATAACGAAGGTGGAATCTTAGAAATAATGAAAAATTTTAACCATCATAAAATATAACATAAATACATTATACTCGAAATAAAATAAAATATAATAAAACAGTAGGAAAATTCATCTACCTTTACTTTTGACAGATTGTAATATGGAATGGCGGACATGTATATCAGTAGTTTCTGGGAAATATCTCACAATGCCTCACACCAACGTGAATATTTTCATGGGAACATTATAAAACAAGCATATCGCTGGCTTCAGAAGTGAGAACATAGCTAACTTAAGACATATACAAATAGAGTGTTTTGATTTAAACAACCAGAACACCAGATTTTAACCAATAAAACCATGAACAACAGGCACGTGATGAAGCATATCCAATATGATTTAAGGGAGATTTCCAAATTTTTATTATGAAAAATTTTGAGATTATGAAGATGCGCAAAACGATTATGAATACCATCAGAGCAGCGTACACGTTACTCAATTTCGTTTTAATTTTTGTGTTGGTTTGTAGTTAAGTTAAAGTTTACGAAATATTTTTTGTACAGATTCTATATAGTCATCCTTCTAATTATATTAATAATATATACTATCTATGTATATCATATATGTATTATTACACTGAAAAGTAGTAGCGTATAAGTTATAAACTGCATTGTTTTATTCAAAACTTTAAGAAATTAAATTTGTTTAACATGTTTTTAAAATGTGTCGGGCATGTACATGGCGTATGTCTCTAATTTTGTAATGCTAGGTGTCATCCCAGTCATATTGTAAGTATATTTTAATAATATATAATAGTAAGTCTGTTGGCTGTTTATATAATATTAATCATCATCGTCGAACTTACAGGAGAAATTCAATGCTAGTTTAAGGTAAATTATAACGGTTTAAAATAATTAATTTCTTAAGTTAAATACGACAAAATTTATCATGATGAAGCTTCTTGTGATTAAAAATATAACTTCATTTATTATGTAACACCGAATTGAAACTAAGGTGTTTAAAGCAGGTTTTCAGAATTCTCATTCCATCTTTTTAATTTCATCCTTTCCATTTAATAGTTTTTGTCTTCTTATTTCTCTTCCTTTCACCGTTTTGATATTTTTTTGCATGTATTTTCTTCCCGCATTTTAAATTCTTTATCACCTCTCTTCTCTCCCCTGTTTGCGCCACTGAATGCTTATCATAGTTTCCGGTTTTTTTTAAAGCTTTGCCGTTTTTTCCATTGAACAGAAAGTAGTCTTCTTGTTGATGTAATGGAAAAAGGTGACTTACTGCTAGTGAACCTTGTGCACTGGATGCCATGAATGTTGTATACTGTAAAAGAAAAGTTTCATATATTATTTAACATTATTGAGTAATTCCTTTATTTAAATTCTTCTGCTAAATCCATTAGCTTCCAACAAAAATTTAAAGATAATTATCGTATAAAATGCCTTGTAATAAACACAATGTAGGCTTACTCTGCACTTTTATGTGCATGTGTGCTATTATTTGTTGGATGGGTACAGTATATTTTTGTATTTGTGTGACAGTGTACACATACCATGAATCATTGTTGTACAATCTTTTTATTTAGGTATACACGAACGGTTGTACCACGAACTCATATTGCAGCAGCATGAGATTCATGAACATTTACGTTGCTTTCGTCAGAGACCGACTCTCACAACCCCAATTCTGTCGTATTTGAGAGGTCATCAAGGTTCTCCACTAGTTGTTCATGGGTTGGAGGGCCGTGGTAAGACGGCCATCTTGGCTTACGTTGCTTCCATATGTGGGGGTGGGACGCGCCGCAAAAAAGGTGAGGAGGAGGAAGAAGATAGAACCGCAGTACTAGTTCGATTCACCCGTTGTTCGCCTGAAACCCTCACCCAGGAACAGACACTACGTAGTATTTGCGAACAGTGGTGCTATTTATATGGAGAACATCCATCGTTGGCTTCCAGGGTAAGGTGAGTTCTATTTGATACTGAAAACAATCCATAAATTATTTCATTACTAGTTTGTTACTTTTATTCTTATGTTGCTAACATATCTACAAATTTGATTTTTCGGTTTACATCAACTAATTTATAACAAGATGGCGACCTTCTTTGGTCATAACATTTGAAAAAAGGAACTGGCCATGTTCTAGACTGGATTTGATGTACGGATTCGTTCCTCTGACCACTGATCCACTTAAGTCAGTCACTCAGTCTTAGTTTTGAATTCATGCTGTCAAAGTGAAGTCACCAGTATCATGGCACTTCGAAACCATTGACCTAACTCTTCTGCCACAATCTCCCACTTGATTTGCAAAATTAAGTTGGAAAGTAAAATAAAATGAATATGCTTATTACCCAAATTCGCAGAAATAACTTTCGTAGATGAATTAATTTTCATAGAAAATTTGAAATAACATTTAAAATATATTTGATAAGTAAAAGGGTTATTCGTCAGTTAACCAAACTATAAGACCTAACTGCTACAGAAAGAGAATATAATAGAAATAAAACGGTGTAGATATAAGATATCTTCTAGAAGAAAAAAGAAGTGTAGTTACAGAAAAAATGACCATACACATGAGGAAAACATGCACATGACCAATAAACATACATGTGTGAGCGTACACATGATAAACAAGCATTCACCCGAGGTCCCTAACGAGGGTTTTTTGTAAGGAACAGCTCCTTTATTACATACAAGATATCATGGAATATCAATAATAGAAATTTGTTGCATATACGCGCAGGCACGTACGCACACACTCCATGGAATGTAGAAGCTATGATGTACTTGTTAAATAATTTGGATATGGTTATTTTTAGAGCATCACCGAACACCGGTCTTTTTTTCAACTGCTGTTGACAAAAGTAAACATAGATCGACCATTGGTAATCATTATTGATGGTCTGGACCAAGTTGAAGTGTATAGCGGCAGGTCCATGCGTTGGCTTCCAGACAATCTTCCAGAAGGAGTGAAAATCATCTTAGGCGTACGAGATGGAACCAAGGAAATGGAAGAATTGAATGTAGGCAGTTTCGTATGATTATGGTTAATTGAAATTACTAGATATTTTAGAATAACTGGAAGAAATTGTATCATGGTTTCTCTGTTGCAGGAAATCCTTTGTGGACAGGATGAAGATGAGACAGTGTTCATAAACGTGCCAAACTTAGAACTCGAAGAAGGTCTGGGTATGCTGTCTAGCATACTTCTGTACCAAAGACGTTGCCTTACGAATGCCCAGTTGAACAGTGTGAGGTACTGTCTTGCAGAAAACCCACAACCAAGATATGTCCACTTAATCTCCCATGTAGCCTCCACGTGGGATAGTTCTTCCGTCTACAACTCTACCAACAAAACTTTTCAAAGTTTTGTTTTTGAACTTCTGGAGATTGCTATTGACGTGTTCAGTGACTGTTCTTTGCCTCTGTTTCCGTGCCAAGTGGCAATTTGTGTTATTTCTGCAACCAAGTACGGATTGTCTGATGTAGAAATGATGGAGCTTTTCTCAGAAGTTAACGATGCCCTTTCACTCATGCAGTGGCAGAGTTTCAAAACCACCCTCTCCCCGTTCTTTCGCTACATAATTAAGAAAGGAGTAAGCTACATAAAGTGGAACAGTGACCGGTATAGGAGAGTGTGCCTTTCGATTTGCGAGGAAGATTCAAGAATGGAGGCCATAGACCGACTTTTAAAACAGTTTGTGATGTCCAGCCAATCTTTACCTCCTGACATGAAAGGGGACATCCCGTTGCGTAGGACTTTAGAAGAAACGAATTTTCTTTGTCTGTCCAGTGATAGGCCAGTCCGAGAAAGGTTTTTCTCAAGTCCTCATTTACTTAGGGCGCGGATTTCGGCGGGTGACCCTTACGACATCCTTGAGGATATAAAATTATACCGAAGAAAAAATCCTGATGACCTGGAGTTTGACGTTTTAAGGGAAGTTATTCAAATGTCAAGCTTTGCCTTGAGATCTGAAGGAGCACAATTATACTCTCAACTATTTGGACGGCTTCGTAATTTTTTCTCCCGACCAGCAAGTAGAGCCAAATACCCTTTGTCCTATGCCCTTTTCAAGTCCAGTGCCTCACCTATTGCGCCCAGTCTTCATGGATCAAGTACATTTCTCAAAGAAGTGTCCGTACCTGTGACCGTTCTTCCATATAGGGTCCTAGTTCGAGACCCCAACAAAGATGAAGCTGTTTCTCTATCTCAGATCTTTTGGATACCAGGCAGCACCTATCGGTTTGCTACATTCTCGTCTGAGGCAGGTGAGATAATACTATGGGATGCACGCCGTCTGAGAGATCCTACGTCATCATCAGAGATTGCAGATGTACATGGCATGAAGGTAAATATACAAAATTTGTACGTAGGCGATTAGAAACACATCAGAAATAAAAATTTCAAAATCAAAATACTCGCGTCAGACCTTCATTAGAGCTTTAAGACACGTCCTTTTGGCAAAGCCGACGAGAGGGAGAGTAGCAGGGGTTGCAGCCCAGGGGCCCGCATGAAGTCTAGGGCATCGGGCTGGCAAGAACTAATGCTATGCGGGGCCCGGCCCAGGGAAGGGGTCCTGGGGAATCGGTCGAAGGGAGCCTTGGGGCCCGCGTGGGCTCTTCGCGCCCCTGCCTTTAGGAAGTATTCGATTACATGGTTCTCTTCTTCAAGCCCGGACTTGAAGTGAGGGGCGCGCTGAGTAGAGAAATTTTTGGCGCCCCTCCTGGCACATTATATATGCAATGAAAAATCGTAGACTACGTGGGGGAAGAGGGGATATTGTTACATGCATTATTATAGAACAAAACAACGATATTTTTATGAATAAAGTTATTTAATTTAATGAACCCTGCAGTGGTACCGTGTTAGCTTAGCGTACGGTTATCCAGGATTCTATTCCCAGTTGTGCCGAAAAGAGAACACTTTCCGATAAACCGAGCGCCTTAGTCCGGAAGCTGGTTCCCAAAGTCTAAAGAGGTTCGGATTCCTCGTTAAAAAATTGTAGGTCCCGACCCAGCATGATCTTTGCTGTCCTTGCCCCGTTGAACTTACAGAAGCAAATATTTTATTTAATGAAAACTGCTCCTCGCCGATGTTTGAGGGGGGGCATTGTTTCATTTAATTTTTCAGAATTTCGAATTGAGAAACAGATAGCTTCCCCGGGGATGACGGATAGATGGAATTCTACGGTAGATAGATTGTAATTGAGAAAAAAAGTCTGTCACCATTTAAAACTTTGCGCCCTGGGCACTTTCAAACGTCCCCAGTTATAGATTTGATCTTGCACCTCTTTCTTATATTTAATGATGATTTGGACTGATTTAGCTCCACTGTTATATTCAAGATCTATTCATGTAGTAGATGCAATTTTTTTCCAATACCACGAGAACGCACCGGACACTCAAACAAAAGCGATTTCCGTTAGATTCGAACTCTAATTATGATGATGAAGACAATTGCTTAAAGTTTTGATGGTACGTTTGATGTTCACACTTGATGAACCAAAACTTTTTTGCTTTTCGATGTCCGCATTAGTACTCTGAATAGTATTTTGAATACTGACAAAATTTTATACCTTAACGCTTCGATTTGAACAATGCAGAACATCTTCAGAAAATAATCTGACCAGATTTCTCATCAAAGTGACATGTATTGAACGTATACATCACAGATATTGACTATATTAGTAAATATAGATAGGTAGACAATATTTTACTATATTTTGTATTAGACATTGACACTGACTTGATTCATCAGTCTATTTATATTATCTCTGCTAACAAGCATCGAGAAGGTCATAAATAATTACTGAAAGAAATAAACACTGCAATAGTTAGTAGAACGTATCAGACGTTTCTAGAGTGAAATTGAACTTCTGTTACAAAAATTTATCTTAAGTCTGCAAAATGAAAGTTTAAATTAAATTTAAAAATTATTTTAATTAGGTATGATGTCCCTTATTAATTAGCTTCGACAATTAACAGATTTTGGACCACCGTCGCATGGCAATCCTGGGCGAAGACGATGGACGTCTAGAAGTTTTTGATTTAGAGAAAGGTGTGAGAATAGCCACCATGGCAGAACGTGTCGATTTGGAGCAAGGCGTTTTCATTGCAAACTCTGCTAAATTGTTCTTTGCTTTGTCCCAGTCCCGATCTCATGTCATCAAATTAAGCACTTTCAGTGGCAGGACACACCGGCGCATGGTGGCCGGACATGACAGGTAATTGATTATAGAACATATATTTTTATAACTAGTATATTTTTCGGGCAGTTACGTGTTGGATTTACTAATGTTGTTACAAGATACCCCCGGCATATATTCGATGGATGCCGCATATACATACATATATATATATATATATAGCCTGCAAAAGGGTTTCTGGTATCTAACTGGAAGGAGATCCACACGCTGAACATATGTAACGATGTGTGGAACCGGCCGGGCCAGTAACCTAGTGTCCTACCCCGCCTTCAAGTGGTGCGGGCCGGGCTTTCTATCCAAGAGGCAAATTAATATTTGCTGCACGGATGGAAAGGCGGAAGGGGAGGGCTAATTCACCAACCCGTCTAGCCAGCGTGGTGAAATGATGGCTAATTCCTCCATTATGCTTATATGGCGAAAACCATGGCCCCTAGTCTACAGGTGCTGGAGTGGAATCCCGATAAAGACAGCGATCAGCGTGGCATGAAATCAGGGGTTGCTAAGAATGACTGGAATGGCCCAGGCTACCATTTGTTATTGACCTTGGCTACGTATAATGGACGATCCCTTGTTTCACTGTTCCTCGCGAATTAAAAGAAGAATCCTGGGATAAGATCAGCCAGGATTTTAAAGTGACCTGTGGAAGCAGCCGTTTAAAGAATTGGTGGACCTTAAAAGCGAACATTTGTTTTATTATAGAGGAACGGAAACTGGAAGAACAAGTGGTGTTGGCTTCTTAATCAACAAAAGAATTAGAGATTGTTTTCTGGAAGTTGAAAGTACATGAGATCGAGCAGCGAGACTCGTTGTTCAACTAACCCAGCGATACCAACTTCAGATAGTACAGGCATATGCACCAACATCAAGCCATACCGACGAGGAGGTTGAAGAATTCTATGAAGAAATCAAACAGCTACATACCAAGGGGAAACAACACATCAAGCTCATCATGGGGGATTTTAATGCAAGAATTGGACAACAGGAACAAGGAGAGACATCGGTTGGTAAATATGGATATGGGGAAAGGAATGAACGTGGCGATCAACTCATCGAATTTGCAGAAGCTGAAAACCTTAGCATCATGAATTCATTTTTTAAGAAGAAACCGCAAAGAAAATGGACATGGAAACACCCAAATGGGGGAACTAGTGAAATTGACTATATCCTGGCAAACAAGAAATCAATTATTGAAGATTGCAGTGTACTGAACAGATTTAATACTGGAAGTGATCATCGAATGGTGAGATGTAAAGTGCACTTAAATACTAAATTAGAACGACAGAAGCTCATTAGGAAACAAGTAAGTAAGAGGGTGGATTTAAAGAAATTAAAAGAAAATACCGAGGCATTCAAGTTGGAATTAAAAAATCGCTTTTCTGCACTGGAAGGACTTATTGATGAAAGTGATATCTCAGAAGCAAATGAAAACATTGTTAAGACAATAGTTGAAACTGCTGGGGAAATTGGTGGTGTAACCTGTAAAAAGCACAATAGCAAATTATCTGAGAAGACGAAACAGCTCATGAAAAGGCGAAGAGATATGAAGGTGGACAATCGAAATACCAGTTCCAGGATTGAGTACATAGAACTTTGTAAAACTCTGCGCAAAAGCATGAAAGAAGACATAAGAAAATTCAATTGTGAGTTAGTAAGGAAGGCCATTGAAAATAACAAGAGCCTTAGGGTTGTTAAAGGAAGTTTATCTGTTGGGAAGAAACACATCATTGCATTAAAAGGAGAGGATGGCACCGTAACAAGAAATAGGGAAGAAATACTTAGAAGAGTTGAAGAATTCTACAAAAAACTATATGAAAGTAACAGTGGATTAAACGAAGACACTGAAATAGTCGAAGGAACAGCTCCTAAAATCTTAAAAGAAGAAGTTTCATTTGCAATAAAAAGTATGAAGAAAGGAAGAGCCCCTGGCGATGATGGTATTACATTAGATATCCTAAAAGAAGCTGGAGAATATGTAGAAGACATACTTGCAAAATTCTTTACCAAATGTCTTAACAGCGGTAACATACCAAACCAATGGGATTCTGCAACAGTAATTCTTTTGCATAAAAAAGGTGATAAAGAGGATTTGAAAAATTACCGACCAATTAGCTTGTTACCTGCTATTTATAAAATCTTCACAAAAGTGCTAACACATCGCCTGCAGAAAAAATTAGATGCAGCTCAACCAAGAGAACAAGCTGGATTTCGAAGTGGATTCAGTACAGTGGACCATATTCAAGTATTAAGAGAATTAATTGAAAGAACACATGAATATGAACTTCCATTGTGTGTTGCATTTATTGACTATGAGAAGGCCTTTGACTCTATTAAAACATCAGCAGTCATCAACTCTTTAAGATCAACAGACATTGAGGATGTGTACATTGACATGGTGAAACGTGTGTATAAAAATGCAAGTGCAAAATTTCGGTTACATAAAGATACCAAAACTATCAAAATTGGTAAAGGTGTGAGGCAGGGAGATACCATTTCTCCAAAACTTTTTACTTCAGCTTTACAGATGATTTTTCAGCTGATAAATTGGAATAACAAGGGAATAAAAATAAATGGTGAATATTTAAATCATCTGCGGTTTGCTGATGACATTGTTATTTTTTCAACGAACCCATCAGAACTCCAAGACATGGTACAAGAGCTCTCAACTAGAAGTGAAGAAGTTGGACTCAAGATGAACCTACAAAAAACTAAGATCATGTTCAATAATTTTGTAGAGGAAACAAAAATACAAGTTGACAACATTGAGCTAGAAATTGCTGATTCATATATTTACCTTGGCCAGCTGATTTCAATGGATGGCAACATTATGAAAGAACTCAACAGACGTATTAAACTTGGCTGGAGTGCATTTGGAAGAAACAGTTTTATCCTGAAGGGGAAATTGCCTTTGTGTCTAAAAAGAAAGGTCTTCAACCAGTGTGTATTGCCAGTCCTCTCTTATGGATCAGAGACATGGAGTCTAACAGTTGGAGCAATACGAAAGTTACAGACAACGCAAAGGAGCATGGAGAGGTGCATGCTTGGAATAACTAGGAGAGATCGAAAAAGAAACACTTGGGTGAGAGAGCAAACTAGAGTAGAGGACATCATTGTTAAAGTAAAAGGGCTGAAATGGCGATGGGCTGGGCATATTGCAAGAAGAACTGATCAACGATGGACAACAGAAATTCTGAACTGGATTCCAAGAGACCACCGAAGACCTAGAAAACGTCCTCAAACTAGATGGGTGGATGAAATAAGAAAACAGGTTGGGGTGACGTGGAAGCGAATTGCTCAGGATAGACTTGTGTGGAAAGCATTTGGAGAGACCTTCATCCAGCAGTGGATAGATAATGGTTGAATATGATGATGATGATATATATATATGGCCTGCAAAAGGGTTGCTGGTATCTAACTGGAAGGAGACCCACACGCTGAACGTATGTGACGATGTGTGGAACCGGCCAGGCCAGTAACCTAGTGTCCTACCCCGCCTTCAAGTGGTGCAGGCTGAGCTTTCTATTTATGTGGCAAATTAATATTTGCTACACGGATAGAAAGGCGGAAGGGGAGGGCTAATTCACCAACCCGTCTAGCCAGCGTGGTGAAATTATGGCTAATTCCTCCATTATGTTGACACACCAGAAACCATGGCCCCTAGTCTCCAGGTGCTGGAGTGCTCCTGATCAAGGCAGCGGTCAGTGTGGCATGAAAGCAGGGGGTGCTAAGAATCACTGGAATGGCCCAGGCTGCCGTTTGTTATTGACCTTGGCAACGTATAATGGACGATCCCTTGCTTCTGAAGCAAAACTTCAGGAATTGGAAGAAGAACTTGACAAGATCAAATGGGACATTGTAGGACTCAGTGAAGTTAGAAGAAAAGGTGAAGAGTTGGTGGAACTTAAAAGTGGACATTTGTTTTATTATAGAGGAACGGAAACTGGAAGAACAAGTGGTGTTGGCTTCTTAATCAACAAAAGAATTAAAGACTGTCTTCTGGAAGTTGAAAGTACATCAGATCGAGCAGCGAGGCTTGTTGTTCAACTAACCCAGCGATACCAACTTCAAATAGTACAGGTATATGCACCAACATCAAGCCATACCGACGAAGAGGTTGAAGAATTTTATGAAGAAATCAAAGAGTTACACACCAAAGGGAAACAACATATCAAGCTCATCATGGGGGATTTCAATGCAAGAATTGGACAACAGGAACAAGGAGAGACATCGGTTGGTAAATACGGATATGGGGAAAGGAATGAACGTGGCGATCAACTCATCGAATTTGCAGAAGCTGAAAATCTTAGCATCATGAATTCATTTTTTAAGAAGAAACCGCAAAGAAAATGGACATGGAAACACCCCAATGGAGGAACCAGCGAAATTGACTATATACTGGCAAACAAGAAATCAATTATTGAAGATTGCAGCGTACTGAACAGATTTAATACTGGAAGTGATCATCGAATGGTGAGATGTAAAATGCACTTAAATGGGTGCGATTTGTATGAAAGTGCGGAAAGTAATTTAAAACAGCAGGGGAAGGGGGTGTTCCAGTAGCGTAGCTGCTAAGGCGTCCGTCTACAGACCCTGCTGACGTTTACTGAGCGGAGGGTTTGTTCTTTTCCGTACCGTATTATGTACGCACGGCCGTACGGGGCCCTTGTGCAATACACCCTTCTTCCCTATCGCCTGCCTTTCATAGAAAAAATTGGAACACTCTATAGGCAAACTTCCTTAATCGATGTTGAGTGTCTCGAAAACTTGAGTTTTCAAACTGAACTTCTTGCTTTCGAACGAAGAGGACTTCTACGAACCTAAGGGCCCCTTATGTTCTTAGTGCACCACCGGGGAAAGTTGCCAGCTCAATGTAATAGCCGTGAAATCGTGATCTAGAAAATTGCACCAATTATGGGATCAAGTTGCCAATTTCGGCAATCACAAGAAACCTCCAACTTACCTAAAAACCAGTTCGGCGCTGTTATTTTTTTTTAGCAACTTTATTTAGGCAGCAACATGAACAACAAAAAAATATACATTGGGATTACAAATCAATGTTAGTTTAAGTTAATTATAAGAACAAAGACATATCTACATTAACATTATACGAAAATATAGATGCATAAAATTAATTACAAAAATATAAATACATCAAATTTAATTAAAAAAAAAATATCAATACATTAATTAATATACTGTGAAATAAAATTTTGTCCATGTCTGCCTGGGTAGCGCAGGTAAAGACGTAGTCTGACAAAGCCTGCACCACCCAGGAGATACCAGATAGCCAAAGCAGCCCCATGGGATATCACTGCGCAAACATCAGCGAAAATTAAATTAAGTATGAGATTGATTAAATAGAATTAGTAAGGAGGATCCGGATTAAAGACTTAAACTTAGAATAGGAATTTATCTCTTTTATATTAGAAGGCAGCTGATTCCACAATTTAGAAGGCAGCTGATTCCATAAAGAAGTTCATTCAAGAATCATTCAATTAGGCTGAAATTTTTCATACTTATCAATGAGTATATGCGTAACCTAGAAAAAAATACTAAAAAATTTAGTATACATATCTTAAACCACTAAAAAAATGATTAAATATTTTTTCTTAATTTTTCAGCAAAAAAAATACTTAAATAAAACTTGAATTATCTCCAAGTTCCAGTGTGTCTACAAAAAATTTTTTTTTTCAAATGAAGTTAAATATATATTCCGTCTTCTGAAAAAAATTGGTGAGATTTTGATTCATTTTATTGGAAACATCTAACTTTTTCCGTATGCTTTCATAATTTACAAGCCAGTTGAAGTAAGTTCAACAACAACAACAACAAAATTTAGTTTATGCACATGTACTTAGATTTAGTTGAAACCTAGTATACTTATTTCCTTCATAGTATTGTATAACCATATAAAAGAATTTGTCACTGGCTCATCTGGTTTTCTTTTTACAGAC
>QLNU02003225.1:51683006-51703517 GCA_006491805.2 Dysdera silvatica | reverse complement strand
GTGATTATTTATTAATTTTTGAATTTTAAGCGTTTTTAGGCCAATTTTCACGACTTTCGACCCATTGAGGCGACAGAAGATATCAATTTAGAGCTATAAGATTTTACGCACTTTTTAATGATGAGAGTTCACAACTTTTCTGCACTACCGCAAAAAGATCTAAGACACTTCGATTTTTTCGAGTCGCCTTAGTATATATGAAATAATATATGCTTGCCCCTCATTTAAATAGAAAATTTATTATCTCTATTTAAATAGAAAATTATTTTTATATTTTCTTGATTTTTGTACCAAAGGGAGTATCAAGCAAATTTTGCTTATTTTTTTAAAAGATAAACATTAAAAAAATTACTTTTTCATTGCAACCGTTTAAAACTAGGTATATACTACATTCCTAGTATATACCTAGTATAGTCCGAATGCGGCTGATAACTTTTGAATTGAAGATTAGAGTTATTGCAACTAAAGTTAGGTATTGGTATAGTAAAATGACTATGCACTATCAGATGAGATGAACAGCAGCGCCCCTGGTGGCGAATTGAATAAGTTAAAAATTTTATTTCGAAAAATAAGGAAGACAGGAAAATATTTTCAATTAGAAAGTTGTAGAGCATCCTTCAGTTAGTAAGAAAAAGACATACAATTCACACACAGCACAAAACTACCACAAAACGTTCCGGAAATTTTAATGTATCGCTTTCTGTTAATGCTTTCTGATGTTTTAAAAGTTGAGTTGAAGTTCTTGTATGAAAGAAATCATGGTTTCTTCACTTTAAGAACTTCAACTCAACCTCTAAAGAACTAGGAAGCCATAACTGAAAGCTCTGAATTGGAACTTCCAAAACACCTCTCTCTTCGTGATAATATGTTGACATACTGGATTTGAGCCGTATGTCTTTTCTTACGAACAGAAGAATTCTCAACAACTTTGTAATTGAAAGTATTTCGCTATCTTTATTATTTTTTTTAAATAAAATGTTTAACTTCCTCTATTCGCCACCAGGGCCGCTGCGTTTCATCTCATCTTATAGCGTATAATCATTTTACTATACCAATACCTAACTTTCGTTACAATATCTGTCTTTGTTTAAAATTTATTGACCGCATGCGGACTTTTCTAGGAGCTCTGTATATGGAGATATAAAAATAAACACCGCATATTAAATTATTTTAATTGAATAATCAGTTAATAAGGACGAGAATGCTGCTTTTTTTGCACCTGGGGAGGAAATAACCAAGGAACAACCCTGGCGGGGGGGAAGGCAAGTTTCCTCTATTACAAAACTTAAATAAGATAAATTGCAATCATACTGCGTCATACAAAAAGAACAAGCCAAAAAAGATCCGATCACAATTTCCATTTTGAAAGACAATTACTTAAAGAAGAGAAGCACAATTTTGAAATATTCGAAGCATGATATTGCCTCATATAATGGGCAGTAGTACATACATACATACATGTTAAATAAATGTTCACATTATGCGATTCACAAAAGTCAAAAGACCTTGAAACAAAAAGCGAACATCAATCCCTCTGCGTCGCATTGCGTGACTGAGCGCATGGAAGCCTAAAAAAAAAACAGCAGTTAAAGTAGGCGGGATTTCTCACAAACAGTGACACGAATAGAAATATACTGAATCCAATTAACACAACCAGTAGCGAGTCCAGAATAAAACAATGTTTTTTCCTAACCAATCACGTGGACTCTTGTAGGATGGCCGGAGCTAAACATCCGCCCTTCTAAACCAGTGGCCAAAGCTTTTGTTTATGCTTGACGTGGCTGAAGTATGACTGACTCACCGGATTTGATACAGGAACTCTTGGACCCCGTGTTCCGGAGAGCGTAAAATTTGACTCTAATTATACAGGGACTTAATAATAGTAATGTCTACTTTGCATTTCCTGAATTTAATAATGCGTCATGTTGTTGTTGGATCCACACGCTTTCTCCACGGGGATTAGAACACTGGTTTAACATGCGTGATGTGTGGCAATCCATGTCGCTTTGAAGAACCACCAACTGCCTTGGCACTTCCTGCATTAAGCAATGCTTCTTGAAGGTTTGATGTTCGTTTCGTTGCCATGAATCTTGGAGAAGTGGCTTGGGGTGCAGAGGTATTGTCAATTGAAGTTAGCAATACGTTCTGTCTACATCAGCAGATAATTTCGAAAGTATAATAACCATATCTTTGTGGGTCGGGTAGGGGGAGGTGAAAAGTAAAGAGGTTTAAGTAAATTTTTTCTACACGTTCAGTTAAGGCCGAAAAATACAATTGGAACACACACGTTTCATTTGAAGTGTATAAATCGTAACTTAACTCCTGGGTGCATCAAAATCAGGCGCTTTGTTTATTTTTACATAAGAGCTTAGAGGTACGCAAAAAGTTCATAAGCAAGGGACTACAAGGTTACAATGAGGAGGCCATGAAGTTGCAACTCCATATATTCGTACATATTATATATATATATATGTACATTAAATTATAATTGAAAAGAACACATGAATATGAACTTCCATTTGGTATTGTTGCATTTATTGACTATGAGGCCAGCTGACTCCTATTAAAACATCAGCAGTCATCAACTCTTTAAGATCAACAGACATTGAGGATGTGTACATTGACATGGTGAAATGTGTATAAAAATGCAAGTGCAAAATTTCGGTTACATAAAGATACCAAAACTATTAAACTTAGCAAAGGTGTGAGGCAGGGAGATACCATTTCTCCAAAACTTTTTACTTCAGCTTTACAGATGATTTTTCAGCAGATAAATTGGAATAACAAGGGAATAAAAATAAATGGTGAATACTTAAATCATTTGCGGTTTGCTGATGACATTGTTATTTTTTCAACGAACCCATTAGAACTCCAAGATATGGTACAGGAGCTCTCAACTAGAAGTAAAGAAGTTGGACTCAAGATGAACCTACAAAAAACTAAAATCATGTTCAATAATTTCGTAGAGGAAACAAAAGTACAAGTTGACAACATTGAGCTAGAAATTGCTGATTCATATATTTACCTTGGCCAGCTGATTTCAATGGATGGTAACATTATGAAAGAACTCAACAGACGTATTAAACTTGGCTGGAGTGCATTTGGAAGAAACAGTTTTATCCGGAAGGGGAAATTGCATCTGCATCCAAAGTGTTCCTGAATCAGTGTCTATTGCCAGTCCTTCTTGGATCAGACATGGGAGTCTAACAGCCGGAAGCAATACCGGAAGCTACGGACAACTCAGCGGATCGGAGATGCGCGTGCTCGGAATAACACCAGGGAGAGACCGAAAAAGGAACAGTTTCGCGAGAGACAAACCGAGCAGAGACAACGTCGGGTTAAAATTTGAAACGGCGCACGCCGTCAGTAAACCTATCAACGCTGGACAACGGAAAATTCCGAACTAGATTCTATAACAAAAAGACCCAGAAATCCACCCGGGTCCAGATGGGTGGATGAATAAAAACACGCGTTGGTGATATCAGCCAGATAAAGAAAGTGGTTTTGAGAAGATCTCATCCAGCAGCGGATAGAGCCGCAGTCGAATACGATAACGATATATATATAAATAAGTGTATATATATATATATCTAATCACATTCAAACATTATCTGTCCCCTGCTGGATGAAGGTTTCTCCAAATGCTTTCCACACGTCTATCCTGAGCAATTGGCTTCCATGTCACCCTAACCTGTTTTCTTATTTCATCCGCCATGTATAGTTTCATATATATAGTTTTTATACGATGTTTCATATATATAATTGTGAACAGTTATCATGCAAAAGAGAAATATTTTTAATTTTTAACCTCATAAAAATCCGTTTGTTTGTGGTTTTACGGCTCAAAGACTACAGTGGTCATGCTGCGCCGGGACCTACTGTTTTCCGAGGAATCCGAACCTCTTAAGGCCTAGGGAACCAAACCCCGGACTACAGTGAGCAGTGCGATCTTTATGAGATCTCTGAGTAAGCGTTCTTTGTACACTGTTGGGAGTCGAACTCGGATTAACGGCGTACTAGGCGAACGCGTTACCACACTGCGCCACCGCAACGCCCTCATAAAATAAAACGAAGATTATCGTGCGTGTGTGCCTGCGTCTATGTGATATATTGTTTTTGATCTGAACATTAAAGACAATATGATAATATAACAAACGGTCTATAGGCGTTTTTGGATTTGGTTGCGCAGGTGCGGAGGCACCTTTCTAACCTCGCCAGAACGGCCCTGGTTTTGAGTTTAAACTTCGAACGGGAACTTTTTGATTTCCTTGTTACTTTTTGTAATATTATGGGCAGTTTATTTTCGGTCGTTTGGTCATAGGGGCATCGTGGTAGGCGACGGACAGCATCCCACGATACGTATGTAACCAACCAAGTTTACATGGGAGTCGAACACAAATCCAGGGGACCTTAAGGCGGCAGATATATTCACGGGGGCGTTTAATTTTGACAATATAAATGGCAATAGGCTCCTGTAAGGGACACCTCTGGGTAAGGGTAACCTTTATTTAAGGGGCAAAATGTCCGGCCCCGTAGGTGTCCGTATTGGGAGGTGACACTGTATATAATAAATAGAAAATAATGTGATCATGGAAGTTAAAAGCAAGAACGTTGATGCATTAAATAGAAACTCAGCGGCTCGAAACCAGCTCACAACGTAATGAATGGTCCTCTTCATTGATTTGTAAGCCGAAGGGAGTTTAGTTCTCATGTTTCCTTTAAAAAGTCGTCATTAGGGGGGCGCCTATTCTGAGGGGCCCCAAGTTCTTCCAGCTCCCAAAATATTAGGGGCCAGTCCTTCCCAAAATTGGTGGATAATAAAGGAAGAAATGTAGTAGAAGGTGAAAGACATTAGCGGTGTGTCAACTCGTTCAAAGACCGACTCACTGAGTGAGTCTTTTCGGTTATTGTAGATGGGCAAAATCATTCTTTGATTCGTTCACCAAATCGTTTAGTGAACGAATTAATCGTTCATTGATCCTTTCAGTGATAGATTTGGCTCACTTGGAAAATATATAACATATAAACTATTATTGTTGTCTATGTTTTCCTTGTTTTGTTGACTTTGGATGAACATGGCGTGGGGCTTTTCAGATAGCCCTCTCCTCACACAACATTTTTTTTACATTGAGGTTCTACTCGTAACAGAATTACTTTAATGAAAAATAATTCAAGATTATGACATACTGATTTGATCTGGAGTATTTTCACATCGGTGTAAAGTTACTTCGATTGAATATACTTTCCTCACCAATTCACACGGTATTTTCAATGCATTGCAATGAACGGAAAGCAGATATGGTGTTACATCCCAATTAGGAATACCCATGGGATCTGATGTTATGTTCCTTAAATAAAGGTGTCCCTTCTTCGGAGGTATTCCTTAAGGAGGTAACACTGCACTTTTATTATAAATAATGATATCGTACATCCCACATGAAATTTGCAGTATTGTACGCACAACTGAGATCGTCTTATACAGAGAGAATAACGTTTTCATTTATCAACTGGTGTCTTTTCTCACACTTTAACAGGTACCTGTGTAATTTGGTCGTAAGCGAAAACGGGCTTGTGTGCGTGTGTGGAGACGTCCTGCAAAAGCCCTACCCACTGCTGATATGGCGTTTAGGCGACCACCACCACCAGGAACCAATAGAACCAGAATATGAATTACGGATTCCCCATCACGAGTTCTACACCCGAATGGCAGCCATCACGAACGATGGGAAGTATTACGTCACGGCGGCAAAGGTAATATCTCATTACTTATTTATGCACTCTTTTCAGGTCGTCCTTAAAAGCATAAAATATGGAAATCTGTCTCTTAATTCAGTAACACTTAGAAAAAACACACGAGAAATAAAGAGGAGAATCAAATCTCCATGGGGCAGGGGGAATAAAAAAGTAGAATTAAGGGGTTCGTCTTTATATCTACATGAAGTAAATGTAGGATGGGTGAGGATTTCGTGCTGGGTGTTACCCTTTTTATCTTTTAATGAGGGATTTGAATGAACACGATGGAATAAAAATTACGAATCGAATACTGAAAGTGCGGAATACATAACATTACAATCATTCATGGTGGGTATTACAGATTTGATTCAGACCACCCCAATTGGTGCCGACGGCATAAAAATATTGGGGGGGGGGGACAATATGCCAGTAGAAGGCATTTTGTTTGAAATTGAAGGGGGATATGGAACCCTAACACCAACATTGGGGGACGGGTCCCCCTGCCCCCCTAACGGCGCCCGTGTAACAGGGGGAGAAGCAGGGGCTGCAGCATAGGGGCCCGAGCTGGAAAGGACCTATGGTGTGGGAGGCCCGGCCCACGGAAGGGGTCGTGAGGGGCCGGTCGAAGTAAGTCTTGGGCCCACGTTCGCTGTAGGCGCCCCTGGTCATGCACATTCACTAAACTTTTTGACAACCTTGAGCAGGAGGTAATAATTTTATCAGCCTTCCCCCCCTCCACTAGAGTACTAGTACACCCACATTACTAGTACTAGAGTACTAGTACACCCACAGGCCACATTAACTTGGCTGTTGATGTTAAAAGGCCGCATTGTTAGCGGTAATCTACGAAGGCCGTATGTGTTTTGCTCGTGTCAGTCAATCAAGGAAGATTATTTCGTTAAATCTACTTCTGCTCCTTTATACATTATTTAGGTATATTTTAAGTACTTTAAGATCATAATGCAAATATAAAAGACGAACAGAATCATGTTAATAAAAATAAAAGAATTTTTCTGCAAGAATTGTAACTCGGTCAGAAGGCCGAACCTAAGGACCTCGAAGCCCGCAGGTTCTCCACCTCTGTACTATTACACCTTGCAAAGTAATTTTTCTAAGGTTTTGTGCAGCGAAATTATCGGTCAAATTTGTAAAATCTGAAGAAGACAAATCATTTCCAATCGAAATAAGAGTTAAAGCGTTGAGATAGGAGTCAGTCAATGCTGGATTCATGTTTTTAGGGGCTTTAGGCCAAAAGGATAGAATATGCCTCTACAGAAAGCAGGGGCGGACTGGGCAGCCGATCCACAGGCCTCCGGGCCGGAGCCCTCTCATGGGCAATAGGACTCGCGCCTCCGAATAGGCAAGGACTTGCGCCCTCCGAAAATCCACGGTATGCGCCCTTTGAGAGGACCCAGTCCGCCCCTTGAAAGAAGATGATCCGTCCGATTGCGTAAATTTAAAAAGAAAACAAAAAAAAAAACCCCAACCCTGAAGTAGATTCTTGCTAATCTGGCTCTGACGTAAAAAGGGGGCGAGGTCAATGACGTAAAAAAGGGAGGGGGTTCACGGCTGCTCAACCCCCCCATTGGATATCAAAACACATTATTTTCTCTAAGGCTGCATCACATAATCTTCTTTAAAGCCACTTGATCTCCCCCCATGAGTTTTGAATTGCTACGCTATTGCACGAAGTCATGGGTGCCGACGGCATAAAAATATTGGGGGGGACAGGGGACAGTATACCAGTAGAAGGCAGCTTGTTGTCAAACAGGGCCGTAGCCAGCGGGTAATCCCAAGGGCCCGTCCCCCCCCCCATCTAAAACGTTTTTACTACCAATACTTATTCATTAGCGAGGCTGTAAAAAATTCTTGCCTCCACAAAAAAATTTCTGGTTAAGGCCTTGTTTTTAACAACTCTTTACAGAGATAACAGACAACAACAAAGCAGTGTTTAAGTTAAATGTGCTTCTGCTTGATGACGTTCACTTTACCATAAAATCAATATTCTAGTTACATTACTAGTTTCATTTTCACATGCAATGCTCCTTAATAAATTGCGTATTTATTATGCTAATAGTGATGGTGTAGACAGTCCCTTTAATTTATGTCGTTGATAATGAGCGTAGAGGGCCAAAAATTCCTTGAGCTTGCGAAATTAAAATAGAGAAACTATAGTTGTGGTTGTAACGTTATTAAAAACGTTCCGTTTGAAAGTTGAAATAATAACACGTCAATGGAAATGCTGCCATGAAGAAAAGAGAGCTATATAATACAATCTAACAAAAGGTATAATTACATCAAATAAATGACAAAGTGCATTTTTTTATTTCGCACTAAATACACTACGCCGCAATTATGCAGCAATACGAAAGTTACAGACAACGCAAAGGAGCATGGAGAGGTGCATGCTTGGAATAACTAGGAGAGATCGAAAAAGAAACACTTGGGTGAGAGAGCAAACTAGAGTAGAGGACATCATTGTTAAAGTAAAAGGACTGAAATGGCGATGGGCTGGGCATATTGCAAGAAGAACTGATCAACGATGGACAACAGAAATTCTGAACTGGATTCCAAGAGACCACCGAAGACCTAGAAAACGTCCTCAAACTAGATGGGTGGATGAAATAAGAAAAGAGGTTGGGGTGACGTGGAAACGAATGGCCCAGGATAGACTTGTGTGGAAAGCATTTGGAGAGACCTTCATCCAGCAGTGGATAGATAATGGTTGAATATGATGATGATGATGACATTACGCCGAAAAACATAACCGCACTCCTTAGATTTAAAGAAGGAAAATATTTTAAATTTTGAATAACATCACTTATTATAAAATTTTTGTTTGAAATTGGGGGGACATGGAACGCTAATCCCAACATTGAGGGAGAAGGGTCCCCCCGCTAACGGCCCCCGTGCCAATAAAGAGAGTCACACGGCGTTTTGGTTCGCCAGTGCACATTACACAACGTTTATCCCGTCCTGTACATGATCACAAGATGATCTCCTTTGTCCTTGTAAAATATTGTTACCCTTCTCAGGGATAACGCAATTGCTAAATATTGGTCAACACATAAAGCTACCAGGGCGAATGTTTTGTATTTTTTTTCCATGGGGAATTTATTACGCACAGTAATTTTAACACCCACGTTTTAGCTCAGATTAGAGCTTTCTTAGGTATAAGAGAAAAAGGACATCGTCCCCGACCTAGATTCCAACTAGGGTATCTCCGTTGAGCCCGGAGTGCCTTAACCACTAGGCCATCGAGGACGGGAATGACTTTCTTTTTCTCAGGGATCCTTTTTTCTTGTGCCTAAGAAGGCTCTAGTCTGAGCTAAAGCGTGGGTGTCAAAATCATTGCGTATTATTTGTCTTTGCACGATAAAATAAAAATAAAAATAAAATAAAATTTTTGCTTATAAGCATCGACGAAGATTTATCTGACATTAAAGGTGTATTTTTTTTTATTTGAAAGCAAGTTACTCAGTTCTTTTCTGCTTTCCCATACTTGGGGCATACTTGATGATTTCGAGCCCGCATGCCATTAGCTATAATCGATATAACTTCGATATGATGATCGATATTTTTTCCGATACAAGATCTTTTACCCCCTTATATTTTCCAGCACATTTTAAAATAACTGCTCCGTAAAACCGATCGAGGGATTAAATCGATTTATTTGGGTTTTATAAATAAAAAATTTTAGAGGTTGCGTACTTTATGTGATTGTGTGAAATGATTATATTTGCGATGACCCAAATAGGTGCAATTATTTTGATTTTTATCTATTATTGGTCACAGTTATGGTCTATCGTTTTTCATAGTCATGGTGCATTATTTGTTATAGTTATTGTTGCTTATTGACCATAGTTATTGTCCATTATTTGTCATAGTTATTGCCCATTGTTGGTCATAGTTATTGCCCATTGTTGGTCATAGTTATTGCCCACTACTGATCATAGTTACTGCCCATTATTTGTCATAGTTATTGCCCATTGTTGGTCATAGTTATTGCCCACTACTGATCATAGTTACTGCCCATTATTTGTCATAGTTATTCTCCATTATTGGTCATTGTTATTGTCCATTATTTGTATTAAATATTCCTCCATTATTTATTCACTTCTGATCACAGTACTGGTAACAACAGTTCGTTAATGATTTTCTCCAGTCACCATGTAATACATAGTTCGTATAATCACACAGCGCATAATCACAACATAATAATCCCATAGCAACTAATTACAACGTGTTAATTGCATAATAATTAGTAAACAATGTTTTACCATATAGCAAATAATAGCTCATCGCAGAGTAATTAACAATTCGTCATATGGTCAATAATATTTCATTATATGGAAAATAATACTTATTCCAGTGTTGTACAATTTTTCTGTGCAGCGGGCCACTTAAAATGTTTTCATGGATCTCACGGGCCAGCGGTTTCAGGCAGCTTCGTAAAAAAAAAAAAAGCCAGCTTACTATAAGATTCTCTTTAGAGTTTCTTTCTATTAGCTATTTGTTCACTTGCAGTATGGATAGAGGTCACCCATGCTGTTCCCGCAATTTTTAATTATGTCTAAAAAAAAATTTTGAAAGTTTCGTTTTAGAATTTTTTTTTTGTTCCAAGCAGTTGTAGGCGAATCGGATTAACACCGTTGACGAGTTGAATAGTGGACAACTCTGCTTTATCCTATAGTAAATATCATGGCCGGATAACCTCATAGACAAACAAGACAATGTCTAGGGCCTGTTTTTACTGAGTAGCCCGGCTCGGTGAAGACCCAGCTCTACTTCAAAATCATGGGTAGTCAAGCCTTATCACTGGGGCAGTAATTTTACCTCGAGGAGAATTTCCGAGATATTGTCCGCGAATTTTAAAGTTTTTTGTATGTACCAAGGAGCCAACTGCCAAAGAGATTTTTGTAGCTTTTCGGCTAGCTTGCACCTAAAAGTTCTAACCGAATTAAAAAAGTTGTACAGAATCAAAAAAGTTGATTTTAAGTTTACAAGAAATTCTGGTCAGAAGTACTCAATTCCACGTAATGCCATTTAACTATTTTCATAATTTCACTCTACACTATGCATGATGTGCATCCTTAAAATAAAATTCCTTCCTCTCTGGCTCATCTACTGATATGTTCGTCAAATATCTTACACTGGCGACATTTAGTCCATTACCAAGGGCGGACACAGGGTGGGGGGCACAGGAGTCATGACCCCCAAAAATATATTTTTTCACTGTAAAAAATTCCAACTTTCATGATAAATGAAGGGTGTTATTCCAAGACCATGGCAAATTCTGTCCTTAACCCCCCAAATGAAAATTTGTGTCCGCCCCTGTCCGCTACGAATATACATTATCTTTCGATTTTCTTTGGGACTTTTCGGCAAATTGCTTACAGTTTTTCTAGCCGAATTTTGGTTGAAGTCGCCTTTCGGCGAAAAGGCTAGCGACAAGTTAACCCTGGTATGTACGTTTCATGCAAGCATGCTACCTGTGCCAACTTTATTTTAAAAGTTTAAAATTTAAATTGCATAACGGATTTAGTTAGCGATCATTTTCGTTGTCTCCAAGATCCTCGTGGTATACAGATCTTACTGCAATTATATAGGCTTACTTTATATTACAAAGGGCCAGGAAAAAAATTTGTCCAAGACCCCACGAAACCATAATCCGGCACTGGTAAATATACAAGGCTGTCTGTAAAATAAATACTGTTCGCGCATATTTCTCACGCACGTGGTGACATCTTGACTGTGTATAGGCATAGTTATTTCATCTCACTCAAGAACCAAGTGGCTGAGTTATTTGATTTGTTGTTGCTCAAATTTAGATGATCGGCAAGTTGCTAACCACACTGAAAACTAAGGCTAGGATTTTAGGGCCCATAGGCAGTTCAGAGGATCAGGGCCCAACAATCAATTACGTTTATTGGCAACTTACGTTTTTCATATTATTAAAATTTCCAGGTAGGGGGCCCTTAGGATCTTTGGCCCGTTGGCATTCGCCGCTATTGCTCCCCTCTTGACCCAGGCATTGCTGAAAACAACTTATCTGCTCATCATTAATCAAATATAGTCAATGGTCAAATTAACGAGTGTGGTCAATATGGGCCAACACAAACTTCATTGTTAAATTTGCGGTTAATGGATAAAATGTTTTGACTAAAGTATGTATGTGTGTGTGAAATGTTCAACATAAGAAATGGTGACGTTAGTAGTACTTGTGAGCACGTGAGAAAATCAAAGGATGCCGCCACAGCGGGGGTCCCGAGTCTATTGTTATCGAACAATGGGCGACCACGCCCCTCTCGACGGGGGTCCCAAGTCCATCATTCTCGAACAATGAGTGACCACGCCCCTCTCAACCGGGGTCCCGAGTCGAAGTAGACAACTTGAAATGAAGTGAACAACTTGGCCCAACCGAAAATTTCTGTGCTTCTCGGATGCGTCAGAAAATTTTCCAAGAAGTGCTAGGGAAAGGTGACCCGACTTAAATCGGCTCTGTATTCCCGCCCATATATTTTTTTTCTGCTGGTTATTATAGGTGGCGCTGCTATTTGTATTAAAGTTTATGTTTTCTGGTTTGGCAACACCAAAGCTTCCATTTTCTAATTTGAATATTTTTTTAATATTTGTGGACTTTGACACTTTTTCGAATATTTCTGGAATTTATTGATGGTTACTAATTGGTATGTTAATATATGTTAGTTTTGCTGTGTGTATTGTTTTTTTATTTTATTGGTTAGTTAATTATTATTGTTATCTATTTCTTCGTTCCTGTTGCAGTGGCCACCACTATTTTTATATGTTGTGGGTATTGGAGGATCGGGGCTAGACAAACTGGTTTTTCAGTTTTTTTTCCTGATCTCCTATGAAGACTCCAAATTTTCTACTGGTGGCATATTATCCGTATTAAATTAATTTGTTTAAAGTCTTGAAAAATAAAGGAATTCAATTGAATGAACAATCGTATTTATCACAAATAAAGATTCATGACCTGGATTTATTTCCCATGTGTTTTATGGTGTGTTTTTATGTGCGTGTTTTATGGTAAAAAAAAAATTGCATGAGCAATCACTTCTTTAAGTCGCCCATCTCTATAAGCCGGCCTTAGGACACGGTCGTGCAGATAAAGATTCACGAGTTCGATAATTTTCCATGTTGTTTTTCAAGCAATGAAATCCAAGTAAGTACTGTTTTTTATGAGTTATAAATTGTTTTAAAAGGATAGCTGCCCACGTGTTAGATTTTTGCATGGATCTGTTTTTTAAAACAATAGTCGCATCGCTTTTTAAAGTAGTTTGCCTGTAGTTATACTACGTAGCTACGAAACGATTCTCTTTGGTTACTTACCTCTATCATATGAAGATTTTTGCTAAGGTAAACCAATTTTTGCTAAGGCGAACTTCTTTTCGCTTAGGTGAACCTCTCTTTTTTCTAAGGTGAACCTCTTTTTTGCTAAGGTGAACTTCCTTTTTCTTAGGTGCACTTCGATTTTTAGAAGTTACACTTAAAACTCTGCCAGTTCTTATAAGGTAAACATTCAAAGATAAGGTTTTCAAAATATCCAAATAATAAGAAAAATGATGCATTGTGTGTGCAGTGGAAAAAATCTATATGATTTAAAACATGTAAAAGTATCTATATTTTAAAAAAAATTCAAGGTTGGTTGATTGGTTGGTTGGTTGTATTTTTACGGCACAAGGGCAGCAAGGGCCATTTTGTGCCAATCAAGGAGTAAAATTCAAATTTAGAACCTACAGTTCTATGAAAAAAATCATTGCATAGATCGATAAAGAGACTTATTGAATCAATTATTGCACTGTGAAAATTTATAAAAATAAAGTATTTATATAAATCTTTGACGCATGTGTGTATAATAGGTATAGTTTTCAATGTTACGTGTACTAAGATCAAAAGTAGATGCACGGTGACACACCTACTGCTTACTTTACAATAACAATCAAGACAAAACATAAGTTATATCAATAAAAACATTTTTATTATTAATATAAAACATTATCATTATATTACATTTTAATTATAATATTACAACGTTAGCCAAAAATTAAGCGACGGTTGTATTGCTTTCAGACTGTCATGAAATTCTCGCTTTCCTTTAGGCGATGCTTTATTCTTTTCAAGTACAGTATTAGCTAATGCCAAAATATTAGTCCCAGGAATTGCTTGTCCATTCAGGACAAGTTCGCCTTTCTCGTTTCAAAACGCTTGTCGGTGATTATCTTTCATCGCTTGCACTATGTCTCGAGCAGCACGTTTTCTCTTCACATCGAAGACGTTCGGAACGAAGAAATAGATAATAATAATAATAATTAAATAACCAATAATATAAAAAACAATGCACACAGCAAAACTAATATATATTAACATAC
This sequence comes from Dysdera silvatica, assembly GCA_006491805.2. Lineage (NCBI taxonomy): Eukaryota > Metazoa > Arthropoda > Arachnida > Araneae > Dysderidae > Dysdera > Dysdera silvatica. The sequence goes on along the minus strand of QLNU02003225.1, from coordinate 51,689,391 downwards.
CAATTAGTAACATCAATCACTCATCCATAAGAAATGCAGATGTAAAAATATATCCACACTGCACATCAACAAATGTACAAATACACATCAGTAAATATAGAGAAATAGCCTCGCATCGTAAGGCCTTCTTAGAGAGATGGTCGTCTTAGAGAGGGCAAACAGTCATATATTTTTGTCAATCACATGGCAAATAATCAAAATCGAAAATAAAAGGTGGTCTTCTTACAAGGTTTGAATGATTTTGTACTTTTCTCAACAACGTGGGAAATAAATTAAAGTCAAAAACAGGAAGTGATCGTCTTGTAGAGGTTGAACGATCATATACATACATGGGAAATAAGCAAAGTCCAAAATATATACTTTACTAGACTTTACAGTGCCACCTATAATTATTTAATGTAGTGGGCATCTGAGAAACAGGAATCATCTATCAGGGAATACAGAGCCGATTTACATCGAGCCACCTTTCCCCGAATCAATTTTCCAAAACATTTTTAAAGTCCAGATGTGGACAGGCGTCAACAACACATATAGAAACATATTTAAAAAATTTCAAATCCCATACATACCCAACAAATTTCAATGTCCAGAAATTACCCGAAAAAGAAAAAAATATCTAAAAGTTCAGAAACACCGGAAAAAGTTTCGAAATCCACAAATGTTAAAAAAATACTCTAATTAGAAAATGTTAACTTTGGTGTTGCCAAACCAGAAAGTCAAGTGAAGTCAACCTTTGTCAAGTGAAGGCATAAATTCTGCCTTCACTTGACAAAGGGAGCAGTTGGCTCCCGAAACGTCGTGTTTTTAAACCTTACGCCAGTGTCGAAATAACTGTTTGTTATGGAATCTCCTGGTGAAACTCTGTATTGTTTCGTTATAAACTTTAACACAAATAGCAGCGCCCCTATCATTTAGGTCGCAGCGCCACCTATAATAACCAGCAGAAAAAACATATGGGCGGGAATTTAGAGCCTATTCACGTTCAAAATTTTTTGATGCATCCGAGAAGCACGGAAATTTTCAGTTGAGTCAAGTTATTTACTTCGACTTGGGACCCCCGTCGGGAGGGGCGTGTCACATTGTTCGAGAGCAATAGACTCGGGACCCCACGCGTCTGCGTCATCCTTCGATCCCCCAAGTTCCTCAAGTACTACTGACGTTTACGGCAAGGAGATGATCTGCAGCTTGTTAAGTGACAGAAGGTTTTCTACAGGAAATTGATGAGACAATTCATCTGGGTAGGTGCGTACATCATTACATCATATGTACATTTACACCTTATATTACCTGCACTTTCATACTGTCACCTTGCAATATTTTCAAAAATCCCTGCTGCCCCCCCCTATCATCGGCTCTGTGCGTCTCAGGTGTCCTCCATCTTCTTCTAATAACTTTCTCCTTTGCCTATTTTTTAAAGGATTTAATATTGCTCAAACTTTTTGTTACTATTGCTAAATCATTCTTCATCTTGACTGCCTTAAAACCATTGTTGTGTCTTCCAATCTCTTCCTAATTTTGCAATGCAATTTCTTGACTTTTCACGAACTAATCTTCTTGAAGTGATGACTGAACACGTCAAGAAATCGCACGAGATAGGAACCGAAAGTGCTGACATTGACGATCACAAAAAGAACCTCGTAGTATTAGCTTTAGGCAAGTTTTATGAAGAGAAAGACCATAGGTGCTTTAATGTGGGCGAAGATGGCATTAAAATATAGATTAAAGTATATTTTAATTTTGGTATAAAACAAAATTTTTAATTGTTTATTTTGTGGTCGTCTTCGCCTTCTAAATTTGACGAAAACTTAAAATGCTTTTATAGAAAAACATTTTTGAGTCGTTGGCGGGAAAATAGTAGGTAAAAAATTCCCTATAGATTTTTAGTTCTAACCCTGTGACGTTTTTCGTGCTGAAAGCTAATATTAATATCCATTTAGGGCCTCAAAAAAGCCAATATGACTATAAAAAAGGCCCATTGATGGGAAAAAAGCATTTTAACCTATTATTACTTTTCCAATGTAATTTTCGAGCCATTTTCTATAAGAACGCAAAGGATTTCTATACAAATATGAACTATATCGCTTTTAAACAGTCAATGCGTAAACGATTTTCACATAACAGGTTTTCATATGATTGAAAACTTGCAAATATCGATTCCAAAAACACTCATACCAGATGAAAGAATAACATTAAGGGAATTACGGTTTTCAATATTGGAAAAAAGGAACTATGACTGCTTACAATCCTAAAAAAAAGAGCCATTACTTTGCCAATAACTCAATATATATACCCTAATAACACTTTATTTTAATATCATCAATCATGTAAAGATAAAAGGTAGTTAAAATTCTATTCTATTGAATTGTTCAAAAAAGTCATTGCGTTTTTAATGGCTAAAGTTGTATATTTAGTGTATTTAACGCGTATCTAAATTTATGAGTGTATGTGCGTTTGATAGTTTGCAATCATAGCTTCCATCAAGATAAAAATTGTGTGAATTGATTAATGATTATTCTCTGTATAACGCTTTGGAAATGGAGGGTCAATATGAGCATTTTCGCCAAGTTTTACTTTATTGTTTTCATAAAGGTATGAACGCTGTGCACGCTTGTGAAAAGTTGCGTAAAGTTAATGGAGACGAAGCCCTAAAAGACCGCTAGTGTCGATATAAGTTTGCTTGTTTCTGTTCAAGTGACTGCAGCGTGAAAGGTGCATCACGATTAGGTCCGCTATGGAAGGTAAATGATGATCAGATAAAGGCATTAGTCGAAGCTAATCGACGTTCCACCATTCGTAAGTTTGCTGAGACATAAGAATATTGATTGGAAGCGTTTACCTTCATTTAAAACAACTTTGTTAGGTTGTGGCGATCTCTTTGCACGTTCCTTGCAACACAGTTTCCCGCCAAAATTCTGTTTTCACGGATATCTAACAATGAGTCACACATGCAACCTATATTTGGGAGTACCTACCAGAAACACGGGATACAAGTACTATCTAACTTCAAGCTCTCTCCCGTACATTTTGATTTATGGGCAAAAACGTCAAGAAAGGCAGTTCAAGGTTTATATCATCCACATCTCAATCCCCCTCTGTGGGGTCAAACTGACCAATAGAAACCAACACAAACTATTGCGTCAGCATTCGATCAACCAATCACGGTCCTAGAAATTCAGTCGAAGTCAAGCTTTGGACCGAACAACACTCTCTTGGCTTTTAACTTTCGTGCTATACACACGGCTACAAACGATCCTAAAGATATAACCTTATGAAACCTAATGTTATGCCTGGCATCATGCAGAGGCCTATGTACGCCCTTCTATCTCTTCACTCTAGCGCTACGGCCATTAACTTCCTAATGAATGTCTTGCATTATTTTGTATCTCTTCATCTCTAGTCTTGCTGCATTCATCATCCATTAAATACCTTCTGAGACATGTCAAACTATACCGCACGGCATACGTTACCCGGCCGTTGGCGAGTCAGGCGTCTACATTCGTGGAAATTAGTCACCAGTACGAAAGAACCACTTCGCGGCAATATCAGCAAGTTCGATGTTTGGGTCCTGCATGAACTGAAAGTTCACCTCACAAAACGTATAAACACCTGCGATCAACTTCTGAAACGTGGACAATCCGACCCATTTCTGAAACTGATGATTATTGACGAGGAATAACGGAGTTCTCAGCTTTCTTCAAGCCAAGACTCATTTTTATAGTAGCCAAGCAATCACGACCCCCATTTATAATAATCGAAAGATTTGCGGTTCCCCATTTTCCACCGCCGACACATTTTCATAATAAAAGCATTTTTAACAGAGTAAAGAAAACACATTAAATATATATATATATAAAAACGTTGAAAATATTTGGTAAATATCTGATGAAAATAATTGCAACTAAAAATAGTTGCAGCGACCCCCCCCACCCCGCAAGAAAACTAGTTCACGAACCTCTTGAGGGTCGCGGCCTCCAGGTTGGAATCCACTGGTCTACAACGATATGAAGCGAAGTGAAAACGATCGTAGGGCAAGTGTGATGAACCGGCCCAAAATGCATCAAACGCTGGCGTCCCCCAGAGAAAGGTGATGCTCTCAATCTGGTGAGATTGGAAGGGTGTGGTGTTTTTCGAGTTCTTAGCAAGGGATGTTACGATCAATTCAACGTGTACTGTCAACAGCCCAAAAAACAGAAAGATAGCTCCAAAACCCTCCAGTTTCGTATTCAATGCGTCACTCTGTATAATAAATCCATGGTGTATATACGAATTTTTACAAATTTAAACTCCCCAGAAGCTTACTGTATTCAATAAATATAATTGGCTATTGAAAAGACGCGTAGTTAGTCAGCGGTAATGAGGACAGGAGGAGGAGAAGAGTCACGAGCTGTCCCTCCATTTTTTCTTGTTTTTTCTTATCAGTGTTTTCAGTGACGCGTAGTTATCCTTAAATCCATCGTGCTTTTGTTATCATCTCAGCGATACATTGCGCTCTCCCGGAAAATTTTTGTGTTTTCACTTCAAAAAGTTTATTATATATCAGCAAGAATACGCGCGTTTCTTTGATATTCGATAATGTACATTATTTCTTTTTTATCACACACATCCCTTAGTTTCTCGTTAAAGCTGCGCTTTGTGGTGGCGCAGTAGAAGCGCATCAGTCTTGCGATGGCACAGTAGAAACGCATCAGTCTGACATGCCGTCAAATTAGATTCGACTCCCAAAGGTGAAGAAAAAACCGTTTACCGAATAACCGTTCACTGTAGTCCGAGGGTTGCTTCTCTAGATCTTGAGATCCCGAAATCTCTAAATCTTAAGATCTAGAGATTTTCTCTAGATCTAGATCTCGGAAAAATGTGGGTCCACTGCTTTACCGTGGCTTACTGGCAACGTTTTCGCCTATCGCGCCATTAAGTCGAGTTCTAGTCTTATGGAGTTGCAAGAACGGGCGCCATTTTTCTGCCCACTGCAGTTTGAACTGTGGATTCCTTGGAAAATTGTAGGTTTTGGCGCCGTATGACCTTCAGTGTCCTTAAGCCGTAAAAAAAGAACACTTGTCAATGAATTTCGTGATGTGAATCATTCCTTACGCCCATCATGTCGATTTTTTTATTATGTTTGATGCACATAGCGTGCTTCTAGTAAATTTTCGTGCTCAGCTTTTGAAAAATCAACTACTAGCAGCAATGCGTTTCATTGATATTCGATAACGCATATTATTAGCCTTTCATCGAAAAAAAAAATCGTTTTCCTTTCTAAAATGAGGCAGGTATCTATGAAATACATATTGCGTGCTCACGTTATATTTTTTCTATTCAGAAGAAATGAATAATTAAATAATTGCGCCAAACCATTAAAAGATGTCCCATTTGCAAGCTTATTGCTTTAATTAAACTCAGACATCTAATAGGGGAAAGTAGGGAAAGTTGATTACCGTTTTAAAAAGATGCAAATGTAAAGAACAGTTTTTGCTTTGGAAACATATTTTTATGATATACTTGGGTTTGTGAACATCTGAGGGACAACTTACATTAAAATAAGGAAACTGCAACTACATAATATGAAAAAAAAAAAAAAAATCGTTGTCGCCCCATACCAGGGGCGACAACCATATGGGGGTAAGTTGACGAACACAATTCGTAACCCATATTCCCCTAAAGCGTTTTAGCATTGATCGCAGTGTAATAACCCAACGGCTCATGGTTTGTGCAAAGTTCATCCCACCATTTTTGGCACAGTTTACACTGGAATTCAATCTTCCTGCGGAGGATCAGTGTAGCTCTCATTCTATCCAGAACGGTTAAATGAATTTGCAGCAGATGAGCTTTTGTGCATAGTTTTTACAGTTTTCCTTTTAACAGTTTTACGAAATTTAACTTTCTCTTTGCAAGCGTTATTTTCTTATTGTCTGTTAGCTGTTTGGCCTTTTTGAACAGTAAAATATCTTTCTGAGGAGTTGCTTTCAAAATTGTCGTCGCTTTGCCATGCGCTGTTCCGGGTTTGCTCGCGGTAATCGGGAAGTGGGTGGGGGTGGCGCACTGCCAGAATTGCCGGTTGCGACGATATTACTAGGCATTTCCTGCAATCTTTTCTTCGTCCGCGATCTTCTGCTCTGTGATTGGATCGCGCTTTGCGATGACTGCTCCCTCGTGTTCTTCGTTGCTTACCTTCCGTAATTGCGGCTTTCGAATCATCACAAAAATGTCTATTGAATGGTACGATTCCTGCTGCTTGATATCCATTTATAGCTATTCCCACTGATGCTGTCTTATAATAAGCTAACATGTAATAATACAATAAGGAGAATAAGAATATAAATTAATATAATAATAAATATAATTACCTAATGATGAATAAGTTATTAATAAAAATATAATAATAATTTAC
>QLNU02003225.1:51629763-51650544 GCA_006491805.2 Dysdera silvatica | reverse complement strand
ACATATAAAGTATCAATACATATTATTTTAATTATATTGTTGCATTTCTTCAATACTTATACTTACACCGTGACTAGGTATAGTAAATATAAAAATAGGATTTAGTTGATTATCTGTATTGGAAATAATCTTCCAAAATTTAAATCGAATAGTTTAAAGAAAGTAATAGATACAAAATAAAACTTTAAAATTAAATTGAGGAGTGACATGTCAGTATCTAAATATATGCAGCATATATTCTTAAAAATACCATTCGAAAACCCAGTTAAAATTATATGATTTTTCACTGTTCGAAGTTGGCAAACATTCAAAGAAGCGAATTAAAAACGATGTATTGCATTTTTGGAGCAGTGTTTTAACTTACGTCCTTAGATACCAAACGCTGATAATTTCAAACAATGAAATATTTATTTTGGAATGATTTCAAATCTGAAGAAATTGATTTTTGCGAAGAGCTTTGTTCGGCGTCAACAAAATAAATTTGATTGTGAATAACAGAACAACTATTATTTACTTAAATAATTGTTTATACAGTTCTTAGAATTTTTAAAACAGTCATGGTTTATCCATCCATCGGTCTGTTATATTGTTTATCCCTTTTTGCTTTTGTGCTTAGATTTATACAAAATAAATTTTATTTAAGACAGATACTGCTCTCCAAGTACACATTATATAATTTGTTACATATTTGAATATCTAAACTGACCCATCTCAGTAGCTGTGTAGATAAAACTGTGAAGATAAAACTACCAAGCTGCCTAAGGTAAGAAAAGGTGTGTGGTTATTATATTAGTTATATAATTACGTTAACAGAAGTAATATTAGTACAATTAGTAAAAATAAGTGTTATCACAAATCTAAAAGAGATTTACGGATATATTTTTTAAATGGAAAGATGGAATCAAGGGCTTGTAACATGTTACGAAGTTGCTTAATAATTTTCGATACCCACGTATATCCTCAAGCTAGAGCTTTTTTTGTTTAGGAGAAAAAGAGACGCCGTCCCCATCCTGGATTCGAACCAGGGTCCCTCCGTTTAGCCCGGAGTGTCTTGGACCGCTAGACGAATGAGGACAGGTAATAACGCTCTCTTTCTCCGTATATAAGGATGTTAAGATATTATTACCCTTCTCAGGGATAACACAATTGCCAAATAATGGTCAACACACAAAGCCACCAAGGAAAGTTTTTTGTGAGTTTTCGTGGGGGAATTTATATACTTAATAATTTTCGACACCCACGTGTATGTTCAAGCTAGATTTTTTTTCGTTTAGGAGAAAAAACTTTAGAGCGAACTCTAACGAAAAAGAGAGAGAGAGCTTTTTCTCCTAAACAAAAAACGCTCTAGCTTGAACATATATATATATACGTAGGTGTCGAAAATTATTGAGCATAATAAATTCTCCCACGAAAACTCATAAAAGCTCTGCCGATGGCTTTGTGTGTTGACCATTATTTGGTAATTGTGTTATCCCTGTGAAGGGTAATAATATCTTACATGTTAAGAAGTTCCACACTCTAAAATTGAAAAAGACTCTATTCCGAAGTTACATTAATTAAGGCGCCATTCCAAGGTTAGTTCTTGAAAAGTCATATATTAATTTTTTAAAATTTGTAAAAAGATAGCCGTAACCTGTCAGTTACAGGAATTAGCGTGTAGCATGTACATTGGCTTTTATATTAGTGGGCATACAAATTAAGATTTTATGATTAAAAGGCTTTTCTATTCGCAAATAACAGATGGATTTGGCTGGATGAAGGAGGATGGGAAAGATGAGAGCTTTTCTTGGAAGCGATGTTATTTTCTGAAGTTTTGACTTCGATGGATAGAGTTATGATGGCTAAATTTATGACATCGATATTTCTATTCTTACCTGTCATGGATATCGTCACATTCTGAAGACTTTCGTTTTCTTTGTCAATTTCGGACTCCCCCCCATTTCTCTCCTTGTGGTTTTCTTCTTAAAACTTTTTAAAGTTGATGATATTCATTCTTCTCAAAGGAAAAGCCTGTATCATCCAGCTATTTCCTAAATTGATTTTATTAAGTGGAGATTTTTGAATAAAACTATATAAATTTATTTAGCAAACAATTTCACTAATTCATTTTAATTATAGATTAATCAATTTCTTGTTTACTAATTGTAGTAATGTGATGGTAGTTTTGTATGTACACGTGTATGTTTTATTATTTCTGCGTTACTATTATATAGACCAGGATATTTTTACAATATTTTTATAGATACATAGAGCTTTTTCTAAATGCACATGCTGTTTTATACGAAAGCGAGCTTTGCATTCAATAATAATTATAACAAATAGTTGAAACATCAACAAGAATTTTGAATTATACCTTCTTTGCAGTTTGTATGCTAACGTTAACTTTTTTTTATAAATTAATTTATTTTTCTTAACATAACAAAGAATTAATTAATTAATTAAAGGTTTAAAGTTATGTGAAGAGGGAGATGGGGGAAAAAGGCAAGCTAGACATATAACCTATTACAACAGAACGTGTTTATGGCGAAGATGAAGAGCAGGGCCTGATTAACACACGGTCCTCCTGGTCTGGGGCCCTGGTTTTAGTGGGGCCCCAAAATGTTATATGTGATCTTCTTTAGTAAGTTTAAAATGTCAGTTTGGAACTTGTTTTCATAATTATAATTTTGTTATTTATTAACATTGCATTTTCTTCTTAATTATAACTTAGGCATCGTTGAAAACGGCTTTAAACTCTTAATTAAGCGGATAATACATATAACAAGAGTGTGTATTTGTTACTTATTGAAAAATTTTGTTGCGAAGGCGTAGGTCAGGGACCCCGAATACATACTAGGCCCTGGGCCCCACTTTGGCTTGATTAGGCCCCGATGAAGAGACCAAACCAGTTGCTTGTTACATTCAGGTTCTTTTTAAAACGATGTCGTAATTAAAATAAGATGAAAAAGAAAAAAAATGGCGTAACATCGAAAACGAATATCATAATTTATGTGTATTATAAATCGTATATCTAACTACATCAGAATTTATACATATAGAATTTATACATGTAGAATTTATACATGTAGAATTTATACATATACAGTAATATTCCGATAATTCGTAATGCTAAGGGACCAAGGCCTCATTACGAATTATCGAGATTATATGTCATTAGATATACATATTCATCTTTGTATCAGGTGCAAAAATTTCTCGGTACGGCTGTGGTTAATGATCGTCAAACTTCCAGCTATTAAATTTTTTGCTTCCCTATTTTATTTTTTTAAAGTGTTTCTTAGATGTATTAAAGACAAAAGGTAATGTAAAGAAAAGAAAAGAAAATAAGGCAAAAGGTAATGAAAAGTAAAGAAAGCAAATGCTAACGAAAAATAAAGCAAGCAAAAGGAGTAAAAGTAAATGAAGAACAGAGTAATGAAAAGAAAATAAAGCAACAGATAAGGGAACAAGATAAAGGGTTATGCAAAGTAAACAAAGCAAAAGGTAATACAAAGTAAATAAAGCAAAAGCTACCGAAAAATAAACAACAAAGCAAACAGTAATGAAAACAAACGAATAATAGGGTAAAGAAAAATAAATAAAGCAATAGGTAATGAGAAGGAAACAAGGTAAAGGGTAATGAAAAGTGAGCAAGACTAAAGGTAATACAAAGGAAACAAAGCAAAGAGCAATGAATAAGAAATAAACAACATTAAACAAGGAAATAAAAAAAAGGAAACAATAGTCAGCATCTAAAAGGAAGACCAACATCAAAAAGGAGAAAATTTAAGTTCCTTTTTAATGTATCAAGAACCAAAAAATTGAATGAAACTAAGTTTTAGAAGAGCAGTGGAAATTTTGCACGATAAATTATTGTCGAAACTAGAAAATTATTTGAAAAAAATTATGAAGTAGAGAAAAAAGGTGGAATCAAAACGCCGCAGCATAATTTTAAGAATTATAAAAACATCAAACTTTTTATGATCAAACCGGTTTTTTAAAACTAAAATCTCGAATACCCTTAAAAAAAAGATTTTTTAAAGAAATATATAAAAACTTTATTTGAATTTCGCATCTTTCAACTTTAAAAAAATGGTCTTTCTTTTTTAAAAAAGATTCTTTAAGTTTGTCCTTTTTTCATTAAAGTTTCTTCAAAAAAGATTATGATTAAAATATCTGTGAAGTAATATTTTTTTAATCGTTATCAATCATACGGAAATCTTTGAAAAGTGTCATTAATGAGAAATAGTACTTTGTAGAGATTTTAAGTTTTATATTAAAACTTTGGCTTAATGGAGTATTTTAGTGAAAACATTAATAAAGGTCTAGGAAAAAAAAACAATATAAGTTTTGTATTGTCATATTAACAGGATATAGATTTTAGTAACAATAGGCTTCGTTGAAAATGACGAAATATTTCATAATAGTGAATGATTACAAAACATATAGAATAATATATTTTATTAACTAAATGGTTAATCTGCTTTAAATACATTTAATATTTTAAAATATTCATCTAAATTATAATATCGAATTTTGAATTCCGCTTTTATGGAAAGCAAAGAAATTATGGTATTAATATTTTGATACACTAATAGTTCAGATGATTCAATACCATCGATAAAAAATTTATTATTTTATTACGTAATTAATACATAATTATGGGCTTTCGTGATTATTCATTAAATCAATAAAATGATTCAATTTTGTCGATTAAAACAAATTTTATCCACTGCAGTAAAAGTTAAGTAAAAAATTGATCGAGATAGAGCTGGATCCAACTTTTTTAAAGGTTAAGCCTTTAAGATTAAGACGTTAAGCCTCCCCAAATATCCCTCTATATATTGAGACGATAAGCAGGTCACTCTCAGTTGTAGCACGCCTAGACTAATGGGTTAAAATCGATAGTAACCCTACAAATCCGTCTATAAAAGAAATAAAGTAATCGCTAACCCATTAAGTTTTACCAAAAAACCTGCAAAATTAATAATTAGAACCAGAATAAATTGTATTAACATTAATAACATTAATTATTAATATTAATTAATAACATTAATTGTTAATTTAATAATTAATAACATTAATTGTTAATAATTTTAATAATTAATAATTTTAACAATTAACAATTTTAATAATTAATAACATTATTAATTAATTAATGACTAATTAATAATTAGCACCATAATTATTAATTAATGAGCGGGTAACAATTGCATAGTGATTCATGCGAATTTTTGCACAGTGATTCACGTTATTATTTATATAGACAAACTAATAGACTGTGGCCTGAATCCTGGAGACAGTAAAAATCCTTTATTTGAGTAAATCAGAGAGGGGAGAGAAAGAATGCATTTTTTTCATTTTCATTCTTTTAAATCATTTACTCGTTCACGGAATGAGAATGATCGTTTAAACGAATCTCACTCACTTTAAGACAGTGTTTCTCCAAGCGTGTTCTGTGGGACCTTAGGTTCTGCGACGATACTCCAAAGGTTCCTCAATAATTTGTTATCATCATTGAAAATTAAAAAACAAACAAACAAACAAACTGTAAATTCTGTAACCCCCAGCCCCTTGGTTAGACCTAACTAATAGCAACTAATATTTCGCGAAAATAGTATTACCCATCTTCGTTTATACTAGTTTGTTCCTTATTTTTAGGTTTATGTCCAAGTGCTAATAAATAGCCTTTTAGGTTTCCATTTAATAATACAATGGAACCTGATAAAGAGGCCACCTTGGCAAATTAACCACTTGGAAAAGGCGACCACTTTTTATAAGAGAGAGAGAGAGAGCTGGTACGGGCTTAATCAAGCCTATACTGAAGTCTGTAGTGTATAGTGATCACCTGTCTATTGTGATTATTGCAGTCCAGTCCCAAAAGTGGTCACTTTAGACAGGTTCTACTGTATTTATAGAAGGTTTAAGTGACGAGATATGTGGCAAGACAAGGGTTCCGTACGCTAAAAAGTTTGAGAACTACTGTTTTAAGCAGTGTCAGGAAAGGGGGCTTAGATCGTTCAAGCCTCCCATTAGTCATTGAAACACATTATTTTCACATAAGCCGCATCACAACTCCCGTCGCCTGTGTGTCTCCAGTGTCAGGAAGGTGCTGACGAAACACTGGAACACATTCTTTTGCGGTGTTCGGCCTACGGCTACCTCAGGGAGGAGCTCCTTCTCGCCCGCCGCCGTTTAGGCCTCGCCTCGCCACCAGGTCTGTCCGACCTCCTGGATCCCACCGGATCCCCCCGCCTTCGCGCTGCCTCCGTGGCTGTGCTAAACACCTTCCTTTCCGGTCTTGGCCGGTTCCTGTAGGTTACTCGGCTGGCCCATGGGGGTGTCTCCGGTCCTGCTGCCTGGGCCGTGGCCGTTCCCCGTGACGGTTCCAACGGCTGCTGGTTTCGGTGTGCGTTGAATGACGACTTTACGTGAACGTGCATCTATGAATGCCGTGTTGATCGGCAATCCATCTCCCCCTCAGCCGCCTCGGCGGCTGATTACGCTGTTCAAGCGTCCTGTCTGGGATTACAGCGCCGCCTCCGGCGGCCATCCTTCCCATTACCCTTCTTGCATAAATCACACACACACACAAGCCGCATCACAAAATCTTCTTTAAGGGTGATTGAGCTTCCCACCCACCCCATATCCAGTTGAGCTCCCCCATAGCCACTTGAGCCCCCCACATAGCCACTTAAGCTCCCCCATAACCACGTGGGCTCCTCACAAAGCCACGTAAGCTCCCCCATAGCCACTTCAGCCCCCCACCATGAGTTTTGAATTGCCACATTACTAGTTTTAAGGTACTGGTATTCTTTCCTTCACCACATACTACAGCTAGATACTAGCGTATACTCATATGTGTGTACTCGGAGTAACTTGCGAAATGTGTGTACAGTGTGTACTCGGGGTACACAAACGTGTGTATTGAAATTACTGTAAAACAAACTATCACTGATCATAAAATGGGAATATAAATACTCAGTCTCTTTAGATGAATTTTTTAAATGGACAATTTTTGAATAACTAAATTGTCACATCATCATCATCACAATATTTAGCCATCGATCTATATATCCCATACACACATATGTGTGATCTCCATTAAGTTATTTCAAGATTACCCAAAAATTTACTGAGTTTGGTTTGCTTTTTTCTTTCAATACCATGGCTTGCATATACTATATAGACAGTGTATGGCATAGTAACATGGATTATTTAAAATATGGGAAGAGTGAAATCTTTTTTTTAGAAAAGTAGGCTTAAATTTTACGAAGACGAATTTAAAATAAGAGGTAATGAAACTTATTCTTCCATAATTAGAATATACAGTGTACTTTCGATTTTCGAACTCGTACGAATTTAAAAAAAGTAAAAAATGTTTATAAAGTCGTAGAAAGTTTGTAAATGGGACCTAATAAGAGATCTATGGAATACTTTTCGGGCTCAACGTAATAGTTCGTAAAAGCACAGTTTGTAAGTTGGAGGTTCATAAAAACGCAAGTCCACTTGTAATAATTAATTTGTCTGTCTGAATTAATGCATTTCGAAATTTTCAGTGCCACAGTTCCTCTGTAATTCGAAGTATTTAAATTAACGCTCATGATAAATTTGTTAATTTATTAATGTTTATATATTCTGTTGATCATTAATTACTTCTTTTATTATTATTATTATTATGTATGTGTTCTCGCTCTTGGCCGTACAGACTTGAAACGGGCAGTGCCAAGTATTTAAGACTTCCTTGTATAGTTTATTCGAAAATCTCCTTACATAGTTTATATAATTCCTTATATAGTTTTTCTAGGAGCTTCTAAACTTATTATTATATAGTTACTTTTAGATACATTTGAGATATTCTTACATTTTTTGCCCAAAAAGAGTTGCATCGATTTAACTATGGAGTATAATACGCAATAAACGAACAACAATAAAAAAGTAATAAAATAATTTTTTCATAAAAAGACGAAAGTTTACGAAAAGTTTCTATAAAAGTTTCGTTGAGCATAATTTGCTTTTTTCCATTTAAAGTAAAAAATTATATAATTTTTTGATGAAATATAATGAATTAATTAATTGCTTACATGAAGAAATTTTGAAAAATAATATTGTGGTTTTCCTCAATAATAACAATTTCTCTAAAGTAGTGCTTCTCAACCTTTTTGAGGTCGTGGCCATCGAATACTTTTTATATAAGACGAGGAGGACCTGGTCCCAACAAATTTCATTTGTAAACACCTTTCTATTCTTTAAAATTCATACCTTAAACTATCATAAGCACAAATAATTAATTATGGCATAATCATAAAGACTATCAGCACACTTCCTTTACTAATATACACTTTGCTGATGCACTTCCTTGCTGATTGGTCACTGGCATTTGCAACACAGATATTATTTCGTTTAGTTTTAAGGATAGAGGATGGGCTGCATATTATTGTGATCAATTGTTGTGTATATCAATAGTATATCAATCAATGTATAATGTATCAATCAATGTATAATGTATCAATCAATGTATAATGTATCAATCAATCAATGTATAATGTATCAATCAATCAATGTATAATGTATCAATCAATCAATGTATAATGTATCAATCAATCAATGTATAATGTATCAATCAATCAATGTATAATGTATCAGTCAATCAATGTATAATGTATCAATCAATAAATGCACAATGTATCAATCAATCAATGTATAATGTATCAATCAATCAATGTATAATGTATCAATCAATCAATCAATGTATAATGTATCAATCAATCAATGTATAATGTATCAATCAATCAATGTATAATGTATCAATCAATAAATGTATAATGTATCAATCAATAAATATATAATGCATCAATCAATAAATGTATAATGTATCAATCAATAAATGTATAATGTATCAATCAATAAATGTATAATGTATCAATCAATAAATATATAATGTATCAATCAATAAATGTATAATGTATCAACTGGTCAAATGCATAATGCATCAATCAATAAATGTGTAATGTTTATATGTTAATGTAAAAGCTTTTTGGGCTTGAGCCTTTCCTCGCATTCGCGAATACTTTTCTCCTCAAAATATTCCCACGATAAAATATTTATTCATGAAACAAAGTAAAAAAAAAACGGAATTGACAAATTCCCGGAGAAACTCCAGCGGCTCGGTGGTTGAGAAACAAAAAGATCGGTAATGATGCTCCTTTATAAAAAAAAATTAATTATGATTAAAGTACTTTGCCCAAGGTATTCGGTTTGTGGCGCTAAATATGAAAATTGGCGTAGAATTGGCGCAACCGGATGATGCCAAGTAAACAACAGGTAGCTTTGCCAAATTACCAATAAGATTCTATCGCTTAGCTCAATGATCCACTATCATGAATAACGCAATGCTAATAAAGGCAGGAGTGCGTTTAATTTCGCCATTGGCTCAGTCGATATGCGCATGGTTGCCACAAGCGAAAGCTGTCAGCCGTATTTGGCTTTAAAAGATTGTACAGGGTGATTCGAAATTCTTTACACAAACCTTAAACCTTTTTTTTTTGTTTTCGCTAAGGAAGGTATTACACTCGCTTAGGTTGCATTTAGGCTTTATTAAAATAAACAGACGTAAAACAGCTCATGGTGCAATCGACAGCGTACATTGGGAGCAAAATATATCTCATTCCAAGAATGCTGAGATGACTGACATGTATTTAGCATACGAAGCTGCCAATCTAAAATGGAAGAGCTGCTAATCTAAAATGGAAGAGCAGCCAATTTAAAATCGAAGAGCTGCCAATCTAATATTGAAGAGCTGCCAATCTAAAATGAAAGAGCTGCTGCTGCACAAATGCACATTCCAACGAAAGCCTTGCAAAATTCAACCTAAACGGATATATATTGAATAACAAAAAATGTTTGTTTTAGTGTTAGTTAAAAATAGTTAAAGTTTGCACGGGTTGTTCAGAATCATCTTAAGTAAGGCGGTTAACTATCGTCATCTTGCACAGATATATTGCGTAGCAAATGTATTCATATTCTTCCATCATAAAATCAATACTACGTTTCGCAGTAATTCAGAATATATAGATATTTTGTGCCAGGGGCGTAAAAAGTGAGGAATTATGGGGGCCTCCAATTTCTTTATGACCGGTCATACTTTTTGCTGTCCAATGGGATCGCCCTTTTCCTACTCTACTGTTTTGTGCAAATAGCCCATGGCCAGACGAGGTTTTTCTACATCGGTTTACGTGCCACGCTTCGAAATGCGATCAAGAAGTCCTTCACCAGATGGTTCACTAGACTCATTCACTAGATAATTCACTAAATTCATTCACTAGATCATTCATTAGACTCATTCACTAAATCGTTGCAGATTTTGATAGATTAAGAAAAAAAAACCAACTTAAAATACTGTTGGTGTTCAACAAGGTAATAGCGTTATAGATGTGTCAACTCGTTCAAATGACCGAATCACAGATCAAATCTTCTTACTTATCGTAGATGGGCAAAATCATTCATCGATTCGTTCAATGAACGATTTGACACATCAGTAAATCGCTTAGTATACACGATCGTAACTTTTTTTCTTCTGCTGCTGTTTCTGCTTCTTCTTCTTCTTCTTCTGCTGCTGCTGTTGATGCTTCTGCTTCTTCTTCTGCCCCTGTTGCTGCTGCTCCTTTTTTTCACTTTGTTATTTTCCCATATCTATATGGGGTTGGTGTTATGCTCTTTTATTCTTCCTTTACACAATCTTCTATCCAAGGCTTCCTTTCTAATCCATCCATATTCTTTGAGATCTTCTTTCACTTTACCCTTCCATCTCAGCCGTGGTTTTCCTCTCTACACGGTCGTAAAAAAGTAGTAGCTAGAAATAGAAATAAAAGAAAGCAAATGTTTAATTGGGCCTTGCGTACACCTAACACACCATTACTTTAGGTTTGACTCTTAGCTGTAAAAAAAAATTCACCAATTAACTGTTCAGGAGTTAGTTTTCCTGGTCTTAAGAAGTTCGGATTTCTTAAAAAAATGTAGGCCCACTGTCTGACAGTGGCGTAGTGGCAACGCATTCATCCAACTTTCCATTAACCCTAGACCAACTACCAATGGGATCGTTGAACGCTCATCACATGTCGTAGTCAGGTACACCAACCAATGGGAAGTTGAATCTCTGATCTACATCTTTTGGATTTCGTTTAATCCTTCCTGGGAAAACAGTGCTCCGAATTTGGCCAACTTTTCTGTTCTATTAGCAATTTTATTTGTTTGTTTTATTGGACAATTAACAGCAACAGGTACACCAACGTATCGTTTTCAAATTCATTGGTGAGGAAGGGGGAGCAAGCATATATTATGTACAGTTGTACATTACAATATATGTAACATTTTAATGTATTTTAAATTATTGGTGGAACTCGAGCCCCAGGGGCCTATAGGTCTAGGCCTAGGTCAAGCAGTTGGCTCCCTTTGTCACAGAGGTTCGGATCCTTTCTCTATGGACAGACTATGAAATATTTTGGCTTTGCGAGGGGTCCATGGGGCCCTTAATACATTTAGCTCTTAAATGCCACTCCGTCTGTGAACTGCTACTGAGAATCCAGATTTCTTGAATCCGTGGACTCTGAGGATTTATATTTGACAAAGATTGACAGGGGCGGCTCGAGGTTGATTTTGAATCCGGGCGGCTTGGCATGGATTACTTTTCGGCGCCCCCACCCTGCAGCGAAAACAGGCGATATACACAGTAAGCCATATACCCTATAAAAGTGGCGAAAAGTCTCTGAAAGGATTTCTCTAAACTTCTCTTTTTAGAGAGATTTTCTATTGTTTGGTCAATTAAAAAAAATTTGAACTTGACTTCAGTTCGGTGTCCTCATCCAAACGGGGCCCCGGCCTTCCAGCCGCCCCTGCATATTGAGTACTGCTTTTATATATATGAGTAATGGATTGCGTGGTTAACTGGTTAGTTGTGCATGTGTGAGATATGCACAAGTAATTATTTATTGGTTTTCCATCTGTAAGCAATTGAAGACTAATTTTTTATTGGTTTTGCATGCATGAGCAATGCACACGTAAGTATTAATTGGTTGGTCATTTGTGAGCAATGCAAAAATAATTTGGTATTGGAGGTACACGCACGAACAGTGCACAACTAATTAATTAGTTATTGGTGGTGCATGCGCGGAAAATTCATGCTTATAAAGGTTTAGGTTAAATTCATATGAGTGATTGTTTGCAGACATATCCTCTGTTGATTTTTAGGCATGGGTATTTATTTGTGGATATGAACGTTCGTTTATTTATGAAGATGAGTATTTGTTTATTAAGTTGAGTATTTGTTTATGAAGACAAGTATTTGTTTACGAAGATGAGTATCCGTTTACGAATATGAATAGTTGTTTATTAAGTTGAGTATTTGTTTATGAAGATGAGTATTTGTTTAAGAAAATGAGTATTTGTTTATTTATGAAGATGTCTATTCATTTATTTATAAACGAGTATTTTTTAATCGCAGGTAAGAATTTGTTTTTTCTGTAGAAAATACATCTTTACTTGCGTGGAGACATTGTTTGTTTATTTGCAAATATGAATATTTATTTACTCGAAGACTTTATATCTGCATAATTATAAATTTATAAGAATTTGTTTATTTTTAATTTGTAAATTTATAAATATTTGTTTCTATTTTTTATAAGTTCATGTATATTTTTCCAGTTTTAAACTGGCGATCATTTTGTTTATACAGTGCATTTATTTAGAGACATGCGTATTGTGCAAAAAATATGTATGCTTAGGAGCATGTCAATATTCAGAGGTGGCTCTTGGAATCCAGTCCCCCCCCGAAACTAAATTTTTTTAGGGGACTTGTCTAAGGCCTTGCATGTTTTGAATTCTACTCGAATGCTGTGAATAATTCTATGAGATAATACATGCTGTGAATAATACTAATCGTATCGATACGTGCTGCAAAAACGTTTAAACCTCTCCGAAATTAAATCCCATCTACGGCCTTGCTTATGTTCAGTTCGAAACGATGTCCATAAAAAAAAATCTATGCTAAACGAATAGTTAATTCCACATTATAAATCGCTTTCTTGGCCAGCTCCAGTCTCTGGGAGCAGGATAAAGGGCGTTCCATAGAATTAAACCAAAGCTTCAATTCCTTTATTTCTTCAGATCTTGTTTACGCTTGGCGACATTCTTGGCGAAGCGCAACTCCCGCTTCGGAGCATCGCGACACCAGCGGAGTTCGAAGCGCTTTGAAGTCATTCCTCCGTTTGATAGAAGAGATGATTGCGGAATAAAGCGAGTGCCCTACTGGATCGGTAATGTTGACCGGATTATTCGAGAACCGAGAACACATCCTACCCAAGGCCCGTGCATGTATGGGGCCTCGATCGGGTTCCTCTTCCTCCTCTTCATCCTCTCTTCATTTCTTTTATATCCTCGTTTCATGGCCACAGGTGAGAAAATTTTTGTGCGTTGCAACTTTGTTTTTCTACAAGAAAGCTCTTTTAAAGCTATTTGTGATTCAGAGCTAAGGTAATGTTTTTAATCAGGAATTTTAATAGTTTATTATATCGTAATATATAGCACCTATGGTGAAATGTTATTTTATAAATATGGAGTAAACCTGGGATGTATGCCTACGAGGGAGCCACTGAAACTTTATTTTTGTTTATCGAATTTGTCTAAATACATCCAGTTTGGTTTCCTATAAATGTTATGGAAAATAACACCTTTTCGGAGAGAAGTTGCATTAAGATAACTGCAATATAAAATAATAGCAGTTATTTAAATCGAAGAAATATTTGAATAAAATTTATTTTTGAAGTTAAATGATCTTGAAATGTTAGTTAACTGAAAAAAAATAAACGTTGCTTATAGCTAGTTCGAAAGCAGGCAGGCAATTATTATCACAGCATGGATGCTTCTGGTTTTTTTTTTGATAATGATTGCCTGCGGACTTTCGAAGTAGCTGTCGGCAACACTCATTCTTTAAATTAACGTTTCAAGATTAATTAATTTCACTAATAAATTTTGAGCAAATATTTCTTCGAAAGGATTGTGCAGTGCTTTTATATTTATTAGTTATTTAGATGCAATGTTTTTTCCTCATCCATTACTTGAACATTTTTTTACATCCATCCAATTTTTTCTATAATATTTTCCCAATTATTAAAAAATTGAACAAAATAATTACAGTAATATATTTTTACATGACACATCTGATGGAGAAGAATGTGCTAAAACATTCTATTCATTTTTGTAGTTTGGTTTTTCACGATTTTACATTTTTTGCTCTTGATAAAGGTGGACAGTTTCAGTAACCAAGATATTGTGAACGAAGTCTCAAATTTTGATTAGTTGAGTTGTTTTTCTTCTCTATGTTTATTTGATCCCTGGTTCTTACCATCTTCTATATATATATATATATAAAAACCTTATTTCTCTAACGCATGTCCGCTCATAACTTTTCATGCACCATACAAAATTCATCTTTTTACCAATTAGTATATATATATATATATATATATATATATATACGCATTTTATATACGCAGAATTTTTTTTCAATTACTGTTAATGAGATATTAGATATCATCAGAAAACTACCACTACTACTTGATATATAGATTATTTTTAATTTGCAAATATTAGTGATAATATTAAATTTTTGCGCAATAATATTAAATATTATATTATATATTAAATATTATATATTGCATAATAAATTTTAGCGCAGTATAGCCCAGATGCTCTTGCGCCATAAAAAAGCCAAACAAACAAAATTTATAGGCAAAATTTTTATAAACGATTTACGCATTTTCGCAATTTTGCCTGCAACGACTTTTTAGAAAAAAGAATACTACTTATTTGTAAAATGATTCTTTGTTTTAATTCGTAAAATATGCGGAAGAAATAAATAATCTTTGATTTGAGAAATACGCAAACGGAAATTATGTTATCAAAACCTTTCTTATCTATTTTATTATTTTTTTCCATTACTGTTGTATTGTATTATGATTATATCAAATAAATAAATAGAAAAGATAAAATTAAATAAAATATGATTTATTTAAAAATCATATTTATCATATATCTTTGCTATTTATACAAGTCTTTACATTGTTTTGAATATTATGAATTTCAATTGTAACAACTAAATGAAATCGACGAAATTAGGTATCAGTTTATTTATATTAAACTTTCACTTATATAAATCCCCTTGCTAATTATTTAGTAAAATATTTTTGTTTACAGTCACGTCAGTTCACATTTTTAAAAATGTTATATCGCAGTATATTATAAGTCAGGGCTGTAGCCAAGTCGGGGCCAGAAGAAGGGTGTCCAGATGCCCCATCGAACTATTTATATATATATATGTGTAGAACAATAATAACACAATGTTAAAATATTGAAAATTATTAAAAATTAATAATGTATAAAATTGTTTTTATGTATATTTGTATAAACAGTTTTTATGTAATTCCTCCTCTCTTATACGACTTCCCCCTCCATAAAATTTAAAATACAAATCTTGATATATGCTAATATAATATTTGTAATAAACTAATAAAAAAGACATCAGAGAAGTGTCAAATTTATTTGGGTTTTATAGTGACATAATGTCTAAATCTCATATCACTTCTGATAATCATTTTATACTCCTGAAGTCCCGGGTACCGTTTGCCTTGGTCATAAAATATCATGATTTTCATGAAATTCTCCCAAAAACTCTGATATTACATTAAATAAGTCATCGTTCTGTATTCTAATATGGGGTTATTTTATGCTATTTGTGTATTTTTCTGATAATTTCTTCTCCGTTTTTTAGCTTACGTTTTCTGCAGAAATTTTTGCAGCATCTTCCACTCCCTCAACAAATTTTGTCATTTTCAACAAATTAATTTTCAGTAAATCATGTCTGAATGACATTCAAATTTCTCTGGTCAAACAGCGTAGGCGCATATAAAATATTTTTCACAATTTTCGTTCACCCCCTTTGCACTAATTGCTCTCACCCCTTCGGTTTTGAATGGTACAGAAGTGGATTTGTCCATTCCTTTTGTTAAAATATATAAGTGCGAGTATATCTATGCATTACTAACTACTAATGCCAGTTATGAAATTAAATATTATGTGCAAACACTTTAAAAATAGTTACCGATTTTGGTTTCAAAATTTCGGCTGTTCGGGTACGAATATAAAATAGAACAACAATATTATGCGATGAAATAATAAAAAAAAACAAATAACTGGGATCACACACAAACTAACACAGTTGTTTTCTCAACAGCAACAACAACAATAACAACAGTTGTTTTATCATCGTTGACAGCTTTTTCGATATCTATGAGCTGTCATCGTCAGAACGTCAAATTCTTAATTGCTGTTCTGACGATGATCGCTTATGGCTGCCGAAATAGCGGTCAACAAGCCATCAAACCTTCCAAATGTGTGAATTGGTGAGATTTTAGTCATTTTTGTTTCTGCACAGCGTGGCGCCAAACTAACTCAAACCAACATAGGGATCAAAAGGAAAAATGGATGAAAAATATATACTGGGGAAATAAATATGAATATGGATTATATTAGTATTCTTTGGTTTAAATATTACAAATTATTATTATTATTTATTACAAATTAGCCTTAGAATATACCCATATTTGTTATCTCTAATGGAAAGTAAAGAAATGGAGATTTGCATTAATTTTAATATAAAAAATGGGTTGGTTTTTATTTAAGTGGGAATATATCAGATTAGATGAGTAGTTTTACAAGTGAAATAATCTAGTCACTTACATTACTTTGAAATTGAGATACTAAAAGATTTGGGTCATTGGGTCGCTCCGGATTTGAGAATTAAAATGTCATGTGACATGGGTCACAGATACCGTTTGATCACGCACCTTCGATTATTTCAAATTATATCGATAAAGAATTTGCGATCGATGATAAGTGATGACGTAGATGACCGGGTCAATGAATCGGTCTATCTAATCGTTTGTCATCGATTTTGTGCATGTTTTAAGTGTCAATGATTTCATGATTGTCATGAACTCACTTTTGTACATGTTTTGTATCAATGACTTCATGATAGTCATGGACGACTATTCGTTATAGATTTAAATGAAAATTCGCAATAAAAGCCCAGCGTGTGGCATTTTTATTTGATAGACTCATTTTCGATCTGCAGCAGACAGCGAGTTTACGAACCTTCAGTTTATGACTTTCATATTTTTACGAACTATTTATTGCATTGATCCTGAAAAACATCTAGCAGGACTAATGTTAATTTTGGCTCCGATTTAAGAACTAAAATCACTCATTATTCCCTTTTTTTACGAACAAGATATCCTCACTTTCTTTTCACTGTCCTTTTCCTTCGAACATCTGGAATCTGCGCAGGTTGAAAAATGTCCGCGAACTTGTTAGTCTTCGTCTCTTTCAAGCTATAGAGTGGTGGAGAGAAATTGGCATCGGATTTCTTGTTATTTTATACATTTTTGAAAAGTAACATATTGATTAAATATTAGTGGGGCTGAACTATTTGGTTTGTATCTTGATTTGACAAATTGCCACATAGAGCAGGATAAATCTAGATTTGACGAATAAAGTTTGAATTTAGAAAGTAGAGGCATATGGAAGTATTCTGGCATCGGAATTTATTGATAAATTGCGTTAAATTTTTATTGCTATGAATCAGTTAAAGCTAGTCAGTAGCAGAGCGTAAATTCAGCTACTGTTAGTTAAAGGCAAAGAATGGGAAATGTAGACTACAACCCATGAATATCATCGTTTTGCCGGGAAGAACCCATTTATATCTTTTAAACCAGGGTTTTCCAAACTTTTCAGACCGGGGACCGGTTTTTTGTAAGTTTTTTTTCGCGGCCCACCCCAATATGCACAAACAAAGTAGGGTTTACAAGTAATTATAACACCCCCACCCCCGAACAAAAGAATCGCAGATACTATATAAAAAAATAATAACAAATAACTTAAAATATTTAAAATGTTATATTTTATCTGTTTTAATTTTTATATAGTTTCTTCCCGTTGTCTGACTATATGCATAATAATACGTAACAATAATAAAATGATGTAATTTTTCATATGTTAATGTAAAGAGTAAAGTTACCTGAACCGCACGACGACTGCACATTAGGAGGAAAAGAAGTTAATTTTACTCTTAAATATGGCTCGACGTCCGATCTGTTTCGATACTTAGTTTTTAAGAAACCCAAATTAGAAAATCCCGTTTCGCATTTATACGTCGTAACAACGGGCATTATATATTGAACTTCTTTGTTACCTAAATCTGGATATGCTTTTTGACAACTTAACCAGAACATAATTAAGGAAACGTTTTCAAATTTTTATTTCAGAGCAGCATCACGTGAAATTTCAATAAGGGAATCCATTTCTAGTTCATTTAATTGCAATATTCAAATCACTGCTTTATTTATTCTTCATTTGTAAAATCATAATAACAATATACTACGTAACTATAGACAATAATACAGACTATATATTAAAAGCACAAAATATTAGATTCTACAATGAAAGGTCCCAAGTAAATATCAGCAACGATATAACACACTTGGGACTTAAGGATATAACACACTTGGGACTTAAGGATATAACACACTTGGATTATAATCTGATTCCGAAGATGACACATAACTAATTGTAAATCACTTATTCTTTTGATATATTTTTTTTCATTTTTTTAGTTTCCATTACCCTATATCAAATATTTTCTTAGACTTTTTTAAATGTTTATTTACTTTTCAATTTTTTGAATTCCTCTGGTAGTTCATTCCAAAGTTTTGCACCTTTTTAATTTACATTATTCCTTCCTACTTCGGTCCTTATTTTTGGGAGTAATTTATCGTTGTATTTACAACATGTATTTTTATCTTTTTCATTTAATTTTATTCTTATAAGTTCGGTGTGACTGCCTGCCTTTATTCTTTCATGAATTCTAACCAAGACGCTGTATTTGTGCAAATGTTCTACTGGTAATATATTATACTTCACAGATAAGTTTTTTTCAGTTTGATCTTTTATCACTATTAATTAATTTCATTGTTTTTTCTGAATCTTTTTCAACATATTTTTATTTACCAAGCCTAAGTTCCGCCATAGACAATTATAATATGTCAGATGACTGTATAGTTAAATGAATAATATAGTTCTACGCAGGTTTTTCCATTATGTTGGCTGAATGTTAATTGAATCACTGTTAATTTTTTTAATCACTTATCCATATTGAAAATGAAAGGATACTTCCTAATCAGCAAACTAGAAAAATATTTCGATGTAATAATAAAATCTTAACACAAAATCAGAAATCGGTCCCAAATTACACGTTATTTGCTAAAGGATATATGTCAGGTCCTGGTCCTACCTGTTGCCAAAGACAGTTTGCTAAAAGTGTTCAGAAATTCGCTCACGAAGAGCTGTTGGGCCCACGCTGGCCCTGTGGATAGTGTTCGTGCCGGAAAAAAAAGTAATTTGAAAAAAAAAAAAGAAAAAACCATGACCGTCTTCTCCTTTCGAAATGGATAATTTAATTATATTTTGGGGATTTTTGATATTTTTTGGTTTTATGGAACAATTATTGTAAAATTTTCTAAGGACCGGTATTTTTTCTCTAGTGACCGGTACTGTTTCGCCGACTAAAGTTTGGGGAATCTTGTTTTAAACTAAATCAATAAAAATTTACTTAGCAGATTTTAAAAATTTCTTTATGATCAGAATGTTATTTTTCGTATTTTTAATATAATTGACTGGTAATGGACTGGAAACGGTTCGCACTTTTTCAATTTCTTAACTTACCTAATTGTATGTTTTCCTTTTTTAAACTACTATCTTTGGTTCTGAGAGTGAGCGGATAATAATCATTAAGTAATGGCCTTTTTCTTTGTTTTTAACTAAAATAATAATTCAGGATTTACGATTGATGATGTTTGGATAGAATCGAATAATTCCGTAGTTAATAAGTGCTACATATACAAATGAAAATTCATGTCAATTTGATTTTTCAATCAATTCTCTTAATGCTCGTATGTGGTCCGGTATTCTGTAGCAGCTTTGAAATCCTTATATTTTCCTTATCGAATCATGTATATTTTCTTTCCATAAATGTCGTGTGAACGTTTTTATAAATTACGGGAAACAAGATGGTAAGTCTGGAAAGTTTCGAACCTTTCTTATCATGTCATTATGCAATAGAATTATCGAATTAGTATCCGTTTGATTTGACACGTTCTCAAAATATTTGCGGTGAAGATAAAATTTTCAAATTCTTCATCTTCTAAAAAAAAAAAAATCAATGCAACGCTACTATCGTATTTCTTTTTCTTTTATTCATTCTATATTATTTATTTTTGTTCTCTATGCTTCTTTCTGCAGTTATACAAGATGGGGGAGAATGGCTAAATTAATGGGACGTCCGAATGGCGAAACATTCACAATCATTCATACTATGCTTACTTGGGTGCACTATCGTTTTTATTTAGCACTAAGGCATGTTCACCCTGCTATGTTGCTTAAAATCATGAGAACATTTTCAGACTTTTTTCAAGCTTAACATTTTTCTAGTTAATTATGTGATTTTTTAAAATATATGTACATAGCCTTTCTGCAGTTATTTGCCAGATTATTTGCAGTACGACATTTTTTTAATATACGTTGGCATCAGAGGCGTAGCCAGGGGGCGGTTTTGGGGGTTGTAACCCCCATCGCAATGAAATTTTGTATATTTAACATAGGAATATATGAGTTGTAGCTCTGTAACCCCTCCCATTA
>QLNU02003225.1:51619052-51629663 GCA_006491805.2 Dysdera silvatica | reverse complement strand
ACATGGACTACTTTGTAAACCAAATTACGAAACCGGTATTAAATTGTTGTTTAATTTAATCTGCGTAGTGTTCGATTTATACAGGGTGTTTCAGAATAACGTTTGGAAAATTTCAGGGTTGGAAAAGACGTTAAATAAACAGTATTGGTGGAACTCACACGGTTCGCAAAGAAACCAGCTTGTCTGTATAGAGAATTTATGTTTTACGTATCGTCGTTGCTGCGTACGTAATTATACGAATTGAATACAATTTCTGATACAGATTTTAAATCATTGGCCTAATAATGCAGCAGAGATAAAAAAAAATGTGAAATTCCATTTCCTGATCGTGATCTGTATTGCCCTCTAGTGAGATAAAGAATGAAAATTGCCTTTTTTACATCACACTGTACACATTTGGGACTTCGTAAGCATGTGTAATCGGCAAAGGACTTACTTAAAATGAACGTTTTTTGTCCAAACAGTTTTTTTCCTAAAATGCGCCGTTACGGCGCTACAGTCATTTAATTGCTTCCATCCACTGCGCACAAGGTAGCGAGAATTGGCTACAAATGGAAGCGCCATTTGGCGACTTTTTAAGCGGAGAAAGTCCATTTTTATTAAGCAATTTTAAGCAGCTGCCAAATGGCGCTTCGTAGCCAATACTTGCTACCTCGTGTGAAGTGGATGGAAGCAATTAAATGATTGTAGCGCCGTAACGACGCATTTTAGGAAAAAAAATTGTCAAGAGAAAAAATGTTAATTTTTAAGTCTTTTACCGATTGCACAGACTCACGAATTCTCAAATGTGTACAGTGCGATTAAAAAAAAAAAGCAATTTTCATGCTTTATCTCACTACAGAGCAATACAGATCACGATCAGGAAATGGAATTTCGCATTTTTATCTCTGCTGTATTATTAGACCAATGACTTAAAATCAGTATCAAAAATTGTAATCAATTCGCATAATTGCGTGCGCAGCAACGAAGATGGACGTAAAACCTAAATTTGCTGTACAGCTTGTTGCTTTGCATACGGTGCGACTTCCACCAATATTGTTTATTTAACGTCCTTTGCAAACCCCCAAATTTTCTAAACGTTATACTGAAACACCCTGTATAAATACATATGCTGCAACAGGCCCATCAATTTAATACCAGTTTCTTTGCAATTTGGTTTAAATAGTAGTCCATGTACTACACCATTCTGCGAAATAACTGGCAACAGTAAATTATATACGTTCGTAAAGAGATTATATATTGTCCTTCGTAGCTCAGTGGGTAGAGCCTCCGCCCGGCAAGTGGAAGGTCGTGGGTTCAGGTCCCACCGAAGGCAGAAATATTTATTTTCTTTCGAACGTTTCACCATCTAATCACGCCATACCATCGGCGTTGGTATCACTACGCCAATAAACGTTGATTGATATTGTTGTTTGATTTAAATTACCGTATGCATTCTAAGCTTATTTGTGCACAAAGATTAAACCTTGTGGTTGCTTGAGTTCAAAGTACGAGATGAATGTCATATCAAATCCATCAAGTCTAACCATGTTCTACCCAGACAGCGTATGAATACAGTTCCATACGTCACATTAATAGTATTATATCTTATAATCATTATGTTTAAAATATAAAGTTTGTTGCTGCTGTCAGTTTTTTTTTTATTATTAATTTAACCTCCTCTAGAGTAACATGTATTCCATAGTCTTAATTATTTGTGCACTAGCAGAATTTTCAACGAAACGTTTGAGATTGTGGGAAGGTACCGTGTATCATCACCCTTATCTGTAAAAGCACCGTGGAAATAGAACTTTGAGAAATACTGTATTGGTACATATATCATCGATGTAAATATATTACTCCTTGAATATGTATGCGGGAACTTAATAACTGGTTAATATAAAGGTCTTCGACCTGGACTCTTTGAGTATATAATTGCCGTTCCTTAAGAATATAATTTCTGCTCATCAAACATATAACTGCGGCTCTACAAGCATATAACCGCGACTCATTAAACATATAACTGCGGCTCTGCAAGGATATAACGGCGGCTCATTAATAATAATATATTTATTAAAACTCAACAAGTTACAAATACTCAAACGTTAGGTGTAAAACACAGAATTAGAAAATCGTCAATCGAAATACAATAAAAACATTTAAATAAACTCAAAGGACATAAACTAATAAGGAAAGAAAACCTCAGAAAACATGACTGACAAAATACTACCAGAACCCGACAAAAAGCAGTGAGGGAAGGCAATGTCACAAATTTCTCTGACAAATCATTCCAGACTCGACCGGTTCGGAGCTTTAAAAAAAGGGAAGAATTTTTTCTGGCAATGGGAAACTCAACCCGCAAGGTGTGTCCCTCCTAGTTGTCTGATTCTCCAACAGGGTAGGTCAATTTTAGGTCTATTATGTATTTTAGGTCGATTGTGTTATGTGTTTTAGCTCGATTACATTAGGTATTTTGGGTCTATTACATTAGGTATTTTAGGTCGACTATGTTAGGTGTTTTAGGTCAATCTACAGGCAACGCCACTCCAGAAAATGGATACCGATTTCTGCAAGGCGATCCTGATATGAAAGATCGTGGCGACACCTAATATTCCTAGTAAATCTCCGAAGCTGCGTCTTCAACAAATGAACCTCGTTTTTTGAAAGGGTTCCACAGAGATGAATCGTATTCCAGAATAGCTAATTAATTAAGCATCTAACTTCGACTCTTCAAGCATATAACTGTACTTCTTCAAGCATATAACTGCACTTCTTCAAGCATATAACTGCACTTCTTCTAGCATATAACTGCACTTCTTCTAGCATATAACTGCGGTTTTTTAACTTCTAATCAGTATATATATTAACAACCTGCTGCTCTTTAAATATACAGTTACGGCTCTTTACGGACGCCCTTTTAGCACGTAATTACAACTCTTTAAATTCTTGTTTCCAAGAATTTCAGTTTGGCTTTTCAGAATTTTTGTTATTTAATTAATAAATTAACTTGCTTTCATTAATTTCTTCAGTAAATTATTAATTTATTACTTACTTAAAAAATTTAGAGCATATTAAGCCTTTAATTTTAAAATAGGCCACTAAAATCGCAAAATAATTATTAATAATTATTGATCCATCATCGAATGAAATCCACCAGGAAATTGGCAAGCTATTTTGGAGTGAACAAACATTTTTGGTCTAATTTTAAAAAAATTGCAAAGAGGGCCTTACCTCAACTAAAGCTGAAAGCAGAAAGTGAGAAAGGAGATTTAGAATTGAAATAGAGAGTAAAAATGTTTTTTTTTAACATTTCAAAATATATTTAAAAATACTTTCCCACTCTTTTCAACTTTTATGATACCCCTTTCTGCTCCCAGCGTCATCTAAGGTGTGGCATTTTTGATTTTTTTTTAACTATCAGTGACTCGTAACTAAAAAATAAGAGCTTGCAGTTTCTTAAAAGCAATCTAAAGAGTCAAAGCTTTAAACTGAAACTGAGAGTAAAAGTTACGAAGTAGAATCGAGAAAGCATTTTTCAAGATCTATATATTTTGAAATATTGCTTTAAAAATTACATTTTCCCCTTTTAACCTCTCCCTCCATTCTATTCCCAGCTTTAGCTAAGACGGCGCTTTTTTTTTGATTCTTTTTTTAAAATTGCGTCAGGAATGGTTTTCACTCAAAAACTCCTACAGATCTTTGTATTAGTGGATAAATAATTAAAATTTGTCTTTATTTATTATTTTTAATGATATAATGAAAAATTAAAATTATATAGCCTTAATTTTTAATAAACCCACGCTTATATCCAACTCGGTTACGTGGAGAAAGAGATTTCTTGTTGAAAATGACTGATTTCCGATAAAAGAATTGGAGCTCAGTTGAAAGCTTGATAATGCCACAATTTGGACAGTTGGGCAACCCCAAATAACATCTATCAAACCGGGATAAACAATAAATACCACTCACGAAAACGTTTGTGGACATGGGACTATTTCGTCTAAAAATACTGTAGATTTCGTGACAAATGAACATCACTTTTCTATGTGAACTGTCGCTTCTGTAATAACTTTTATCCTAACTGTTTTCGTAGCAGTTAAATTTTAATGTCCGCACATTTTGTCAGATTTGTTAAATATTTAGCGAATAGTTGTCTTCGCCAATCTTCCGTTTTGTTGGCAAAATTTCTTTAGTTGTTGCGCCTCATTCCATTTCACATTAAACGGAAGTTCTGTATCTAAATACATATATTGCTAAATCTTTCGTTGACATAAATTAATAAAAATTTAATAAAAATCATCAAACTAATAAAAATTAATGAACAGACGAAATAAATAAATCAATAAATTAGCAGAAATCAGCAATAAAATGAGAAAAATAAAAAATAAAACAACAGAAGCAGACAATGAAATAATGCGAAATATAAGGGGTAAGGGAAAAAATCAGAAAAAATGTGAATTTCACTTTTTGTTCCAAACTTTGGAATCTTTTCTTTAAAATAGTATGTTTCTTATTGTAATCGGACAATTAACGATGTATATATATGTTATTTAAATAAATAGAATGCAGATTAAATTAAACAACAATATCAATCAACGTTTATTGGCGTAGTGATACCAACGCCGATGTTATGGCGTGATTAGATGGTGAAACGTTCGAAAGAAAATAAATATTTCTGCCTTTGGTGGGACCTGAACCCACGACCGAACCAGCGACATCGGCGCTGACATCGCTACGCCAATGGACGTTGATTTATATTGTTGTTTAATATATATATTAATATCTTACTTCTAAATTTTTGCAAGGGGACATTTAATGATATTCACTGTATTCGGATAGTTTTGGGATTCGTTTGCAGATCTATATTTTATAATTAGCTCCATATTCTTAATTATTGTGTTTGTATTTTCGAGGAATTGGCAGATCCAGACGAACCGTAGTATTATGGTGGATTGTATTAAAACCATGGAATTTGGGTAAAAAAGTTTGCTCTTTTGTTTGTTTGTTTTACTTTAAGGGAGTTCAGTAACAATTTAAAAAAAAAAAATTATTTTCGAAGATATGTTTTCCATTTTTTCTATAACACTTACAGTATAATTGTAATCATAATATGTAATCAAAACTATTCTTTGTCAATTTGTTAATTTGTTTAAAATTCAAAATATGTGCAAAACTCGAAAAACGAATGTCCAGCATTTTTGATATGACTCAAGATTTTATGTGACTTTTGATGAAACAAAAATATTTTCTTATAAATCAGAATATAAAGAAAAGATCGTTTTCATACAATTTTGATAAATTGTTTAGTAAAAATATGAAAAATAGAAAAGTTTCAAACGTTACGTTTTTCGAACATTGGCGCTGCAATTGTTGTTATTAAAATTCATGTTTCAGGCTATAATAATTACATAAAAAATTTAGAAAAATTAATTAAAGAACACCATACTAAAAACACACCTTGAAAGTTTCTAACATTTATCTAAAACAGTTTTAGCGATATATCAAATTGAAATTGTAACGTTTCAAAAAACTTAAATTTAAGAAAAACCGTATTTTAAAATTTATCAAATACAACATAGACTCTTGTTACAACTTTGCAATAATTGCCATTTTGAGAGATGTGCCTGAGGAAGAAAATCAAAAACACGATTGCACTCAAAAGAAATTCTAGTTTTTTCAAGCAAAAAATCGATTTTTTGAACCAAAAGTAGTATTATTCCCTCTTAAAAAGCCCCTTTTCTCGAAATATGTTTTTACGGTTCATGCACCTTTTCTGAAAAAAACTAAGAGATATTACTCCGAAAATTTTAGAATTCATAAAGCCACTAAAGCTACATATTTTAGTACAGACATTTATTTTTATCATTTTTATTTATTTTTAATCGCATTTTTGCGTACAAAATATTAAACACTAGTAAAATAGCAAATGAAAAATATTTCATTCGCTATTTCATTTTCTTTTCTTTTGCTATTTCACTTGCTTTCTCACTTGCTATCTTACCAGTGTTTAATCTTTTGTATGTAAACTTCTTCCCGGGTACTTTTTACCTTATTTCTATTTCAACTGCATGTTAAACATGAAATTTATGACGCAGAAAAGTGGTTCTTATTAAACAAATCATAAAAAATTTGAAAAAAAAGCCCGCATTAGTATATGTAAAAGTAGCTTATTCTTTTATGATAAAAAAATGGGAAACTGTAGTGAGAAATTTCTGCGAAAAGTACATAAAATTTGCAAATTTAACGTGGACTTCAATGTAAGATATTATTACCCTTCACAGGGATAACACAATTGCCAAATAATGGTCAACACACAAAGCCACCTAAACGAGTTTTTGTGAGTTTTCATGAGGAAATTTATTTTTTACTTAATAATTTTTAACATCCACGTAGAAATTAACTCAAACTTGAGCTGTTTTTGTTCAGGAGAAAAAGAGACACCATTTTCATCCCGGATTCGACTCTGCTTTTAATCCGGGATGAGAACGGCGTCTCTTTTTCTCCTAAACAAAAGCAGTTATAATTTGAGCTAATTTCTAAGTTTTATTAGAATTATTATATAAAAAATTATTAAATAAAAAATGGACTTCAATGGCCACCCTAGGCCACAGTAAGATAAAAATTGGTAAAAATTAACAATAAGTTATGAGAAATTCATAATAAGTTAATATAGATTAGCAATAAATTGATGAAAATCAATAATTAATCAACAGAAATTAACGATAAAGTAACAGACATATACAACAAAGTACATGGAAATTAAAATAAAACTTAGCAGAAATTAACATTAAATTGATAGAAGTTAGTAAAAAATAAAGTATTTATTTGGGCTGGGGATGGGAACTTTCCTCTGTATTAATGAAAATATAAAAATAACTGAGAGATTATAAAATTCATGTTTCTTTGTTTGTTTGGATTTTTATGGCGCAAGAGCATCTGGGCTATACTGTGCCAAGTTTGCTACGCCAATACTGTGTCAAATTAAAACTGACATGGTTATTTACTATGGAAAATTTTTAAATACAGGGAAACATTAATCCATCGATTTTCAGGGGAATGGAGAAAAAAACCGATGTATGAGGGAAAACCATTCAAAATTACAGAGAACGGTTTAAAAGTTATTATTTACTCAAATATACGTATGTTACAATACAGAAAATTTTACAATTACTAACACTACTTCGTGCTGAGAAAAGTCCATGATTGACATTTGTATTAAGCAAACTTTACGCTTTAGTTCTAAATACGAGTTTCTAAAACCTAGAATATTCTAACAGAGATTCCATCTTTCGAACATTTCCCGCCACGACAAGACTCTCCTTTGCGAACCAAAGTTCGATCAGGAAGCACGTGGTAGAAAAGTCCCGTCTCATCTGCGTTGTAAATATCACGTGATTTGTAGCCAATTAACAAGGGTGGCAATTTTTCCAACCACACTTCTGTGGTTTCGCTGTCCACTGCAGCATTTGCTTCGGTTAACTCCTCAAGGCCTTGATTCAGGTCCTTGAATCTCGTTATTCAGCCGTTAGACGCAGCGAAATTTTCTATGTTCAGCTGTATGGCAATCGTCTTCGCCTTTTCACAAAGAACGGTTCCATCGATGGGAGTATTAGAAGCCTATGCCTTCTGGTAATAAATATACTTTCCGGTTCAAGGATTGTCGACTCCCTACGGTTTTCCTCTTCTTACCGGCGTTACTACGTTCTTCGACGTATTCCCGTATTTCGTCCTGCTTCGAGATTATAAGATCGCGCATACCCAAGCCAAGATGTTTCGCAATACCGTCAAGTTTCTCTCCAAGTTTCTTCTCTACCTCCTCTAATATTTTTAATCTCTCACGCAAAGTTTTCACTTGCTTTTTACGTTGGGACATGACACAAGGATAATAAAATTATACAGGTACTTTACTATACGTTAAAAACA
Source organism: Dysdera silvatica (assembly GCA_006491805.2). Classification (NCBI taxonomy): domain Eukaryota; kingdom Metazoa; phylum Arthropoda; class Arachnida; order Araneae; family Dysderidae; genus Dysdera; species Dysdera silvatica. The sequence goes on along the minus strand of QLNU02003225.1, from coordinate 51,621,761 downwards.
AACAAGGATGTGAAGTACACACATGGTAATGAAACCAAGAGCAGATGGAAACGAAAGCATGTAAGAATGCATGTAGGCACTTACAATGAAGTAAAATTCAAAAGTAACACAACCGTAACAATGACAAGCATTTTCTATTCATTGAAATGTCACAGCATCCTCTGTAAACAAATAAGTTATTGCAGCATGTCGTACTGACAGTAATCTCAGACCTATTGCTATCTCAAATTCGTGGGCGCATCTGCACACAACACAAGTCTGAATCAGTTGTATTTTCCATTTCTACAGAGCCCCCACTTTAGAACAAGATAATTGTTTGTCACGAAGGGAGATGTTTTCTCGGTTTTGGCGTTTAAAATCCTTTACTAACCAACAAAATCTCAGTCGTTTCTAAAGGAAAAACAAAAAAAAAGATCCACATGGGAAAATATTTCGACAGGACCGCGATTTATCACACGATCGATGCGTTGAAACGATAAATATTAGTCACCTTAAAATATTAGTGTTATTTGTGTGGAGAAAATACCGGAACCAAATATGGCAAATGTATGCGGGAAAACGATATCGATGCATCGGTGTTTCACTGTGTATGAAAGCCAGTTACAAGACTGTGAAATTTATGTAACAAAAGAGCTATATAATTATTTGTATGAAAATATATAATATATATATATTTGCAAACAATTTCTGGTAAAAAGTAAAAGTGAGCAAAATGGTAAATGAATGATAAAGTTATTTGATAATGCAAAGTAATTAATAAACAAATTCGTAACAATTAGTAGATGACTGGATTTTCCTACCAAAATGCCAACAGAAAATCAATAAACATGGTTGAGCTCAAAATTTGTTATTATTAGCGGGTTTCAATAGATATTGAACCCGCTATTGCTTTTGGCTTTCCTGTCTGCCTGTCTATACGCAATGAAAAGGACAAGGCAAAGGTCTTCCGTAAATGCAATAATTATGGTTGTTGTTAATGCTGAAAACCTACCGAGTTACTTGAGAATTGGAGAGTTGCGGATTAGAGAGTTGCGAATTAATGTTAATTGAAACCCGCTAAATTTAAATATCGACCTTAGACGATTTTCTTTCACTTGCTTGTCTTTTCATAATTCACATTTTAAAGCCACTTTTTATATTGTCATGGAAAGGTTGCCTAGAGTTCCAGAAGCCGTGACTGACTTAAAGCAAAACGACATAAAATGTGTTGCCTTAAAAATTGAACAGATTTAGAATAATTACAGTTTCCGGATATCGCTAAATTATTAAAATTATACAAAAGAAATCGGCCACTTTCTCCTGTGAATCATTGTAAATTCGTTTTGAAAATCGTTGTTGCAATTTATAATATTATTATGATTTTTTTGCAAGGTTTTTGTAAATTTGTGTTTCTTTGAATTTTATGGTTGTATAGATCTCTTCGTTCATTTTGCGCATAAGAAAAATGTTGTTCTGCATGTAAGTAACCTTAAATATCAGTCTCTATCTTTTATATTATGTAAATCTCCTGTTCTTTTACATTACAGAAATTGCATCGTTTCAAAAATTGTTGTTTATATCTTCTGCATCGTAAGTATGCAAGCCCTGTATGTAATATGTAAGCTAGAAATATGCAGATTTGCATAAAGAGCACTTTTAGTACTTACGTAAAATCCTCAGAAGATATAAAAACGTAAGTTCTCCCAAAAATATAGCCCTTCAAGTTTTTATGTTTAAAATGTTTGGACATCAATTTTTTCCAGTGAGTTCTATATCTACTGTACCTAGACATCACATATATATATACTTTCAGATTATCTCTACGATTTTATACATTTCATACATGTTTCCGAATAAATAGGTATCCGATACAAGTGTAATCGGTACTTTTGAACGCATTTGGTATCTTATCTATCCAGAACGCTTTCTAAAAAATATAATTTTATGTTCATAATAAATGTTCATAAAAATATATTTTATGTTCATAAAAATATAATTTTATGTTCATAAAAATATAATTTTGTTCATAAAAAATATAATTTTATGTTCATAAAAATATAATTTTATGTTCATAAAAATATAATTTTATGTTCATAAAAAATCTTTTATGTTTATAAAAATAATTTTATGTTCAAGAGACTGCATTCTATTGAGGATAACGGACATTGAAGTTGGCATTTCCTTCATATACGAGGGCGAATCAGAAAGTCTTTGCCCCTATTTTTTATTAGCCAAAATAAGGTACATACAGGTAATTACAAATATACGTACTATTCTACGTACCTTACACTATTTTTCCACATAGTCCCCACACCGGTTCAGACATTTGTCCCATCGCAGCACTAAATTTGAGATGCCCCTGTGGTAGAATTCGTCCGGCTGACTGTGGAACCACCGTCGGACTGCTGTCTTGGCTTCATCGTTGCACGTGAATCGCTGTCCTGCCAGGAACTTCTTCAGCGGACCGAAAACGTGGAAATCACTAGGGTCGAGGTCCTGGCCGCCAATTTTCCGCGAACGAACTATACGTGTTTTTTCCCCAACTACGCGAAATACACGTAAAAATATCAGAGGTTCCAGGAATCCATACTAAAATTATTGTGGATTCAAAAAATGTCTCGAATCCACGAAGTCGGAGATTATGGTAGCAATAATTTCGAATTGTATCTTATTAGTTTGAATAATTATATGAAAAATCTCCTTTACATATCAAATGTTTACCCTGTGGTG
>QLNU02003225.1:51600260-51616818 GCA_006491805.2 Dysdera silvatica | reverse complement strand
TGTTTTAATTGCCTTTAAAATTGAACTCAACATCTGAAAACTATAAAATCTAGATGAGTTTTGAATCTATATAGTATACACTTTGTACCAGAACCCTACCTCATGAAACGGTGACTAATAGACATGTGTTCTGTTTAAAATATTGGAATGCGTCGCTGGTTAATTTCTTATAGAAGACACAACACTATTATGTATATATTTTTTTTTCATATATGCATATACAAATTAATTTTCGTAAAAGGGGACCCAATAAATTATTGCGGGGGTCCGAGATTTTCCGTTACGCCACTGGATTTAGACCCCCTTAGAAATGTTTTTCCTTCTTGTGAAACGACATTTAGGAATGAATGCTCTGTGTAGGGTATTGGAGTGGGGTTTCAGACCCCCAGGTCTAAAGAATAATTACGCCACTGGACACGAATGCCTGTATATCCCCAGTTTAAGGATTTTATAATTTTAAAATTAAATACAGCTTCTGGTAAAGGCAAAATTGTTGAAGCCATACATGGTCGTTATATAAAGGTAATGTTTCATCTAGAAAAAAATTAGGGCAGGACGCATGGCCTAGCAAAAGGGCATTTTTTTTAGCTTTCTAAATACATAGATAATCATGATGAATATTTGCGGTTACGTCAGCTTTATTGCTACCAATTCCTTTAAACAACGTCTTAATTTGTTTAGTTCCTATAGTTGCTTTCTTTAAATTGCTTAGTTTTCGTTTGAAGGTAACCATTTTTTGGATTTTTTTTTTTTTTTTAGTTCCGAGTTAAGTATATGTGAAAGGCGAGCGGAAGGTGTGCGTGATTATTGCAATCTAATGTCAATGTTGCCAGATGGCAAGATTAAAAAATCTCAACTTCATACAAAATAATAATTAAATTAATATAACTATAATTTAGTTAAACAATATCCTATAATAATTTCATTTATTTAAATATCCTATACCAGCGGTTCTCCAACTGTGGTCCACAGACCCTCCTAGTGTTCCACAAAGGTTCGGAAAAATATTAAGACAAGAGCATTTGCTCTTTAATGCTAAGAATAAATTATGAGGGGACGAAAAATTCTTTCCTTAAATAGTGAAAATTAGTGATGAAACACTAGAAATAAATACATATGATGCAAATTCCGGGCTTTAAACTTTGAGTTAATTCTTGGGGGTCCGAGAAGAAGGGGTGATCTCTGAAGGGGGTCCGCGGTCTAGGAAAGTTAAAGAACCACTGTCCTATACTATATGACAAGTAAGCTTAATAAAATAGGGATGTAAAACATGCTTAGTTTAAAGCTTAAAGACAAACAAATTGATTTTAACAAAAATTTGATCTCAAAAATAGGTGGAACCGCTAACGTTTATCGGAGTAGTCCGTGGTTGAAAGTCTGCAAACCTGGCAACAGTGCTTTGTTTACAAATATTCGTCTGCAATCTCGTTTTGCCAAAACCATCAGTGTTATTACGGAAATGAAATGAATGGAGTACAAAATTTTTATAAATCAACAAATTTCATCACGCGTTTTGGATTCTAACGTGGGAATTTGAATCATCATCGGGGAAGGATGGTGCGTTATTTTCCGAGGGTTGGGAAGGACATTTGGGCACAAGGGCGGACAAGTTGAGGGACAGGGCGTCGTGCCCTTCTATTTCGCTTTAGATGAAACAGTAATAAAGGTGTTCGCTTTCAAAATATTTTACTGCTTTGAATATAATGATAAATTACAAATTACAGAATGAGATTCATTCTTGCAACGCAAAGCTGATAATTTTACAAATAAAACTCACTTTTGTTAATTCGAATTAGTACTTAAGGTTTTTTGATGAATGAACGAACTATTCGCACATTAATGTGTTAATACTTTTCTCTCCCAAAACATCGTTTCTTCTATCTTCTACAGAAGAAAATTATTTCAAAATGTCCGCAAAAAATAATTAAAATTCTCATATTCCGACGCGCCTCATTTTAATTAAATAATTGATTTAGTGTTCCGCTGATAAGAACCTTAAACTTATAACAGCTGCTTACTTTTCATGTTTAATTGGATATTCAGCATCGTAAAAATGCTTACTAAAAGTATTAATCTCAGCGTCGGGAAATTACTTGGCATAGAAAGTAAATAATTTATATAATTATTTGTATAGTTATTGGTTAGTTGTGAGGGGTCATTAATAAACTGTTATATTAGAAATAAAATACAGGGTACCAGGGAGGAAATTTACATAAAAAGGTTGAACACTACTAAAATAGCAATGAAAAAGATCACTCAAGCTTTCGGACGCATCAGCAGCAGTCCTTCATCAGGAGTAATGACGATGTTATGTTTCTGTCTCTTTTTTATACTTGAAATTTCTGGAAAACCCTTCATCAGAGTAGTCCCGCAGAATGGAAAAACCCAATGAGAACCAATGGGAGGCCTCCAATAGAATCATGGAAGAACCCCAATGGGAACCAATGAGAAACCTATACTGCGGGCTACCTAATGTTGGGAAATCCCATATATTTCAGAGTAAGAGTTGTTTGTAAGTTTCTGGAAGTGGTTGTGATGTATTAATGGCTTTCCCGTGTAGTTTGTAAGTTTCCCAAGATTCTAAGAAGAGTCTACTATTCTTGTTTGTGATGTGACGGTGTAGTATTTTTGTTGAGTCCCAGTCGGGTTCGTGTCCGTGTTGTAAAGCGTGTTCTGCCAGACGTGAGGCTATGTCTCCTTTCGCGAGTGCTTGTTTGTGTTCTTTTTTTCTTGTTTTGATCATTCTTTTTGTTTGTCCTATGTAATGTTTGTTGCAGTCTTTGCATGGTATTTGGTATATGGCACCTGTGAGATCTTCTGGTGGAACTGGGTCTTTAACTTTTGTAAGTTGTTTGCGAAGTGTTGTGACAGGGGAATAGAATGTTTTGATATTTGCCTCTTTAAGGATGCGAGAGATTGTTTCGGAAATGCCGTGAATATATGGAATAGATATGCGGGTGTGAGATGTATTGTTTAAAGATGTACTATTGGGTCTACAGTTTCTGAGAATGAATCGTTTAGGGTATCCATTATTTTTAAGTGCCGTGTGTATGTGTTTTGTTTCTGTGTTTGAAAGTGTTTCATTACTGCAGTGAGAATTCGCTCTAAGACTTAATGTTTTAACAACGGAAGCTTTGTGGCATGTTGGATGATGCGATTTAAAATCGAGATATCTGTCTGTATGTGTGGGTTTACGGTAAACTGAGGTGAAGATAGAGTTATCGTGAGATCTGTGTACAAGAACGTCTAGGAAAAGGAGTTTATTGTTCTGTTTCATATGTGAATTTTATATGTGGATTTAAGTTATTAAGATAATGGAAGAAGCTTTGGAGTGTATTAGTTTTAAGTACAACGATTGTGTCGTCGACGTATCTTTTTCAGAATTTAATGTTAAAATTCGGTGAGGTCAAAACAGTTTCCTCAAATGACTCCATAACCAAGTTAGCTACAACACTTGAGACCGGAGATTCCATGGCAGTGCCAAAAACTTGTCTACAGAGACAACCATTTGAGGAGAACGCAGCAGAGTCCAGACAAAATTTCAACAATGTACAGATGTCATGAGGTGTTAGTGAAGTGCGTTCATGTAGTGTTGTGTCATTTTGGAGGCGTGTAAGTGCGGTGTCGATTGCAAGTGATGTGGGAATGCAAGTGAAGAGAGAAATTACATCGAATGAGACCATGAGGTCGTCGTCGTCAAGTTGTAGGTTATTTAAAGAGGTGCAGAAGGATTGGCTAGTAGAAACAGTGTAGTCGTTATTACCGATTGTAGGAGAGAGTAGACGTGCAAGATATTTTGATAGGTTATATGTAGGAGAGCTGCAAAAACTAACTATAGTTTTAAGAGGAATATTTTGTTTATGAATTTTAGGTAATCCGTAGAAGGATGGTAAGCGGCCGGAAGTGCATTTTAAAGAGTCGTAGAGATTAAATGTAAGTTTTTTAGATTTATAGAGTTTTAGAAGGAGAGAGTTCATTTTGGATTGAATTGTTTGTGTAGGGTCTTTTGTGATGCGGGTGTATGTATTTGTATCAGATAAGAGTGTAGAAATTTTATGTAAGTTGTCTGAGCGATTTTACGTCGTTACTTACGACATCATTACTCCTGATGAAGGACTGCTGCTGATGCGTCCGAAAGCTTGAGTGATCTTTTTCATTGCTATTTTACCAGTGTTTAACCTTTTGTATGTAAATAAACTGTTAATTGCTCATTTATGCTTTTCGCTAATTACTAATTTTTATTTTATGTTTTTATAAATATTTTTTTATTAGTAAACAGGCTTTTGAATGAAGTTTCTTTTATATTTATATGCTAAGATTTTTGCAAAATTTTATTTTATATTTTTCCAATTTTATATATTTTATTATTATTATTTATGAATATATTAATTAATTTTTATAAATGTCATAATATTATTATGATAATTAATTTACTAATTATATGAAACAATGCAACGTTTATGTTCCAAACGAGAGAGTTTTACTTCATGAATTTTACGTCCCCAATCAGTGACATTAAAAGGGAAGGGATCTACAATTTTTCGAAGAATTCAAACTTCTGTTGCCTTAGGACCTAAACCCGGATAACCGAATATAGGAGAAACGACTATTATTTTTATCCCCAGGCGTGACCCTATAGGCAAACTAGGCAGTCGCCTAGGGCGGCACCACGACAGAGATTTTTTTTAAGGTACTTCACGATGATAGAGATAAATTTGAAAATAAATAAATGGAACAAAATGGATTATTTTCAATTGAATGCCTTCACTAATATTTACCCTTCTCTATGATTGTTCCGTTTATCCGGTTTTTTTTCCATATCCTCAACTTATTGCCTTTTTACATTAACAAATTTTCCTCCATTTAATTTACGAAACTCTGAATAACGTTTTCCCATTACCACTATGCCTTTCAGTGGTGCAAGCAGCACCGCTGCCGCACTAGAGGCTTGGAGGATGTTTTTTTATTTTGATACTTTTTTGAACTATTACAATCATTTAAAATTACAATTTCCTCTTTCAGTAGCCAAATAACAAACTATTTTTTACTTTTAATCATTTATTTGTATGTTATGAGGTAAGCTGTGATTGTCCTATTTCGATTTAACAGGAACTATAGGGAGAAGATGGAATGTGCTCTATTTTTTTCACCTTTCAATAGTTACAAGATGTATTGGGGTGTCAATTTTTTTACGGGGGGGGGTCACACATCATTCCTCTAGGGTGCTAAATTTACTTGAGTCGGCCCTGATTATTTTACAGGTTGTCACGTGTCAAACTCGTGATTACGGGCCGATAAAGACCTTCTTTGCTCCTATAACACAATAGCGGCTTACTATATTTAATAAATCGTCTGTTTTCACAATAAAAGGAACTGTTGCCATATATACGAAAAGAAACTTTAAACTAGAAAGTAGATTCCAGATTCTTGCTTTATTTATTTCTTTAATGGCGTAATGAAAACTAAGATTGTGTTGCGAGAAACGATATCAGATTTTTCGTCTATAAATAACACTTTATTGTAGCAAGTAGGAGCTATCCCACCTTCCTGGCGCTTTTGGTAGCAATTACGCATAAACAAGAGATATTCAACTGATTTTGAAATAGCAGAGCAACTAAGTCAAGCCAATTGTTTCATAGGCGTACCCAGAAAATTTGTAAGAGGGTTATAGGCTCAATGGGGGTTACAGAGCTACAACTCATATATTCCTATGTTAAATATACAAAATTTCATTGCAATGGGAGTGTTACAACCCCCATCAACACCCCCTGCGTACGCCAGTGAGTTGTTTAATCCTTTTGCTGCAGCTAACGTGCTGGCACGTTCGCTCAAAAGTGTCGTTTCTCTGAATGATTGTGGGCAGTCGTTCTTTTTTGTAAACTGTTCCTTTGAAAACCGCGTATTTTTAGACTCGTTCTTTTGATCTAATTTCTCTGTGAAAATACGTATATGTAAAATTTTTCTATTTCTATTTGTCTTAATTCATAAATTTTGTGCGTTTATTTTATAATAAATTTCTAAATATAGTACCAACTTCGCTTGCCATTGTACGCTGCAATTAAGTTATTAAATAATTAAGTATTTATATAAATCGAACACTACGCAGATTAAATCAAACAACAATATCAATCAACGTTTATTGGCGTAGTGATACCAACGCCGATGGTATGGCGTGATTAGATGGTGAAACGTTCGAAAGAAAATAAATATTTCTGCCTTCGGTGGGACCTGAACCCACGACCTTCCACTTGCCGGGCGGAGGCTCTACCCACTGAGCTACGAAGGACAATATATAATCTCTTTACGAACGTATATATATTGTTGCCAGTTATTTCGCAGAATGGTGTAGTACATAGACTACTATTTAAACCAAATTGCAAAGAGACTGGTATTAAATTGATCGAAATGCCCGTTGCAGCATATGTATTTATATAAATCGAACACTACGCAGATTAAATCAAACAACAATTTTTTAATCAAATTTTTAATTGTTGTTTAATTTACTCTGCGTAGTGTTCGATTTATACGTATAAATACATATACTACACCGGGCTTTTCTATCAATTTAATACCGATCTCTTCGCAATTTGGTTTAAATAGTAGTCCATGTACTACACCATTCTGCGAAATATCCGTCATCAGTAAATAGTCTTTATATACGTAAAGAGATGGGACATTGTCGTTCGTAGCTCAGTAGGCAGAGCCTCCGCCCTGTAAGTGGAAGGTCGTGGGTTCAGGTCCCACCGAACGCAGAAATATTTATTTTCTTTCGAACATTTCACCATCTAATCACGCCATAACATCTGCGCTGGTATCACTACGCCAATAAACGTTGATTGATATTGTTGCTGTTTGAATTAAGAATTTATTTAGAATGAATTAAGAATTTATTTGGAATGAATTGAGAATTTATTTGGAATGAATTAAGAATTTATTAAGAATGAATTAAGAATTTATTAAGAATGAATTAAGAATTTATTAAGAATGAATTAAGAATTTATTAAGAATGAATTAAGAATTTATTAAGAATGAATTAAGAATTTATTAAGAATGAATTAAGAATTTATTTAGAAGTTAAGAATTTATTTAGAGTGAATTAAGAATTTATTGAGAATTCAGGTGGTTGAACTATTCTTAGAATGAATGAAATTTATTCAGAATAGATTAAATTGTGAATGAATTAAGAATAAATTAAGAATTTAGAATGAATTAAGTATTTGTTTGGAATGAATTAAGAATTTATTTGGAATGAATAAATTTGTTAGAATGGATTAAGAATTTATTTAGAATGAATTGAAATTGTCAGAATGAGTTATTTAGAATGAATTAAATTTATTTTGAATGAATTAAGAATTTATTTAGAATGGGTTAAGAATTTATTTAGAATGGATTAAGAATTTATTTAGAGTGAATTAAGAATTTATTTAGAGTGAATTAAGAATTTATTCAGAATGAATTAAGAATTTATTTTGAATGAATTAAGTATTTATTTAGAATGAACTAAGAATTTATTTTGAATGAATTAAGTATTTATTTAGAATGAATTAAGAATTTATTAATGTTAAGCTGTAAACTTGGATTGGTACGAGTTAAGCTTAATAAAATGTATTTATAAATTCACCCTTGTGAATTCCAAAGTTGGCTACTCGCGATCTACGTAATGGCCATTTCACATATCACATTCACATATCACATATCACGTTCACATTTCACGGATAGCTGTCATACTGATAAAAGAGAATGGGACGCGGGAGGAATTTCTGCTCTCAATCCAATCAAAATGAAGATCTCATCTGATGGACTTCCTTGAAGTCTTCGAGGAAGTCGCATGATGGGCAAGAATTTGTACGGAAAGGAAATGGTGTCCACTTTAAAAAAAAAGCATAATCTAAGAAAAAGACATGGAAGTTAAAGTTTGAAGGATGCTACTGGCATTGATAAGAGATTTCAAAGTTGTTTGGAAGATAGAAGTTGGACCAAGGGAGATGCGTTTTCTATGGCGAAGATGATGACGCCGCGGGATGTTATGTAAAAAATACTACTAATGCAGTCTCATTAAGTCAACGACGCATTAAACGATGATATATACGATGACTCATTTCCACTCAAAATTCCCCGTTCCGGTAAAAAAAAATTAGGAAGCACTTTTGCTATCGATTGCATTTAAATTTAGAATGCGCGGGAACATTAAAGTGAAAAATAGCGAAAAAATTTTAATTTTCCCTCCATTTTTGCCTAACAGATGGTATGCGTTTTCCCGATAATGTTTGTACTGAGGCAGAGTTGATATAATTAGTTTTAATAGGATACCTAGACAAGTAGAATTTATGCAGTGTTTTAGTACACGTCTCCACATTATATACGTGCTTGGGTGGAAGAGATAATATTTTTTACGTCCACACCATTTTTAGTAAAAAACAAAGAGTTCAGATAGGAGAAGAGGCGTTTTTGCTGCTTTACGTTGCGTGTTCTGAATAACAGATTTTCATCTTTTTAAGAACATTTCTATCAACGTTCTATATATTATACCCATTCCATATTAATATTTTATATCCCTAGCAATATTCTACAGTTTTTTGTTGTCGGACTTTAATCGTGTTTTAAGATCTCACATAATTTTGTGAATACAAAATTTTTAAGATCAGTTGACAGGTATCGAATGAATTTTACAATTTTTGTTCCATATAGGAGCTAAAGTGCAACGAAAAAATTTCAAAATAAGCTCCTTCTATTTTTTTAGACGAACATGAGTCTCAAAATGTTTTGATTCTAGTATCACTTTTACGATAAAAGCAGACACGAGTAAAATAGCCAGAAGTCAGACAACAAAGTTTTTGGACATTTTAACTGAAGTCCTTCATGAGAAACGATGAAAAACTGCTGATAATGCATATATATTTATTTAAATTGTATTTTCCACTGTTTTTCCCGCATCCCTAATCTGTCTGTGCGAGATTATTTCCGGATGTATTATTTTTGATGTAAATGGCCGACCACATTGTTCCACTGGCAGCTGGCTAAGTATTTATCGACAGAAGCTATATATATATATATATATACAGGGACATCGAAAGCCACCGCGGATCCTTAGGTTTATTTCGATGGGCCTTCATGATCCGTTCCCTGGATAGTGACATAAATATTTTTTCTTTTTGGGGAGGGGTTGAACTTCCCAATGAATACAAAGTATGAAATAAGAACGCATTTTGTTTTGATACTCACTTATTACTTAATTATTTTACGAGCTCACTGCATATATATGTACCGGCAGGTAATATTGTAGCCGGAAAAATTCTTGTGGGGGGGAGCACATTATTATTATTTTTTTCATTTTTAAATCGGTAAGCAAGAATATTGTATCAAAAATATTTTGGGGAGAGCCGGGCCCACCAAAGCATAGGTTCTTGCTAGCGCGGGCCTCCAGATTTCATCTGGGCCCCCGTGATGCCCCCTACCGTCGGCCCTGACGGTAATTATCAATTTGCCACGATGGTGGTACAATTGAAGTTATATTTTCTGGGTAAAAAGGAGAGAATTCGTCAAGCGTTGTGCCATAATGACTCATATATGAAGTACATATCTCGAATTTAAAAAGCTTTTGTTCACACAGTGGAATATAGAGTTGCCCACTCAAAGGAGATAATGTCTCTCCGGTCCTCAGAGGGACCGTGTTTCCTTTGAGTGGACCAAGCGTTTTTGGGGATCAACATCGATGCACAACAAATAAAGACAGAAGATAATGTAAGAGTGAAAAACATAATGGGTAAAGTGTGATGTTGTGTGTCTTTTATAACCTGGTCAACAGTGTAGCAATTCAAATTTTGGAGGGGGTTAAGTATTTAAAGAAGATGTGTGATGCTGCCTTAGAGAAGATGTATATTTTGATATCCATTGGGGCCAGGCCTTTAGCCTCTCATTTCTTACATACTGTCTCTAGTTGACTTAATGACTTCACATACGATAGTTCTTCATTTGAGGCCCCAATATTTCCCTTCCACATTTGCCCCTATTGGACTATTATCAGACGACAACAGAACCTTGCTGCCGATAACGATATAAACCTAAAGATACGAATGTTTCGTGTAGACTTGTAGAAAGGAGTCTTCAATATTTAAATCTGAAGATCATACGAGGCAAGTCGGGAAGAAAAACCTAAAGTTGAAAGGAACCTTAAGAGACTTAAGTTAGAGGAAAACAACAAGACTTAGTTAGAGGAAAACCTTAAGAGACTTAATTTAGAAAATTACAGAAGAGACTTAAGTTAGAGAAAACTTCCAAGAGACTTAATTTAGAAAAAAACCTGAAGGGCTTAATTTAGAAAAGAACCTGAAGAGACTTAAGTTGGAAAACCAAGACTAGAGTTAGAAACCTTAAGAGACTTAAGTTTGGAATTCAGATAAAGACATTCAAAGAGGTACAGTAGTCTCATTTGTAAGTTTCATGCCTCACAGGCTGAAACTGTTAGAGAGAATATGCCGGAAAAGGGCCCTAGCTTGAAGCTTTTTACGGTAATAAAGTTTGTAAAATTAGAATATTTTTCATTGTGGAAGTTTCAAAGGAAGAAGAAAATCCAAATTGAATTCGTGTTTTGTATTCATTGTGAACTCCTTTATCATAAATACATGATATCCCCCCCTCCTCCCACAGTAAAAATGACAGGTTTCGGAATGGATGATTTTCGATCACCCCCTTAGAGGTGGGGTAGAATAATTTCCGTGGAGAACAGCTTTCACTCTCTCTCAATTCTGCTTCTCCTGTAAATTTCAACTTTTTCGAGTTGTCACTTTCATTAAGGACGTGCAATGTTCTGATCCGAAAATTATTCTTGAATACTGTCGTCTTTTTTGTAAATCCCATCATTTATCTATCTTGGGCTGCAAGGTTTAAAAACACCCTACGATCCTTAATTTTCCTATCTGCTTGCCAAAATATATGTTCTTCAATAAAACCGTGTTTATACTTTGCACGAGGAGCTGCTTTTCACGTAAATTGGGTGGAGTTTCAGAACGTGCCTTCAAATTTATGTCAAAAGAAACAGCTTTTTGCAACAATATATCCTCGTTCAGCCATCTTACCCTCCCACAAGAAACTGAAAATCACAAAACCATTAATAATTGCTATATTCGGGCTCCCTGTCAAACCCTTCTAAGCAAAATAAATACCCAAACCTCGTATGGCAGTTAGACAGCATCTCGCCATTAAATTATAGGCGATGAGAAAAATTTTCATCTGCGGTTTATTCTGAGAAAGGTTAATTAGGCGACAAGAGTTTTATCCAAGCAGGCAGCCGTCAAGTTGCATATAACCTGGCCCTAATTAACAAATATTTTGTGTCATTCCTTGAAAAGTTAGTTTAATTTATACGTTGCTCTGTGATTATTAGACGCGTGTGTTTAACCAAATTAACTATTATCTTTTTTATATATGTTTAATGTAATTGCGGATTTGGTCTTAAAATATGTAATTATATCATCTAAAGAGATGACTTTCTCTTTGAGAAGGGAAGGTACTAAAGTGGGTATCTTATTTTTTGAAAAATTTGGAAAATTTTCAGAAAATTATAATTATTTCTATTTCACAATTTGGAACCCTTTTATGAAATAGTTTAAAACCTAAGTTCTATATTAAACTACCAAATTTAATGGCACAAAAACTTTAATTCGTTTATGTTTTGCGCATTACAGTAGTAATTTGCTGCTTTGTTAATTAAACTTTATTAATTTCATAACTTATATAAAGTCATATATTTTTTAATCAGGCAGCCAAGTTCAATGACAATCCAGTATCTGATGCAACTAATTAATATTACTTTAATGTAATCAATAAAATTGTTAATACATTATTATAAAAATTTATAATATTGTAAATACAATTTGTTGTATATATATTAATATATTATTAACATAATTGCTATCATGCTGATATATGTTACCTTATTTGCCTTTTTATAAACAATTAATCTGATCCTCAGTCTTGCCTTAGAATGTTCACCTTTCAGAGAGATTCAGAAGAGATAATTTTTCATATAATATAATCGAGATTTTTTTCATATAATCGAGATATTTTTTAATATAATCGAAATAATTTTTTTAGTCATTTTTTTATATAATTAAGATAATTTTTCATATAACCGAGATAATTTATCATGTAATCGAAATAATGTTTCATATAATTGAGATAATTTTTTATATAATCGATATAATTTTTCATACAAACGAGTTTATTTTGTATGATAAATTTCATATAATTTTTCATATAATGGATGGATGGATAAAAAACAGTTGCAGTTGGTGGAAACTGAGCAAGGAAATTATGCTTTGTATGAAAAGGTAGGAGCACACTTAAATTAATCGTTTGATAATTTTGGAAAATGCAAACGATAAAAATTTTGCCTCAGGGAGGCCCTGTTCTTAATATTATTCTTATCTTTGAAGATTCAGTTGTCAGGTGAAGTTTTTCTATGATTAAGGTGATTATATCAATAGGCTTAGCTTGTTTTCTTATCGTAGAGTATATTTCGGTGAAAATAGTCAGTGCAGCAGCAGAGAAGATCAGAAGAAGAAGAAGAAGGGTTGAATGGTGGGATCATATTCGGAGAAGGGAAACATCTGCTACAAAACGTGAGAAAGAGCAAACTTAAAAGAGAAGAATATAACATAATAAGAGAAGAATATGATAACATAATAAGAGAAGAATATGATAACATAATAAGAGAAGAATATGATAACATAATAAGAGAACAATATGATAACATAATAAGAGAACAATATGATAACATGGATAACTATAGAGACAAAGGCCTTTAAGGATACGGCCGGCTTTTGGTTGACAACCAGTGCCGCTTTAGACTGGAAAAAATGGAAGCGTCACTATCATGTCATCGGCACTGAGTAGGGAAATAACGGAGAAAAAAAGGAAGAAGAATATATATTACATTGCGTGGTATACTGGTTTTTAATGAGACTCTGGATCTATTTTATTTGACCCCTAATTTATAGTGTGAATACAAGTATATCATTATCATTCGCATTTTAGCCAATAGTAAATAAATATATTAATGGCATGATTTTTACTTTATTTCCATAAAATGGCGTCATTTGTATCACCAAAATTCTGCTTATGCAGTGGCGGATCCACGGGGGGAATTGGAGAAATTTCACCCCCCCAAATCCATAAAAATGCGGTGGAAATCGATTATAACGAGCGCCGCTTAAAACGACCAACCGCATATAACGACGGAATTTTTAAAAGAAGTTTGATTCCCTCCCCGAAATCCCTTTCTGCGTCCACCTCTGGCTTTTATGTAAGAGATCCTCACGTTTACGACCTACTGGGTTTTTGTTAACTAGAGTTCTTTAACAATCCGGGGGAAAAACGCCATTTTAATATTATAAACCGGGATTCCATTTCAGGAAAATGTTTTATAATTATATAAGTTGCACAAAAGTCCTTTTAGAATATGGAATAGTTCATTCAAAACCAAAAAGGGTTTTTTATACAGACCGGTAGTTGGATGCTTGCGACATGGTGGCTTTGAAGGTTACGGAGGGCTCAAAAAGATACAGAGGGGGTTTAAAATTCGTAAATGTTTTTATGTATTTTATTAATATATTTAATAATACTAAATATAAGCAGAGTAATATATTTAACGTTAATAAATAAATTTCTTAACATAAATTGTTATATAAAATACTTGTAAATATTAGTATACCCCTCTCAATAATTTCCTATATCCTTAGTATAAAGTATATGAAGACAAGACTGTATACAAAAATATTATATATAAGCAAAATCTACCATAGAAAGCTATTTTGAACACATCTTTATCGTCAAAGAACAATTTCCAACGATTTCGCACAAAACAGAAATATTAAAATAAAATTCTAACAATATTTGATTTTTGAGAAAAAGTAATTTTTAGTGGGGGCTCAGTCCCCTATAGCCCCAGTCTGTATAGGTCTCTAGTTTTATACAGGTTATTGTACGAAAATTTGACACAGCCCTGGCAAATTTTTTGTTTCAGAAATCAGTACTAATGTCGAGTTATCGGCTAAAATTATACAGTATTTATTCCGAAACGATGTGCAAGAATGTTACTGAAGGGTTGTTTAACGGTTACAGTGCATTATGACCACAGGTGTGAAGAAAGCCTATGACAGTGTCAACTATATACACTTTAGCCAGAAGCTACCCTAGATTTTAAAGCATCAGGCTTCAGTCTAGTCCTCCTACTGGGAAATGCAGCACTTTATATTATTATTTATTTTTTGTACACTGCACTACGTATAAATAGTATTTTGATGCTTAGCATATTGTATTTTGATATTCAAAGTATATTACAATACCAAAGTATAACAATATACATTACATACAATATTAAAGTATAGAAATATACAACATATTCAATACCAAATATTAAAATATACAACACATGCAATACCAAAAAAAATAAAAATATATCCATATAAAAATATATACAGCACTAAAGTATAATACAATACTATACATGCAGTACTAAAATATAAAAATATACCATACATGCAATACCATATATATAGTACTAAAGTATAACATAATTCTATACATATAACACCAAAGTATGGTACACTACCATACATGCAATACCATATATGTACAGTACTAAAGTATAATTAAACACTATACATACAACACCGAAATGCAATACACTACCATGCATACAATACGAAAGTATAATACAATACGTTTTCATATAACACAATATAATGTATTGCGCTGTTCTGTAACACCATTCTGTGGCTATTTACCATGATTAGCATAATTTTTAAACACTTAACAATCTGAACTTGTGACATTGTATAGATAGGCAACGAGACAGGCAAGCAAGTAGGCAGGGAAAATTTATTTATGCTGTTTTTATCTTCTTGCAATGTATTCCCCGATTCTGGGTTTGACTGCCAACATGAACCCCAGTTCTCTATTCCTGTCTCCCTCAGCTCTTATGGGTATTCCCTAATGAGCTTAGTGCCATTCAAGTGTTTAGATCATCATTCCGTCCCTCATTTCCTTGTCTGCCTCTTCAATTCTTTCCTGTGATATTTTCCTTCAGTGCTAATTGGGGTAATTTGTATTTTTCCCCCAGTGTATACTTCCACTTCTTTTATATTTTTTTTACTGAAGTTTATTTAAATTATGCAGGCGTAAAGAGTTCACCTTATTTCCATACATTCATTCGCTGTATTTTAGGCTTAATAAAAAAATTCAGTAATTGCTGTTATTAAAAGATGCGCCGTTTGTAACTAGGCACTACCTCATTACCTTCTCATTAAGCGTAGCATCACGCTTTAATTTTGACGGATTTTCTCATTTGGATAATACATCAAGTGTGTGCAAAGAACTCTGCGTAAAATTTTAATCCCGCTATAATTGTCTGTGATGAAAGCAATTGTTTCCTGCGTGATTAACGCTATTTTTTAAAAAGAAGAAGAAAAGAAATATACATGATGAAACAAACTTTCCAGACCTTGAAATATTAGAATTTCCGTGAACTCTGTCTGTCTGTCTTATCCCTTTCGCAATAAATAGTAAACTGTTCAAAACAGCCATCTACGAACAACAATCAGCTTAATGTACAAAAGGGAGCATTGGTCTGGTATGGCACAAAAAAATTTCAAGGCATTTTTTTTGCTACTTTAAGAACAAAGAGTGAAAAATTCTCCACTATATAAATAACGAAGTTTAAGATCGTATAAACAATCGGTCCTGCCTACATATGAAGCATCGTTAATGAACTTCCAAAAGAGGTCTGTAAGCATATGAATTTCCATAGCCTCACATACATAGCAGTGCATTCAGCGACAACGTTTTATACTTCAGAAGATACAATAAAATCCTTTAAATCATCGCAAAGCGCAGAGGAGAGTGAAGAAGAAGAAGAGAGACCACCACTGAACCGCCATTGCATGCAGCTGCTATGAGATCCGTAGAAAATAAACGCTTTTTTGAGTCTATAGATAACGTTGACGACTATTTGTTTGTTAATGCGCGAAGTGCATTTTAAGATGAATATTAAATGAACATAAATACTGCAAAATAAATTAATCAAAAATGTACGTTTTCCTTTTACTATTTCTAAGGAAAATTAATTTTGAGAATGAGTAATAATGTAAATTCTTTTACTATATTTCTTTCCTTTCAGCTTATTGTTCCGAAATTCAAGTGTTCATATAATGCGGTGTTCATTAAATTTTAAACGAATTCAAAGCTGAGCTGAATATTATTGTATGCATATATGTTACTTATATAAGCCTTAAAATAATTGAGAAAGCAACAAATTAACACAGTTGAATAATAAATTTAATCGTTCACAGCTGTTTCAATAGCCCTGGACTATTTTCGTCAGAACGGTAACTGATGCAACACACCGCGTAATACAACCCGTGTTACAAACGGCGGTTACAGATATAATGGAAATAAACGGTAAAAATAAATCAAGTACATGAGTTAGGGGAAACGTCTCAGGTAGTGGAACTTGGGTTTAAGGAAACGTCTCTGATAGTAAAACGTGAGTTTGAAACTC
>QLNU02003225.1:51585217-51600160 GCA_006491805.2 Dysdera silvatica | reverse complement strand
TAAATTCTCTAACGATGAGTTTCCCTTAAAGAATCAAAAAAAGGGGAAAAAAATCCCTCAAAAAAAAGGGGTAAAAAAGATTCAGGAAATACGATTGAACATTTTTACGAATATTCAATGAATTCTTTATAATTTACAAAACCGATTGATTTCTTAGAATATTTTTACGTAGCAGAAATAGTCGTAAATTAAATGAAATTTACATATTAAATTTCATTTAATTTACGACTATTTCTGCTACGTAAAAATATTCTAAGAAACCAATCGATTTTGTAAATTACAAAGAATTCATTGAATATGCGTAAAAATGTTCAACCGTAGTTCCTGCATCTTTTTTACCCCTTTTTTTGAGAGTGTTATTCTTTAAGGGCAACTCATCGTTAGAGAATTTAAATGGGCATGTGTATTCACATTTAAGTGATGATAATGAGAAAGAAATTCACTTGGTCTCTCACTTTTCGACTTCAATGTCTAACTTGTACGAAGTTTCCACTTATTTATTTGCTGATAGAAATAAATTTAGGAGACGGGGTCAGTTCTTTTGGACTTCGATTTTTTTCAAATAAATAAATTAAATAAATAAACGCAAGTGGCAGATGCTTGGTCCTTATGTTCGTTTTGTTTCTTATTTCGGCGAACTCCGAGTCCGAATCTTATTCTGTCGGCGATAAAGATGAGATATAGCTATTCTCCGATGAGAAAAATATATCACTGGCGAGGTAGAAGAACAAAAAGTGGGCCCCCTGTGGCCCCTACTTTCTTATCGTGCCTTTTTGGTATGCTTTTGAATGCGTGAATCCGACTAAGTGAAACGAAAGGGAAACAAAGTTACTAGAAAAGTTTTTAATCCATTTAAACTGAGCGAAAATACATTTAGTATTAAATACGGATGAAAACACGAAATTTGAAGTACGAGTGTTTTCATCAAAAAGAAATTTCATCTACTCTGATGTAACTGATGACGACAATGATTTGTGCATTTTTTTTTTAAAATTGTGAGTCTTGACACGATACATTTTTTCAATGATCTACAAATGCAGAAAGGTTTTTAGTATTTTATATATTCTTTTTTTTTTGTTTTTATTTTACATCAACGTTTAACTAAAGGCCATTCAGATTGTCAAATGTTCAGTTTAATATTTCTTGAAATTTAAATGTAAAAGTGTTTCTTGCATGTAAAAAAAATCCAAATATAGTAGGACCTCGATAATTTGAATTCAAGAGAAGGGCACTTCACTTCGAATTATCAATTTTTCGAGTTATCGAGATTCAAGGAGCAGTTTAAAGGGAGTGAGTATTATACTTTCGGCAAAGCTAACATGGTATATTGACAAGGCGCAGAGTAGCATGATTCCGCTAGAGCTATATGGTTTACCCTCTCTCTCTCTCTCTCTCTGACGTTAACAGAGTTAATAAAAGCTACATTTTGTACATAAAACATTAAAATAATGCTCAAATACATAAAACATAGGCATATTTGTGCAAATAAAATCTGGTATTCATGAAATTTAGGAAAAAGACTCATTATAGGAAACGCTGACGTCATTCAAGTAACTGACCACCCAGAAGACTTTATTCACTTCGCGGGAAATTTGGCGAGTGGAATTTTGGCAACCGCATTTTTTGCATTCCAAATTAGGCGATAAATAGCCTAATAATGTTGAGGGCTATCTTATTTTTCGTTAATCTGCGAAAGAATACTCGTTGCTCGGTCGTGAATAGGTCGTCGTAGCCTTAACAGTGTACTGGGTTAGCTTTGCCGAGAGTATTATATGATTTATCTAGAATTTCGAGTAAATAAGCTTAGGGTATACTTAGTTTGTTTTTAAAATATATCCTTTAAGCATTCTTGCTTTGAAAATTTTCGTAAATAAAACGTAATATCAATTGTAAGGTTCCAACATTCCGTCGCCCATTGTATAAACACGCATCCATAAAACTGCTTAGTTTTGCGTCTCTGTTAATAAACATTAACAACATATAAGAAATATATTCATGAAAATTAGCATATTGTGTTAAATAATGGCGTCAATTAATAATTATTTTGTTTTTAATGTGGATCAATATGTGTCAATTGTTTCTATTGTGGGTCACGAAACATTGTGACTTTTACTTGTCAGTTATAACAGACATATACGAATGCATAATTAATGATTAGGTTGCTGATTTGCTGTTCTTATTTGCCGAGTGCATAATATTTTGTCACATGCTAAAGAATAACAAAGTAAGCATGATAAAAGATCAAGTTGCATGTAGAAATTCACGTAAACACATAAACTAATATAAATGCATCTAAATTTTGAACTCCATTTTACGAGATGGAAATTCTTAATCGTTATGTGCAACCTAAAAAATATCAAACAGTTCATAAATATAAATCCGAAACATCTGCACTTGGAAAGATTCTGAGAACGATGTGGTCTGTCCTGCATCGTTAATCATGAGCTGCATTTTGCAATGCAAAATGCATGTTTTTTCGAGGGTTTATGCATTTTTGGTTCTTAGAAATATTCCATTTCTGTCATTTGCTTAGAACACAATATCTGAATGCAAAGATGGTTCCATTTATGGAAAGCAGCACACAATATTTGCGGTTGAAAAAGAGTTTCGGAAAGCTCATGAACTGTTTGCTTTTTATTTTCATGTAAACACATAAACAGATTTTATTATTTTGCTGTCAGTTTAATGGATTAAGTTCGGATCATATAATCTTGAGAGTGGGTTACGTATCGTGGAATGGAGGGCAGTTGGAACATTGACTTGTTCCGTCAATTTATTGTGCTTCTATGGGATGGAACAAAGTAGCAATAATCGTGGTTAGGGTTACCATTCCTTTGTCATTCTATTTTAAGAAAAACAAAACACAAAACAATATTGATTCGAACTAGTTTGAAGCAAATTTTGACTAAAAGTGTAGACATATCCGTAGACAATTTCTATCGTAGTCATTTGTGTGGGATTTTGGCATATTCCCCGTTTTTTTTCAAACATTTATGTCCAAAATATTTCTCCATTTCGTCCTCAAAATTTTATGTGAGGTATTTATGACGTAGATATGTCAATCTCGTCCGTTAAAACAGGGTTAGATGTTTGATGATGGATTTATTACTGTATAAGTCGTTATTGAAGATTATTGTGGAATTTTTTTTATAAGAGTCTGTTCCTGAATTTAAAAAATGTAAATTTTATCGCATGATATATTTTTCCCTTTAATTTTTTTAAATAGTAGAAGTAGAAAATAGTACCGTTCCATGTATATATCAAGGGCAGATACAGGATGTTATTGATGGGGGTCAGTTTCGGGGGCCCTCACCTGGAAAATTTTTAGTTTTGGACTATTAAATAGTTTAGGTAAATGTTGTTATATTACTAGCCTTCCTTTATGCTCACCAAAATATTCAATTTGCAAACATAAATTAAAATTGGTCTTTTCTTTAATTAAACTATATGGTTTAAGGCATATTATAGTCAAGTATGACAGAAGGATAAGCTAGTAAAGGAGACATATACAATAACCAAAACGATAATTTACAATGTAATTAATAGAACAAGTTTAAATTTAAACTACAAAAACATTGTAATTATTTTACTTTTTTTATAATAAGCGACTTTTTAAAAAACTTGAAGTTTATAGTGCAAAGTCGAGCCATCTTGGTTTCTTTGAAAATTTGTCAATCACTTTATTTACATCAATATGAATGTCTCTGTGGGTGTGTATTAAAAGTCTCTTCTGTCATCCGCGTTCGAAGCCAAGTTTGACGGCGCTTCAAGGATAAAAAACTACGTTATGCTGAAGTACTAAAAACGTAGTTTGAAGGGCGAGAAACTTGTAGATTCGTGGAAAAACGTCTGAGTCACATTTCTTTAAGACTTGGAGACTTTGGACGTCAGTGTAAGACTTTTCTTTTATTGCAGTCGTAGTAAACGACGCATAAAATATTCTTCATCGTCTTTATTTTTTCCTATTTAAGCCTGACGGGGGAGGGGGGCGATTGCCCCTTCCGCTCCTCTCTGTATCCTCGCTTGGTATATATATGCATTCAATCACCATTTTTATTTTGATGGAGAAAGAATTTCCCCAACATTTCCCCATGCATATTGCACCGTTAACTATAATATTCTGAGATCGTAAAATCTTGACAGTATTCGGAGAAGGCCCTTTTTAAAAAGAGATCTTATGTGGCGGCGAAACTGTAACACCTTTGACTAGATAGCGTGTGAAGCATTGCACAGCAGTTGAAGCCGAAAATAAATGTAAGCCAAATCCATACAATTGAAACTATATTTAGTGAGAAAAGTCGGATGTTCAGATTTATTATTCAAATCATAAAATAATTAGTATATAAGGTTAGAAGAATTCTGTGTGTGTTTTTTTGTGGAGCCTCCGGTGACACGTGTGCATAACTAGAATGGTAAATCGAAGACATCGTTTTCTGGATTTGATATATATAATTCGATACATTATTACCAAATACGAAAAGTCAAATATTGTGTAGTTCAAAGAACATGATAAAGAAATATGCATTATTGCCAACTGTTAAAACAGAAATTATGGAAATTGTGTTACCAAGGTGTATTAGTGGCAACAGCCTACGAAGCCCGTAAAGTAAAGAGCTCACTACTAAACGAATAGTAGTAGTAAAAATTAGTGCAGCTGGCACGCTTGTTATTCTAAGAAATAAAAAAAAACATTTGAGGACTATGAATATAAGAGAAAGAGAGAGAGAAGTAGTATGCATACCCAGTGTTAGTAAAAGCACGGCCCGTGATAAATTCGTAACCATTTAAAATGTGCAATTGGTGTGAAGTGAAAGGAAGAATTGTGTGAAAAAAAGGCTAAGAAAAGTCTATGTAAAGTTTAAAAAGGGTTATGCTTTTGCATGAAAGTAATATAATTGTGTGGTATGAATATGTATATGAAAGTGATATGAACATGTAATTTTGGGGAAGAAAAGTTTGAAAATGTTCGTTTGTGGAAATTTTTTTAAAAAAGTGTGTATATTTGTAATTTATATATCAGATTCACTGCATAAACATTAATTTATTACTAATTGAAATGATTTAAAAATGTTTAGCAAAACTTTTAAGCTTTAAAGGCCTACCCAGTTCTCAAAATATTAATCGATGAATATTTATTTATTAATTTGTTAATTATTTAATTAATAGTATCTCAAAATTTAATGGATGTAACATGTTTAATAAAATTTAAATCAAACGGATTTGACACATTAAAATTGTCCATTATTTTTTACCAACTAAATCCGGTTTATTATAATTGAGAAATATACGCCCACAATTAGTTCAAATAATTTTATAACACAGTGTATATTTTCCAAAATACTAGAAATGTCCTCAGCTTCCCTGAAAAAAAGCAAGGTTTCTGTACTTTCCATTTATTTTCTATTTTACTTGAAAAACAATTTGTTTAGTTATGATACACTGGATGGATGGATGGATGGATGGACGGACGGTGGGACTGACGGGCAGGCAGACAGACTGTCTGTATTGTACTAAAATCCGGTTCTTTGGCAAACAAGGACCCAAAATATGCATACCATTTTTTTTTTATAAAAAATATTCATACGCAACATTTTTTGTCTGCCAGGAAATATGCTGTCAACTTTCAGAGAAACTTTCAAGATTCAGTGATTTTTATATTTAATTTTCATATTGGTTTTTTCCCATTTCTTTTAAATTGTACATATAAAATTTTCTGGTACTGACTTGTAATTTTAATTATTTTTATTAAATATTTTTTTTGTAATATTATTCATAAAAACCAACAGCACAGTAACCGACAAAAGTAATTGACTATAGTAATTTTCAATAGTAGTTGACAGTAATCACTGAAAATAGTAATGAACAGAGATGTAACTGACAATAGTAATTGTATGTGTTTGAGATAAGAAATTGGCAGTAATAAAATATAACAGAATGGATAGTGCTAAATGACAAAAAAATTGACAATAATAATTAACAACACTAATTCACAAAATTATTCGGAATCTGACGGCCAATCCATTGACAAAGAAAAATTTAATTGAAAACAATAAAAAGTGTAATTGACAGCAATAAAAATGTAATTTACAGCAAAAAAAGTCATTGACAGCAATAAAAAGTTCACTAACAACAATAAGGAAAACATTAAAATAGTAAAAAAAATTCATTGACGACAATTAAAAAATTAAATAGCAACAAAAGAATTATTGACAACAATCAATATATTTGTAAGGACTTAGACAACATCGTTACCACCTTCCAAAACAGACTGATTCATGCAATAGACAATATTATTAATAGTGTCCAACAACAATAATGTCAATAATTAAGATTATTGTAAACAATAGAGAACAATTGCCATTCTTAAATGGAATTGGCAATTAATTGTCAACACCTGACAGAATGGATGTTAGAAATATTAAAAGAAACCAGCAGCTTTATTGACATCACTCAAAGCACAAAATTTGTAAAAAAGTAGTTGACGCATGACATGTTCATGAATGAAAATAAGATGCAGGAAGCTTTTGCATTACAAGCGCTGCCAAGTTATCTGTTTCTTAGAAAAGATAAGGGCCATGTTTTTCCGTGCTTACGAAAAAGGTTCGACAGCTGCCAACTTGGCCCAAAAAGTCCCTAAATCTAACGGTTTTAGCTTGAAATTTATTGCAGGTCGACGATAAATTTGAAAACATTCGTTTATATCTCCAAGCGATTTGGGATATAGAAAAGGGAAAAATTCCTCAAAGAGGCGAAAAACTTTTGTCAAAGGCGAAAAATAGTGTTGCCTTTTTTTGACAAAGTGTACTCTGGCGAAAATTGGTGACGACCTTATCACCCGAAGCAGTAGTGACAGTTTCCTTGCAGCCGTACATTTTGTATATATACAGGCAGAGAGCCTTATCTGCAAATGAAAGAAAAACGAAATGCCATGTTTGTTGCGTCCAATCTTTTCCTTTCAAGATAGAAAAGAAAAAAAAAGTATTCATCTTCTTGTTCACAGAACTTCCTCATGAAATATATTATGTTCGTCAGGAACTTTTATTGGACATATCCGCTACTAGCTTTTCCCTCCCACGCCCTTTCAGCTACAGCAACACTATACCCTGGAGAAATCATTGTTGCTATTGCCATTAAACCATGCATGGACTCATCATTAGGCTTTATTTTCACCACTGATCTGAATTCACATATAACGTGGTTATGCTTGTGTTTTTCGGTGTAAAGACAACAAGGATGGTGATCCTTGTTGTCCTCGGCCTTGATTTGGCGCAGTTTCGGCGCAGCATGCATGCTGCGCCATGATTTGTGAGTTTTCTGAAGAAGCCAAACCTGTGTTGCCAAGGGAATTAATTACATCCCGGATTATGGTAGGCAGAAACGAGGCATGCGTTCTAAAGTATCATTGGGAATCAAGTTCGGATTAATGACATGATAGACAAATGTGTTACCACTAGGCTGCCATAGGATAGTGAACCTACATTTTCTCGAGAAATCCTTAAGTAATCTTAAGACCAAAAGAACCAACTGCCTGACTAAAGTGAGTAGTTAACCGATAAGCATATTTGTTTGGCGCAGTTGGAAGTCGAACACGGATTAATGACACGCTATATGAAAGTGTAATTACTGCGTCAACCCAGGGTAGTGGACCTACATTTTCCCGAGGAATCCTAAGTTCTCTTAGGGCCAAAGGAATCAACTGCCGGACTACAGTGAGCAGTTATTCGATAAGCATTTTTTGGCGCAGTTGGAAGTCAAGTACGGATTAATGACATGCCACATGAAAGTATAATTACTGCACCACTCAAGGGTAGTGGACCTAAAGCTTTCAGAGGAATCCATAACTCCTCTTAAGATTAAAGGAACCAACTGCAGGACTACAGTGAGCAGTTATTCGATAAGCATTTTTTGGCGCGGTTGGAAGTCGAGCACGGATTAATGACAAGCCACATGAAAATGTAATTACTGCGCCACTTCAGGGTAGTAGACCTATATTTTCCCGAGGAATCGTTAAGTCCTCGTAAGTCCAAAGGGACCAACTGCAAAAAAACGGTTAGCAGTTATTGGGTAAGCATATTTTAGCGCAGATGGAAGTCGAGCACGGATTAATGACACACCACATGAAAGTGTAATTACTGCATAACCCCAAGGTAGTGGACTAATATTTTCCCGAGGAATCATTAAGTCCTCTTGAGTCCAAAGGAACCAACTGCCGGAAAACGGTGAGCAGTTATTCGGTAAGCATTTTTTGGCGTAGTTGGAAGTAAAACTCAGAATAACGATACACTGGATGAAAGTGTAATTACCGCATCACTCCAAGGTAGTGGACTAATATTTTCCCGAGGAATCGTTAGGTCCTCTTGAGTCCAAAGGAACCAACTGCCGGAAAACGGTGAGCAGTTATTCGGTAAGCATTTTTTGGCATAGTTGGAAGTAAAACTCAGAATAACGATTCACTGGATGAAAGGGTAATCACTGCGCCACCGTACGATAAACAAGAAATTCTATAGAAGTAAAGTACAGAACAAAAATTAAAGAATTTAATATGCGATGGCCGCGGACATATAAATAAGTACAGAACAAACTATTTATCACTGCTTTATTTATTCTTCATTTGTAAAGTCATAATAACAATATACTGTGTAACTACAGTGATAATACAGACAATATATACTAAAAGTACATCATATTAGACTCTACAATGAAAGGTCTCAAGAAAATATCAGCAAGGATGTAACATACCTGGGACCTTAAGATTACAATCTGATTCCAAGGTTGACACACAACTAATTGTGAATCAATCATTCTTTCATTATGTTATTCATTATATTACGATCATATGTGGGTTTTGGCGTAGTTAGCCTCAAGACACGGCAGTTTCTGCCGCTAGGCCAAAGTACACGACCGTCTGGAGCGGCAAAAATTTAGGGGCGGCAAAATGGCGTAAAAATTTTAATTTTAAATCAAACAAAGAAAAAACTGAGCAAATGAGGAGAAAAAATGAAAAAGAAGAAAAATTAAAACATATAATTGTTTTCAAAAGCATACGAAACAATTACTTAATAAGTCTTTATTTTGACGAATGTAAAAATATTTGACATGTTTCATTGTTTAATTTTGCTTCATTGTTTAATTTTGCACACAAGTTCTTTTATATCTAATACATTTAAGCCTTCTAGCTCTGATAATACAACGTTGTGTTTTGAAATATTACTCCTTTAATATTTCAGTTTTCAAAAATATAAAATGTTGAAATTAAACAATTATAACATGTAGCAATTGTTTTACTATTCACAATATTCTAATATTACAAAATAACTAATATAATTAACGGGTTTAATGATTAAAAGTATAATAGAATATTTACATTGTTATCCCGCTGGACGTTGGTGGTGGTAAAGAGGGGGAAATATAGGCGAAAGATGATAGTAGTAAAAGGGTGGGAGTGGCAGTTTTCAATTTTTGCCAAGGGCGCCAAAACACCTAGAAACGGCTCTGCCTCAAGGTCTAATGGGAAGCTTCCACCCATATTTCCTCGATGATGTTACATAGTATTCACCACTTGCAGTTTCCGTTTCTCTAGGATCCTAAGTCGCATCTAGCCCCCTCCCACTAATTAAGCGAAGAATGAACAATGCCTACTCTGAAAAAATGTAGGCCAGTACAACAATGCATCAGTACTTCAGAACAATGGCAATTACTTTTTCCAATATTGCATACTATTGGACATAACATTTACAGTATGCTTTCAGAACAGTTTCACAGCGTCGTAAGATAACTTGTCTTTTTTTTTGTTGAACTCTGGACATGTAGACGTTCGTATAAATGTACGTAGAAAGTTCGTAATAGAGAGTTCAGATTTACAAGTGGGGAGAGGGTTAGAGCTATAACTCCATATATTCATATTTATATCTAAAAAATTGTATCGCAATAGGGTGTTACAACTTTCATCAACCCCCTTCCTTAGGTATACTAGTGGACATTCGTAAAAATTACAACTACGTTTGTATAGCATTCTCTGGGTAATGGTTGTAATTTCCTTCCCCCTACAACCGTTACCCAAGGATGCTGGATAATGGTTGTAATTTCCTTTCCCCACTACAACCATTACTTAGCGTACTCTGGGTTACGGTGGTAGGGGGAAAGGAAACATATGGAGTAAATGAAAGGTCAAGCCTTTTCTAAACGCAATTTTATAGAAAATTTTACTTTTTTCTGCAAAAAAATGTAATCTAAATATTGCTTCTGATCACCTTTCACCACGGCATATAGTATTATGCAATTTTTACGATAGTAATTCATACGAGAATTTACTCTTATTTATTATAGATTTGCATCTATCGGTGTAGAATTGATATTTTTAAATGGTGGTTAAAAGCAGGTGATGTTGCGTTAAATATTAAAAGATAAATATATATCAAATTGGTAGAAAGCGTTAGTAGCAATTCGTATAAAATTAAAGCGTACTAAATAGTATAATTCGTATTAAATAGTATAAAACTCCATTTACTACATCTGTAAATGACACTGTAAAATACTACATGTAAAAGCTATAGTTCTTCAGTCATAGTTGGGATTACTGACATTATACGTATTAGAAAGACTGAGTTCAGTTTCATCTTATGATTCCGAGGAGCTGAAAGTCAATATTCATTCTGTCGTAGAAGTATGTTATTCTTCTGTCATATTATAAACTCGGGTTCGATTCCGATGTCATCAAGGAACGTGGTTTACTTCTTACCGTACTCTGAGGTTTGTTTCCTAAAACAACAGAGATTTGGATCTCTCTGAACCTTTTCGATTCCGGCAGCGTATATACCCAGGCTATCTTTTCGCCGTAAAACGCAGCCAAAACAAAACCCACATATTCCATAGTTTACGTGATGCTTTAATCAATCAAATGTGGAATAGCCCATCAATCAAATTGTGGAATAGGTGATGGGCTAATAAATCTCGGATCGAATCCGATAAACAGATCTGTCCATCGGAAAAGTGCGTCAGGATCGAGCTTTCCAAAATAAGTTGAAGATTCACTGGTTTGGTTGGAGGTGAAAGTTTGACTGGCCCACCATTCTAATGAGCAAATTCATTCACTAGATTCGTATTGGAGTGAGTTGTCAATTTTCACAACAATCAAACGTTTGAAAATTCGCAAAAAAGCCCCTACTGGTCTTCCATCCCCTTTAGCTAAAAATTGGTGTCTGAACCCATTTTTCCATGGACTCTCCTATTTAGATTACTCAAATTTTACATAAACCCAATTTTACACTACAAAATTACATGGAAAGCATTTCTAAGTCGATTTTGGAGTTTTAGAAATACAGCGTTACCTCCCATTAACGGACACCCACTGGACAGGATATTTTTTCCTTCAAATAGTGAGATGTGCCTTTTCCAGAGGTACATATGTCCTTGTTCAAAGGGACTGGGGACCCGAGGTATGATCCTTTAATAAAGGTGTCCTTTACGGAAGGTAGCACTGTATGTGGCTTTTGATTCAAAATCCTACATAATTGTTAACGTTCACGTCAAGAGGTTTTTCTGCAGTAAAACTGTGAACTTCTATACGTCAGTCAATTTCTAACGAAGGACAGCATCATCTCCCTGAAATGTATATACCCACCATGAAAAGATATGACCTTCAGCAATAATATTAACATTTAAGTAGTATTTACTCAATGTTAATTGAATATTGTGGTTAAAATACTTGATAATATGTATATAACATGTATAATGTAGTTAAAATATATGATGATACCTAATCTCTTTCCCCGTAGTAAATATACACGTATATTTTCATGAATTTACAACACTCCTGACTTCAGTTATGAAATGAAATTGATTAGTTAGGCGTTATGAGTTCTGTGAGTTCCCTGACATATCATGCACTTATACTTAACGGCTCTAAAAGTTTGTTCTAAATTAACTTAATTAAATCATAGCAGTTCCATTATTTAATGGACGCAAAATGAGTACTGCATCTAGCTAATTTCGTTGTTTATTTTGGTTGAAATTAAAATCAAATGTCCAATTAAATTTTCTAGGCATAAGAGGATAGTTCGAAACTCTCTGCACAAACATTATTACAAACCATTTTTAGTTAATGGATGTATTTCTACACTTACGAAGACTTTAGCTGGACTCTCATTAAAACATATATCGGTACAGAAGCGATTTTGTAGGCAGCCTAACAATAACATGGTAAATTTCAAGGATACCAAGACAGCTGATGTGCACATAGTGTATAAGACTGTCAATGTGTGAAATTGTGAGGAATGGAAGAGTTTCTATACAAGAACGTACACTGTAAGTAAAGCCTAGCTGAACTCTACGTAAGTGTACACGAATTCATTAAGTAGACGGGCTTATCATACGTTGTTCAAAGCTTGTACAAATTTAGAGCTGTGCCGAGATCGTGGCACATGAGGCAGTTTCTTTGGTTTAAAAGCTCAGAGGGGTGATATATGAGATAACGTGAGAATATGTTGGTGTTTTAGGCCAGAGGCTCGCAAAGTGGTCCATATGACATTTTTAGGGGTCGGTTCGGGCCCAGGGGTAGACTGAGGGTCGATGGAAAAAAAAGCTTATTAATAAATATCTTATATAATGGCTATGCAGTTATATGTGTAAACTTTTGAAATGTTTAATGACCTTTATGTTTCAACTTAAAAAATGTACGCGAATATTTTCATGTGTAAAATGAAATCAAAATTAACTTTCACGTTAAAGGATTTTGCGCTATAGTTTTGTTATTTTATTAGATTACAAAAGCAGTTAATGATAACACATTTTGGTAAATTAAGCTTGCTTTTGTTTCAGTTTCTCTTTCTAATTTTGGCTAATCGGATGCCACATTTGCCCCCACATTTTCCCTCAATTTTTTCTAGCTTTAATATTTTTAACCCAGCATCGCTGATTATACAAAGACACACCAACTACATCCGATACATTGATAACGCCCATCAGTCAATTTTTATGACTTAATAAAAGATCTATTGAAATGTGTCTGATTAGATATGATTAGAATAGACATATGTAATATAAACGACAAATACTGTAAAATTAACCAAAAGAATCTAAAAAATCACATGAGTATTTTTAATATTTTTGTGTAAGTGTACAATAGAGGGGATCAATAAAAAGCTAAGATATATATGAAGAGATCCATGACATAAAAATTTCGAGAACCTCTATTCAAGGCAGACGTTCCTGTGTCAAAATTAAACAAATGTGTGTTATTTAAAAACTAACATTTTTATTGGAAAGGGCGCCATTTTGCATTTTCGCCTCAGATACCAAAAATTCTCAGAAATGATCTGTTCACAAATTCGTATCGAGAGAGATACGTATTTTCGTATCTCTCTCTCTTTTCGACAGAGAGAGAGAGAGTGCTTCGAAACCTTGCACATCCTTTTAAAATAGCAAGTATTAAAACTTGACATTTTTATTGGAAGAGAGCGCCATTTTGCATTTTCGCCTCAGATACCAAAAATTCTCAGAAGTGATCTGTTCACAAATTCGCATCGAGAGAGATGCGTATATCTCGTATCTCTCTCTTTCTGACAAAAAGAGAGAGAGAGAGTTCAAAACTTTGCACATCCTTTTAAAATAGCAAATATTAAAAACTAACATTTTTATTGGAAGGGGCGCCATTTTGCATTTTCGCCTCAGATACCAAAAATTCTCAGAAGTGATCTGTTCACAAATTCGTATCGAGAGAGATACGTATTCTCGTATCTCTCTCTCTCTCTTTTGGACAAAGAAAGAGAAAGAGTGCTTCGAAACCTTGCACATGAAGTCCTTGCGCTGGCTTTCTCTGCCGCAGAGAGAAAGAGAGAGCCAGCGCAAGAGTTTAGTGTGCCTTAGACAGGACTTAAAATTGCGTTTTAACCTGTTAACTGGGTATGACGACATTTTTCGTCATGCCCGGAAGACTACCAAAATGCGAATGACGACATTTTTCGTCATTAAAATTAACCGTATTATGTTGAACGCATTACGTTTTATGTAGTTCTTATATATTTAATCCTAGCGTGATGGTGTGATGACATTACTTATCACTGTGAAAAAAAGTCCCCAGTGTGAAACGAGTTTCACAAAATTTTATTCCCCGGTTAACAGGTTAAATGATTAAAGAATGCGTAATTAGATCGGACTGCACCCTAGAGAACTGCCTAGGTTCACCCAATAGATAGATTGGTCCTGCATAAAATTTTTCCAAAGCATCGGCTGAGTTTATTCTAGCGCATCGAAGAGAAATCTCCAAAATGATATTTGAATATTTTATTAAATATTTCGACGATTGAAGATCTATTTGCGCTCCAGTGGTTGTGATCGCCGCCCTTGGGTCTGCCAGACGGTGTTCTGCTCCCAATAAGCATAGTGGTGTATAACTGAATGGTGGTTCCGTCTCATGAAGGAAATAAATATTCTATTATGCTTGGATGGCATAGTAATAACACGTAGGTTCGAATACGATTCGAATAATATAAATTTGTTTTCACTATTTTCCTCCAGCATTTTTGTTTCTAGATTCGAAGTTCGAGATTTGTTTCTCTAATCCAGTAGTGGACAAATACGGCCCGACGATTTTAATTAGTACAGCCCGTGAATCAGATTCGTTTTATGCAATTAAATGCAATCTTTAATATTAAATCTCTTTTTTTTTAACCTAAAGAGAAGTTTCAATCTTAAAGCATTTTGAAGTATATCCTCCTATTTATTAACATTCATAGAACAACTTGTTGCTTACGAAATCTTACGATTGCTTACGAAATCTTACGGTTGCTTATGAAATCTTACGGTTGCTTACGAAAGATAAAAATCTTTCCGATTGTTGAAGTTCACTCACATGAGGTTTACTCAAAAATATTTTTACTCTATTTAATTAAAAGTTAGAATAACAACTAAATACATGCACTTGCCGCATAAAGAAAATTTTAAATA
>QLNU02003225.1:51543325-51570476 GCA_006491805.2 Dysdera silvatica | reverse complement strand
AGATTATATCACCCATATATCTTTAAAAAAAAATAGATCCATTCTTGGTGAAGACAAACATTCATATTTATGTAAGAATAAATTCACAGCGAAAGAAGAATACACTTCCCTTGAGGAAGCCCTCTTACCTGTTTATAATAACCAGTGCCATTATATACCACGTTATATTTAACAGAAGTTTAGCATTTTTACAAACGAAATTTTGTCAATTGATTTGATATCATACTCTGTAAATAATTCTAATAACACACAATATAGGTTTCTTAAATTGATTTGGTTAAATATATCCTCAAAATCATTCATTGGAAAACCATTTAAAACCAAACATTGTTTAAAAGATCTTAAGCCTTCAGAAATGGCTTCAACTCTATTTGAAAGTACTTTGTACTTGGAGAGTTCACCTAAAATCAATTTTTTATAACATGTTTTCTGAGTCCTGTACCATATTGCCATGTGTCATATATAAATACCAAGCAAATCATTCGGTATTTGGAGAAATAATAGCATAAGTGAAATTTTCTCACAAGTGATCTGGTATGAAAAACGGAATAGATCACAAAAATTTCAAGAGCATTGCAGTATACAAAAGAGATTTGAAGGATTTTTATAAACGCTTTATGTTATTGAACATAGATAAATATTTTTCGACATTTACCATCATATGCAAGAGGTTCTATGCTTCAAACATACAGAAATTTCTTGATAATACAGAGCAATACAGAAATCTGGGTACAAACTCTACTCCTGTCTTCAAACACATACAGGGTGCTTTTGAGAATCTCAAAGCCATCCAATCTCCAATCAACTTCCCATACATGACGCTTACTGTTAAATTTTATAAAGATCCAATTGGTTTTCGCACTGTTAGATGTGCTACTAGCTCTTATAGTGTTAGAGCTGTTAAACTGCTTCTTCGAACATTTAAACAGATTTATGTTAAAATTTCCTTAAATACCTTTATTTTAAAAAATAGTTTTCAACTTTTGAAGACTTCGAACTCCAGTGATAGGAATCCCACTTTCATTAAGTGCTTTGATTTTGAGGATCTATTTAACCAAATCAATTTAAGAGACTTATATCGTGTATTATTAGAATTATTTACAGAGTATGATATAAAATCAATTGACAAAATCTCGTTTGTAAAACTACTAAACTTCTGTCTTAACTATAACGTGGTATATAATGGCACTGGTTATTATAAACAGGTAAGAGGGCTTTCTTAAGGGGGAGTGTATTCTTTTTTAGCTGCAGATTTATACTTACATAAATATGAAAGTTTGTCTTCACCAAGAACGGATTTATTTTTTGGCAGATATATAGATGATATAATCTGTATAGGCTATGGTATGGAGCATCAATTGGACCTTGATTTTTATCCCTCAGGATTAACACTGAAAGATACCTCTGTATCTAGAATTCGAGTTCACTTTTTAGATCTACTTATTACTATCAATGAAAATAATAGATTTGTCTTTCAAATATGCGATAAAAGAAAACAATTTTCATTTGCTTTTGTTCAGTACTTGCAATATGACACATGTCTCAGAAAACATGTTATAAAAAATTTGATTTTAGGTGAACTCTCCAGACAGAAAGTGCTTTCAAATAGAGTTGAAGCCATTTCTGAAGGCTTAAGATCTTTTAAAAAATGTTTGGTTTTAAATGGTTTTCCAATGAACTATATAAATAGAACATTTGCAAATTTCATCCCTAGAAAGAAATCTTAAATGTTTCTTATAAAGAATAATCATTGCAATTAAATACATCTAATCGCAGTTCTCAAATATAGATGGAAGCACCTGTTCATCGTTTCTTTTGGATAGATGGTATTGCTTAATATATAAGATGTGGAAACACTTTTAAAACTGCCTTCAACTGATCATGTGCTATCTTTTTAGATACGAGTTTGAATTTAATTTCTACATTACTGCTATTACAAGGTACTTAAACTACTTCCTATTTTATTATTAATAAAATATGTTTGCAAAAACTCGGCTAAAAATGTTTAAAAATAAAAAATTTCTGAATTCACTGAACAAATTCATCTATAGTTTTTTGTATTTGTGGTAACTTGGACTGAGTTTGTTGAATTGCTAATTGTAAGTTATTTATGACTTACTTTGATGTGAAATGTATCGACGACTTTCTGTTTTTTTCTATTTTTTGTCCCTTTCAAAAAAAAAATTTGTTTTAATCTTTGCCACATGGACGATTATGAACAAAAATGTCTCCATGTATAATGTCTGCATTGAATGGGGAATGTTGGATTCTTAAAACACTCTTTAACCCATGATTATTGGCTCATAACGCCAATCAATGTACATCGCAGGTCCAATTCTTCTAATTCAGACCAGCTATGATCTGCCTAAATTTATTGATTCTTCATTTATATATTAAATGGACTTATTTATATAAATTATTTTTAAGAACTTAATTTGGACTTATTTATATAAATTATTTTTAAGAACTTAATTTGGACTTATTTATATAAATTATTTTTAAGAACTTAATTTGGACTTATTTATATAAATTATTTTAAGAACTTAATTTGGACTTATTTATAAATTATTTTAAGAACTTAATTTGGACTTATTTATATAAATTATTTTAAGAACTTAATTTGGACTTATTTATATAAATTATTTTTAAGAACTTAATTTGGACTTATTTATATAAATGTACTTATTTATTGATTCTTCACTTATATATTAAATGGAGTGTTATAAATTCTATGCTTGATAAATATTCCATTTACATCATTTATAGTTGGTATATATTGAACTTTGGTTAATAGTATTTATATGGGATTTAAATACTTCGTACTATAAAATTACTATTGTTTAATTGTTCTTAGTACATTTTGTAGAACATTTTTAATGGTTTCCAAACCTATATGATATGATATACTATTTGGAAATTAAGAAGAAAATTGATACATACATTTGAAATTGTTTGGTGAATTATTTAGAGTAAAGGTAATTGACATCACAATTATTCACCACAAGAATTGCAGATGCAAGTGTTAATCTTCTTAATTGCCAAATAATGAAAACTCATATCATAAAAGATAAAAAGTTAATGTCGGAAGAAATGCAATAATTTGCAAGTTGTTGATGAATATGGTAGTTTTATATATACAAGTATGTAGCCGTGAACGGATATGTGCATTTTCAAAACACTCCAAGTGTAGCATCTGCGCTTCCAAACTTTCCTTGGGGTATAAAATAAAGCTACACAGTATTATTGAAAACATTATAATAAAAATAAGAAATAAAGATAGTAATGCCTGGAAATGAGACGCGTCAACAGGTGAAGGACTTCGTTTTTATTTAGTGAAAAGGTAATTTTGAAATAATAAATTTTGTCTCAACAACTACTACGATAAAATCGCAAAATTAAGATTTTTTTTAAAATTCTTTTTCACATAGTTTCTTATGAAAACCAATCACACCCAAGGGAATATCCAGTTACCTTTGTAGCGACTGTATCGGTGAACGTGACGTCATCGTCTTCTGTTATTTATTTATGTTGGAAGAGTTGTTTACTCTATTTTTTCTAGATCTCGATTTCTTCCCGTTCCTGTTTTTTTTTCGGACGGTGTATGCTTTTTTTTTAGATAAGTAGGATACAACAACGTTTGACTCATCCTTTTTCCATAGAAAGTAAAAGAAAAAAACATGGAAACACGGAAAAGAAAGAATTGGCGGGAAAAATTGTTGGGTGATCTCCAGCTGGTAGTACCCGATTTTTCTATCTACAAAAATCACTTTTGGTGATGATTTAAAATTATTGAGTGCTCCAAAATGGAGCCTCGGTGAAGGCCTCATCTTAGTTCTCGAAACTTGTAGAAGAAAAAAACTATCCAATCCCAGAGCGGAAGACAGAAAACACTTTTTTTTTTCAATTTTGGAAATTTTCGCGTGGTCGTCTGCTGATTATATATGGCTGGATTGTTGGTGTTAGACCTTCTTAGCCCAAAAATTTGATTTGAAAAAAATAAGCAAAAAATTTAGTGCATATTAAACTTTCTTTTTTAAGTACTACATGCCATTAGTTCTTCTAATTGGAGAGCATCGTTCACCAATTGGCAGAAGATTGCTTTTAGTAGAGCAACTACGTTTTTCCCTCTGTTTAGATTCCCTCTAGCTACTCTAAAACTTGAAGTTGATGTGGTTTCACGTAAACTTTCACAGCGCATTATAATAAAAACAAAACAATTTATCAGGCACTCAGCTGCGTAGAAAAATGATTTTTATACTTGACGTTTCGATTTGATCTATGCGAATCATCGTCAGAAGAAATTAATTACATCGGAAAATTGCCGAATATACACAACTTGTGGAAACAGTATGTACCTACGTTCAAAGGAATTATTATAAAAAATGTAGAGATGAATTTAAAAGCAAAAACAGAAAAGATCTTTTAATAATAAGATTCTAAGACAATATTCCTAGAATAATAAATTCCCCACGAAAACTCACAAAAAACTTTCCTTGGTGGCTTTGTGTGTTGACCATTATTTGGCAATTGTGTTATCCCTGAGAAGGGTAATAATATCTTACATAATAATCAAATTAGCTGTGCCTAGTTTTGTCAAATTTTATTCTAAATAACAAAGAAGAATGGTGGCCACCGTAGGCGGCATATTATTGGCATCTACCGTGAGTGCTAACGATGCTTTCGCCAATGGATAAATACGAGAATTACTTCGTGAAAGTTATAAACAATCCGAGAGGAAGGGATGAAAGGACTTTATCATAAACCGTCTTTAAGTCCTCTCAACATTTAGCGTTAACTGAAAAGCGGCACGGCATGGCCAGGACTTTCCACCAGTGGATCTACCTCAGGTGGTGGAGGAATATTCCGTGCTTCTTGGTCGTTAACACACTGGCACAGTTACCGCCGCAGGTGGGCGCGGTTCCTTACTCTCTTGGCATTGGCTCCACCCGACTAAGCAAGGTTTTGTGACCAGAGATGCTGTCGAGAAAAGCTGACGAATAAATAAAAGAAAAAACAAAAGAGAAGAGAGGACATTTTGTGTTTCGAAAGACCAAGAATAGCATAAGAGCATTATAATATTAGTTAAAACGATTTTGAGTTACGGATGTATGCTGAATTTCATTTTGATGTATCTTCGGAGAGGAGGAAATACATACAATGAATGATTGCTTGTCATTCGCTGAGTAAAACGTAGAAAATAAAATAGAAAAAAAAATTAGACTCATCTAAAAGAGAAGTGTTTGAATGTCAAGAATAAGAAAAGTTTCGCCGCATTTTGAGAACTACTTTTCTCTTCATCAAGTGCAGGTAAACTCCTCTTGATCCAAAATTTCCTTAGTCAGGACTCACTATAGCCCAGTTTGAAATTTCAAAACAAACTACATTTTAATTGAGCAAAGTAAAAATAAATTCTAAAAAATTGGTACACAAAACCAATTTTTAATACAAAATGATTGTTTTTTTCTTTAAATCTCTTTTTGTGTGGTTTATTTTTAGGTGGTTTTAATGTCTTCAATTATTTAGGTTTCAAACAGTCCGGGATATTGGAAAAACCAATTACCCGGACTATATCTGCTGTTATGTATTTGCTATACTACATAATAATAATAATAAAAAAAAATACAATCGATTTCGCTCCAACGAATATTATTTACATTTAATCAGGGTGATTTCGATCATCTGGTGAAATATATATATTCAACTAATGTATAATTGGATATATATATATATGTGTGTGTGTGTGTATACTCAGCTATAGGTTTAATAGAATATATATACTCAGGTATATGTGTAATAGGACATATATATATATATATATACATACATATATACGCACATAGACTGGTATTTAAGTTTTTAGAATCTGGCAGCACAAAAGAATACAGCTTTCATTGTGGTCAATTTTTTAGAATTTCAACTTTTGTGCGAAAATTGGGTGTTATAGAACGAGAATTTCTGTAAAATTCTTTTTACACGGCGTTGCTTTAAAGTTAATGAGGTAGTGAAAAAACATGGATTTTAGTCGAAGGGATTTTCGAGCCATGGTTTTGTATGAATTTCGACAAGGTTTGACACCGCAACAGTGTGTCAAAAGTAAGAATTCGATTTTTCGTAGTGAAGCACCATCCAAAGCAAAAATTTTGGAACTGGTTTAAAGAATTCCATTTTAAACGTAGTAGTCTCAGAGATGAGTTTCGTGAAAGTCGACCATAAACTGCTGTGACACCACAAAACATTGATGCTGTGCGACAACTAATCACTTTAGATCGTCATGTCGCATCTGGTGAAATTGAGGCATCTTTGAACAGTTCAGGGACCCGAGTGAATTCAATTTTACATGATCATTCAAGCATCAAGAAGGTATGTGTGTGATTCTGATACCACACACTTTAAATCAAACTCAAAAGGATGCTCGTGTCAAATGATGCAAGGAAAATTTAAAAAGATTCGGCCATGGTTCATTTTTGATATTATAACAAATGATGAAACCTGGATTTATTTCTATGAACCCCCAAAGAAAACAACCATCTACTGTTTGAGTGTTCCAAAATGAACCAAATTCTACAAAAGTTTTTCGTACACAAAGTGCTTCGAAGGAAATGGTTGCCTCGTGTTTTGGTAAATCCAGCCATGTTGCAACTGTTGCATTGGAGGATCATTGAACAGTAAATGCTGATTCATAGACGACAATTTGTTTGCCAAAAATAGCTGCTGAAATCAGACAAAATAATTCAAAACGTCGCATCGTTCTTCATCATGACAGTGCGAGTTTACATACTGCATTTCACATTATCAATTATTTGAAGCATGAAAACATTGATTCATGAGTCATTGCCCTTATTCACCTGACTTAGCACCCAGTAATTTTTTTTTTTTTGTTCCCAGCGATCAAAAATGAAATGGATGGTCAACGATTTAACAGCCCAGAAAAAGTAGTTGAAGTTAAAAAAATCACACGTTTCCGATATACTAAACCCTGAATGGCATAACTATTTTGAAAATTAGTTTATTCGAATGAAAAAGTAGATTGATAGTAAAGGTAAATATTTTGAAAGGTGATAAAACAATTTTTTCCATATAGAAATATTTTGTATATTATTTTCTAAAAACTTCGTATACTCAGCAATATATGCAATTAAATGTGCTAGTATACTAGTTCAGACTGCAGATATAATTTACATGAAATAGTGTTAAAAGCAATAGCACTATAGTACAATCCCGTTAATTCAAATCAAACTAATCCGAAAATTCGGTAAACCTAACTTTTTTTTAGTCTGCTGAATTTTTTTTCCAATGGCAGCCGATTGGCAAGACGTAAACAAACAGCGCAGTATGTGTTGCCAACTAATTGAAATTTCCCATGGAGTAAAGAGAAATTTTCCGTCGTCTGTTAAGCTTGCACACCAGAACACACACGCGCACACGTCAAACAATTATAGCGAGTAAATTCTATAGTAAGAATTTCTGTTAATCCGAACAGGACTCGGTCCCAATTGGTCCGGATTAACCTGACTCTATATAGGCTTACAAAAAAAAATATTGTACGTGCCTATGTATTTTAATGAGAGAGAAATTTTTCTTCGCACGCTTTTTTCCGTGTTGGAACA
Source organism: Dysdera silvatica (assembly GCA_006491805.2). Classification (NCBI taxonomy): domain Eukaryota; kingdom Metazoa; phylum Arthropoda; class Arachnida; order Araneae; family Dysderidae; genus Dysdera; species Dysdera silvatica. The sequence continues at coordinate 51,562,869 of QLNU02003225.1, read as the reverse complement.
TTAGTTTTCTCGCTAAGATCATCTAGCCCGTATTTGATTATCCGGGAACGGCCCGTGAACATTATTCACTAAAGCGGAGAATTTTAACTTTGATCCTCTAGGAATAATTGTGGTTCCAATAAATTTTATGTTTATAAGTAGGACATTCGATTATCCTTCACCTGATAAAGTAGAGCCAAGTGTATCTTGTTCATAAGTTATTTATTTCGGAGCAAAAGTCATTTAAAAACAAAATTTCCTTCGCTACAAGTATGAAGTGCTTGTTATCAAAGGGTCCTCTGACAATTGTCCAACGCGGCAAAATAACACTTTCCATTACAGCGCGAATCGCAGACGCTGCACAATTTTGACGCTCTTAATGAAGAGCTATTACCTCACTGCGCCGTCTGCGAAAAGCTTTCCAAATCCAACGAGATTTCACGAAAATTACGGTCCTTAGAACCGAGTTTATTTTCGTGGAGTTTTCCATTTTTCAGGGTTTATTTTTAATCCGTCATGAGCAATTTGGGCCTTTCGGATCACACTTATACTTTGACATATGAAACTCATGAAGCCAAGTTTGCGAGTGTTTTCATTTAAATTCTGTTTGAAACATGTCTTTCATTTTCTCCCTCATTTGACCTTTAATTCCATGCGCCTATCCCATATCAGAAATAATCTGGATTATTAAAGATGAGAGAGAAAATGTGGTTTTAACGTCATTACTGTCCTCCAAAGGCAGTTCCATTATCGCTTTTTAAAAGTGGTGTGGTAAAGGGAGGCTCAGGGTGTCAGACTCCCAATTAGATATCAAAACACATTATTTTCTCTAAGACCGCATCACATAAATCTTTTTTAAAACCACTTGAGCTCTGCCGTAGCCATTTGAGCCCCTCCCAACAAGAGTTTTGAATTGTTACGCTACTGCTAGTTACTGTTTTGGATGTACACTTTTTCTCAAAATAAGGGCAACAAATAAAAGCCTATCGGACGGGCCGTCTACCATTTTTTGAGAATTGTTTTAAATTGAATTTTAAGCATAAAAGTTCAATGTAGTGCTAAAAGAAACTTAACAAATGTTTTAGGTTTAATCCAGAAGTTTCTATACAAACGCATGGATACTGCGCTACGTCGTAGTCATTGGGTTTTCATGCAAGTGCTTTGACCGCTAAGTCACTAAGTACATCCATGCGCAGTCTTCTTCTTGTGGTTGGTCCTGTGCTAGTGAAATGGTAATGTGTCTTGTTAAAGAGCCGCTAATCTGTGTTAGACTCTCAACGTTCGAAAAATGATTTTCCACTAATTACACACCATAGTCTTGGGATTAGTTTCCTAGGCCTTAAGAGGCTCGGAGTCCGTGAAAAAATGTGTCCACTTGTCCTACGGTAGCGTAACTGCAACGTATTCACCTATTACGCCTTTTACCAGGGTTTGCTTCCCAATGGTATTGCCACGTCAAGAAATTTTATGTACTAGAGACAAAGATGCAGAAAAAAAGTGATGTTCCTTCCCCATCGAAAAGGAAAGATCGGCTTTTAACACTTGCAATTTTAAATTATTAATCATACAGTGGAACCTTTCTAATGTGACCACCTTTGGGATTGGACTGTAATGGTCGCCATAGAGAGGTGGTTACTATACACGACATACATATAACTAAGTCCCTACCAGTTCGCTTTTATGAAAAGTGGTCAATTTAGCAAGGTGGTCACTTTACCAGGCTTCACTGTATATACTTTTAAGTTATCACAGATAATCATCTGCCTAAAACCATAATATACATACATACACGTTAGCTCATTTGTCGCCTTTTTAAACTTTTAACTTTAGGCAACTGGCTCGTTTGCCGCTCCTTTAAGATTTAAACTTCAGGAAACTGGCTCATTTGCTGCCCCTTTAAACTTTTAATTTCAGGCAACTAGCTCGTTTGCCGTCCGTTTAGGCTTTTAACTTCAGGCAATTGGCTCGTTTGCCGCCCCTTTAAGCTTTAACTTCAGGCAACTGGCTCGTTGGAACCCCACTAGACACTGCCCTGCTTTCTTAACTGGAAAAATTTTCTTATCAGCTCTTTACTGTTCTTACTTTTTTTATTTTCTTATTTTATCATGATAAACATTTTTTTTTATTTATTTATTTTTATTTTTTTACTTATCCTTGTGTTCCAATTTTTTGTAGCTTGGGAAGTGTAAGTACCCTTTACCTATCTGTCTTTTATCCATTGTTGAAACTGAGTTCTTTGAGAAGCTCAGACAACAGTGTCATTATTTACATCGAAAAGAATTATGAAATATATATATACGAATCGAAAAAACAGTGAAGCTAAAATACATCAATTTCTAATACGAGCGTGATATATTCTCTCGCCTACATATCAGTAATAAATCATCTTTTTGATTAATGAATCCAAAAAGATTTGCATTCAAACTTGCGTTTGCTCTTGACATGGTAAATCAACCTCTGAAAAAGTGGAGAAATCGTAATCTTGAAGGAGAAAAATGGGCAAGAATGTATAGATGAAGAAAGTGTGAAGAATATGTGAAAAATATATATATTAGCCGATTTTCTCCGAGAAATGTGTAAGAATTTACCAATCCACAAATAAATAAATAAAAAAAAAGAAGTGGTAGTTGATTCTTATCTTTGTAGACCCAACTGCACTGAAAATGAAATTATTAATAATTCAAGTTCCTCCCGCGCCACACCTGTTGCCGGGTTTTAGCCCAGGATAAATTAATGGCAAATTCATCATTTTCCGAATTTTTCCTGCTTCCGGATTGAAAAGAAACCTCGAAAAACAGCAACAGATGGATTCTGGATTAAAACGAAATGCAGCCGCTGAAAATTTTCTCTTGGCCTTGCTTGTTTAATCTTGAAGAAATTGATTCGAGAGCAAAAATGGCCAACACCTGGCGTAGATTTCAAAATCGAAAATTGATTTTTCAAGATATCGAAGTCATCCTCTTTTCACTAACGGATTAAATTCTCTTTAAATAAATTGCTTCCCGTTCATTAGTTTACTGTTTGTTTTTTATGCATTTTAATAGGTGTACGTTTTTATGTATTTTACTGCGCATTTTATGTATTGAATTCTTTCAGTATTTTACTGTACGTTTTGTGTATTTTATTGTTTTTTTATTTATGTATTTTATTGTTTAACTATTTACGTATTCTATTGCTTCGATATTTATGCATTTTATTGTTTCATTATTTATATATTTTATTCTTTCGTTATTTATGTATTTCGATGTTTCGTTATTTATGTATTTTATTGTTTCGTTATTTATGTATTTCATTGTTTCTTTATGTATTCATTGGATGCTTATTGTATTTTACTGGTTTGTATAAATTTTAATGTATGTTTATGTATTTTACTGGTTTGTATAGATTTTAATCTATGTTTATATATTCTACTATATGCTTGTTATGTACTTTATTATTTATAGTGCATTGATACAAAACTTCTATATTTATATCGTCGTGAGACTAATAAATTATATTTCATAGCCACATGCGCACGCTGTTTAAATTTTTAAAAGTATACGAAGGCTTGGTGTGTGTGTGTTTAACCAAGGCTTACCTCCTACGAACCGAAGCCATACAACACATGATTTATATGTTCCATCTCTTATTACTGAACGACAGTAATCGTGTCTTTTATTTGTAATTATTAATGTAAGATTCTTTCGTCACAATTACAAGATTCGTAATTTTTTACATGTGGTCATAATCTTGACACCCATAGCCCACCTAAAGCGTTTTTGCCCAGACAATATTTCTTAAAAAATTATAGATGGCATATATAATTTTTTTTATTTGTTTCAGCTAAAACTAACTAGTTCTGAAGTCTAAGGGACGTTATAGCACCCACTTCATTGAAATTTTCGATTTTCTGGGAGCTAACTTCTTTTTGAGAGGGCTAACTCCTACCTAGACCTCTTCACCTCTATATCAGTTACGTGAACGACCATATCATTAAAACAGAATGTATAATATAACAAAAATATTTCGATGAATTTCATTTAAATTGTCTTTACTTTTGTATTTTAGAGCCCCACGAACATACCATAATTACCGCGTAATAAATTCTTTTATTCATATTAAGTTGGATGTAATATAAACCGTAGCGTTGATTTAAATAACTTATATTTATTCTAGGAAATCGAAGCTTATTATTAAAAACTCTTATTTTGGTCAGATATCATAAAACTAGTGTAGGACCACCATATAACGTACTTCCGTATAGCGAAATTCTCCATATAGTGAAGTTTTGGCAAATCCCCATGGTCGTTACATATGAAAGTGTTTCTATATAACGGAATAAATTTCTATATAACGAAATTTTTAACGACCAAAACAGCAAGTAGAGAGGTCACGTCAGTGATATCGAGTTCTCTAATACCGCAGGATTCAATATGTACACGTAAAAACTTCTATTTTTAAATGGTTGAATGTTATTTATGACAAACAGTCCTTTACTGAAAAACGGGATTTTAACTGTGGTATTATATTGTAATACCCTGGTTCATGAATACATCGTTTCCACCTAGCGAATTTTCCATATAATGAATTTTTTCATGGAACCGTCCATTTCGTTATATGGAGGTTCTACTTTAATTGGGCGTGAAATTTGGGCAACATTTCTTAAAAAAAGTTTATTTCTTTGTGATGAAATTAGGTTTATAACTGCAATCGACTCATTTAATACTTTAAACTCTTTTTATGATAATCATGATTATCATACATTATCAGCGTTATAATGATCATGCTGCAAATATTTAATTGATATTCAATGAATATGAAGAAATGTCTGATTAATGAGATGATAATTTAATATAGTACAGGGAAATATCTGAGATTATGACCCATCAAAAATGCATTTCCTTCACTAATAGTTCTTATTATCCACTACATTGAATTAATTCACCGATTAATTCCGGCGCATTTGTTAATTGTATAATTTATTACATTGATTAATTTAGATCTGAAGAAGAAGTTTCAATTATCGAAATGGATACAGAATCATTTCTAAATATCAATATCAATTTGGCAGATATCAGAGAACATTAGGTTAGGGAGTTTTTCAGAGGCTCGCTTCATTATCAGCCAAGTGACACGTGCCTAATGTGACACGTGTTCCTTGACTTCTGCAATTTTGTGGCCGACCAAGGTGTGGTCGGGATTTCATCTCCGATAATTGGAGTAAATGAGCTCCTGGTTTGTCATGCGTAAGTTATGACACGTTACTAATACTTTTCTCGTGCCTTCGAAGGTCGTGTCGTAAGTTCCGATATGACCTTTGATGACATAAGCGTATCATTAAGTTCCCGCACAATGACGTATTCGAAACGAAACACAAGTCACGCACCTGTTGCCAATCCCAATTATTAAAATTTCTACATTAAATATGGAAGAGCATAACTCAATAAAAGAATAGTTGAATTTTAACAAAATTGTAAAACTGTTTTTGAAATTAATATTAAGTTTTGCCGAATAAAAGCTAACTGCATTTTTTTATTTCTAACTTTCATTATTTGGTGTTAAAAACGTTAAATTTGCGAATAGACTGATGACTTATCCAAACGCTGAAATTGTGTAATTAATTTTTTCAGGAGAGTTTATATACTAACTCATGTGTAGCACAAAAGTGGGTCTGATAGATCCATAGTATGTTCGTCTAAATAAGGAGTATATATATAAAACGGTTTATTTATATAATAAATAGTTAGAAAGTGAAAGGAAGGGAAGGGAAGGAAGGAAGGAAGGAAGGAAGGAAGGAAAGGAAAGGAAGGTTCTGACGATCTCCAATGTTAAGGCGAATTAAATATTGAGTTCTTGTGTATGTGATGTCTATAGCACTTACAACACCTACATAGGTGTTTTCCATCATCCTTTACCTGCGAAACCCGTGGGTGAAGCGATTTCTCCTTTCAATATCAAATAAACAATCCTTTACAAGTTAGGTATAAATCGTTTTAAACATAAATCCTTACTATTTATGAAAATATATTATATATATATATATATATATATATATATATGCATAAGAGTATGTGTAAAGATAACGATTTCTTTACGTTTATTTTCAAAACCACAATCCATTTTATAGCGTTTTCTTGTGAACAGAATGGACATATATTTTTTTCTATATAAATTGTTATTTAGATTTCAATTACTATTTGTTATCTTACCGAAAATTTGTCTTCCATTCATCATCTGTTTGTTTTCTTCGATATATAAACTAAAAGGTTTTTATTGGAAACTCGTTAGCGAATATGCGGAACAAATACACTTACTTCGTACATCGAAATATTCCGCAAAATTTATTTTCACCAGACGAAAACGGAAATGAAAAACAAAACTATATATCCTTATATCAGCCAGAAGTGCTTACTTTTGATTGTAATGCGTATATTTATTTATTTCCATTTATAAGAAAACCCTTGGATAGCCCGTAATAATAATATTTAATCCATACATTTTGATCGAAAGAAAACAAAAAAAGGTCTTTAGATGACGATTATTGAAAAAATTTAGTTTCGGAGAGTGCTGCTTTTTTTCTCAGCAAAACAATGTTCTTTCCAACCCAAGCTGCTATAAGAAAAACATGAACACTATCATACAACACATACGATCAGAGAGTGATTTGGCCTATCTTTTGCTCTAAGTTTTTTCTTTCTTTTCTTTTCTTTTTGGTTTTACGGCTCAAAGACTACAGTGGTCATGCTGCGCCGGGACCTACTGTTTTCCGAGGAATCCGAACCTCTTAAGGCCTAGGGAACCAAACCCCGGACTACAGTGAGCAGTGCGATCTTTATGAGATCTCTGAGTAAGCGTTCTTTGCACTGCTGGGAGTCGAACCCGGATTAGCGGCGCACTAGGAGAACGCGTTACCACACTGCGCCACCGCAGGGCCCTAAGTTTTTTCTAAAAGACAATAATCGAATGTTATCGCGGATTTGAAACAAAATATTGAAATCCCGGGTTCAAGAAATGTATCTAATTTGAAATGTAAGCTTTGCGTTATAATATACAGTAATAGAAGATTCTAATAGAAAGTAACTTACCCAAATGCACAATCCGTATTGTACAGGGTGTTCAAATTTCAATATTACTTTTAATTCGCTAAATAAACGCACAAAAGAATGGAAAAGTGAAAACTTTAGGTATTGGAATGAAAAGAACACGTGTTCCATTTAACAATGGAAGATGACGTCAGACAAGTGAGCTTCTGCAAGAGCAGCAAGCAATCAGTCTTGCGAAGTCCATTACCACCTAGTCAGATATGCGAACAAACAAAACGGCCGGATATGGGGGCACAGAAAATCCACGAGGAGTATTTCAGAAACCAATGCATCCACGAAAGGTAAGAGTGTGATGTAGGTTTTGGGCAGAGAGTGTGGTTGGTCCGTATGTCTTTGAAGATGATGCTACTAAATCAATGGAGCTCGATATCGAGCGGTGATTACACACTTTTTGTGGAATGGGTTGGAGGCCAAGGATGTCGATTTGTTTCCTGTGGGGTTATTTGAAAGAACAAGGGTATGTCAACAACCCACAAACAATTCAGGACCTTTAAAGACAACATTATTGTTGCTACCGCAGCAATAAACATGCGTTTAAGTGAATATGTCATTGAACATTTTAATAAAAGATGGATTGCTAATTTGTCTGATATTTCCTTCCATTGTTAACCGGAATACGAATTCTTTATATTTATAATATTAAAGTTTTGCATTATTTAAAGCATTATAATTAGTATTATTTAAAGCATTATAATTAGCATTATTTAAAGCATTGTAATTAGCATTATTTTAAGAATTATAATTAGCATTATTTAAAGCATTATAATCAGCATTATTTACAGAATTATAATTAGCATTATTTAAAGCATTATAATTAGCATTATTTACAGCATCATAATTGGCATTACTTAAAGCATTATAATTAACATTATTTAAAGCATTATAATTAGCATTATTTAAAGCATTATAATTTGCATTATAATTTGCATTATAATTAGCATTATTTAAAGCATTATAATTAGCATTATTTAAAGCATTATAATTAGCATTATTTAAAGCATTATAATTAGCATTATTTAAAGCATTATAAATAGCATTATAATTAGCATTATTTAAAGCATTATAAATAGCATTATAATTAGCATTATTTAAAGCGTTATAATTAGCATTATTTAAAGCATTATAATCAGCATTATTTAAAGCACTATAATTAGCATTATTTATAATATTAAAGTTTTCACTTTTACATTCTTTTGTGCGTTTCTTTAGCAAATTAAAAGTAACATTGAAATTTGAACACCCTATATTTTGTTGGTTTCGTCTATTTAGTTAGTAAGTCCCTTACAAGGACATCAGAAAACTAAAGATATCGGACTTTAGAAAACTAAATGTATCAGACTTTAGAAAACTAAAGATATCAGACTTCAGAAAACTCAAGGTATCAGACTTTAGAAAACTAAGGATATCAGACTTCACAAAACTAAAAGTATCAGACATTAGGAAACTTTCGCTTTCTTTTGGTTTTACGGCTCAAAGACTACAATGGTCATGCTGCGCCGGGACCTACTGTTTTCCGAGGAATCCGAACCTCTTATGGCCTAGGGAACCAAACCCCGGACTACAGTGAGCAGTGCGATCTTTTATGAGATCTCTGAGTAAGCGTTCTTTTGCACTGCTGAGAGTCGAACCTGGATTAGCGGCGCACTAGGAGCACGTGTTACCACACTGCGCCACCGCAGGGCCACATTAGGAAACTAAAGGTATCAACATATGATATAAGTTGTCCCCAGAAATGTGGTTTTTAGATTTGATAGCAGTATGTATTGTCTAGTTCCAACGTGTTACGGATCTAGATTTTTGAAAAATTATCAATCTATATTTTTAGAAATACATTCAATGTACTCATTACAACCGAAACCATTGCAGCCTTCCTCCTCCAAAATCTCTCCACCTTGATTTCCAAATCCTTTTATTTCCTGATCTTCTCAATCCCTGTTCCTCCAACTCATCTGTTGCAGGCTCTGCAATATGTATCAGTTAGATAAGTTTTTCTTTCTATTACCATAATGTTCGGAGAATAATGCGGAAAATGTTCATAGTACTGGATTTGAAAATACCACAAAATTTTTGAATTTCCATTTTGACCAAGTTCTTAGAGGTTGTGGTTCCACAAGTCTTTATTTGTTGATAACTGATATTACTTTGATGTATATTAGTGTATAATTTTTTCCATCTTATTGTAATATTCTCTGTAGTCAATTTTGAAATATTTTTGCATCCTCAAATTAAGTGATTCTGTTTCATTTATTTCATTTACTTGCTCACACAGGTAGCACTTACTAATTACTTGGATCTTGTTTATCTGATTTTATTGCATTAATTCATAACTTCTGACACTGTGCTGTAGAAATTAAATATTATTAATCCATAAATTCGCAGTCTAAGTTAGATGTAGACGATTCTTTCTTCTAATTATCAAACTTTTCCAATGCCTTAAATAATTAAATGGTTTCTTTCTATAACCTGGTCTGTCATCAGAAGTGAAACTTTTGGAATTCGGTAACTGGCAATATTTGTTGTCTATTTTCGAGGTGTTGAACTTTTAAATTTTTGAGAACCTATCAGTCTAGATTTTAGGAATGGCACCGAATGCATTCACCCATTATAACCGAAATAACTGCAGTCTTTTTCCTCTATAGTCTTTCTACCTCGATTTGTAAATTCTTAAGACTTCGTTATTTTTTCCATTAGTTTTTCTACTTGTTCTGCAAAATGTGTCAAGGAAACAGAACAACCCTATCACACTCGGGGCACAAAGCTTGATCATATTTTGGGTCTTTTTCTTACGCTTTTAAATTTCCAAATTTATATAAGAAGGAAAATATGATATATAATAAATACATGTACGCTCAAATTTTTCTAATTTGGCCCCAGGCCTCGTTTCCTCATGCGTGACAATGGCACTTGCAAATAGATACGTTCAGTTACAGGATCGGAGCTAGGGAAACTGGTTTTTCAATTCTTCTTCTATTAAGACTCTAAATTTTCTACTGGTGGTATATTGTCTGTATTAAATAATTTGTGTAAAGTCTTAAAAATAAAAGAATTGAATTGAATTGTTATTATCACTATGGTGAACGAATACATATCGAGTAAACATTACTTAAAAAAAGCAGTGTAAACGTTTAAGTTAGTTAAAAATAAATTAACATTGAAAGCGTTAATCTAACTGGCTAGAAAAATTGGCAACATTTGGAACAAAACGTGATGAAAAAATATTATGAAAATAAACTTAACGAAAAACGTTAAAAAATCGTGACGAATTTTATGTATTTCAGCTTAGTAAAAACGTTTTGAATGATAAAAAATAAATATGTTTATAAAAATAGGAGAATCTGCATATGATCGAGGCTCGATCAACGAAAACTGAACATTTGAAAACTGGGCCTTAAACGGCAATTTGAAAAACATGGATTTCCCAACGAAAACAACTGATCTTTAGTAGTCATAAGAAATGTAATAAAATTCTGAAAATATTTGATTTCCCATGTCAATTATAATGAAAGGAATGATGTCAGAAAGCGACTATGGACACCAAAGGCCCTTTTTTTTTAAAAATTTCGGGACTTTTTCTACGAAAGCGCATTATTTATTTATAAAAAAATGTTCAAATTTGTTCAATGTTCCTACGTGTTCTGAAACACCTCCATGTTATTACTTTTTGGTGTTCCTATGGCAACGCGTTTTAAAATTCAGGAGTTTTTACAAATTCAAAGCGCTTGGGAAAACATTAATTCAATTAAGAAAACGAAGCACGTGTCCAATTAAAAGATTCCAATGGAATTATATTCTCACGTAAATCTTGGAAAAAAAAACATTCTGTGAGCTCATACGTCACCTATGAATGTGCTCTACGAACTAAATCGAATTATCATCGGATTTTCATTTTAACATGCAAGAAACGGGTCTGTATCCAACAACGAAAGAAAAATTCGACAACTGTGCCATTTTGATAACTCGTGTTGATTGTAAACTCTAACCGTCGTTACAATTTTAATCGATTTTTCAGCTCTTGAACGTTGAATCGTCCCACGGCACTAACTCCTTTGAATGAAAAACGTACTATCGAAAAAGTGTTTCCAATCTTCTGAGAAATTAACCTAATTTATCCAAAAAGTGATTCTTATGATAATATAGTGAAACCCTACATTAGCGTCCACCCGTCAGATAGAAAAAAAGTTGGCCGTAAAAAAAAAGGGATCATTCTGAAGTAGCTGAAATATTACATTTCAACCATTAAATACTTCGTTTAGAAGCTTATGTATTTTTGCGTACGTAAGATAAGTTTAAAATAACAGAAGATAGCATTTGTTGAATATAACGAGTAAATTTAGAATAAAAAATATAGAATTAGAATATAGAATAATAAACATTAAAATTTATTTGTCTTGGAAAAAAATTTATTAATAGCTGTTTGGTGGATCCTCACCAGTCTTCCTCCTTCCGAATGTACTTTAAATTGCGAGATTAAATCCATCGTTTTTCCGTCTTTATTTTTGCAGAACCTGGTTGGTAGTCAAGCAAACGATAACAATAAATTTGTACTGCTATAGTTTTGTATTAATAATTATTTTCGCGCATATTTAATATATATATCACTATATGATTTATTTATTATCAAAGTCTTTGTTAAGCATTAGTAATTTGAATTAACGAATCCAAGTCAGTTACCACTCTTTATTATTATTATTTATTTATTTATTATTTATTTGGAAGGAAAAATTCTTTTCAGCTCTCATCCTGTTTATTCTTAATTTTCCTGTTGTGAGAAACTCCGTGAAGATCGAAGTTCAAACGCATTTTGTCCATACAGGGGTTCTAGCCAAATAGAATGAATCATGAAAGCAGTGTCCGCGTCCGTATCTCAGGGTGACCGCTAAGCAGAGGGTGTGAAACACATACTGTAAATCAGTTTCTGTCCGGGAATTTTTATCTGACCGTAAGTGAGGGGCGTCTGTTAAGAAGGATTTTACTATATCAGAAACAGCACATGTCTTGACATTTGGAATGCACAGTATATGTTCATTCCAAATATATACGGGGTTTCAATTTTCCAAGAATGTGTGTGTGTGTGTGTGTGTGTGAGAGAGAGAGAGAGAGATTGGTTGAAAATATTGTCAGAATTAGTGATTTTATAATTCAAAATCTATTTATTAAAATTATTAGCAAGAGAAAATCCACGTCTCTTTCTCTCTATATCTCCCTTCCTCCAGACACAAAAGTTTCATATAAACTGATCAGAATTTCCGTATTGAAAATATTGTTATGATTTCCAACATAGGTTTTTTCCTACTGAAAACGTATTTGTATTGTTTAAACTTTGAGACATCAATATTTGTGACAAGTCAAATTTGCGCGTAAATATAAATTTTCAGTCAATCAATTCTACATCATTTCAGATACGTTAACTTGAGTCTCAGTGAGTAAATTCTCTGTCGTGTTCACAGGGTAATTTTTCTCACCGCGAAAACCAACAAAATAGAAGTGTGATTTTCTCTGCAGTAAGACACAAAATAACGAGTTTCAACTTCACTTCCACGCATTCCTTAACTTCTGTTAACTTTTTATGTACATCTACAGAAAACACGTGTGTCATTACAGATACAAAGAGAATCTTCTTCTTTCGCTTTGCCATTTCCCATGTTATATGGGGTCGGCGTTATGGTCCTTTAATCTTCTCTTCCACAATCTTCTATCCAATGCCTCTTCTCTACTCCATCCATACTCTTCCAGATCTTCCGTCACTTTATCCTTCCATCTCAGCCGTGGTCTTCCCCTCTTCCTCTTACCCATTACCACCAGCTTATCCATTACCTTTCCCACATATTCCTCATTTCTCCGCTCCATATGCCCAAGCCATCTTAACCTATGTTCTTGTATTTTTTTTAAAGAGAATGTTTAAGCTAAATGATGGTAATCATGATGATCATATTTAATCTGTTTCTGTTATGTACTGAGGTGTGAAGGTCTCTTCGAACTTTTTCCCAGGACGGTTTGTTACCAAGTTAGACTAACTGGCTTTCTGATTCTGTAATCTATGGTAATAATAATAATAATACTTTATTCCTTATTATTATGTACATCAGGAGACCATACAAACGATTTGCTTGGGAAAAGGAAAGACAGCAGTAGCGATGCTAGTAACGGGGCTCTCTTTCCGGTAGAAAAAGCAAGGGATTTCTCGTATTCTGCAAAAAACAACAAAGATATTGATTCGCGCGTACAAATCCGCATTGTTATTAAGAGATTCGCATTTGCTGGAATATCACATTTACGGAGTTTATGAGCGCACTCTTGATTCGAAGACGTTACAAGTGAAGGCTGAAGAGTGGTACAAAGGTGGAGTCTTTGTGAGCTTCAGAGCAAGGATGTTTTTTCTTGTAACCAGGACCGAGAGAAGAAGTGAGACAAACGAAAATATTACAAAATTGACAGGGTAAAGGCATCAGAAGATGAGTAAGGAGGCTGGTAATTGAATTTTTACAGAGGATGGTTATGAAAATATATTAGAGAAAGGTCGTACAGAGGAGGGAATTGTGGGATTCAACTCCCCTTTAAAAAATATTATTACAAATTCCTTATGAGAAAAAAAAAATTACCAACTCCCCATTCCCATTTTCAGAAAAAATCCCTCCCGTTTACAAATCCCGCCCATGAGCCTATATCAGTGTATCAGTGAGTTCTCATTTAAATGCATGCAGCTGGAAGTTTGCTAAAGAAAGAAAAGAAAGGGGGGAAAAAATAGACCAAGAACATGTCAGAAAACAAATGCCAAGTGCGAAAACTTTCTGGCCAGACTCATGACAAATGTCCGCCCAACGACGTGTCGCTAGCTTAAGTGGTCACGCAACCAAATGCAACTACACTAAAATTACGGACAATTTAAAGAAACCTAAATAATACTTGTTTCTGTTGAATATCTCTATGTCCAAACCTCGTCTAATGGCAAAAATAAAAATGTGAATTTTGAAATGTAATTTTGAAATTCATACTTTTATTGTAAAATAAATTTTAGGTCAATCAATCAATCCTCTTATAACACAGCAGCGCCTTTTTATTTAATAAACATTACCGATACAGCAAGAATACCATAGAGAAAGGATAATATATATATATATATGTGTGTGTGTGTGTATACGGTAAATCCCCTCTTAATGGACACCCCTCTTTTACGGACAACTGTTTTGTTCGGTGAATGTCCATTAAGGATAGGTTTTACTGTGTACCTGTATATACATAATATTTACTAATGAATGTTGCCAATGACTTGTGATGGATAGATGGATGGATGGATGGATGGATGTGGGTGGGTAGGTAGGTTGGTTATATAGTATGTGTATTGCCAGTCCCTTACGCATCAGAGACATGGAATCTAACAATTGGAGCAATACGGAAATTACAGACAACCCAAAGGAGCATGGAGAGGTGCATGCTTGGAATAATTAGGAGAGATTGAAAAAGAAATACTTGGGTTAGCAAGCAAACTTGAGTATAGGACATCATTGTTAAAGTAAAAAGGCCGAAATGGCGATGGGCTGGGTATATTGGTTTTATTTATCGTTATATTGGTTTTGATTGTCTGAGTTTCATCTCGACGTTTTATGTTGTTGTGCCGCAAAATATGCGCATCTGGGGAAACGTGCCTTTAAGATGTGAAATATACAAATATTAACATGTATAATTTTGTGTATTGAAGCGTGTCGAAACGAGAATTTTGAATTAATTAAAAAGCGCGCGAAAAGGCACCGGTAATGACGTGGTTGGGAACTGATCTATCGAGAAAGGTGTTAAGGTGTCAATTTCTCAAGTCGTAAATGCAAAATAAGAACTATCTACAATAACTATAAATGCACATTCTTTTTTCTCCTATCGGCAATGTTTTAATTTTACTGCCTGCTTGCATACCTATCTGTTTTCATATAAGAAATAAGCAAATTCGATTAATTAATTAGAAATATACGCGACATCTATTAACATATTGTCATTATTTATTATCATATATACATATATAATTTTAATAACTTAATTAGCCATTCATATGAAAGAAAATGACGGAAAATTTGAGCTGGTCTTACCATAAACAAGCAAAATCTCATCATTCGTAAAGATACAAAATATCTGTAAATGATTCTTCATTCGTAGCTTTATTTACTCGTCCCTTTCTCTTTTTCTTTTAAAAAATAATAATAATCCACAATAAAAGGGATTTTTCGTTTGAGGGATGTTTAAGAAAGTTCGAAATTATTATTAATATTTTTTGTTATTATCTCAGAACGAAATAATAGGATGAACGTTAATCCGCTTCCACATCCTTATCTTCTTCGTATATTCGCTATTATGATTCAAAGGAATAGCCTTTTTTTTTAGGGAAAATACTGTTATCTTCTTTACCCTACGGGCAGACTTTTCCCCCAAAGCGGAAAAACGCCATATCCGGGAAGAATAACACTGAATACAGACGTGACAAAAGCGATGAAACGTTCCCCTTTTTCTACTTCCTTGTTCCTCGATGAGCTGCGTCGTTAACCACAGGGCATTCTAATAATTCTTATATTGCCCGATAAGTGAATAATAGCAAATGTATCAATAGATTTATAACTTAATATATCCAGCCTCGAGAGGAAAAGTAACTGCTTTGAAAATTCGTTCAGAAAATAACGCTATCATATGGTAATTCTTCGTAACGATGCCCATATTTTGCAAGCATTTTATTTTTCCTTTCTTCCTTTTAATCTCTGGAGATATTTAGGATCTTCAGAAAAGCTGTCCATTTAGGTGTTCGTTTCTGTAAGTTTCAGAGATTCCGCTTTATGTTTTGCCCTCTGTTTTCTTCTCTCACAATTCTCCTGCAAGTATGTTTCTTGGTTTATGTCTCTTACTTTCCCCTTGGATATTCTTCCATTCTACCATTTGTCTGCAAACATTCATTGCTTTCTTTCTGAGTTTATAGTCTATGCCAGCAATTCCTTTACTTTCCTAGACCGCGGATCCCCTTCAGAGAACACACTCTCTCGCGGACCGCAAAAAATTTAAAGCCAATTTTTAGACCCCCAAAAAATTTAAAGACCCCTAAAATTTAAAGCCCGGAATTTGCATCATACATATTTATTTCTAGTGTTTCGTCACTTATTTTCACCTTTTAAAGAAGTAAGTTTTTATTTCCTCGTAATTTATTCTTAGCGTTAGAGAGTAAATCCTCTGGTAGCATTTTTTTAATTTTTGTGGAACACTGGGAGGTCTCGCAGAACCCAGGGTTTCGAGCACCACAGTTGAAGAACCGGTGATCTATGCTATAGAGCTATATATACAGGCCTGCACAAAAGTTTAGACACAGAGGCAAATTATAAATAAAAGCGAGAATTTGCATTGAACTTCGCCGATATTGTATCTAAATAATCCTAGAACCAATAATAAATTGTGCAACTTAAAAGATTACCAAAAGTACTGAAACAAAATATCCCAACACCGTAATATTGGAATCTGCATGCCACAAATGTTTAGGCACATATGTCAGATTTATGCAAATTAACGGCGCGAAGTTCCCAAGTGATCGAAGGGGCGTTTCCCAGAGTTGTTATATAAGGCCTGAAATAATTTAGAATGCTTAGAACGATGCCGAAGTCAAAGCAATTTACGAATGACGAGATTTTGAAGATTTGGAGGCTGAAAACTAAAGGTAAATCTGTTACTCAAATTTCTGTTGCATTGAACCGTTCAAAGCGAGGTATTTATCAAGTGTTATCCCGGGGTGATCAGTATCAACCAAAATCACGATCTGGGAGGCCTCGAGTGACCAGCATTCGGGATGATAGACAAATACGAAGATTGGCTTCAAATGAAAGCCTGTCTGCAAATCAAATAAAAAACACGTTAGCAATGCGAGTGTCAAGAGAAACCATACGTAGAAGGATTGTAGAATGCAGGCATTTGAGATATGCAAAAATGCGCCGCAAGCCCTGCTTGCAATTACATCATAAACAAGCACGACTACAATGGGCAAGGCAGCACATATCATACAGTGACGAATGGCTGCAGGTGTTATTTAGTGATGAAAAAAAGTGGAACTTAGATGGTCCCGATGGCCTTTCGCACTACTGGCACGATCTTCGAAAACGCCCCTTAAGTCGGTTCAGCAGACGTCAAGGAGGAGGTTCAGTCATGGTTTGGGGAGCCTTTAGCTTCAATGGACAGACTTCTTTGGCGTTTTTGAATGGAAAACAAGATTCCAAGGCATACCAGGCAACTCTTGAAAGTCACCTATTACCTTTTGGCGAACTTTTATGTGGACGAAACTGGGTTTTCCAACAAGATAATGCGTCCATCCACACATCCAGGTCAACAAAAGAATGGATGAGCGCTAAAAATATTACAGTTCTCGATTGGCCTGCTCTTAGTCCTGACTGTAATCCCATCGAAAATGTATGGGGCATACTAACGAATGTTGTGTATGCCAATGGAAAGCAATATCCGTCCGTTTTAGAACTTAAAAAGGCTATAGAAGAAGCGTGGTTTAATTTTGAACCAGAAACCTTTCAAAATCTTGTGCTTTCAATGAACGACCGCGTATTTAATCTAATACGAAGTAATGGTGGCTACATTGATTATTAAAATTGTTCATTTCCTTATGCAAGTGCTAAAATTTATGTTTGTGCCTAAACTTTTGTGCCACATATTTTACTTATTTTAAGTTATATATTGCAGCAAGTTCGCTACTGATGTGATTTCTGTTCTCAAATTTTTAATTTGCATATTACATGTGTTCATACTTCGTAATATTAAAGTTCCTACTTCTTCAGTTTTAATAGTATTTTGTTATACTCAAATTTGTGTTGTGTCTAAACTTTTGTGCAGGCCTGTATATATATAGTAGTTTATTACACAGAACAAGGTAATGATGATTACAATAGATCGATGATTATATACAAATGTTACCAATATTCTTGCACAAAAACAATCAGTAATGATGCTTGATAATCAGGTGGATTAGGATCGTTGGGTACATTATGACCATTGGAATATTTGAAAACGCCCTCAATTCTTAGCGCCTTTCTATGTGTGTGGAGTGCTACTCGCACAATCCTAAATTCTGATACTTCTTACAAAATAACACCAAACTCTGAAAATTGAAATTGATTGAGTTGTGTTACTTCCCCCACAGCGTGTGATATGGCACAAAATAACTAAGATTTTTAACTATAAAATAGAAATAACTACAGATTTCTGCGCTATTGAACAATGGAAATGTTTCCCGAAAGAGCATTTCGTTAAATAGATATAGAATGTAAGTTATAAACTAATTTGTCGATATATACTACTTTAAAATTATGAACAAATAGAGCAATTATAATAGCAAAAAATTGCATTATTTCCGCCAATATATAGTGTTAGGCAACCGACAGTATTATGAACTGGCAACACTTTGCGTCCATATTGAATTTGTTTCAGTCGCTTCCTGATGAAAAACAGCGACATTTATCTGAAACGTGTCGACACGTTTTACTCAACAGTAAAAAATACATTATAAAGCTTTTCATTAATGCATTTGTATATTTCACGTTCTGCTACGTTGATGCTACATTAATATAATAAAATGTTCATTAATAGATTAATACTTTTCGTGATAGCACCTCAGTATTTAAAATGTGTACCGAAAAATATATTATTCATGTAATTTGAGAGGAAAGTGTGCGTTTAAAAATATGCAATAAAAATCATAAGAAGAATCACGAGGAACACAACTTTAAAAGTCTCCAAGTATAACCTTATAATAAAATTAAAAAACAACAACAACAAATGCGCTCACGGAAAGTAAAGTTAATCTTATCTTATGGAAGAAAGAAACTAAACATTCTTATCTTTTCCTAGATAAATCGAGAAACGTAGCAAGAACTTACAGATAGAGATAAGTGCGATACGTGAAGTCAGGATACCCAAAGAAATAAGATATCTCCTTAGTCACACTAGGAACTCCAAACTAACGGGAACATAGGAGAAAAATATTATTAAGTATTGTTTTTGTGCTTTCTAGCGCTTTAGTTATTCGCAAACATTTCAAATGAACATGCTGCACACGGCACAGACTTTACATGAGAGCATTAGAACTTTTATACTTAATATTTATGACACCCATGTTCTTTTAGCGCAAACTAGAGCCTTTTTTTAGCTATAGAAGGCAAAGAGACATCGTTCCCTACCTAGATTCGAATTAGGGTCTCTCCATTGAGCCCGGAATGAAGATTAGAACTTTCATTTGGATTAATTGTGTTTTCAGGGTGCAAGGAGGGAAGCAAAGGTCATGCTGCATAGAAAATGCACAGTTTTCCGAGGAATCCGAACTCCTGTTTTCAAGGAGATCAAAATCCGGATAACACTATGTGCAGAAAAATGGCACGCCTTTTAGGATAATATTAGAAGCCAAATCCTGATCAATGGCACAATAGAGGACTGCATTATGCCAACGTAGGGCAGAGATCCTACATTTTT
>QLNU02003225.1:51512108-51543225 GCA_006491805.2 Dysdera silvatica | reverse complement strand
GAAGATTGGCTTCAAATGAAGCCTGTCTGCAAATCAAATAAAAAACACGTTAGCAATGCGAGTGTCAAGAGAAACCATACGTAGAAGGATTGTAGAATGCAGGCATTTGAGATATGCAAAAATGCGCCGCAAACCCTGCTTGCAATTACATCATAAATAAGCACGACTACAATGGGCAAGGCAACACATATCATACAGTGACGAATGGCTGCAGGTGTTATTTAGTGATGAAAAAAAGTGGAACTTAGATGGGTCCGATGGCCTTTCGCACTACTGGCACGATCTTCGAAAACGCCCCTTAAGTCAGTTCAGGAGACGTCAAGGAGGAGGTTCAGTCATGGTTTGGGGAGCCTTTGGCTTCAATGGACAGACTTCTTTGGCGTTTTTGAATGGAAAACAAGATTCCAAGGCATACCAGGCAACTCTTGAAAGTCACCTATTACCTTTTGTCGAAATTTTATGTGGACGAAACTGGGTTTTCCAACAAGATAATGTGTCCATCCACACATCCAGGTCAACAAAAGAATGGATGAGCGCTAAAAATATTACAGTTCTCGATTGGCCTGCTCTTAGTCCTGACTGTAATCCCATCGAAAATGTATGGGGCATACTAACGAATGTTGTGTATGCCAATGGAAAGCAATATCCGTCCGTTTTAGAACTTAAAAAGGCTATAGAAGAAGCGTGGTTTAATTTTGAACCAGAAACCTTTCAAAATCTTGTGCTTTAATGAACGACCGCGTATTTAATCTAATACGAAGTAATGGTGGCTACAATGATTATTAAAATTGTTCATTTCCTTATGCAAGTGCTAAAATTTATGTTTGTGCCTCAACTTTTGTGCCACATATTTTCCTTTTTTGAAGTTATATATTGCAGCAAATTCGCTACTGATGTGATTTCTGTTCTCAAATTTTTAATTTGCATATTACATGTGTTCATATTTCATAATATTAAAGTTCCTACTTCAGTTTTAATAGTATTTTGTTATACTCAAATTTGTGTTGTGTCTAAACTTTTGTGCAGGCCTGTATATATATGTGTAATAGCTGGGTGGATCTATATATGGCTATATCTCTGCTTAGTCCTTTCTTTATTATTATTCCTGACTGTTTGGCAAATATTCCATGGATTCCATTCTCTTTTATCTATTTACTTTACTTTTACTTATTTGTTACTTTACTTTTACTTATCTATTATTTACTTTACTTTTACTTATCTATTATTTACTTTACTTTTACTTATCTATTATTTACTTTACTTTTACTTATCTATTATTTACTTTACTTTTACTTATCCTTATTTACTTTACTTTTTACTTGCTCTATTATTTGCACTTTACTTTTATATCTATTGTTTACTTATCTATTATTTACTTTACTTTTACTTATCTATTATTTACTTTACTTTTACTTATCTATTTATCTATTTACTTTATTAGCTTCTTTTTAAGCCAAAGTATACCCAGCATTGTACAGAAGTGACTATATTTATAAAAACTTTAATTTGTGATCGTACATGAAGTAGCACCAATTTTTCATTATTCGCACTTTTTTTTTACTTTTTCGTAATTGTCACGTGTTGAGTTTCAAATGTTTTTTTAATTGTACATATTTAACTTTGACTATTCGGATTTTTATCTTCCATAGTTCGAGTTTGAGTCTTCATAACTAGTACTATTATATCAAAGAAACATTTGCGCATTTTGAATTTAGACATAAACTTATACTATCACAACAAACAAAAATAAAAGGATACATCTGTAACCATTCAGCAATCATAAAATATTTTATCGCTGGCTGTTCTTTAAGATTTTTAAAAAATTATTTTGATTATTTTATTATTATTTATTATTTTTTTTTTTATTAATATTATTTTTATTGATTATCAATGACGAACGTATGTTTTGTACTTTCTGAAACGTTAGAAATTTGAAGGATTTACAAACGGATTTCGGCAAATCGTAAATTTCTCAATTGCTCAATAACTACGATTATCGAGCAACGGTTATTGATTACACTGTTATTGATTACGTCCTTGCAGATCATTGGATTATCATTGGTTCCTCTAAAACGTGTATAAACGCAAAATGATTGGGCATCTACATGTAGAGGCTCATCCAATATAACCCGTCGTGCAATTTTGGAAAAAACAAATAAACAAAAACATAACTATATTATTTATAGAAATTAATCTGAAAACATACAAAAAAAAAAAAAAACTTCTAATACTCTAGAATGTACATTCAGAGACGATTTTTTTCTGAACTGTAGGATGTTGATAAGAAAACAAAATGGCTGGATACTGAGGTTAGATTCGATCCAGTGGTCATTAGATTTCCATGCAAGTGTTTTGGCGGCTAAGTCACTGGGTGCAGCCATGCACGGTCTTCTTCTCGTGTTTGTCCCTGTCCAGGGATTACGCGCTCACCTAGCGTACCGTTTATCTGAGTTTCATTCTCAACGGCATAAAAAAAAGAGCTCACCGGCTAACTGCTCACTTTAGTCTGGAGTAGGTTGGTTCCCAGGTTTCGAATGGTTCGGATTCCTCGGAAAAATGCAAGTGCACTGCTCCGCAGTGGTAACGCATTCATCTATCGCAGTGTTTTTCAAAGTGCAATCCGGCTTATCAAGCGGTCAGTAGAATCATAAAATTTCAGAAGAAAAAAATGAACTAGAAATTGCCGGCATAGCTACAATTTAGAATACGGTGAGATTTAAGGAATTTCTTATAAAAATTACTTTCTATAGATCTTATCTTTCAATGTTTCGTAGAAGGCTTCAACCCTTTGAAAACACCGACACTGTCTACATTGTCAATTATTATTTAATTAAATTAAAAATGTCATTTTCATTGTAAATTTGACAAAATAAGATCGTAGCTGACACTCTTTTCATCAAATAGCATTAGTCTAAAAATTATTTTGTTTCAGGTGGGTTTGGCAACCAACCCATGTTTTAAGAACATGGTCGGAGATTTTAGAGATTTTCTGCCAAAAGCTGGCGCTTTTTTTTTTAAAAAAAAAGCTTAACATTTACCAAAAAAAAAAAAGGAATTAAAATTAATACAAATTATATTTCAAGGGATGAACCAATCTCTCCTGTCGGTATAAACGTAGAGTCTTCAAAATTATTGGGGAACACAAGCACATATTTTGTGCATTTATACATTACATGTAATGTATAAATGTAATGTACATTTATACATTACATGTAAAATTGCAATTTATTTCAAATTATTGGGTCTCAGGTCCCACAGGCCCATATAACTCTACGCCTGTGCCTTTCGGAGCTCTTCTATGCGTACATAAGGTTTCCAATAAATTACAGAAAACGAGGGTTACTTTGGTTATGTCTTTCTTTGGGAGAGACGGGGGAGGGATCGGTATGACGGTGGGTAACTAAGGATTAATATTATTAATCCTTAGTTAACCAACTTAGTTAACCAACTTAGTTAACCTTAGTTAGGCAACTTTAATTTCAGGCCACGTATTTTTAATGGGGGTGGAAGGGGGAGAGAGATTTCTCTTCCCGATGGTCCGCGATAAATAAAGGCACGCTTAAACTGGACCATTGGTGCCCAAAGTTTGTGAAACACCTATCTATCATATCATTAATCCAGGTTCAACGCCAGACGATATTACAGAACACGCGCCGATTTCTACCCACCGTATTCCGTTGTTTGGTTTCATTAGCAGCAGAACAGTAGCGTAACAATTAAACAATTCTGGGGGGGGCTCACGCGGCTTTAAAAACGATTATGTAACGAAATGTGAGAAAATAATGTGTTTTGATAACCAATGGGGGGGAGACTTGAGCTCGAACCTCCCCCTTCCCTACGTCACTGCTGCAAAGGTTCAATTTCCTCAGAAAATTGTAGATTCCTGCGTAACAGAACCTTTACTGTAATTGCGTTCCAGAAAAAAATGAATTTCTTGAATGAATTCCTTGCATCAAAGCATTCTACCTTTAATTACTAATTGTTCAGTACTGATTGAAATGCACTTTTGCACCAAGTGCCCTGTATTTGGTTTCCTCGCGTGACCTCAAGCAGCACGTCTTGCCATCTATTAAAAGAAGTATCTTAATCGAAAACGTAAAACGTAAAAAATATTGCCAATATTTCCATTCCATTTCGCAGGAGGCAGAATTATTAATAATTTGTATTTACCACGAGTTAAATTTGAGGAAAGAAGAGAAAAATGACGGCTCTTTGAAATCGGACGGAAACCATTCAGGACAACGCCCTAATATTTCCGTAATTAAATTTCTGGAGATGGAAGCATTCGTTCCTTTTACTTAATTAAACCTGTCAGAATCCACCAACAGTTTTTTGAGGAAGAAGACGGGAGAGGGAAATATCGACTGTTTAGGATACTCCATCTCTTCGACGTATAAACATGCTTAAAGCTCAAATATTTACTCGGTAACATTTGCACACACCGGCTATTTTTAGATCGAACCGTCCGTGAACTTCTTTTTGCGGTGCAATTGTGATGGTTTGGTCTGACTTCTTAAACTGAAGATTCGTGGGTAAATCCTCTGAAACAAAGCCCATTTTAACGTGTTTTTGCTAGCATATTTTGTGAAAGTCTAAGCACGTTTTAATTCTTTAGAATTTATTTAATTTGTTAAATACTTGAGCACAAAACAACAGACTATAATGTTTAATTATTGTTATGCACACACGATATAGATGCGAAAGTGATAGGAAGAACATCCTATTGAGGAACATTGAAATGTTTGAAGACACATCAGTGGATGAGGAAGGAATAAGAAATTATAAACAAGTACAAAGACCAGCAAGTTGAAGCGAAGTGTCTATAGAGCAGGGTTATCCAACATACGGCCCGCGGGCAACAATCCGGCCCGTCAAGAGTATTAATCCGTCCCGCCGGCAACTGTTTGGAATAAAAAAAAGTTCCAAAACAAGCATTTGAAATTTTTTTTTTCAAGAAATAACGAAAAACCGCGAGGGCAGCATGAGTGAGCCATTTCTATATCGCAAGTAAATAAAAAATTAACTGAAAGAAACTCTGAAGCGAGGTTTTTTTTTAAACGAAACCACTGGCTCTGGAGAGCCGTAAAATTTTTTTAAGTGGCCCGCTGCTTGAAAAGATTGGACAACCCTGCCCTAGATCAATGGTTCTTGATCTTATTATCACCTTTCTTACACACATTCTGATGACGCGCTTAGTTAATGAACCTCTTCACAAATATTATTGATGGCAAAACTTAAGGGTTACTATTCATAATCACTTGGATATAAACTTAGAATAAACAATAAATCAGGATAAAAATTAGGCAATGTCTTTCTATTTCTACCGGGGACTAGTTCATTAACTGTTAGGGGTAGTCATGACGAAAGATTACAGAATTTACAGATGTTCTTGAAAACGTCGATGACGTTTTCAAATTGATTGCAGAAACCTTGAAGAATCTGTGTTCCCTTGGAATACACTTGGAGAAAGAAATTGACAGCGTTATAATCATAAGTAAGTTATCTTACTTACGCTTATAAAGTTGTTTTTAATCATAGATCTAATCTGCGTAATGCCACGTCAGATTATCTTACAAAATTGATAATTGTTCCAACTGCACACCGTGCATTGATTACCAGTAGCAAAAAATGCTACATCAAATGCACCATCTGATTCAAAAAAATTGCACTCCTAGTGGTAGCTTACATCATACGTAACTACCTTTAAGTGTTGAAGGTCCTTGAGAATATCTTGGTAGTTAACTAAATAAAAGAACTATATATAACATTGGTTGGGAATTTGAGCAATAACATAATCTGCATGAAGAAGCGGAAAAAATTATTTACCAGAAATTGGCTATCAAGAGAGAGGGTTAGTGGCAAACCTTTATAACAAGTGCGAGCTAGAAACCATACTAACAAATAACATATTTGTTTGTTTGTTTGGCTTTTTTATGGCGCAAGAGCATCTGGGCTATAATGCACCACAAATAACATGTATAAACACTATACTGATAGGCAAATCATGACGTAATCAAAAAAGAAATTTTTTCTTGCACTCTAAGTGGACTCACTAGCAACATAGTTTTCTTTCCTCCGGATATCGTGAACCAGGAGTAGGGTTTCTAGTATAGACTAGCAGTTTCCAGTATGAACTTGTAGGTTCCAGTATGGATTGTAGTTTCCAGTACGGACCTTTGAAAAGGTAAGGAATAGAGCTTAATAGTGACGAGCATGGTATAGTATATGAAAGTATAGTTTCTCCCGAAACTATACTTTTACTGGGACTTGGCTACAGTCTTGCATACTCTGTAATTGCATTGATACATGCCGTAAAGCATTTTGAACCCCCGATATTAAATCTTGGCTACGGCATTAGTGACGAGTATTTCATCCATAACCTCCCTAACTATTAATGAAGGAGAATTCTTTCGTTAAAATAGCGGTTAACACAATAACAGTAAAACAAGAATTAAAATTTTTTTTAATGACACATTTAATTTCAGTAGGCAGAAATTTGTTTATTTAATTATAGAACAATTGAATAACTGCTTTGAAACTACGCTCGACAAGGTACGATGTTGGAAATAAAATCAGAATTTTCTCGATTACTATCCATAGTAATGAATATCTATTAGCAATTTCATTTTCTGGGGCCAAAATAATTAGCATAATTTTTTAAATAACCACTTCAGCTTAACCTTACTTTAAAGTACAATATATGTGAGCCCTTCCTCACTTGTAGTGCAAAATAGATTGATTTATCGTCAAATGTAGAATATATACCGGCATATTACGAACAAGAATAGTAGACTCTTCTTAGAATCTTGGGAAACTTACAAACTACATGGGAAAGCCATTAATACATCACAACCACTTCCAGAAACTTACAAACAACTCTTACTCTGAAATGTATGGGACTTCCCCAACATTAGGTAACCCGCAGTGTAGGTTTCTCATTGGTTCCCATTGGGGTTTTCCATGATTCTATTGGAGGCCTCCCATTGGTTCCCACTAGGGTTTTGTTTGTTTGTTTTACGGCTCAAAGACTACAGTGGTCATGCTGCGCCGGGACCTACAGTTTTCCGAGGAATCCGAACCTCTTAAGGCCTGGGGAACCAAACCCCGGACTACAGTGAGCAGTGCGATCTTTTATGAGATCTCTGAGTAAGCGTTCTTTTTGCACTGCTGGGAGTCGAACCCGGATTAGCCGCGCAATAGGAGAACGCGTTACCACACTGCGCCACCGCAGGGCCCGGTTCCCATTGGGTTTTTCCATTCTGCGGGACTACTCTGATGAAGGGTTTTCCAGAAATTTCAAGTATAAAAAAGAGACAGAAACATAACATCGTCATTACTCCTGATGAAGGACTGCTGCTGATGCGTCCGAAAGCTTGAGTGATCTTTTTCATTGCTATTTTACCAGTGTTTAACCCTTTGTATTCAAATGTAGAATGTCCATCAAAGGTAAATTCTCAAATAGACCAAAAATATTTTTATTTATTTTTGTTTATCTTATAAATGCTTCTTTGATGCCATTTTTCATGATTTTCTATCACGCACATTATCATTTAAAGTACAATATATCCAAGTTATGTAGTATCCTACTGCCCCTCTGTCGCCCCCTTGATAGATCTGCCGCCCCTTACTTACACTACGTTTGTCTAGAGAACTGCTAACCTAGGCCTAATGTTCAGTGAGTAGCGCGCTTTCAAAAATACGACCTATGACGTTTAGTTTTGAATGCATTCACGTAAACTATGTGCAATAATTCACGTAAATTAGATATGGTGATGTACAGTACATGCACAAGAAGTGAAAAAACACACTGCTTCGACTTGTGGCAATGGTTAAGAGTCTAATACGTTGCAGGTACGGGCACTAGTGTAAATAGGATTTGGTTTCGGGGGGGTGGGGTATAGGTAAGTTTACTGAACAAAATATCACACTAAATATTTCCCCACTAAATAACAATAATATAATTAGTAAATATTATATTATTATCAATCAAATATTATTAATTATACTAATTAGTTGATTTATCTGTATAATTTTGAAAAGGAAAAAAACCGTAATGCTTGTACAGGAGTAATATAACCAAAGCAGTTGATTGATTTGAACATAAGAATAAATTGAAACAATATTTTTTAAACATGTAATTCATGCCCAAAATAATAAAGCAATACATGATTGGCATATATAAAATGTTTATTCTTAGCTTGAAATATTTGTCTATAGACGTTTTCTGTCTTCTTCAGAAAACGTCTTCGAAAATCGTTTCAAAATAAAAATAAACATCTTAACCATGCTCCAAACGTATATTGGTTTATTATTTTAAATGGCGTTGCACAGTATTATTATAGTTCTTCATTAGAATCTAATTAATACTTGATAATTTATTTAAAATTGAACAGAAAAATAATTATGTATATTACATATTTAGACGCCGGTTGTTATCGCAAATGCATTAATTATTTCATCATCATCCAGCTACCATGATTTTCTCGTGTATCGACAACAGGGCAAGGCCATTTATATGCTCTTGGCATGTACAATTTCTTAAGTGCATTTTGATGCGCTTTAGACTTGCAAAAATGTCCTCTCAAATGACGCCGTAGACACAGGAAAAGTGGCCAATATTACAAGAATAATGTAAATATTTGAAAATACTGCAGACTTTTTTTAAATTTAAGAGAGCTCTCACGGCATATTTTGAAAATTTTTCGGATTCCACCTACTTCGTCTTCCATACATCCCACTCTTCTTCGAAAATCGAAGCATTTGAATTTACTAAACCATCAGAAAAGAACCCAATTTCTGATTTCAAATCGAAGACCTTTGATTTGATGTCACAACTAGGGACTAAGCACTGTAGACTAATAACTCTGGGATTACAGCACCGCCTTCGGCAGCCACCCTTCCCAAACCCCCTTTTGCCTAATAGTAGTAGACTAAATACAATTTCTTTGTGCTCAGAAAATCTTTCGTGAAGCGATGAAATTATTTCATTGAGAAAGGGAATAAAATCGGCACGACGGAAGCATTCTTCAGGAGTGCTCGCATAGGAAACCGATGGGTGTCGTTATGTTCCAACTATTCTAAACGGTGAAGGTGATTGCCCAAACGATGGAGCCAAATCTGAAGCTCTTTCAAAAATGGCTTTTAACTTTTCTTCCGCATCTTGTCTCATTTGTTTTAATTGCTTCACAACTAACTCTGTCTCATCCAAAGTAATCGCTATATCAACGTATGTACCTCGTAAGTACTGGACTAGAATATAGATCAAACCCAGCGATCTGTCGCTGACTCACAAGGCCACTGAAAAGGAATTTTGCATAAAGCAGAATGCAGCTGCTCTGCTTTATAACTGTCTTCTCGATTTTCTTCTATAATTCTTCTAGTGAAGATACTTCACAGAACATAGACATGCCTTCCTGGCGCTAGACTCATCCTGTTTCATAATATTTTTTCAGACTTAAAGATGATTTGGCTGATATTTTCAAATTATTTTTAAGGATTGTGCTAAATTCATAAAAATACTCAACATTCCTTGAATATTCCAAACACACACTCCTTATAGTTAAAACTTCAGCAGAGTCAGTGAAACACAGATTCAATGTATGAGATACGCAGTGAGTATAAACCACTTTTGGATAGTCTTTCCTGATTCGGGCTTGACCACCGTGAAGAAACCTTGTCATTGCTCCCGCTCCATCGTTTCCTTGTCCACGCATGCTCAAGATTCCGTAGCTGAATCTTAATGTGATGTGCAGTCCTTCACTCGTCACATCGTATACAGGTAGAAATTCTAGAAAATCTTCCCGAAGCATATAATTTTCATTAACAAAGCTATTCATATTTTTAGCCAAATGTCCGGTACTCTTTTATTTTCCATGATATAATCCCGGCCCAAGGGGAGGAGGGGAAGGAATCGCCGCTCCTTTGTATCCGCAGGTGACAGGTGATCGAATTTTTTGTAATCCAAACCAAAAACATTTTCCAAAATATAAATATTTTGGAGCACCTAAGATGATTTCTGAAGTTAACATTATGTGAAAAATGTTATTGATGAACTGCAATGAAATTGGAAAAATCCTTAAAGAAAAGGTAAAAAAAAATACATATTTTCTTTTATCAAAAATATTACCCAAAGATTTCGGGGTGACCCGTGCCTGGTGTGCCCCCTAGCCACGCCAATGGTACAGGGGTACTTCTGCACTGTAAATGTAGATCAACCAAACTGTACCTTTAATGCCTTTATCAACACAGTATAAATGATAGATTGGGAATAGTTTTTAATGGGTTTTCTTATCTTCCTTGTTAGACTTCTTAAGAGTGTGTTTACCTTGCATACACGAAATCCTTTTTCATTCTTGGTATAAGATCAGGTAATGCATGTGCCGGAAGTTTGAAACTTACAACTACTTATCAAGCGCTGGATCTGAGCCAAATATGCAAATCTTGCCGAACTGACAGGGCCTTTTCACTAGCCGATTTACTTCAGCATCCTCGTGTACGAGATTGAGGCGCCAATATTATCTTCCCAAAATGCTGATTTTAGACTATTAGGATCTTATATATTGAAGCGTTCAAAGTTTACGTTTTAAAGATCGTAAATTTACAGCATTTAAATGTTCAAAAACATAGAAGAAATTAGTAATAATTCAAATATAATAAATAAATAATGAAAAGTTATTAATTTATAAGTCATATTCTGTTATGAAGTCTTCTACTAATCTGATGACGGTTAATAAATAAGAAATGAGAAAAAAAACATTTTCAAGAGAGTTGAAATTTTAATAAACAAATTTCAATACGTTTCGGACGGACTTTGGACTTCCCTCGTCATAAATACATGTTTGTCTGGCATTGCAACGAATTATGAAGTGTTGCCGATCGTTAGAAACATTTTAGCCAGAAACGGGGTCTAACTGGCAACATAACCCATTGGTAAATCGGCAACACTTCGTTATTTGTTGCAGTGCCAGACAAACCTGCTTTCCTGACGAAGTCCGTCCGAAACGCGTTGAAATTTTTTTTATTAAAATTTTGGCTACGCTTAAAAACGTTGTTTTTTTCCATTTCTTATTTAAGTTTTTTTTATTATAAATCAATAATTGTGAAGAGTAAAAAAGGGTCGGAGGAGGGCAGGTCAGTGACCAAGAAATAGTAATAACAGCATTCTGTAAATAAAGAGTAATAATTAATAATAAATAATTCGCACAGTGAGCAACAGTATACATAATTAATAATTTGAATAGCTTTACACTAATTGAAAATATCATCATCCATAGTTGTTTTAAATATTAAGTAAGTTTTTCGACATTTTCTGTTAAAGCAGCTACTACAAATTAATTTTAATTTTTCGCACCTGAAAAAAGAAGTTTAAGGAGCTCTCCTACTTTTCTCTCTTTCATTTTCTTTCCTTCTTTTTCCCTCCCATTAGTGCAGGTTTTTTTCATAAAAATTCGTGTGAAAATTTGCTGCATGAAACGGTGGAAAAAATGCGATCCCTCGCAAAAATTAGCGTTTTTAAATATTCCTGCATTCAAGCCAAGTCATCAAGACTATAATTTTTGCCGACTTGCTTACTTCTACTTGTTAAGTCGATGGGTAATATGACCTCAATTGACAAAAAATGTTCTCAACAGCTGAGTCAACAAAATTTTCGTAAATTTTCTCTTTTCCACTAAAGTTAAGCATCTTAATTTATAGGCTTAACGAGAGTTACTGAAATTTAAGTAAGTTTAATTTCTCCACAATTTTACAGACGATGTTAGTCATCACCATCAAATAATTACTCTTTGAGGGGGAAAATATTAACGAAATTTCTGCTGTAAACGTTTGCACCCAACAAATGGGTTAAACTGCAAACATTTACATATAATTTATTGCCTTTTAAGTTTAAACTTAACCATCTTATTACTACGATTCGTCCCATAGCAAGCGACGTGGCTACGGACCCATGATTGATTTAGCCGAACCAATTTATGACTAGCATGTTGGCATCAGTGCCGTGCTTAGGGGCAGTGCGGGCTGGGCAACGGCCCACGGCTGCTAAAATTTAGGGCCGCCAAAAAAGTGTGGTGCAAGCACCAAAAAATCAGTTTTTAGCGGCCCCATATACTTTCGACAGAGTATTTGGTCAACTCACCTTTTGTGTGTGTGACGTCATACTTCCCATAATGCAACTTTTAAATGGTGACCAAAATACATGTGTCATTATAGTCAAATGCGTTAGCATAAGCAGCCTATGTAGATTATCACGCTTATTGTGAGGACCATATGACAATTGCAGACTCCTGGTTTCCGAAACTTTTCTGTACAAAAAGATAGAAAAATTACTTTGTAAGTTCTAATATTATAAAACAAGCAGCTTTGTTCGTTGAATTAGCTTTTCATTAATTCGTTATAATTATAATAATTAGAGTAATAATAAATTACAATGATTCGTATTTTATTTAATTTTTATCCCCTATTTTCAATTTAACTTCATTATCTTCTTTTTATTTTTATCTACAGCGTTTAGACCAGTGAAGGACTTTATTTTGTAATGCTAAACCCTGGTTGATCATTTTTTTCCGTTGTGTTATGTCAAAACATTTTTGAAGGCCGATAAAAGCTGGTTTTCCAGGGCCGCTAACATCGTAAGAACGGCCCTGGTTGGCACCGATAGAGTTTGTGTACTAGAGAGTTTGTGTACTAGAGCATGTGTACTACATCAGTATAACTATGGTTCAGAAGAAGGAAGTCTAAAGTGCTTCCGAAGTAGCTATCAACCGTTCCATTTATTTAAATTGCGATTACGTGTTTTATTTTATATAACATCTTACTACGGTTTCCTCATGGTGTTATCATTAATAAATTGAACCTGTGTTAGCTAATCAAGTTTCAGTAATAGGACAGAAGAATAAATAATCCTTTAATGATTATTAAAAATTATTTAAATTTATGTTTCCTTATACCGTTTATAAAATACTTTCTTTATTTTTAATATAATGGAACTCTTTTCCCAATTTTTCTAACTATAAATTTATTCAGTTTTGTTACGTAGAAATGATGATAAGATTGAATCAAAAGTTTGATAGAAATTAATTTTAATAATTACATAATATTACACATGATTTAGGGGAAATTTTTTGTTTGCTTTGAAACAAACTTCCCTAAGATGCTTTTCAATAGTACGCATTTTATATTAATATGTAGTGTTAAAAATATTGGATAATACCAAGTAATATTAAATATTTCCTATTGTAGTATTATAATGAAATTGCTAAACACACATTTTTTAGATATACAACTAATATCGACGCCTTTACTATTTTCATATTATTATTGTAATTTTCAGTATTAGTTTCTTGTTTATTATTTTTAGTTTTATTCAAATTTTATTTTTTCATTACAATTCCTTAGACTGTTAAGTGTTTTCAATCATCTGCAAGCTTCTTTTCAATTCCAGAGGGGTCTTCACTTCACTTCACACATCCAGTAATATGTCAAATAGAAGTCAAATGAAGTTGCTCGCATACGATGAAATATGAATATAACGATAGTCTCCGAGGTTAATTGTAATAATAATAATAAATGTGGAGTATATCATATTAGATATGTATATCATATGTATATCATATCCGATAAATATGGAATATATCAGGTTGAATCGTGACTAGGACTGTATCTTTCCCGAGCATCTAGAATATCGTTACAGACAGATTTCATGTATGTGTAAATAATATTATATGTCTATTTAAACTAAGGGATGTATTATAGACTTGTTTACAGAGAAAAAGATATAATCAGACGAGCACGAAACTCGTTATTTCATAAAAGCGGAAATTCTCCATATGATTCCTAGTCGCCCAACGTTATTTGAAGTACTAATGGGGTGAACAAATATTTTGCGCCCATCAAACAAAGATATTGCGCTCATCAAAAAAAAAAAGAAAAAAAAAAGATGAATAAGGAACAGCATGAACCCCGTAATTTTGGCATGAACGATAAGATAAAAGTTCTAACGAGCTGATCTTAAAAAGTAAACGAAGTCAAAATTACATCTCCGTAAACTATTCATGACTATTGGATATCCGAATTCCGTGCCCCCCCCCCATCCCCCAGCCCGGGTTTTAAAATCTGAAAATGATCTACCACGATTCTCTGAAATCGATCAATGGAGAGTGGAACGGCCTCCCTCTCTCTCCTCCGCCTGCTCTTCTCAATTACAATTCTGGGGGATCAGAAGAAATTGCTGAGAGACTTGCCGGGAATTAACGAAAAATACTTTTCTCGAGAATGCTTAGCAAGAAAAGAAATGACATGATCATTCTCAGTTTCCCTCTCCCCGATTCGATTCCGACGTCCGCTGATTCTTGATGAGTTTCTCGAGAAAAGTTTCTCTTTCCTCCCAAAGGTGACACGTCAATTACTCCTCAGTTCTTTGCTCGAACTCTTTTAAAAGGTAAGAAAGTGGAACGAAAATATCATGCTTTAAATCAAAAACTCATATCTGACAGAAACGACGGACTTTGCTTGTTCATGCATTTTTTCATAAAAAGGCATTGATATTCGCGTTCTCTGATATAAGCAAACATCATTATATGCTAAAAACGATGAAAAATTCACACAAATATCGGAATTGAGTTAATAATTGACATAGTTAAAGAACAATTCACTTAAAAATTTTCGCAAGATAAATTAAATGTGCATAATTTTAAATTTAAATGAGCGTTTCCCAGTGGCGTAACGGAAAATTTCGAGGCGCTCCGCAGTAATTTTTTGGGCTCCCCCTTTTGCGAAAATTAATTTTTATGTGCATATATGAAAAGAAAAATATGTTATAATATTGTGTCGCCTATAAGAAATTAACCGGCGACGCATTCCAATATTTTAAACAGAACACATGTCTATTAGTCACCGTTTCATGAAGTAAGGTTCTGATGCAAAGCGTATACTATAGCTTCAAAACTCGTCCAGACTTCATAATTTTCGGATGTTGAGTTCAATTTTAAAGGCAATAAAAACAGCTAAAGTAAATACGCGTAATAAGTTTGCCACAGTTGGAAACCGTTTATTTTACTTTATATTTTACCTAAAGATTAAAAAAAATCCTTATTAACTAAAAAATACAATATTATTATTTTTTCATTTACATATTTTAGGGAAAATAAACGACGACAAAAGGGGAGCCCCTTTCCCTGGGGGCTCACCCGCTTTGCAGGGGTTATCAGTACGCCACTGGTGTCTTTGTTATCTCTTCTTGAATTTGGAATTGGAAGACTTGCGAACAAATAATTTCAACTCATAATTTTCTCTTTCAACCTTTGTGTACACCC
Source organism: Dysdera silvatica (assembly GCA_006491805.2). Classification (NCBI taxonomy): domain Eukaryota; kingdom Metazoa; phylum Arthropoda; class Arachnida; order Araneae; family Dysderidae; genus Dysdera; species Dysdera silvatica. The sequence continues at coordinate 51,527,917 of QLNU02003225.1, read as the reverse complement.
GAATGAAATGACCCAGCCAGAGACCGCACGTTAAAGGCGTCAGCTTTAAGATGGCTCAGGCTCCTTCAGTCTCAAAAATATTTGGAAGAGGGGTAGACGCTATTAAAATTGATGGACAAGAAACAGAAAAATACTGAATATTGTTACAGATGAAAGACACAACATATAAAGACACTACTTGTTGCAAACTTGTGAAGCGTTATATTTTCTCGCAAAGGGGAGTTCGTTCGATGCCTAGAGCTCAGTGGGAAAGAGCACTTGTCTGATATCAAGAGGTTACGGGTTCGGTCCCCACAAGTCGCCAAGAAGCCATTCGCTTCTTTGCGAGTAATGTATCATCTAATACTAATTGTTATTGTTTCTACCCTCTCTGGTTGACTCACTTGACTGCAGATGCGTGGCCTTCTATTCAGCCCCCAATATTTTCCTCATGTTGGCGCCCTTGGCAGACAATGAACGCTAATGAAGACGTGTAGCTCCAACTAGCAAGTTAATCCTTGCTTTGTCTCCAAGTTGAGTCGTAAGTTGAGCCGGAAAGTTAATCCTCTATCTCGTCTTAGAGCAGTGGCATCTCTATGAATAATTTTAGGTGGAGGACTCAAAAAAATCATTACTTCCTTTAAGGTTTTCACACATTTTCGTAAACGTACTGATACTCGTAAAATACTACAAAAATGATTGATACTGCTTAACAATGAGCATCGAGAGAAAAGGCGCCTTATTTAAAAAAATATGACTGTAATGCTTTTGAAAGTAAACGCACAACAGAATCGGGCAAACCAAATTTTAAACAATGGTTAATGGCGGCTATGTATCCAAGTTATTATAGGTTCGAAGTCTTTTGCTTTGCTTATGAAACAGATCTTGGGTTTAATTAGGCCAGAGGGTTGAAAGGCTATGGGCTAAAGGACCCATTGACTAATTTGAACAGCCGGGTGTATGTTTTACTAAGATCGTGAAAATAGATTTTACGAGGAGCTTGGTAATATTTACACCCAGTAGTGGATAGATAATTGTTGCTTATGATATATGTGGATTTCTCCATTATTATTACACTCAAACCTCGTTGATGTAAACATGCTTAATATGGATTACTTTTAACATGAACTATTATATTTCATGAATTCTCGTCAAATTGCATAATCATACGGTCTTATCCTTTCTGATAAAAATGAACTGCTTGCAACATAAACCAATTTTTTCTTATCGCGTGTGCTCGCGATAACGAGGTTGGACTGTATTAAAGTGTACTTTTTAAAATTATGATTTTTTTATACAAATTTACCTTAGTACGTTTACATTATTTTCGGAACTAGAATAGATTTTACAAAAAGGATCCAACAACATTGCGCAATAAAAACTGAAGCTGTGTAAAAAAATATTTTTGCATGCATGAATTTCATTTTCATATAGTTATATCATGTCATATTTATTAGCTAACCTTTAGTATAATATAAAAAATATATCATTATACTTTAATAAAATATAAGATTCATTTAATTAACATTAATACATACAATTTGTTAGAAAACTCAAGAATCTCTCTTTCTCTTTTTTCTTTTTCTTGTCATCTTTTACAACTTTCCACTTACATCGATGAAGCGAATACGACGATTCTAACGAGAGCTTCCAACAGAAAATTTTGTGGATAGTGTATATTTACGTTTACTTTTAAAAGCAATTCTGCCGTAAGTACATTCTTATGCCAACGGTTACGATAAGAGTTAGATACGGAAGTAAAAATAAGAAAAGGTCTTTCGTCCTCCGGTTCCACATATGTTAGTGCATTTCCGTGTAACCTTAAATTTTGATGTGTTCAGATGAGACACTCTCCTCAGAAAATCCCAATTTTATGGCAGGAGAAAAGAATAGTCTGAGCACAGAAGCAAAAACATTTGCGTAGGAGCTTTCGCTTCTCAGATTAAGAAACGCACCTCGATGTTTACATTTAAGGAAGACTTCAATTTGGCTTAAATTTTCTGCATCTCTCGTAAAAGGAAATAACGCAGAAGGATGGATTTACACTGCCATTAGCGAAGGATCTTGTGACAGAAGAGACAAGCATTTTCTAGCCACAGGAATGCAAACTTTTAGCGAGAATGGGATCAATTTCATTGTTGCAACCTATTTCGTATATTTAACGTTTTTACTTTTCGGTCGTTATTCAAAAATTTCTTTAAGGCGGGTACATATATCCAGAATAAATGGATATACGAGGTCAGAAAGGAAATTAAAGAACATGAAGAAATGTATTCCGAGATGGACAAATGCAAACAACAAGACAACAAGACAACAGACAACAAGAAATTGTGAAGGCCTTCAAAAAATAAATTATATATGTGAAAAAAGAAGGCGTTCCATTGAATCCTATTCTATTGGAAGTTCTTTCGATATACGAAGAACAGCCCACGATTACGGAAATATTATTAAAATATCATTATAATTTATGCATAAAAATAAATAATATAAATATGCAAAACTGTTCAATTCACTCTAAAATAAATTGACGTCGAAAGTGTGTTTTTTTCCCTCTCTCTCTCTTTATATATTTACTTTTTTTGCTGCTTTTTAATCCTTAGTTTATTTATTTTATTCCTCTTATTTATTATTTTTTGAATTTCTACATTGACACGATTTTACAAATTAGGTTAAGCCCTGGTTTATCTTTGTATTTTTTATAAAATGCGGAAAACGCGTTAAGCTAGCCGTTCCATATAACCTATCACATAGGCTTGAAGCGCAAAAGATGCAAACGATATTTTAGAAGTTACTAATCGCCTGACTCTAACCAAAAAATATCGGTGAAAAATTTGTAACCACAGAACTGTGTTGTTGATAATTCAAACGTATGGGAAAATTGCCTACTGCTGCGATGCTGTTTTCTCAGAAGAGGACAGAGAATAAAGCAACTCAAATAATTTTAGACGTAAAACCCTGACATAGAGAGACATTGGCCTTGATTTCATCGAGTTCACGAATGGAAAGTTGGCCCGATTGAAGAGCAGGGTATAAGGTTTGGTGACGAGGCATTGAAGAAAACGTCCTGTGTCTACAAAGGATAGATGTAGCGTAGATAGGAAATGCAGTTGATGGGCTTCGATGTAGAGCTTTGATGTATGAACCACACAGCCCTCTATGCAATCTCTTATAGTATTACATTTCCGATTGGTTTAGTTCTACCTCCCAAAACTGCCTGTAGGTCCATCTGCGCAGGTTGTGCTCCCTGTTCGGGATTACAGTGCAGTTTTCGGCGGCCACAGTTCACAACTTCCTTCCTTTTCTAAATTTCAAGCTCTTTGTAGGACCATCTGAGATGGGATAGGCAGATGCAATGGCGTGAGTTGACATTTTTCTTTAGGCAAGCAATACATTTATTTTTGCTTTGTGTCGTTTTCCTTCAGAACTTTGTTGGTCAAAACCTGCCGGATTAAACTGTCCGAAACGCAAGAAAAGTTCGCATTCTTACTACTAGATGGCAGCATAATTATTCACATAAGTTCTCTTAGAAATACTTCTCAGATTAAAATTATTTCGTTCTTATGGGGGCTTAGAAAGTTAAAATAAACAGTATTTATAAATTTAGTTGATGTTTAGTTTGATGAACTAACAGATTTCAAACAGGAAACACGATTATATAAAAAATTAAAATATGATAACAATAAAATGCTTTCGTAGGTATGTCTATAGTTAACATTCTCCCTGAAAAGCAATTTTCAAATTGCTTCTCACCTGAAATCACAAGACCCTCCCTCAGAGTGTGGCGCCCTCAATCGACAGAAATATTGTGAAAACTTGTCTGACTTCATATAAAATTTCAGTTACACAAACACGGTTTCTGCTGAACAATTATAATTACGGCAAAGATGGAAACATGTTTTAAATGTCGATATTAAATTGATGTTTGGCAAGCAATGCTTATATTACTTCTATGGACCACACCCTACTCGATAGTTGAACTTAACTCCTAACTATTTTTAAAGACAGCCACATAGAAAGATATTGCTTTTTACGCACGGTTTTGCAGTAACCAATGAAGCGCTCCATTTGCGCGACGGTGACCTATAAGTTAACTGGTTGGGTAACCATCCAAAGAATTAACGTCCTACTTTATCTAGGGAATGTGTTTTAGTATTAATATGATTCTATTCCTTTTACCTTTATTTAATCTGTAGGGAGACGTACGGCCTTTACATAGAATATACTTTTACCATGGGTTTTCTTGAGTTTCTTGGTCTCTCCCCATATTTTATTTTATTTTTTTAAGTTGGTTTTCCAAGTATTATCTCCGGGTGTTCTTTAGTCTGTCTCTTTTTCTCTTTTCCTAGGCGTTCCAGATTGATGTCTGTCTAGAAACTACAAATTTCCGTATCATTAGCCGCATTAAATAAATATGAGCGGATCCGAAGTTTGAATAAAGGAATGGGAAAATATATGCGAATAATGAATTCTATTTTCTTATGCAAAGAAACAAATCTTTAAACTACATCTTTCTCATCAAGGTTCTTTGCTAGAAGGCTCTGAATAGAAAATATAGTTAATTCAAGTCACCCTCTATATAATTTTACATGCATCATATTATGCAGTAGAAACTATACCGAATTTTTCTATTCCAAAACCCCCATATCTCGAAATTTATATACGAGGGTTGGAACTTTAATAGTGGCAACTATTTATTTACAATTGATACAAAATAGATACATGTTACCAAGTTTTACTGTCCCTCAATGTAGTCACCAGCATTGTGTACAACCCGTTGCCAGCGATGTGGAAATTGTAGGATAACTTTGGCAATGCCTGTAGTGTTGATAGTTCGAATGGACCGGTCTACTGCCTGAAGAATCTCTGGAACAGTTCTGAAGCGAATGCCATGAAGTGGTTCCTTCATCTAAGGAATCAAGTCATACTCCCCGGACTTGAGTCCTTGTGACTATGACTTGATTTCTAAGATGAAGGAACCACTTCGTGGTATTCGCTTCAGAACTGTTCCAGAGATTCTTCAGACAGTAGACCGGTCCATTCGAACTATCAACACAACAGGCGTTGGTAAAGATATCGTACAAATTCCAGATCGATAGCAACGGGTTGTGCACTATGCGGGTGACTACATTTAGGGGCAGTAAAACTTGGTAACATGCATCCATTTTGTGTCCACTGTAAACAAATAGTTGTGACTATTAAAGTTCCAACGCTCGTATTTCTTGCACTTTAGCATAATTCCATCCGTATTTCCATGCTTATCTCAAATAATTTTTTCCCAAAATTATGTATCTGGAATTACTGACCTGAGTATCCTTTTTCAAATTGTAACAAAACCATTTACATGATGTATGAAGAAGAAGCCAATGAAGTAAATACGAATGAATGAATGATGGTTAAGGAAAGATTTCATTTAGACCATTGGTTCCTAGCCTCGAGGTCGCAAACTGATTTCTCGACGGTCGCCGTAACTATTTTTAGTTGCAATTATGGGGAATTTCATACCAAATACTTCCAACTTTCATTACATACAAATACTTCCAACGCTTTTATATTTCAACATGGCTACATTGCAATATTCCACTAAAAGTTATGGACTTTATAATATACATTAGTATATATTATTAATATGCATATATTTAAATTGAAATTCATAGTAGACACAGTTAAAATATTTTATTAACTTGAAACTTTCCAATGGAATTGTATCCATCTTCAGAAGTACAGCATAAAATGAATTAATATATAATTTGTAACAGATTTTAGGAAACATGGAATGATATCACATCTCGAAAAATAATGAAATTATGTGCGAAAAAGAATTATCGAAATGAATTTATTAAAAAGGGGAAGAATTAAGGCATAACTAGATATTGGGAAAGGAAATAAACAAAAAAGGAAAAAATTAAAATTATGAAAGGAAATAATTTAAAGAAATTTTGTCCACGCAGAATGAATTTTGGTTGTGGTTGACTTGTCGTTAATCAGGCAGTGAATCACCCTTCGTTGTTATAATGGTATATATTATTAATACAGTATATGGAAGTAAAACGACTCACTGTGCTGAATATGTCACAAAACTTGGAGCAATAACATAGTGGGCACAGTTTTTGAACTATATGTTTTAATATAGCTTTAAAACGTTTTCTCGAAGGCTTTTAGCCCTCTTCGAAGAAGCTTACATAATACCAATTATAACAGATACTCACCATAATATCATAATGGTACATATACTCAATATACACTATAATGCATCATAGACACATAATGTATATACTACTATAATAATTTCAATGGTAATATACTACTATAATACTATAATGGTACATACCACTAGAATATATAATGGTATATATACCAATTATAATAACATAATTTGTACATATACCACTACATTATACCATACATATACTACTTTATAATACTATGGCACGGTACATACTACTATAATACTATGTAATGGTACATATACTACCATAATACTATAATGGTACATATACTACTATAATAATATAATGGTACATTAAGCACTACTATAATACTCATAATGGTGCATTTACTTAATATAATACTGGTATATTGCGACTAAAATAATACTAAGAAACAAAATTTTCACATACTGTCACACTATCTAAAGTCACGTACAATTGACTAAAACCAAATGAGTTTAATAAAATTATTAAAAATACACTTAAAGAAAAAAAAGTAAACAACCAAACACAAACAATAATCTAAAATCGAGAAATCTAGTGTAACTTAATGTGTAGGAAATTAGTCCATGCCGGATGTAATTTTGTGGTAATATCCATGTCATTGACCAAATTAACCTTGTTTTGGTGAATGATGAAAGTTTCGAAAAAATTTAAATCAGCCGGAGTAGGTTGGTTTAAAGATTATTTTTACATGATCAAAATTGAATTTATGGCAATACACCCAACAATGATCAGCTACGGATGATTTTGTTTTTTATTCTTTGACGTACGCTTCATGTTCTTTAATCCTGAACTTAAGCGCACGACGGGTTTGACCAATATAAGATTTATAGCAGGAAAAAAGGATTTCATAAATTCCCCATAAATTATGGTCCGCAATGATATCTTTTAATTTCGATATGCCAATTTTATTGATTGGGGAGAAAGTAACTTTAAAATTATCCAATTATCCAAATCCAATTATTTTTGATGGAGCTATTAGAAAACTCTCTATCAAAAAACCTGACACTTGCCTCTCTCCAATCACAGAACCTTTTTTGCAGACTATTTGCCTGCCGTACATCCCTAACGTTAGTACAAAAATTGCCTCCATCCTTTCTAAGCTTAATTTTAAAGTTACTTTCTCCCAACCAATAAAATTGGCATATCTAAATTAAAAGATATCATTCCGAACCACAATTTATGGGAAATTTATGAAACCTTGTTCCTGCTCTAAATCTTATATTGATCAAACCCGTCGTGCGCTTAAATTCAGGATTAAAGAACATGAAGTCGACGTCAAAAAACAAGAATTTTCAAAATCATCCATCATTGAAACGTTGAGAACCTACTTTGAATGTCAAGAAGTTATTTTTCGGGATGGATTCGCCGCTATTGGTAACCCCCAGAAAATTGTCCAGTCAAAAGAAGTCACGTATCAAAAACTATTGACAGACTTAAATTAATCTGATTACATAGTACTACGCAGAATAAATAGCAAATAGAAAGAAACACCGTTTTAAGCGCAGTTCAAATTTATTACACAAATTTCAACCCGTTTCGGAGGGAATTTGGCCTTCCCTTGTCAGAAATACATGAGCGTCTGACACATAAACAAACAACGAAGTGTTGCCGAATTCAATAAATCCTCCATTGCAGTCCACTGCTGGGACAATAATCATAAATTTAATTTTTATGGCTCCACCATCATTCATCAACCCAAGTCTTCTGTAGAATTGGATTTTTTGGAAGCCTTTTTTATTCACAAACACTCCAGTGACATTGTCAATGATCCCAGGTCTACTCCATACTTCAGTCAAGTTTAGAGAATCCTACTTCAGCACTTCAACCTTCGCCTACCAACCCACATGATTCGGTGTAACGTTTCATCACCGATAGATGGAGCAGCAGTCGATCTTAATCGCAACTTTTTAACTAGAAATGAGATCTAACCGGCAACACAACCCATCAATCAACCAATCCTCAAAAGTAAGTGAATCAGTAACACTCCATTGTTTGTTACCTTGCCAGACAAATATGTATTCCTGACGAGGGACAGCTGAAATCCGTCCGAAACGCGTTGAAATTTGTCGAATAAAATTTCTACTACGCGTAAAAACATCGTTTTTACTATTTGTTATTTATTAACAGATTATTTTTGTAAAGATGTGTCAAAATATTTTATTTAATCCACAGTTGTTACTGTGTGTTAATAAAATATAGTCAATGAAACATGTGCCTTTTGTTTATAGGAACCTCTGCATCTAGAAAGCTCCCACTCTTAAATGCTCCTTCATTCCCGTGAGATCCAAGATAGACAAGTTTTTCTGTATCCAGTTTACATCATCAACTATTTGATATATGCCTGTCCTTTTATAGCTCCATTTTCTTTTACGATTTGTTGTAAATTATACGTTTTAAAATGTGTAGTTCAAATATTATCCATACAAATTACTTTAAATATTTGCTTGGCCGCGTTTTGTTGATATTTCATTTTTCACGGGCGTGAAAGATGCACTCGGGAAAACTCTTTTCATGGATAGGTTACTGAAATTAAATTCTGAAAAGCTTTGCTTTCAGTAATGGAGAAAATCATTCTGCATTCTCAAATATCGATCTTAAATGATGTGTTTTGTATCCGAACACGGGATGCTTTTCAGTATACGCCTTTATTTTGTTGTCTTGCTCAAAGGATGAGGGAAGAAAGGTCTTGATTATGCACATGTATTATTAGTATATTAAGCAAGATCTTCATGGAGATTTGCAGCAGCCGAAAATGTAAATCTGGCTATAAATCTTAGCTGTCATGAGGGTCCTTACTTTCAATTATTTCACAAAGAAGCGAAGGGAGAAGAGCTACCAGGCTGCTACCATTTCTAGCCGATATTAATATAGGAGGTTGCTATCGCCTATAATCGTGAAGAATTAAATGCGAAATTGAGAAACATCAACATAATTTAATTAACATTAAGTACAGCGCGAGAGCATTTTTTACATGTGCTTTCGAAATGAGATTAAGGGAGCGAATGTTCATAACCAGATCTTTTTCAATCTCCCTTTAGAGTCCGTTGCCAGTTCCGTTCACAAAAGTTTTTCAGTTGATCTGTGGACGCGTCTCCCACATTACCTTCGCAACAAAATGCAAATTTTGGCCCGGATTGGATCTCATTTCCTTTGAGATTTAAGGGCTGAACTGATCTTTGTGCTTGTTTCAATCAAGGCTAGCTCAGATTGAAAAACCGAAATTGCTTCATATAGATCTCGGCGCATTGTAAAAGAGAAAAACAATCACCTGTCGATTATGTATAGAACATATCAATAACAATATGTCTCTCTCTTAACCCACAAAAGCATTTATTTTCTTATTTATTTTATTAATGTAATCATTATTTATAAAATCAAATATCTATAATGGCACTGGATTAAACTATGTTGCATAGAGTGTAAAATGTGTAAGAAGTATTTATGAGTAATACAAAAATAAAACTTTTTCAAAACAAATTGATTTTTACAGTTGGAAAGATTTCGAACTGTGGTAACTTTACGTAAACTACGTAAGAGCTCTCACGTCACAATTCCAGTTTTCCTAGAAAAAAGTGGGTTTTGCTTGAAAGGGGGAAATCATTTCGAAGCCTAGTCAAGTCCTCGCTTTCTACGATTATCATAACAGACAGGGCATGGTAATTTGTTTTGTAAGTGGTTCTCGCCAAGAAAAAGGTGGTCAAATTTTGTTCTCATTGGCTGGACTTAAAACATTAATAACTAAGAAAATATGGATTTCGCAGCATTTTCAACTTAACATTTTTTGCTCAGAATTTTGCAAGGAATCGTGCAGAGTTTATGCGGTCTTGACGGGACACCCTGTATACGAAAACTAGCGATGGATATAGATGTCGATGGAAAGTGTATAAAAAGCAGGCGAAGTAAGGGATGAGAAGCACTGATGAATGAAGATTTAAGAGAGAAGTGCTTAAGAGAGGAGTGAATCGAAAATCGTGAAATCCGAAGTGAAATCATTAAAAACAGGGGCTCCATGTAAAAATAGCATAAACTGGAAAAGGAGAAAGAACAAGAAGAAGGAAGGAGGAAATAAGAAGGGATGAAGGAGTAAAAAAATAAAGGAGGGAGAAGAGGAGTAAGAATAAGGGAGGAGGAAAGAGGAGAATAAAGAAGAAAGAACGAAGTGAAGAAAGAAGGAAGAAAGAGGAGAAGAAAGAAGGAAGGAAGAGGAGGAGAGAGAAGGGACGAGAATGATTAGGAAGAAGAAGGAGGAGAAGAAAGAAGAAAGAAAGAGGAGAAGAAAGGAGGAAGAAAGAGAAGAAAGGAGGAAGAAAGAGGAGGAGAGAGAAGGGAGGATGATGAGGAAGAAGGAGGAGGAAAAGAAGAATCCAGATAATAGCATTTTAGAATTAAAAGGTTTAAACTTTTTTTCACATGAATTTTTCTTATTTTTTCCATCTCATTAAATTTTAGTTTAGTTTAGTCATTTCGACGGCGAATTTTTTTTACTGTTCGATAACTGTTGTAGCAAAAATATTTTTCTAAATATAACAGAATGCATTTACTGGTTCCATAATCTTGTTTTTATAATGAGCTTTGATGTATATGTGAACTCAAACTAATAAGTTCAAAACCACAATTAAAACTTCTGGTTCAATTTAGCATAAAAAATACTCATTGTATAAAATTAATGACGTAAAAAAGCTTTGTCATTCATCTTCATTGTGTGTGGCTGTTCATCTTTGTTTTCTTTTCTTACTCGATTTCCAAAAACAAATTGAAAGAGCATTTGTCACTCAACAATAAAGAGGTCAATGGACTTTGTCAGTTTCAAAAGCTTTCCATTTTTCTAAACCAACCTTTTGTAATCGTTCAGCCGCTTTTGAAAATGACAAAATCTGCTCAATTTCTTCCGTTTCCAGAAAAAGGAGTTATTTACCAAAAACCATGTGCGAATGACACACAAAAGCGAGCAAGAAACGGTTTTTCCATGTCGCTGCAAAAATACAAGAATTTATTGAGTATAACAAAAAGTCTGTAACCAAAGAGAGAGTTTATGAATTATCATTTCAAAAGAATACGCTTGAAATGCTTTTTCATCTGTCTTTTCTTTGAATAAACATTAAACTGTTTTTCGTTTTTCCCCCCGTTTTCCCTAAAAATTTACCCTTTTCCCCCGAAAGGGAGCTGTATCTACTCATAGTTAATGAATCGTGAATTTATTTCAAAAAGCAGAATGAGGATTTTCAAGAGAGAAAAAGCAAAATACTGACTTGTGCTATTTTTGTAAAAACACCATTGTTTGAAACAGTTGAACCTTTCCCAAACTCTGAGTAAAAACTCAGTGACCGTTGATTAATTTTTAACGAGAGTCAGAGAGAATAATTTAGGTATATTTTGCATGAACTTTTATATTTTTTTACTTTAATTAAAGCGCTTAATGGCTTTATAATTGTTAATTGAAATTTTATTTATTATTTTAAAAGTGCTTAAAATCTCATACATTATCTTTGTTTTAACCTATATTAAACAAGAATACAATTTTTAAATTGCAGGTACGTAGCAATATCTTTCTCACACACATTCACATAAATACTGTATATTAAAAAGTGTCTGAGATAGGTGTTTTTTATTTTTTTTTTCATTTTTATTTTGCTGTATTTTTGTGCTAAAATCAGATAAGGTCAGATACCTTACACTTGTCTATGTAACATACATATGATACATTACATGAAATAACATAAAATATGATACACTACACTACGTCTATGTAATTTTCAATGGAAGAAAAATTGTACACTAACTTATACTTGGGACTCCATTTTTGTGTAAATTAGAAATTTATCTGCAGTTTTGATTGGCGTTATTTTAAGATTTTGAAAATCCTCTAACTAGAGCTATGGGGATGGAAGACGCTTACAAAGATAAAATTCGTTCTACATTCTTTTTTCTCCTTGTTTGCTAATTTCATGATAACACTGTCATCTTTAGTTGATTAGCCACAGACTGCCCACAAAGATTATTGTTTAAAGCGAGGAAATTAACTTTGATCCTATCTGAATAATTTCAGTTCTACTATATCTTATTTTTGTAAGAGGATATTTGATTATAATCGAATATCCCCTTATTTTAAATTACGATTATTATTATTACTGGGTCATGAATAATTACTCGTGAGCCGGTAAAGTGGACCGACTACATATATATAGTGAATTTATAAGGCAAATATACAAAAATATAATTACTTAGGTTATATTAACTATATTGATGATAATATAACCTAATATAAAAATTAAACAAATTAAATAGATACTCGTATGATGTATATTAAATTCAATTTTAGCAAAAATATATTACATTATCAAAAAAAATAATAATTAGAGCTAGAAATTTTATGATTTTGTATATTTTTTGTGTTTTTTATTTTGCAGGATTTTACATGATGTTTTTGTTTTTAGATGTTTTGGTAATTTTATGTCATTTATTGGTTATTTTATGTCATTTATTGGTTATTTTGAGTTACAATTTTGCATATTCTGGCATTTTTAATAAAAAAGGCAATACTTAAGAAATTTTCTTGGGAGCCAGAAGCAAAACTCTTGAAATAGGGAAGAGAGTGATAGCGTTTAAAAAAATTTGTACATGCAACATAGCAAATCTGGCGCAGTATAGCCCAGATGCTCTTGCGCCATAAAAAAGCCAAACAAACAAATGGCGGCACCATGATAGCGGTAAACCACTTCCACCCTTCCCATCCGGCCTGTGAGAAACTCTTTGTAACTGCTATACCATAATGTCGGAGGACGAGGTTCAATACATGGGAGGAAAGGGGGAAACGAACACCGCAAAATTCAAACTCTAAGTTAGCAAACGTGAGTTCAATCAAACTGTTGATATAGGCTTCATCTTATAACCCTGTATTCCATTCCGTTCAAATTGCACAGGCTTCCTTTCGATAGATTGTATTTTTGACACAAACCTCTATGAGATCAAGCCATATCTATCTGCTAGAAAGAAAAAGGGGCATTCGTATTCAGGGACAGAAAATGAAGAAGGTCGAAACCAGACGCCGTTAAACAGAAAGAAACGTTATTCAGAAATATATGAAGTATATACAGCATTTATGGGGATCGCAAAATAACGTCGTAAAATGGAAATAACCGTTAACCAAGACGACGTTAGTGGGCTAGATTACTGTATTGTGTTCTATAAACCTTAAGTGATACACGTCACTGTTAAGGTTTATGAATAGTGGTTCCGTATAGCTCTTAGGTGAACCTCAGGTTTACATGCTCAAAATGCATATAAACACACGCACAGCAAACATAGATGGGAAATGTAATTACATGCCACAGATTATGTAGTCCGATCCAAAGGCCTTAGAGAGAGACAAGGGATCGGTTGTATATTGAAATCCGTAAACTTTAGGTGGCAAATGCAAATTTGCTGAATACAGGTTTAAAACTACAACTGAACAGGTTGCATTTACAAATACATAATTTTTTCGTATAATTCGGCAAAAAAAAAAAAATGCATCCACGCAGCACACAGGCACAGACAGACGGAGAGACAGGCAGGCTTTTGCGTATTATATTACTCGAATACTATATAATTACTCTATTATTAATTATTACTATATAATTACTCGATTATTAATTATTACTATATAATTACTCGAATTATACATAGTTAAGAGCTACAGTACAAGGATATCCTGAAAAAGACTCAGCGGACATTCAGAAAAGAAAGTTTTTAAGGTGCGATATAACGTACAGTAAAATACATTAAAGACACTAAATGTTATAACACCGTTCCATATGAGAGAAATATGAGCGATACACTGCGCAAAAATAATATTTAAAAACAAATTACACACAAACGCAGTTTAATTTGAGCAGGAGAAACATTTTACAATTGTTTCGGTGGAAAATCAAGCGTCCACCATCGTCAGAAAATTCGTCCAAACTGATTTGTTGCCACTAAATCAAAAACGAAAAAGTGAAAAAGCGTTCCACATATTTTTTTAGTAAAATTTAAAAAAGCTTCAATTTAAACTAGACTGAGGAACTTTTTCTTGTATACACAAGTGCAAATTGTTTTATAGTGGATAATAACTATATACAAACTTTTCTTTTTCTTAGTCGCCATACGAACAGAATTTACTTTAATTGCACCTCAATGTAAAAAAATACGTTAAAGAAAGAGAGGAAAGATCATCCACTTTCTAGAAAAATATTCCTTGAAGACAGTAGCATCTGTCATTAGTAGGGATTTAAACTTCGACCTAACTTTCGCGGAAAGCGAGGATTTATCAATATTTTCCTTTCTCTTGGGGGAAGGGAAATTGCCAGACGACGTACGAAACCAAGCAGACGAATCGTCGTCTGCAATTTTGAAAAAATATTTTTTCCAAACTACTCGCTGTAGACGAATCCAAATCGTGAAAACGGAATCACCGAACTTGTGAATGATTTATGGGGTGAGAGCTACCCCAATAAATATTTAAGAAGGATATATTTTCCCCCAGTAATATCTTTATCTGGCTCAAAGCAGGGCCGGATCCTGGTGCGTGAGGGACAAAATCCCTCCCCCGACAACCAAGGCAGGGGAGGATTAAACTGAACGTTAATTATGGACATTGGTGAGGTGAGGAGCCTCCATTCCGAAAATCCCTCCGCTTTCAACCCCGATCTCCCCAGCCATGTCCGTAGCTCTTTGGCGATCACTAAGAGTTTAATTCCTTGAATAGTTAATGAATATGATGAAATGGTTAGGTGGAGTTTGAACATGGAAACATGTTAGTTAATCACCGAAGATGATTATATCTAATTCATTACACTACTCTCGTGGTATTAAGTTTTCAATTGACTCAACAGAGGTGAAACGTTACGATTCACTCGAAGATTCATTACAAAATTAATTATGAATGGCGTATTTTTCACCTTATGTAAGAGTTTAGAATATTTAGCATCGCATTTTTACTTCATATTATTAATTTTATGTGAAATTCAAAACGGTAATTTTAGATCGAATTTCAGATTTTTTTGTAATTTGTATTTACACAACATCGATATGAGAATGATGTATATCTGAAGTTTAAAACTTATTAATTTTTTTAAATCTCGTGTAAAAAAATTCTTGGAATGTATATGTATTAAATTTTTTTAACATTTTTAACATGCATGTTTCTGTTTTTATAATAATTATAAATATTTTCTTGAAATGTATATATTGAAGAAGCTGTTGATAATTTTTTGGTTTTAATTGTTCTATCAATATTTTGGATATACAACGAAATACAGTACAAACTGGTAATGTGACCACCTGTCTATGGTGAGCATTGCAGTCCAGTTCTAAAGGTGGTCAATTTACGCAGGTTCTATGCAGGTGTTTGAGTCAATGTTGAGTATTTCCAAATTCGTCCAAGCGTCTTTGGTACTATCCCTGTTGCTGTGATGACTAAGCGGATGACGAAGATCTTTTCCATACCTCACATGTCACTTACTTCATGTCTGATATATATATATATATATATATATACTGTATATACATATATATCCTATACAATATCCAAACTTCCTTCATCCACCGAATGAAATTCTTTCCAATACTTATCAATAATGCCAAATATTTCTCGTGCAT
>QLNU02003225.1:51479111-51512008 GCA_006491805.2 Dysdera silvatica | reverse complement strand
TGACAACAATGACAAGCTAAATATGTGATTAAAGGAATGTTACCAGAAATTGAATCTATGTCGTTATCTGTGACTTCAATATGTGGAATTAATATGTTTTCATAAATATTTTTGTCAACATCAGAAGTATCACAAGTATCTGAAAAATCATCCACTTTAACAGAGCCCATACTTTTGGAAATCAATAACAATTTTATAACTGAGCATGCTTGGAGTTTATTTTCAACTTCGAAAACTTGTCGAAGAGAAATGTGATATTGTCTGCCAGCAAGTCTACGGTGTAAACTGAACCGATATTATAACTCATCAGTTTGAATTTTTCCTGGTAACAAATATGACATGTTGAGTTCAGTTATACAATATCTAGTCAGTTCGAGCATGGGCTATGTTGTTAATATAAAAGCTGAATATGTCTCTCTTGTCAGTGGTATTGCTTTGCATTTCACCCTATTTTTTTTAACCAGTCTAGAAAATTCTTTAGAAAAATATGTTTTCATGAGATTCATTGCATGTTAATGGATGACAGATATCATTACGTGCGTGAATGCCTTCTTTATGTGGTGTTTTGACATTCATCATTGTGAACCAAATTGAAAATATTTTTAAATATAATAAAATACCTTGTGAATTTAGCAAATTATGTTTTTTCCCCTAGCTGAGTAACACATTTTGATATAATTTCATTAAAAACTTTCAATGCAAATTTTACATTTTGGCGTTCCACATTTGTGAGGCAAAGAGCTTTCCGAGATATGATATACCCACATTTCATCAAATCACCGGATTCCACGTCATATATTTTTTTAAGTGCGTGAAAAGAGGCGGTTTGAATATCATTCAACGATAAATCAAAATTTGAAAAATATATTGCTTGTTCATTATTTTTCTGATTAATCCAGTTATTCCTAACTGCTGAGATAAGGAGGAATAACTGTTATTATTCATAATTGTTATTATTCATAACTGTTATTATTCATAACTGTTATTATTCATAACTGTTATTATTCATAACTGTTATTATTCATAACTGTTATTATTCGTAACTGTTATTCCTCGAGTTTTTCCTGATTTAATTAAATAAACCGTATCGACGGCATAAAATAAGAGGCGTGTTGCATCAGCCGGATGGGGAGAACGAAGTTTGACAATGAGTTATTAAAAGAACAAATCCATTGTCGCTTAATAAAGTATCATTATTATTCACCACAACGATTACTTTAAAGCCCATTGCTAGCCTTTCTAGAACTAAAACAATTTTCCTTAAAATATCAAACAACATTTCTGTTGTCATTTTTTTGGCAGGGAAAGTATGCACATCTTTGAATGTGCTCAAAATAATTTGCACCATAAATACATAGGCACTTGATGCCATTTCATCACTCTCATATGCCATGCCAACGAGATCACCACTTTTGAAATCAAGAAAGAGTTTGATGTGGATTTCATCCATCATTAATGGCACATATAATTCGTGTTCTTTAAGATTATGAACTTTTTGTTTAGCATATGCCAAAAACAAGTGAGTATTTAATTCTATTTGGGGACTTGCATTTACTTTTGAGGTTTTTTTATGGATGGTACTTGGAGGGGGCAAGATAAAGTTATTTGTTTTCTAACAAATCTATGAGCTTGTGGAGATAGAAAAAAGAACATTGAAGCAAAAATGAGAGTATTTGGAGAATAGTGTCGTTTCTCTGGTTTAGAATTTAAAAGAATTTGTTCCATAATGTTTTCTACCTGATTTGTGTTTTCTTCTTCCTCAATTGAACGTAACAATGAACTTATTAAATCAATAGTCACTTCATTTGCCTTCTTTAAATCATTTCTTAGTGACTATGTATTCAAGTATCTTACGAATTTCAGTAATAAGAGTAACTTTTGGAGGAAGTTCTTTATATTTTCGACCAAGTTGGCTAAGCACTTCTCCTTTAAATAACACAAATAATGAAAGATCAGTGTTTACTTCTACAGCATATAGCAATTTAACACATCCTAAATTCTTTTTTAAATTTAAATACATTAAAACGTCAGCATTTTGAATGATATCCCAAAAGTCAGAACACTTGTGTTTCAAATTACAAACAATAAGTTCTTCAAAATTTGAAAGGCTTTACTTTTCTCATATACATTTTTTGATGTTACGTTGTTTGTAATTGCCTTAGCTATGTTATTACTTTCTGCAATTTGCTGTTTTTTACGTGGACTCTGCCTACATGGTCCAGCTTCTGAAGAAAGGTAGGACGGACAGTTTGAAAAAGTGCTGGGTAACACTCGGGTTTTTAGGCGTGGCTGTTTTAATGGAACAGTTAAATATCGACCAGCCTTTTCATCAAAATCAGTTGCCACCCCCATTAAGTCATTTGTTTTAAAGTGTTGCTGGCAAACTGTTTAAATGAATGTATAATTATTCATTTGTAGATTTAATCTACCCAATGATACAATAAAATTAAAAACCTAATTTTTTCTAAGCAAACAATTATTTAGCGAAAAATTATGTCGACTTACATTTGAAAATAATTATATGGAATGAAGCACATATGAGAATGTACTTTCCAAACATTAAGAAAATATTATATACCAGCGTTTCTTAAACTGTGGTTCGTAAAGTATTGAAGAAATCAACCTGATTTCTGGCTCATGATTTAAAAAACTAGCGGAAATTCCTATGATGGCGGAAATCTGCTAGTTTAGCTCCAGGGTTTTACTTCTAGGTAAATAGGATACAATTTAGTTTAGTATTGTTATTGTTGCGTTTCTAAAAATTGAATGTAATCAATTTAATAAATGTTTTATAAGAAATGCAGTGGAAATCTTTTATAACGATTTCCAAGGGAGCGCTCAATTTGGTCACTATAAACACAGACATAGTAAAAAGTTTATAAGGGGGGCATTAGACAGTTATGACTCCATATATTCATATGCATATGTGCAAAATTTCATTGCAATGAGGAGGGGCCACCACCTCCATCAACACCCCCCTACATAAGCCAGTGATTATAAATGATATTTTCTTTTCAATCACAGGATGCCATTGCATTCTATGGTGGCATATAGACCTTTTAGAGTGTAAAAACCATAATTAAAATTATTGATTTTAAAATTAAATAAAAATATAATTATTTATAATGAATAATTGTACATGTGAATACATGGAACCTCCACTTTGATGAGCAACTTTAAATGGATATTTTATGCACTTTAGGTTTCAAAATTTTGAGGGTCCGTGACATCGAAAAATTAAAGTCAGGGGATCCACGGTTTAGCAAACTTTAAGAATCGTAGCTATATATATATATACTATGTAACTAAACTTACCCGAGAATTTTTTGTCCAGCAGAAATCCTTTCTTGGGATGCATTTTATCCATTTTTCTTTAAGGCATTCATCTTTTCTGAATGGGAATACGGAAACTTTTTCTTCGCCTTTGTAGTTGCCACGGCAACCTGTCACACAACATTTGAAAGGCATCTGGCCTGCAATAAAAATTATTTCATTGATAGAGATTATGAAAGTTATATTTATATTAATACTTTTATACACCAATATATTTTACAGTAGAATCCGCTTACTGTAATTATTTGGGGCTTTCTGAATTTGATAACAACAACAGGGTAATAGCAGTATTAACCTGCTACTGACCTGTAGGTGAACGAGAGGAGTTAGATTTAAAAAACCCTATCATATATGTGATATATATATACATATCATATATGTGATATATATATATATACATATCATATATGTGATATATATATACGTATCATATATGTGATAGAAATACTATCTCGCTATGAAGCAGAGAAGTCGACATAAACATCACAAGTCGTGCCATGTAAATGTTGATTGCTTCAGAGCCGAGATACCCATTCAGAGTGCGTTGAAAGGCCCCCAAGTCTTCAGAATGGTATATGGCGCCAGTCAGCGAAGTGACCAGTATTTTAAACAATAACACCTTTGTGTTAGTTAATAGTCTCCGTTCTAGAAAATGATTAGGGAGTCGATTCATATTGACAAAAAAGTTTAATCCTGACGGATCTCTATGCAAACGTAAGGCAAGTTTTATCGCAAAGGGATTTAACTAAAAACCGGGTATTGATTTTAGTGAAATCTTTGGCCCAGTAGCATGACAGGGATCCATTCGACTAATAGGGGCCCTGGCGGTGAAACTTGGAATTAAAATCCACCAGTTCGACGTAACGACGGCGTATTCGAATGAAAATCTCGAAGAGGAGACATTCAGGGAATGTCCCAAATACTTTGAAGAAGTCCTCATTAAAATAACAATGAGTAGCAAACCTGATAGCTGTATTCATAAAAAGGCGTCAAAACATTTTAGAGCCCTAAATGAAGGGAAAATATTACTAATGAAAAGGTCGCTATATGGTCTTAAACAGGCTGGACGTTGTTGGAATAAGAGATTAAATGATATCATAGAGGCATTTGGGGCGATACGAACCCATGCTTACCCATACATGTATTATGTCAGAGAGGAAGGGCAACTAACTGCCATACTGGCATATGTTGATGACATATTATTTATGTCACAAAATCCCCATAAATTAAGGAAATTTGAAAATCACCTCAGAAAGGAACTGGAGGTCAAGTATAGTGGCGTAGGAAAATATTGTTTAAGAATAAATTTTCGCCAAGAAAAGGGTGTGATATCCATGAGCCAACAAAGTTACGTAAGAGAGTTACTGAAACGTTTTAACATGTTGGAAACAAAACCAGTTGCAAGCCCCATGGATGTGAGTGTTAGATTAAAAAGGGCAGAGAAATGTGAGGATGGGGCCTTCCCGCATCGAGAACTAGTTGGAGGGTTAATGTATTTGGCGACTTCCACTCGACTCGATGTCGCCAATGCTGTTAGTCAATTGAGCTAGTATTTGAATTGTTTTGACAACTCGTATTGGATAGCGGCGAAACATGTATTGGGGTGTCTTAAGAAAACCATTAACTTTGGGCTAGTTTTTAGGTACGCCGACGCACCATTATTTGGATTTACCGATTCTGACTGAGGAAATTGTGTCGATGATCGGAAATCGTATACAGGGTATTGTTATATACTAAGCGGAAGACTCATAAGGTGGGATAGCCATAAACAGTCATTGTAGCACTCTCATCTACCGAGGTAGAATACATGGCATTTTCCGATGGTACAAAAGAGGCCATTTACCTTTCCGGACTAATTAATGAGTTATGTAATAGCCATTTGAAAAATATAAATGTGTTTGTTAATCACATTGGAGCTATAAAATTGGCAGAAAACCCTGTCTATCATAAAATGACAAAACACATAGATGTTCGGCACCATTTTGTGAGCGAAGCTCTAATTAAAAGTCGAATCGAGCTTAACTATGTACCCACTGAGATCACGAGAGTGGATGTTTTAACGAAGGCATTGTCTTCTTCCAAGCATAATAATTGTTTAAAGGCAATTGGTGTCGAGGATACTGATTTGTATGTTGGGTAACTATGTATATAGTGTGGGGGGTATTCGGTTTTATGATGTATTTTATTCACTATATGCTTGTTACCTACATAGTGTAATGCACTGGACCTGGGTGCGACGCATGCGCACTGTGCCTTGCAACATGCGACTAGAAACCTGTTCTCCGGTGTCGCTCACTTGCTTGTAAATCGCCAGGCTGATAGGAGTCTCCCTCCTGTACTGTACGCACGTGTGTATGGAATATTGCCGACCTAGCTCTCGGAGCTAATGCTGTACTACGTTCACGCTATGTTAATAAAGCGTTATGTTTCTCATCCTCAATCTGTATGGACTTCTGCTGAACCTAACAGTCTCCATACCCATACACGTCCATCCGCCTGATGCAATTGGAAACGAGACTCGTCAGACCAGGCAACGTGTTTCCAGTCATCAACAGTCCAATGGCGGTGTTGGCGGACCCAGACGAGGCGTAAAGCTTTGTGCCGTGCAGTCAACAATGGTACACGAGTGGACCTTCGGCTCCGAAAGCCCATATCAATGATGGTTCGTTGAACAGTTCGCACGCTGACACTTGTTGATGCCCCAGCATTGAAATCCGCGGCAATTTGAGGAAGTGTTGCACGTCTATCTCGTTTAACGATTCTCGTCAGTCGTCGAAGGTCCCGTTCTTTCAAGGTCTTTTTCCGACCTCACAGCTGTCGAAGATTTGATGTTTTACCGGATTCCTGATATTCACGGTATACCCGTGAAATGGTCGTACGCGAAAATCCAAATTTTGTCGCTATCTCGGAGATGCTATGTCCCATCTCTCTTGTGCCGACTATAACGCCACGTTCAAAATCACTTAAATCTTGATAACCTTCCACTATAGCGGCAAGAACCGATCTAACAGCTTTGCCAGACATCTCTTGTCTTATATAGGCGCTGCCGACAGCATCGCGTTACGCTGATTGGTTGCAAAGCTCCGTTATTTGCATGTCTGTGCCAGTTTTTCTATCAGTTTAGTATATAATATAATGTATATAATTAATATATATAATTTTTGTATTTAATGTGTTTTGGGGTCATAAATAATTTTTTTGGGGGGGTGCGGATATCTTGGTTACTATAAAATTGGGTCGCGGCTTTAAAATGGTTGGGAACCGCTGCCTTAAACCAAATAAAAAAAAATAATTATTTTAAATCTATGATTTTTTCAGTAAATTTGTTTATTCAACCCAAATTTTTATACGTTTAGTTAATTAATTCAGAGTTTTTAGTTAAATACATTCATTTAATTAATAATGCAAATTAAATGTATAAATTGCAAAAAATATTAAAAGCTTTTAATATGTAGAGTTCTCCATTTGCTGCTGTATAAGCCACGATAATTTAGTGTGATGAATCAAATGAGATCAATTTTGTTGAGTTAATTTCCTTTATTATCACAATACTTCAATGAAGAATATTTTATTATCGTAATTATATATATATATTATAGTATTACAAAAAGATACTTTGTTTCTGTTTTTTTTTTTAAAACGAAATAATTTTTCTGTTGAGCAAAGAATAATTTTGGAGTATTTAGCTTGTAAGCCGTTCTATATTTTAAGTATTTTTTCATTCCAGAAGTCGAAGATATCACGTCTCAAAACAACTGCACCACTGGAGGCCTTAACGTTGCAGTAAGTATAATATTCATATCAAGATGGATGCTATGTCATGGTGTAACATTTGTCATATTTTTTCATTGATTTGTGAGTTGCACAGTGCAAGGACAACATGTGTCATGTTCCGCCGGAACCTACAGTTTTCCGAGGAATGCGGGCATCTTAGAACCTAGGAAATCAACCCCCCGGGCTACAATGAGCAGTTAGTTGTTTAGCTTTCTTCTTTGGGTAGGGGGCACTCTTCGAGGGTTTGAATCCGGGAAACGGCGCGCTAGGAGAATGCATTACGACTGCACCACCGTGATGTCATACGATATAAATATGACATATGGTAACATGAAATATGAGAAAAATAATATCCATAGACGTAATAATATAATTTCAATGATATTCGTTTATATGCATACAAATATGTTAAATTTTTAGACAAACAAATACATTACACATATTTATCTTACATTATATGCATTATATTACATCATTACATTACGTTATATACGTTATATTATATACGTTATATTATATACGTTATATTACATCATTACATTATACTACATTATATTATACACATTATATTACATATTTGTATTACATATTTATATTAAAGTTGACGTAGTAAAATATACTCTCTCATCAAAAGGGGAAATATGAGAATCACTTTTGAATAAAGAATGGAGTGCAGGATATATATATATATATATATATTCATGAGGAGGTAAATAAATTTTAAGGACTTTTATGAAAGAAGTATCTATAATAATAATTTTATTCAACCCGATATAGAATATTTCGTGATACATAGCTTGAGCAGTATAAAAATCATAACACGCAAGAGAAGATATATAAAATTATTTTAGGTTTTCGGTTGGAAATGGAAGAGAATATGGTCATAGCTTGTTACGAGATTCTCCTCCAGAATGCAGTGATGTTGACAAGAAAAAAGGTGAAATTTTTATGGTTCTGAAATTACGCTTCTTTTAAAGAGTAGAGTTGATGTATATCTTTGGAAGCGGGGGGCGTAGGAAGCTTGTAATACCTTAAAAATAGATTGAACGTTGTTTTCACGAACTGGGGAATGAGAAGTATTAGTGTTATTTAGAGCTTTTCATGGGCTTCATTTGAGAAAATTGCGATACACACCTGGATAAAATTTGTGAAATTATCTGTTTATCAAAATGCTAGCCAGAAGGATATCTGTGAGTCATCATGTGTAATCAGTATTTTGATTCAAAAAAAGTTAGTACAACGAATGTTAGTTAACAAATTTGTTGTACTATTAAGATATATATATATAATATAAGATATATATATATATATATGAAATTGCACCATTATAAAAGAGATCATATATTAAAAACCTTATAGGACTTAAGCCCAAAACACAGAATAGCTTAAGGAGGAAAAGGAGGGGCAGAGGTTCCATCCAGCAGGTGTCACAATTTTTCTTTAGGGAAAAAACGCAAATATCTTTCATTTTTTATGGAGCACGTTTTGAAATATCTGTGTGCGCTATGGCGTTATCATGTTGGAAGTATTATTCAAATAATACCACAATAGATTATTAGTACATACCAAGAGTCAGTGCATCTTTTTCATACAATTAAATTTTCCCATAATCATTAGTAGTCTTGAATACATCAGGTTTTCGTTTAAACTTTGATTCGAATTTGACAGCTTTTACAAATCCTTTCATTTAAAGCACATCGTACAGAATCTATGAATCAGAATTTTAAAGTCCAAAAAAACTCAAAATTCGGAAATTCACCACTATTTTCTCCCCCCCCCTCTTTCCTGTAGCAGCATCCCATATAGCTTTTTCTCCAACTATAAATAAAAAGCTCTAGTTTGAGCTACATAAACGTGGGTGGCAAAAATTATTGTATAATAAATTCCCCCACGAAAACTCACAAAAATCTCGCCCCGGAGGCTTTTCTGTGTTGACCATTATTTGGCAATTGTGTTATCCCTGTGAAGGGTAATAATATCTTACATCCTCATATACGGAGAAAAATGCGTTTGTTCCTGTCCTCATTCGTCTAGTAGGTCAAGACACCGCGGGCTCAACGCGGGGACCCTGGTTCGAATCCAGGATGAGGACGGCGTCTCTTTTTCTCCAAATATAAAAAAAGCTCTAGTTTGAGCTACTTAAACGTGGGTGGCAAAAATTATTGTATAATTCCATATAGCATCCATTAAATAATAAACACGCAAAACAAACGAAAGTAACATATATTTCAAAGGACAAAAATTAAATTAATATAAACTCTGTATACTTTACCGTTTTGTATGCATAGTACAGACGTCCAGTTATATAGGCCCATGCTCCCCCATGGGCGCCCACATGGAGGAAAGAGGAGGCCTCAAAAACCTTTGCCGTTTAAAAATTTGATTCGCCCGAACCTGCTACGCATTTACTTTCAAAAGTTTTATAGTCACATTTTAAAATAAGGTACTTTTTAGCTCATTACTAATTGTCAAGCAGTATCAATTATTTTTGTAGCATTTTGGAATCTTGTACATTCACTAAAATTCTCGACAGCTTTGAGAAGGAGGTAATAATTTTTCTCAGTCTCCCTAGAAATACTCATTAATTTGTCTTAGCCCTCCCACTAAAAGTATTCGTATGGGCTCTGTATAAGGACTATGTTCCCCATAATTTAAACACCTGTAATTTTAAATGTACTGTAATGTTTAACTATACATATAATATATAAAAGTTTTCCTCGTTGCCCATTCTTGGTGAAACAGGCTTTGACTTGCAGAGCGCCATGCTCCAAGCCCTTACACTTTTATGTGCCAAGGTCTAGAAACTTCCCACAATGGCACGTGTTTAGGATTGTGGCTTTTTGTATTTCAATGTAGGTATTATATATTTATAATATATAGTTAAACATTGCAGTAATGTTAATGTTTAACTATATATATATATATGTGCTGTCTCAATCTCAATAATTTGAAAACTCTATGCTTATAATACATAGCATAATATTAATACAGAGCATAAGATGTACACATTAATACATATATTAATATTAACTATAATACTTATATGCCGGTATATGCAGCCAATTCATATGTTTCCCTTTGAAAAATGTAGAAAAATTTAACAATTACATATAAACATTACCTGGCATGAAAATGTTTGTTAACTTATCCAACTTTTTGTTCCTATGAAATATACTTCCTTCTGGATCTATGTTGCATTACTGACTGAAATTCCAATGTCTTTAGAATAAACCTGAAATCCAGAACTTCTCTTATCAGTGATTTTATTGATAATCGGCCCTGTACTCTATAAAATTTAACACATTTATAACGAGCTCGCATTTAGCGAGTTTCAACATTTAACGAGAAAAATATGGAACTTAGCTTGGTATACAATGATTAAGTGCAATGCGATGTAATCGTTTTTAGTAAACCATAACTTCGCGGACCCCGGATTTAACATGTCAAAATGGCAAGTTTTTTTTTAACATAAACCTAGAAACTTATGAAAAAATAATAAAAAGAGCTGGGATTTCCATTTAACTGAGACGAATATGATGAAATAAATTTTCCCACGTTTGAAGCCGAAGCCCTTCTGAGAACAGTTATTTCATTCAAAATATTTAGTAAAGATTTAACAACATAAATGCGCGCTCTTTTTTTTGACAATAAATCATATTAATGACTACGTATTATACTATTGGCTATGCATCATACTAAGGACTATTACATTTATACCAATGACTACTATATTTATACTAATGGCTATTATATTCATACTAATGACTATTACATTTATACTAACGACTACTATATTTATATTAATGACTATTACATTTATACTAACGACTACTATATTTATACTAATGGCTATTGTATTTATACTAATGACTATTATATTCATGCTAATGACTATTATATCTATACTAATGACTACGTATTTTTAATCGTACTAATGACTATGTACTTCATGCGGTAAATGGTTTATAGTGAAAATTAAACGAACATGAGTATTGTAAAGTGAAACAAACAGTTATAAACTTTTTTTAACATCATCAAATAAAGTTTTTTTATTAACAATTTAGTTTACAGGATAAGGCAATGAAAGGAAGAAAACCAAATAGCAAAATCATCCTACATAATGCATAGCATATTATAATAGCCTTGACCTGCGGGCTAACTTGAAAAAAAGCCAATGCAAATAACTGGCTTAACTAGGTCTAGTCACCCACAAGGTCAATGGTGCAAAAAATAACAAACAAGGCTACAACGACAAGATAACGTAATGTTAATCATTACATTAAAACTAGATGAGTTTTAAAGATAACAAAGAAATAATAAAATATACAAATTAAACATACATACAAATCTTACTATATGCTGAGTAAAAAGATATTCTTTGAGTTTGAATTTGAGCATTTCGCTCTGTGTATTAAATATAATGGTTAGTAGAGTGTCTACACTCTACATTAATACGAGGATGCAGAGTGTTCTACACTCTGCATCCTCGTATTAATGTAACCAAATAAATAACCGCTAGTGGCTCGCATAAGCGGATTTTTTGCCGCCACTAAAAAATTTTTTGATGCCCCAAGGCTACTTTGTGACGCCCCTTCCTACTCGTCTGCCCCTCCCCCCCAATCAGTAGTAGGAACATAAAAATTTTTACATTCCACCTACGCCAAAACCTTTTGTATTGACTATATAAATACGTTGAAACGCAAACCCATAAATTGATACATAAACATTAAACAATATTAACTTATATTGAAGTATTATTTCTTTTTTAGTATATAATAAATCAAATTCAATTTTATTGAGATAAATTTTAATTTTAGTAAAAAGTAAAAGCCTATAGAACACTGGTATTTAAATGGAAAGCATGACGTCTAGCTGTCTTCTCGGTAAAACATCTGATTATATCATCATATGGTATTAATTTTGTTATATCAGACTCAATACAAAAAATTTTGCCTCCCTAGTCTATAGCCTATTGGGGAATATGGCATTGGTAGCTTGAAATGGCTTGAGATTACTGCCACTCAAAAACATTTTGGTAATGATTACTACTATGAGTTTCCGTCTGTCCTTTATTTAACATATTATATTGAAATTCAGATGGTAATATAATATGTCATCCCTTAAATTTTAATGAAATCCAAAGATGAAAATTAGTATGTGCGTGCCTCGTGCAGATGTTACCTGTACAGATTTTATTTTTAAAAGTTGGAGTTCTAAATCCCAAACCAGATTTAACGATCGTTTTTGATTGCAAGTTACTACTCATTATATACAGATCCTTCTATGTTAATATGATTATATGCAATTTCATTTGATCCGTAGATACGCTGCCGGCGGAAATCAACCAGCACCAGAATTTCGTCGACGGAAAGGGACAAATGCTGTCTATTACGGTATCGTAAAAGGCCACTGGACGAGTCACTCCCATTATCAAAGAACATTTGTGACACCGAAGAGATTCGGACGAACGAAAGCGAACTGCTACACGAATTCAAGCGTATAGCCGAAGGTAACTACGTTTTATTGTAATAAAGTCACGAGTTCAAGCGTATAGCCAAGAGTAATTATGTTTTATTGTAACAAAGTCACGAGTTTAAGCATATCGCTGAAAGTAATTATGTTTTATTGTAATAAAGTAACGAGTTCGAGCGTATAGCTAATGGTAATTATGTTTTATTGTAACAAAATCACGAGTTCAAGCATATCACTGAACGTAATTGTGTTACGCTGTAATGGAGAGGGTTTAAAGCGTATAGCTACGATTTTTTCCAACATACGGCCCGTGGGCCACAATCCAGCCCGCCAACAGCTGTTCGGAATAAAAAAAAATAATTCCCCAAAAATATTTTAGATTCTTTTCAGAAATAAGGAAAAATCGTGGGAACAGCATTGGTGACTCTTTTATATACTTCAAGTAAAGAAACATAAATGGAAGAAACTCTGAAAGGAGGCATTGAAGTGTTAGTTATTTTTTTTTTTTTAAGAAACTGCTGACCCGCGAGATCCGTGGAAATTCTTTAAGTGGCCTGCTGCCCAAAAAGGTTGGATTACACAAGGTTGGTATAGCTGAAGGTAACTATGCTTTAATGTAACAAAGTTACAAGTTCAAGTACATAGTTGAAGGTAATTGTGTTATATTATGGCAAAATACAAGTTTTCAGAATGATTTTTTCAATTTCAAATCAAGAAATCGAAGTTAATGTGCAATAATAAATAGCACATCTTTGCACTACGAAAAGTTGGAAATGTTTATTCTAAATCATCATGAACTAATGAACATGTATTTTTACGTCGTACTTTTTACAATACGCTTTAAAAACGTGAGAAATAATACATGAAAATAGCAAATTTAGTTGTTTCTTAATGTATAAAATTTTCGAGATTATCTCATGTAAAAATAATCTTGAAACAATAGCTTTCAACTTTTACAAAACAACTCTGTTAAATTCACTTCCTACAATAGCTATTATCGATGTTATCGATGTAGCATCAAAGCTAGAAATAGAATTTCATTTTTCTGGTTTAAAATAAATTATTTTTCATAATCATAATGATATATAACACACAAAGATATATAATATTTATATTCTATTGGGGACTAAATAGAGGAATCATGAAACTTTAATTAAGAGCTAAAATCCTGCATTAAATAACCAAATAATATACTTTTAATAACAAGAATAGAGACCACACCGGCTTAACGTTTCCAAAAAGAGTGTCTTGGGCTACCATACCCATACTTCAATACGGCACTGAAAATAGACCAGTGACTTAAAGAAACATGACAAAAAACATAGAAATAGACAAATATGACTTGAAGGAAAAAAAAATTACGACGGGTCAATATCATAAAATTATAGAGAAGATTCTCATTTTGAATATAACCGTATAATAGTATCATAAGAAAAGACTACAAGTTGAATAATTATATCAATAATGTATAATTAATTAATAATATTAATTACTAAATAATATTAAATATAAATAATTAAATATTAATCAATGATATAGCCGCTTTGAACAAAATGACATTGCAAGTCGGCTAGAGCCTATGGGTGGTGATGAAAATTATATAGCCATAGACAGGTCTGTAGCTAGGATGAAGGGGCAACTGGGTCAAAGTAAAAGGCGCATGGGGCACGGGGCACACGGAGATCGTTCTATATATATAAATAACTCGATGGGGAAACTGGAGCACAAGCATGGGACAATTAGGGCCACGCGCCCACTGGCCCCGGCTTGGCAGCAGGCCTGGCCTGGAGTATACAAAAAGGAAAAGAAACACAAATATCGGAGAATACTTTTTCCAGTTTAAAATCGGGATAAGAAATGAAACGGTGAGATAAGAAAAGAAGAAAGATATGAGAAGAATCCGTTGAAAAAGGGGAGAAAGGGTAAAATGAAAAGTTTGTTAACATACGTTATTGCACGAACCTTGTAAAGATACCATATAAAGTCAAGAAATGTAGTTTATAAAAAGCCATTCACCTTTCAATTGGTGTTTTCGTTTTCAAACCTTCTATCTCCGTTCAAGTAACCGATCGGAAGATTCCAGAAAAAGGAACTTACAACAGCCAAGCTGACTTTAAAATCCATGACCCTAATATCTCCGTTCTTTAAATCTCTCCGCAAATCCAATTTGTATTCCGTTAGTAGAGTGACTGTCAGACGTTGGCCCGTACGACCTCGCTGTTCGGTTGAGATAAGGTAACTTTGACGGCCGAGCAGAGAATATTCCTTTCATTGCTTTCTTTGATCATTTTCCGGATTTCTGAACTGACTTTTAGCTTTTGCCATGTAGTCTTTTTCGTTTAAGTACGGTTGACTTGCGTTATAAGAAAATCGCTGCTGTGATATAAAGTTTGATTCATAAAATCGATATGGCATTCTGTAATAGGGTAGGAGCGTATTATAACAAAATTGTCTTAGATGGAATATTCATCTCTCCTCCCATATTTACAAGTTTAAGATAAACACATGGAAGTAGATCACAGGCAAAAATGAACCCTCTATGTGCTAAATCAAAGCAATTATCACGAGTAGATCTACCATTTTGCCGCCCCTAGGCTATTTTTGCCGCCCCTTCCTACCCGCCCGTCCCTACCAATCAGTGGTAGGAACATAAAAATTGCTACATTCAATATACGCTACAAAAGTTTATATT
The DNA here is from genome assembly GCA_006491805.2 of Dysdera silvatica. NCBI lineage: Eukaryota > Metazoa > Arthropoda > Arachnida > Araneae > Dysderidae > Dysdera > Dysdera silvatica. Next base: position 51,496,737 of record QLNU02003225.1, on the reverse strand, counting down.
GACAATAACTTTGTTTAAAAACAAACTCATAAATTTAAATATTAACATTAAACAATATTAACTTATATTGAAGTATTATCTCTTCTTGGTATATAATAAATCAAATTCAATTTTATTGAAATAAATTTTAATTTTAGCAAAAAATAAAAGCCCATCGAACACTTATATTTAAATGGAAAGCATGACGTCTAGCTTTCTTCTCGGCAAAACATCTGATTATATCATATGGTATTGATTTTGTTATATCAGACTCAATACACAAAATTTTGCCGCCCTAGTCTATAGCCTAGTATAGCCTATTGGGAAAATCTGGCACCGGTAATTATTTCCATGTCATTTTCAGGCCAGCTCAGCAAAAATTTTAACACGAAAATAATAATAAACTACAAGAGTCTTTCGAATGCATTTATCTTATTGAAAAATTTGCATAAAATTATTTGAATATCAGTTTGATTGTCCAAATTGCTTTTTTACCATCCTCGTCATTATACAAGGTATTGTTTATTTATTTATACAAATCGAACACTACGCAGATTAAATTAAGAAACAATTTTTATCAACGTTTTTAGGCGTATAGTAATGCCGATGTTATGGCATGGTTAGATGGAGAAACGTTCGCAAAGAAAAGAAATGTTTTCTGCGTCTGTTGGGGTAAGAGCACCTTCTCGGATTGTAGAAGGTCGTGGGATCATACCCCACCAGACGCAGGAAGCATTTCTTTTCTTTACGAACGTTTCACCATCTAACCATGCCATAACATCGGTGTTACTATTATTGAGCCTAAAAAACGTTGATAAAAATTGTTTCTTAATATAAGGCACTGTTTATTACACTGAATTAAACGCCAACCGTTAACAGATTATAACGGACACTTCTGCGTCAACTAAGCTTGTCAACTAAGCTCAATTCGTAAGCATGGATGTGTATAAATGTATGGCGGTTTGGAGCTTATTTTAAACCATCGATTCTGTCTCATATGGCACGTAGCGTAGTTCCGAAACTCTAGATTTACAAGCACAGTAAAACCCTTTCTTTAGCGGAGACTCTTCAGACAGAAAAAAATATCCATAGAAGAAATATTATTGTAAAGGAATTTCTTGCGGGGGAATTTTTACCTGACCGCAGAAATGGAGGTGGCCATTAAGAGGGAGTTTCACTGTAGTTGTTTTTACACTTGTGGGGATCCTAGTAAAATAAGCATTTATAATGCACAGATTTTACTCTATAGGCAACCTAACCACACTCTGCGTTATTCGAGAAATAAAACCATCATTAAAAAGCAAAATGTATTAGAAAGGCAAGAGATAAACATCTCGAGTAGTCATCAATAGCTTCGGACATATTTATAACAATAAATTCAGTTTTCAGCGTAAAAAAAAACGTACTTCTGCCGATCAGTTTCCAAATTTATTTGCTTGTTTATTGTTTAGAACCATTATTTCCTAGGTGAATTGAATTTTGAAATAATAAGTAAACATGTAAAGAAAAAACAATGATCGATTTGTCTGCTCAAGAATTTAAGAGTGCTTTCAATTCACAAACTGATAATAAGGTCGTCTTTTTATCCTCATAAATGTCATTTTAATAGTCAATATTTTAAAAATTCAACTTTAGTTAGTTTTATTTCTTGTATCCTTCAATTTTTTATTGTATCCAGAAAACAAATAGCTTACTTTCTGTTGTTATTTCATTATTTGCAACTTGTTTCCTTGAAGGTGATTATATTATTGTACATTGTGTGACAGAAAAAATTGATAGATACTGAAGCAATTATCCGTTCGGGATAAAACTTTATGTGAATACTGAGGATATAAATATGAAATTTTCTCGCTAAATATAAAGACATCAAGGCAGATCTGTAGCCAGGATAAAGGGGCAACTCTGGCAAGGCAAAGGACGCACGGAGCACAAGGCACTTGAGGATTGTTATATATATATATATATTCCAATGTGTATATATTCCAATGTGCCCTGGCGGAATATGAAGGCTCGGATGCCGCAACAAGGCCAAGAATACCACGCCAACCGGCATCTTGGAAACTCTGCAAAGCAACCAAGATCCTCAATGAACATACTCTACCACTACACCTACAGAACCACAACTCCCTACAGGAAATACACACCGCCATATACTGTGCAGCAGTAGCGGCATCACGCGCCAATGGGTACGAAGTAAGGAACGAAGGCCGAAGTAACAGAGGAAACAAAGCCCAACCACCATGGCAAGTGAGACTGCAAAAAAGAATAGAAGAGCTCCGCAGCAGCATAGGGCGAATAACCCAGTACATGCAGGGAAATAGGAGTAAGAAATTAGTGAGGAAAGTGAAGATGGCCCTTAAGAGAAATAGGATTCATACAAGACACGAAGAGCCCAATAAACACATCAGCGAATATCTGGATACCCTCAAACAAAAACTGGGTGTATACGCCAGAAGACTCCGAAGATACAAAGACTATACCAACAGAAAACAACAGAACATGCAATTCCAAGCAAACCAGAAGGCCTTCTACAGGAAGCTTCGAGAGACCCCAGCGAACAAAGACAAGTACGAAGCCCCAAAGCCAGCAGAAATAGAGACCTTCTGGAAGACACTATGGTCCAATGAAGTACAGCACAAAAGCGCCCCCTGGATTCAGCAAGAAATGGAGGCTACGAGAGGAATAGAGGAGATGGAGTACACGGGCATCACGATAGAGGAACTCCAGCAGGTAATCCAACGTACGCACAACTGGAAAGCACCCGGTATTGACGGCATACACAACTTCTGGTACAAGAAATTTACCAGCGCCCATGGCCCATTAGCCAAGGAACTTACGGCGATAATTGAAGACCCCAGCAAAATGCCTGAATTCCTCTGCAAGGGAATAACTTACCTCCTACCGAAGGACCAGGATACCAGTAACCCAGCGAAATACCGACCCATTACGTGCCTGAACACCCTGTACAAGATACTCACGGGGTGCATCTCTGAAAAAATAAGCCGGCACAGCGAAAGCAACAACTTAATGACGGAAGAACAAAAGGGATACCAGAAAGGGACTCTGGGATGTAAAGAGCAGCTCGCAAGCAGCAGCTTGCCACACACATATAAAAATGAAGTAGAGAATTTATGTAGTATAATTTTTGAACTAAATATCATGCCTTTGCGGAAAGTGAACTTATACCACTTTCAAAGTAATTATATTTGTAATTTCATTAACTACGTAAATTTATATCGACAAAATGATGAAAATTTTGAAGGATTTTTTTGGGAACTGTTTATAGATAAAACGCTCGTAGCAGATTGCATTCATTGTTATCATTAACTAACTTTTTGTCAAAAATGGACTTGCACAACTTTCAAAGAACACGGCTCATATTTAAAGAATTCTTTTTAGTTCTTTACATTTTCAATATGGACGGTTCATCTTATATAATTTTCATTGACGTTTCGGTGTTAATAATTTTGTATCACATTCGACGCGAATCAACAATATAACAACTAATCTTTCAGAAGAGCGGATCGTACTTCCTTCTTGCCCGTTATTTTGCGAACATTGTCCATTCCCAACCGGGAATACAAAACTTTCACTAAGCAGCCTACTTTCATACTCCAATTTTCCCAATCGGATGTGTTAATGATATTTCTTCTGAATTTATCTCTTTTTGGTTTTACAGGTGAATCTGTTCATGTTGTGTCGTCCGATTGCATTGCGTATGAGCTCCACGCCTGCGAAGGAGACGAAGTCCACTTGCTCTGCTCTTGTAGTTCTTGTTCCGGACAAAACGATAGAAAACGGCGAATCGTCGACTGGTGGTCCGAAGCTAGTGGTCAACTGCATATTAGTGGTCCTTCCTTTGTTATACCTAACGTCCAACGCCAGGATATCGCCGGCTATGTTTGTCGCTGGCGATCGCTGTCCAAAATTAAAACAATTGCTCCGGCCACAGTTCGATTCGTAGTCCAACGTAAGGCCGCCATTTTATAATAAATATCGCAATTAAAGGTTTTTCATTATAAAAAAGTTGTTTGTGGTTCAAAACTTTATACCGCATTTTGACAAGTAAATGACTCTTAATATTATAATTACGAGGTTAAAAATTTTTACAGAGAAAGCAATATAGTTTGAGGGTCATGACCCCTCTGACCTCCCCCATGTGTCCGCCCTTGATTATGGGCAACGTATAGCCCGCGAACTTCTTTCTTGTAGCCTGCTAACTCTGGCGAACAAAACTTTCTCAATTCTCTTAATAAAGGTCTTCTTAACAAAAGTCTTATGAAGAAACGTTCGTTTTACAGCTGAGCTAAACAGATGAGCATAAAAGTTATAACTGCTGATGATACTTCCAGAAACGTTTTCAAAAAAAAAAAAAAACATTGGCTGAACAGCAAAAATTCGGTGAGCGCAAGGGCGTTTATACCTGTATAACTCAATGCCCCAACTTTCGACTTATAGGGAACCTTGTGTTTGTTTGTTTGGCTTTTTTATGGCGCAAGAGCATCTGGGCTATACTGCGCCATGGAACCTTGTGTGTTTGCGTGAAAGTGTGTGAGAGAAAAACATATTTTTTTTTAAACATGGTTTTGGTTTTAATGAAAATTTCAAAGAATAATTTAGCCATTAAATATTAACTTTTTTATCAATATCCGGCAGATTTTAAAAATAATTTTCAATGCTTTTGCGATTTTGCGTACACATCATTACATAATGCGTGTTAACACATATTTTATTCGCTTATGCAAATTAAACATGTACTTACACAGTATTATGTACTATAATTGATATCATCGGTTTACTGAATATTCTAGTGACCGAATAACTGAACGGGTCTTATCGTTCATGATTGGTGGACAATATCATTCATTGATTCGCTCTACGAACGAGTTTGCACACCTGTAAATGGCATGTAAGTAGAATAGAACCTGCCAAAAGTAACCATCTTTGGGACCGGACTGATGGCCACCATAGAGAGGTGGTCACTATACTCAACAAACTCTGGTATGAGCAAGACTAAGTTCCTACGAACTCTCCCTTATAAAAAATGGTCACATCATTCAGGTGTTCAATTTACCAAAGTAGTCACATTATTCAGGTATTCAATTTACCAAAGTAGTCACATTATTCAGGTATTCAATTTACCAAAGTAGTCACTTTACCAGATTGCACGGTATGTACCAATATTCAAATTATAAGTTATTTCCAAATATAGTCGGGTCGCTTTTTTTTTTTTTTTCTTCTTATGCGTGTTTGAATTTTTGCGGGTTTCTATTTTATTTTTTTGAATATACATATGTAGATTAAAAATTAAAAGGTTTTACGATGCATAGTTCGATATATTCTCATGTGCATAGGCATAGAGTTTCTAAAATTATTGCGGGGCTTGGGGCGCCAATAAATAATAAGTAATTACATAATAAGTAAATTAATTATAGTAATTAGTTTATCATTAATAATCAAGTAATAATAACTTTTAATAGTTAATTTTCAACAATTAATTTTTAATAATTAATAAATAAGTATTAGCTATCAATATTAAAAGAAACCTCTATCAAATATCTTGCATAAATTCCACCTTATATAAACTCTATAAGCAGAACAATATTTTTTTAATTATCACATCTATTTCACGATTTGAATCTCAAACAAATACGTGACTTGGGAGTTTAAACTGGGGTTAGGGGCAAGTATTCAGAAATTGGAAATCAAGTGTTTTCTGTCCTTTTTTTTAATACTTAAACAAATACCAAAAGTCAACATCTGTCTTTGGACGCTGTATTGATTTCATAATGATTAAATCTTTGCATTTCTTTCTCCATTACGTTTCAATTCCCTTGAAACCAAATGCTTCAACGTTTAGGGGAGTAGCAATTCGAAAGTATTTTAAGAGGTGATGAGGCCGACCCATGTAGTTTTAAAGAAGATCACTTGATTTAGCGTTAAATAGAAAAACGCTCATATGATACTTAATGAGAATAGCTTGAGCCCTCTTGTTTTCTATACCACTGCCAACATTAGATAGGAGTATGTGTCACTTATCATCCACCAAAAAACTGGACTTGGGAGGAAAGTGATCCCAAAGCCGTAGCCAGAATTTAATTTCCGGGGATGGTTTAAAAAATTTTACAAAAATAAGAAAAAACTTTACTTTCAGGTATCGTTGTAAAATTTTGCTTGTAGTTTTACCATCGAATTTGTTTTTATAATATAACTCTTTTAAAGACAATGGTTTCTATATTTTTTTTTTCTTTGAAGTGTTCTCAAGCTAGTTAATGAACTACAAAATAAGATCTTGTGGTCAGAATTTTGACAATTATTCAAGATTTGAGAGTTTTTTCTCGCCTCTTCACAAGTTTGACAAGTAGCTATTGTTGTGTCGCAAAAAAATTAAAATAAAGTTATACTTTTTAAATTTTAATAAATAGTGGACATTATACATAATTTTTCATCTTAAAATAATTTCACAACATAAACCGTGAAACATCAAATATAAACATTTGTAAATTATTGCCCGATTCTGCCTTCTCTCCCATTGTGTGTTTACAGGTGACGAGCTGTGGAGTTAATGTAACATGGAGAGAAAACAATTAATTTGTGAATTGATGAATTACTAATGGAGAAAATATCAACTAGACGAGAACTAGCGATTGGGTTAAATGATCATCGGAGACCTGGTCCTTCGTGATATTGGACCCCAGCTAAACGGGACAGCTGAGCGAGGACGATCAGCACACGCAATGTAACTGTTTCCTATGAACGGGACCTCGTTCGTATGAACACGTGAAAGAGTTACCATTTTCCTTGTTCAATAAAGACTGTGGACTACAGATGTATGGACAGCTGTGGACAGTACAGTGATCTAACTTTAATAAATAAGAACGATTTTAGGTTTTTCTTTCAGCAGAAAATAATCACATAAATAACGTTTAGTGTGAATTTCGTCAACGTAGAAAATACTTAGCTGTTCAGTTGTAAATATCTGGGGCATCCATTTAATTATTTATTTTCTGTATTTTTGGTGGCTGACGCCCACTATTTTTAAGTTACTAATTAAATAATTATTTTTTTATTTTTAATTATCTTTTTATTTAGTTAATTAATTAATCTATTTAACATTATTCATTTTCTTTCTACTTTGCCCTTTGTTAAAACCTCCTTTCTTCATACCCCTTTGATGTTTCAAGGAGGCAGACAACATCATTAATCGAACGTTCGAGAATCGCCTTCCGTTCTCGATGCTTACAATATCGCTGCCTGGTAAACAAGAGACAAGCAGTAGTCGGTTTCTAACCTGTGAGAGCCTGCATTTACATATAAAGATGTGACCGCCCTTGCAACAAAGGTCAACCAAGGGTCACTCAAGGCGATCCAGTGTCTGGGATACTTCGTACATCTTACTTTTCGCTGCTCCTATTCGGACAATTGAGCTGTCATCAGAGGATCGGCAAGCTATGTAATAAATTATCCAGGCTTTTCCACGAATTCGCTCACCAAAAGAGGAGATATTTGGCGTGAGAACATTCTGGAAACATCACGTGACACTGCCTAGCTTCCACCATGCTACTAAAGCGGCTAAGTTTGGCGAGGTATGCTCAATGTGGCGAGCAAAAAGTTTACTTTGAAGGCCTAACCACCAAAGTCGTTCGTTCGTTCGTTCTTTTGCAAGAAGGGCAATGGGAAAGGTGGCCGCCGAAGGTGGCAGAACCACCAAAGTCTAAGAACTCTTCTCCCGATGCTAGACGAATGAACGTGTAATTTGTTCCGAAATATAATTTTTTTGGGTGCTTTGAGTCCGGGTCCCTTAATAAAAAGCCAGATGATCAGCGAACACTCTACTCGATGTCAAGTATTTAGGTAATCGTTTCCTTCAATTTTCTTATTTTTTTTTAAGTTCACGGGTGCCCTAGCATTTTATAGTCATATTGGTTTTATGTTTAAAATTTATTCTAGTTAATTGTGACTAGAGCTTCGCTTGCTCATTCTGTAACCTGTGACCGTCTAGTCATGGGACTGGCATTTATCGAATTGGCCAGTTATATTTTGGAAATTAATCCGGGCCGGAAGAGCCTTTATGTTAGAAAATGTTTAAAGGAGGGAAATTCAGTCTAAGTGAAGATAGAAATAGGGATAAATATTGTGAAAATGTAGAAAGTCACTCGTCTAGAAGAAGAAGAGGCGAGATTATCCTGTAATCGCCACCTATCGAAATTTATTTTCATGAATGTGGGCACCTGAATAAAGAACGTTATTGTTGTTTAAATTCTTAGTGATTTTTGTGTACTTTGTCTCAGCATGCGTGATTTGGATTCATGTAAGAGTCTAATCAGTTGGCTTCGGTCGCCAATAGCGACCCAAGTTCGTTAATTTGGTGTAAAGAGTTTTCACCCAGTTTCCTGTTGGCGAACCTGGTTTCGCGGAATGACTTTCACTACAACGGTAACAATGTAAGGACAGCCATTTTTAACACAACGCAATTTCATGTAAAAATTAACATTATAACCCTTATATGCGGTTATGTTTCGGCTTAACCAAAAGTAAAGGGCTTATACTAGTCCCTTGCTTTTAATCCACTAAAGGTCAAACTCATCTCAAAGCTACTTTACAGTAACGCCAAAAACATTAACCCCATTTTAATTAATATACATCAAAACCTCTTTAACACTTTATCTAGGCCTATGTATTTTTGCGGTCCTATGACAAATTCCGTTCGGGTGGATTAAGCACGAAGATCCTCCCCCTGGATACGGGCATGAATAATCTGATTATCTAATAATTTGTTAAAAAATCTTTTAAATCCCAAAACACGAATGACTTAACTTAAAATATTTTATATTTTAATGTAATCACTAATATATTTTAATAAAAAAATTATTCAACGACGAAATTTTTTCCGACGCGTTTGTAGAAGGGAGCATTTTTCCGTGGAGAGCGGACTAACGGATTTCTACTGTACATGGATTGCACTTAGAAAATACAAACAAATCCGCCTTATTAAATTTTACGCCCCTTAAAATGCGATGCCCTACGCCAGGTAACTTCAACCTTATTTAGTCAAAAAGCCAATACTTTCGTTGTCTCGAAATACGCTAGCGATAATATTAGAATGGAATATATATTGCAATATTCGTATTATCTCAGTCTTTTACCCTTAAACTCACATAGGTTGTTACTGGCACGTTAAAAGGGTATTAAAAAAGATATGTTTTTATATTAATATACAAAGTGTAATAAAATATTTTTCAATTTGATTTTTGACATTGTTTAGTTTTAAAAGGTATGTCAATTTCAGGTCTTATTTTTTGATGTTGTAACTCTAAAAGTGTTGTCTAAGTAGGCGGCAGTTATTCTGGTCCTAACTTTTGATTTTACCATCTTCATTCGTGAAAATAATTTTTGCCAGACATAAATGTTTCTAAACAGTGGCATTATTTTTAAATCATGTAGTTGAATATTTCGGAAGTTGTTCTTGTCAACATATTTAGAATAAAATTTAAAGCTTTCTAATTTAAAATTTTCTTTTAAATGTGCATTGCTTTTCAAATCAGTCTGTTTCATTTGTATATTCCCCGGCATATCAACAGACAAACTGAAAGGCGACTTTTGCGGAAAGGAAGTAATATGTTTCATGAGTCGATACCTCACAAAATACATCAATGCTGGACTCAGGTTCAAGACCTCTTCTCCCTAAACACTTGCTCAATGTACCCATTTATAAATCTTGGTCTTACTGCTGTTTTCCTTACCGCTGTTCATTTTCTCATGTCTGTTTCTCATTAATAAACTACTTTTCAAAACTGGTCCAATAGCTACGACATCAACCTAAGCTGTATAAAAAAACTCACCTCATTATTCTTTTGTTTCAAAAATGATTTGACGACAAATTCCACTTTTCCTTGTTTGGCATTTTACTGGGAAAGCAGGAAAAGTCCGGAATATGCTTAACGCTTAACATTAGAAGCGCCCTTGGGGTTATTTTGACCCTTCTTCCAATTTCCCATCATTTATTTGAACATACAGTTGAGCATCGAAGCTCATTTTTTTTACTTTTCCTAAAATGCTTCTAAGTTATCTGTGACAAATTTTTATATTTATATGTTAATTATTAAAATAAATAATAATAGAAATACCTAGAACAGCCCAAAGGGGTCATTTTGACCTTCATAAGAAAAATAACCGATGGTCAAGTGAATGTTTTCGAATGCCCGATGTCTCGATGATTTTTGTTGTCCGCTCATGGGTAAACACGTATCTCTTGTCGCGATGACTTCCAGGAGAAAAGTAAAGGCCACTGGAAAAGAATTTTTGAAGGAAAACTAGCCCTGCTACAGCTACAATCGAGAGCAAACCTCGATGCCATTTTCCACAGCAATGTTCTCAGAACTTTCGATTTCGACCAGTGTGTAAGCATTTTTCCGTATAAGCAATGCTGATTGAGTACACGGGAGGCCCTTGACCTCTTAGTGCAGTTAGATTCGGATATCAGTGGTGACGACAGCAACGATTAAGATTTTGTTGCTCTTGTGGACTTACAAAATGCGTCGTCCTCTGAAAACAGTGACAGTGATGCGGTGGAAAATTCTAGGCAATGTGATCTCCACTGTTATGCGCAGACCAGGAAGTTTACATGAGCGCGGGCAAGGATGAGGCAACAACAGACCCATTAATTCTGCTGGCAGTAGTAAAACGTCATCCAGTGGTATTCTTTGGACCCCGATGGACCTTAGCAGCACTGTTCCCCAACAGGTCTCATGCCAGCTCGCAATATGATGACAATTCCAAGTGGCGCAATTCTGCTTATTGTAATATTGGGGCAAATCCTGCTTCAGCCTGATGTTTGGTGAATGAATCGATTGTGAAATACATTCAAACATGTGCAGTTTCTGAAACACGACATCAGCTTGGAGGTGACGGCAACTGGAATGTTACTCTGGAGGAATTCTATGTCTTTTTCACCCTCCTGTATGTCCGTGATACATTAGGTCATTCAAAACTTTATGCAGATGTTTTGTGGAACAAGAATTGAGGATCATCTGTGCTCAAAGAGACAATGTCAAAAAATCAGTTCCGTGAAATCATGCTGTACTTCAGATTGGATGTTCGAAAGAGCTGAGCGCCTGGCCATTAACAAATGTGCTCTCGCTTCTGATACCTGGTACAAGCTGATAGAAAACTGTTATTTATGCTATAATCTTGAACAAGAAATAACTGTTGATGAACAGTTGTTGCAATGTAAATAAAGATGCAGATTTATCCAATACATAGAAATTAAACCGGATAAGTTTGGCATCAAGTTCTGGTTAGCAACTGATGCAAAATCCAAATATATTTTGAATGGCTATCCGTATTTGGTCAAGGATGAAGAGCTACCAACTAATTTGCAACTTTGGGAGAGTGTGGTGCTCAAATTATTGCAACCATATTTGAATTCCGGACTCAATGTCACTACTGACAATTTTTTTTACTTCTGTGAAACTTGCAAATGAACTTTCTGCAAAGAAAACCACAATTGTTGGGACGGTGCGCCTGAACAAGAAAGAATTGCCCCCCATTGCACGTGACACTTCTTCGTCACGATATTTATCTTTTGCACTGAAAAATGGAAACAAACCACTCACAATATATAGCTGCAAGAGCAAAAAGAATGTCGTTATTCTTGGCACTATGCACACGAATGTGTTTCAGGATGACAGTGCAAAAAAGGAGCCGAACACTGCCACTTACTACGATCATACTAAATGTGGTGTAGGTATAGCAGATCAGATGCTAAGGAAATATACTACAAGATGCAGAACTCGCAGGTGGCCTGTTCGTGTTTTCTACAACGTCCTTGATTTTGCTGCATTCAATGCTTAGATAATTTTCAAAGAATCCTCGGTCTTCAAAATTTCACGTCAAGAATTTATTCTTGCGCTATTAAAAGAACTACGAATTGGTGCTTTGCGTAACAGATGTCCCCAGTTTGTTCGAGTACAGACCTCAAAACAAAAGAAATGTGCTTTTCAACTTTGCAAAGGACACAATAAGACGTCAGCCAGCTGTGAGGGATGCCAGAAACAAATTTGTGGTGAACGTGTTGCTATCACTGTCAAGCGCGCATCCTGCGCTAATGTTTAACGAACTTAGGAACACAGTGTATATTTATTGATAGTTTATGTTTTTTGTAATTTCACTTTGAAACATGATGTATGCTAATTTGTATTATTTGTACTTTTTGTTCTCTTATCGCTTGTACTCCTGCAAAAAAATATTGGGTAGTATTATATATTACATCATATATTGTCACTTCAAAAAAAAAACCTACAAGCATTAAAAAAAAATTAACTCTAAAACTAAAATATACTATAAAAACACTAAAAAACTAACTCTTATATATTGTCATTTCAACATTTATCAATAAAAAAATCACTTACTTTAAAATGGCTTGCATTTATTACAAGGGTCAATTTGACCCTCTAATGGCGGTTTTAGGTTAGTCTAAAATCCGGTTGTTCTAGTGTTAAAAATGACGGAAAGGTGATGTGAAGAGCTCCTTTGTATATTTATTTCCTTTTTGGTTTCAAAACCGAAGGAGTATCTTAAAACGATTTCCTGTTCAGATTCCTCTTCCTAGTCCTATTCTATAAGTCCTGTCCGCAGTCCCCTCTCCGGCTCATTCGTCTTTCCGACAAATACTTGTAAAATGCCCGAAGTCCGAGTCATCAACGAATTGACCGCTAAAGACCTATTCATAAAACATTGAATTCCCTTCTATGGGTGAAACGAAAGAAGACCCTCAAGCACACAACAATATCCATCAAAATACAATTGGTCTCAAATCATCAATGCATGGGAAAAGAATACTTTTTTTTAGTCTGATATTCTAGGAGCTAATCTAGGAGCTTTTTTTTTTAGTCTGGCGCTAAAACTCAAATTCTTAGGGATTTTTTTCTTGCTACTTTATATTTTTAAACGTCTCTATTCTTCGCCTTTTTTATTATTTTATTTTTAAATAAAATATAAGATATTTTATCGTTATTAAATTTTTTTTTCAAAAACTATTTTATTTTAGGCAATAGTTTATTGTTCTCTCAAAGGACATTTTACCCACCACACTTCTTTTTTGCACAGCCTTAATTGAAGTAATAGAAATTATAAATTGAAATAGCGAGGAGAAATGGAGGGGAGGAGATTGTATCTACCAAAAATGGGAACTGGAAAAGACGGGAAATATCGATTACAGGAGATCAAAACTTTGGAACTTGTTACCGCAGGCAATATCAGAATAAGAAGTTTTAAAATATTAAAAAAATATATAATGAGAAAGAGATGACGGATGGAAGTCCGCGAGCTTGCTTCTATTACATTGTGATTTATGTATATAAATTTGAGTTAATACAAATTTGTATATTTCGTAGATTAAATATGTTTTTCTATATGAATTCTACTTCATCTCTATTAACATTTCCTATTATTGTAATTCTATCGTAATTCACATATCTACCTTTTGCATATACCATTTTTTTCTCTATATTTGCACTTTTAATTTAACATTGATGTATTAATTATTTAAATCAGTATTGGTTAAATCACAATATTTTAATTACGTATAAATAACTACCATTCTTCATTACCATTTTGCACTATGTATAATTGTTAATAATAGAAAAAAAATTCTAAGTTATGATGATACACAAAGCGGAGAATAAAGTACGTGAAGTATTTTATAATGTCGCCACTAATATTAAAAAATGTGTTCCACATAATTTTGCATATGTCAGAAAAATGTATGAGGTATTCATGTAGGAAGTAAATAAAAATTGAGAATTTCTCTCTTCCTCGCACACATATATTTTTTTATGTGCACGCATATATATTTTTAGGGGAAAGACCATATTTAGTTTGTGATTAAGATGAAACGTCAGAACAGAAAATTGTGCATTTCATCTAATAAATGCACATTTGCGCATTTCAACCATGAAGTCGACAGGGCGGTGTTTTAGTCGTTAATAATAAAAAATAACTGATAATTTTTCCGAAACTAAAACATGAATATTACATAAAAAGGTTAAACACTGGTAAAATAGCAATGAAAAAGATCACTCAAGCTTTCGGACGCATCAGCAGCAGTCCTTCATCAGGAGTAATGACGATGTTATGTTTCTGTCTCTTTTTTATACTTGAAATTTCTGGAAAACCCTTCATCAGAGTAGTCCCGCAGAATGGGAAAACCCAATGAGAACCAATGGGAGGCCTCCAATAGAATCATGGAAGAACCCCAATAGGGACCAATGAGAAACCCACACTGCGGGTTACCTAATTTGGGGATGTCTCATACATTTCAGAGTAAGAGTTGTTTATAAGTTTCTGGAAGTGGTTGTGATGTATTAATGGCTTTCCCGTGTAGTTTGTAAGTTTCCCAAGATTCTAAGAAGAGTCTACTATTCTTGTTTGTGATGTGACGGTGTAGTATTTTTGTTGAGTCCCAGTCGGGTTCGTGTCCGTGTTGTAAAGCGTGTTCTGCCAGACGTGAGGCTATGTCTCCTTTCGCGAGTGCTTGTTTGTGTTCTTTTTTTCTTGTTTTGATCATTCTTTTTGTTTGTCCTATGTAATGTTTGTTGCAGTCTTTGCATGGTATTTGGTATATGGCGCCTGTGAGATCTTCTGGTGGAACTGGGTCTTTAACTTTTGTAAGTTGTTTGCGAAGTGTTGTGACAGGGGAATAGAATGTTTTGATATTTGCCTCTTTAAGGATGCGAGAGATTGTTTCGGAAATGCCGTGAATATATGGAATAGATATGCGGGTGTGAGATGTATTGTTTAAAGATGTACTATTGGGTCTACAGTTTCTGAGAATGAATCGTTTAGGGTATCCATTATTTTTAAGTGCCGTGTGTATGTGTTTTGTTTCTGTGTTTGAAAGTGTTTCATTACTGCAGTGAGAATTCGCTCTAAGACTTAATGTTTTAACAACGGAAGCTTTGTGGCATGTTGGATGATGCGATTTAAAATCGAGATATCTGTCTGTATGTGTGGGTTTACGGTAAACTGAGGTGAAGATTGAGTTATCGTGAGATCTGTGTACAAGAACGTCTAGGAAAGGGAGTTTATTGTTCTGTTCTGTTTCGTATGTGAATTTTATATGTGAGTTTAAGTTATTAAGGTAATGGAAGAAGCTTTGGAGTGTATTAGTTTTAAGTACAACAAACGTGTCGTCGACGTATCTTTTCCAGAATTTAATGTTAAAATTCGATGAAGATAAAGCAGTTTCCTCAAATGACTCCATGACCAAGTTAGCTTCGCAGAGACAATTTGAGACATTTGGGACTTGCAACGGGAGGGGTCATTAAAAGCAAACAATTGTGGGTGGGGTAAAAATGTGTAAGATTTTGCGGACGTAATGTATGGACGAACCCTAAGTGGAAGTTGTCTCTCCCTCTATAAGCTACGCCATAGAAAACGGCCCTAGGCATGCGTTGTGTATGTGGAGAAGCGGGGGGGGGGGGTAATGGTTATTAATGCTATTTTTATTTTATGGCCCTGAAATGGGCCTTTATTTATTTTTATAATCAAAATTATTCTATCCCGCTAAGGTTATCGTCTGAATAATCTGAAGTGTCGGAGCCGCCAATTGCAAAAATTACAGGTTCGACAATATTTTCCGTAAGGGCATCCAATTCCCACATTTGAGTTTTAGTTTTCATTACGTGATCGATGCAATTCCTCCGAGCATGCTGTGTGACTCTATCGATGCCTTCGAGTGTCAGTTTCGAAACTTGATTCTTTTTAAACGTTTGGTTTTGACCAGCAACGTAGCCCTTCACTTGACTACAAACCAATTCAATAGGATTAAGCTTACAGTGATAGGGGAGTATGCGGAGGACAGTGTGCCCACTTTCAGCAGCTATTTCGTCAATGCGATAACTTGCGTAATTCTTACGGACGTCGTTTACTAAATGTAAAAGTTCGGCCTTAAACATATCGCAACTCCATGGAATGTTTTTGATTGTCAACCAAGCTTAAATATCGGCTTTTCGTGTAGATGTCGATGGAATAGTTTCAACCAATACGCTATGATATGAGGCGTTATCGAATACAATGACGCTATTCGACTTCACGTTGGCGAGAAATTTCTTCCTAAACCAATCCACATAATATTCCCCATTCATCTTCCCATGGTAATTGCCTTTTTTCTTGCAAGCTAAAAACGTATCACAAGCACCATCTATAAAACCTTCCTCGTTTCCAGCATGAACCAAGATATTTCTGAACTCTTTTCCGGATGGAGCTTTTAAGCCCGGTGAGAGGCCGTCCAAAAACGCTTGTTTTGACGACTTGACAGTGCAATCGACCCATACTTTCGTTTTGGTATGGCCAAAATTTGCCCAAGTTTCATCGGTGTAAACGATGGGTCGACCTTCAGAACGAAAACGTTTGATGTCTCGCAAACAGCGATGACGCTAACACTGAATGTCATCGCGTTCTATCAGCGCAGACTCCCGTTTTCGTTTAGTAAAACTGAAACCCAAATCTATCAGTAGACGTCTTGCTGTACTAATACTGACGTTTGGCGAGTCACAATTTTCATTAATGGCAGCCATAACTTTTAGGTTTGTAGGAATTTCGTTCCTGAAAAAGAAAGCGTGAACTTTTCTCCGTACTGCCGATAATATAAATTCATCGTAAATTTTTATCCTCGTATGCAATGCTACATTTAGTGGGCGTTTTTTCCCGGAGTTGAAAACTTCCCTTTATCTTTCAATTCAGCTTTCATTCTGTGTATGCTGGAAGGAGAAACCAGTTAAGCTGGAAACGATCGCTATGACATCATTGTCAGATTTTTTTGGGTAATATTGGTATATTTTGCAAAAAACATTCATAACAACCTTATCGGAACTTCCAAGTGGTTTTCCAGCCTTATGCGGTTAAATGTAAAAGAATCATTATTCGATACAGGAGCAGTATCCATTATTACGTTCATGCGAAAATGCGAAGTCCGAAAGAAAGAACAGAGAATGAATCGTCTTCCCGTTCTGGGGTGGAGGGAAAGGGTTGCTGCAATTTTCACTTTCTCCAAATTGTGCCAAAACATGCTTTGACCCTATTGGATATCAAAGCGATGACGTAATAAACACATTTTTCCCTAAATAAAGACGAAATGTAATATTACTGGGTACACATTATATATAAAATTCTAGATTAATTATATAGACATGTTGTTTGCATTTGACGATGAATTTAACACAAAAATGCAGTACTTAACTGACGAACTATTTTGTAAGGGCGGAAGGTTACAAGGCATAGCCTTTCCTCCACTGTCAGGTTAAGTTGAACAGGAATTATACCGGCTGGAAACTCTTCAAGTATTGCTCGAAGTAAGCTATTTACTTTTCGTACGTAAACACTGAATTTTTCTCTCTTTTAATCAATCGTACTTTGTAATCACTACGTTTCTAATATTCTCTAAACGTATTTCAATCGTACTTTGCATATTCACAGTATTACTTTATGCTTCGATAGTTCCCATCGTTTAAAACACTGAATACTTTCACTTTAAATCAATCGTACTTTGCAATCACTATATTTCCACGACTTTAATTTCTTCGAAAAACAATAAGTTCTTTAGAAACCTCAAACTAATTATACTGACTTCGAAACTTGATAGTTAATA
>QLNU02003225.1:51416565-51479011 GCA_006491805.2 Dysdera silvatica | reverse complement strand
TAAAAACGCTGTTCCTTTGTAAGTGGTATTTCAAGAGATAACAACCATAGACAACTGTAGGCGGCTTTTTGCTATTTTGGCGGTCAAAACCAATCCTTTTTTCTCAAGGCTCTCTCGGGGAGTAAGGGGAAGATTTTTTCAGCCCATATAAGATGAAGAAGATGATTTCTGGAAGCAGATGATCAATGGGAAGTAAGAAAGCAGCTATGCTAACTTTTGGGTTAGGAGGGAGAAATGGGATCCTGATCAGAATAACAAACAAAAAAATTCTTGTGCGAAAATATATCAAAAACATTTTCTTGAACTAAAATTTCATTTTCTTTTTTAAATATTGGCAGATTATTGGCTCAAACTCGTATTGAAAATTATTGGGGGGCTCGGGCCCCATGGGCCATATAACTCTACGCCTATGCTCATGTGCAATGTTCGGCGATGAAATTCGAATTACATATCTTACTGTTTGTTCTCTTTTCTGAAGTAAACCCACGTCACTATCCAACGTGAGCTGGTAAACTTTATGTCTGGATATTCCAAACTCTTTAAAAAATTTAATAGACTACTGATTACAAAGTTTAATTACTGATTACAAAGTTTAATTACTGATTACAAAGTTTAATTACTGATTACAAAGTTTAATTACTGATTACAAAGTTTAATTACTGATTACAAAGTTTAATTACTGATTACAAAGTTTAATTACTGATTACAAAGTTTAATTACTGATTATATTGTTAGAAAAGTAAAAGCTACACAGAACTAGAAGAAAATTTATAAAAATCCATCGCTTTTATTGTGAAGCTCTGATTCGGGGCTATTCCTTCTATTAATGAAAATGGTTTGGCACCAATTCGCAAAAAGTCCAGACAATTATCAGGTAACTAAAACAATTCTAATAAAAAAAAATTTAAAAATAATTTTAATAAAATTAAATGAAGAAAGTTTGAAAAAAAATGCTTTTGAAGTTTCATACCAATTACTTTTAGAGTGTCGAAAAAAATTTTCGAACGTACCTATTTTCTCAAATTTCTATAATTTTTTTTTATGAGATTTTGGGTTAATTTTAACTCATTGCTGTGGGTTTTATGCGAATTTGGCAAAGTACGTGTGTTTATATTTATAACGTAAGTTAGGTCTTTTTTTTATGCGATTTCTTTTATAAGTGCTTTTCTAAGAAACGCTTCTACCTTATAAAAACAGACCCGATTCTACTTGCCGCAGCCTATTTGCATTAACAACTTTACAAAAAAAAAAAAATGTTAACTAACTACGAGATTCTGTACATATATTTTTTTATAATTAGCAATTAGTTGATCGACTGTTCATTTTAATCAGAACATACATTTCAAACTATTCACGGGAAAAAAATGTTAATTTTAGTTCAGGCCTTAAGAAAGGCTAAAATATTCGTCTGCCTTTCCATTGTCTGCGTTTTTTGTCTGGCTAAGCACTTGCTTAAAATCTACATTTCTTGGCATTTACAAGAGCCAAACTATCCATAACAGATGCTGAAAGCTTTTGTAATTTTACGCATATTTTTATCTTCCTTTGTGCATGTGAATATCATGGACTAACTTCCAATTATTTGAATATTAATAGGCACATTTTTATTTAAAATTTGGCGCTCTTCACGCAAATGTTCAGAATTCTTTGCATTATTTCTCCAGCATAACTTCTTACACGAGTGGCTTCATTTGAAACCAAAGGCTAACTGCTGGAACCAGTGACGGTTCTAGATAAAAAATTTGGGGGGCACAAACTCCTGCCTTGCGTGCGAGTACCGCTGACAGCGCACGTACACATAGGTAGGATTAATGATGTGAGGTTTCCGGAAAATTTTGAAAAGGAAAATTTTCCGGCATTTTCCAGCACTTCAATTACTAAATATCTAGTATAATATAATATTTATTAAATAACATTTGTTTTATATGCAATAACACTACCAAACTCTAACCCTCGACCACATATTCATGCCCTCGAGAAGAAATGTTGGTCCTCAGAAAATTTTGTAGTAATAATATTGGTTAAATGTGTTATTGTTACTTCTTAGTAACTGTTACTTTAACCTGTTACTACATGCATATAATTCTTGAAAATTTCTTCTAGATGTAACTAAGTGTTCCACCCTTTTGGTGAAATACCTTTCAATACAAGAAATATTTGTTAATAAGTATATATATAATAATATACAAGAAATATGATATAGAAATAACATAAATATATAATAATATACAAGAAATATGATATAGAAATAACATAAATATATAATAATATACAAGAAATATGATATAGAAATAACATAAATATATAATAATATACAAGAAATATGATACAGAAATAAAATATGTACTAATATACAAGAAATATGATACAGAAATAAAATAAATTATGTAATAATATGCAAGAAATATGATATAGAAATAAAATAAAATATGTAATAATATAAAAGAAATATTCTTTGTGGACATTTTCACATGATACCAAGTGTCTTTTCATTCTAGTTGCGTTGTTCGCATAGCTTTGGCTACACAATTTGCGTTTTCCTATTTTTCCTCCCTCCTTAATTTCAATAAAGTGATGCCACACACCCGGTCCTTTTTCACATTGGATATGATTTGAATCTAATTACACACCCAATATATAAGAATACTATGGAAGGCACAACTGTAAAAGCGATAATAAACTTCGTTTTTTGTAACAGAAGAAATGCGACGGAAAATTTCAAGCAAGCTCTTTGCGTTTTAGTTTTTTTTAGATTTTAGTTTGGATTTGCGTGTGAACATGCGTATTGACGGATTTAATCGTGGGTTAGATTTAGGCTTAAGAATACTTGTTAAAAATGACCAGAAATGTAAAGGGAAATTTTAAATATTTGATGAATTTTAAAAGATTTAGTGAAAATGTAAAATATATTTTAATAGAATGGAAAATGAAAAGTGGATATTCGCAAAAGATTCAGTTTTATGTGGTCAGGAGAGGGAGAAATTGTGATTATGTTATGAATGATTGACCAGTGATGTGGGTTTTGTAGGAAATTTTGAAACGGAAAATTTTCTACCATTTCAATTACTAAATATATAGTATAAGAGCAATATAATAAAATTCTTGGGAATAATAATGAAATTTACAATAATATTAATAAAATTTGTAATAATATTTATAAAATTCGCAATAATATTAATAAAATTTGCAATAATATTAATAAAATTTGTAATAATATTTATAAAATTCGCAATAATATTTATAAAATTTGCAATAATATTAATGAATTTTTAAATAATGATGATGACACTGCCTATCATATTTTAATCAAAATACCTGCGTTATCTTAAGTCCTTGGAAAGAACCCGATATCAAAGGATAGGCCCACATATCTAAATTAAAATAGACTGTGGGCATATACACAATAATGATAAACGTTTCAATAATAATAAAGGGTAAGATTTGCTATAATAATAAGAATAAATTTTACAATAATAGTAAGAAACTTTGCAATAATAATAATAAGCTTTGAAATATAATAATAAGAAAAAGAATGGATTTGCAATAATGCTAATTACGATCTTCCAGATCCGCCGTTGATTGCCGCTGTGCCAAAAGGAGGGTGGAACCACAAAAATCACGAGGTGGTTCGAATCCGTCTCGAGTGTGACGTCCAGGCCATTCCTCCAGCCACTATCACTTGGTATAAAGATGTCGATGGCAGTTCCGGTGTTTCCGGAAATATCACTGCGTACAGTGTTTCCTCTACGGTGATTAATAACTGCACCACTCGGTCCTTTCTTGAGTTTTTCATTCCCCTGAACGTTTCTTCTATTCTCAGAGGAAATTACACATGCACCGCCACAAATCCGTACGGAAGCACATCCAGAATAATAAGCATTAAAGGTAAGCCGGCAACTTATTTATCATGAATTCATAAATAATGTGCAAAAAGCTTAATACCGGAGGTTCAGAAACTGGAGTCATTACTTCTATACAACCATTTTTATTTCATTACTTTATTAAAGCGATGCAGATTTATTTCTATCTTAAAAACAACGTAAAAACTCGTTTCAAATGAAGAAAATATCTAGACGGTTGGAGTTTTCCTGGAAATTTTTAAAATATAATATACTTATGGGTTTGATCTTCTAAGTAAGATCTCTGAGGATTATGGTTTTTGTACGTCTTTGATATATGGTTGATATTATATACGTCTTGATATATATATATATGGTTGATATTATATACGTTGATTTATATATGTCTATGATATAATATGGTTTTTATACTTTATATATGGCCTATATACTTAGGGTATAAAACATAAAATTTCAGGAGCTTGAAAAAGGGAGACATTGCTCACTTTACCAAGTGTATACATAATTTTTGTCTCAACTATTCTATCTGCCCTTGATAAAAGTTGCGGTCAACTCCCGAAAGTAGAAATGTACTTTAAAACTATACGTGAATGGAAAAATAGCAATTCTCGAGGAATATCTACGTGAAACTTTATATTGTCGTATTGAAGTGTGTAGTGCAGTATTGCAAAAATCCGATTTGTCTGTATACAATTCAGAAGAAGAAGATCTCTCTTTTTTTTCTGTAACCCAAGGTAGTGTTTTATTGTCTCAGGGGCGGATTGAGTCCTCTCAAAGGGCGTATACATTGGTTTATTTTCGGAGGGCGCGAGTTCTTGCCCATTCGGAGGCGTGGATCCTATTGCCCATGAAGGCGCACCTGCCCAGGGACCCGTCGGCCGATGACCCAGTCTACCACTGTATTATCCGTAGTAAGATTTTTTAAAACAACCTGTTCCTTTATTTCAAGCGTTTAAGTAAATACTAACAAGCAAAGTATTTAATTGAAAATTTGGTCCCTGAACAAGCTGTACCATAAATGTTAAAAATACAATAATAATAATAACGCACAACGTTTGAAATCCACGTAAGATAACAGCAAAACATAAATAAATATTTAAACTTCCATTTTAAATGTTGAAAATGCTTTTACTTAACGAATGATTTATCAAATTTATTCTATTCTGCCAAAATTCTAATTTAATATTTAGCATAAAGCAGTACACTTCTTTTTTTAATTTTAAAAGCAATTTAGTTGAATTCCGTAAAAAACGTATTAGATTTGTGTGTTTTAATATATTTTTAAATTTAATACAATTTTAGTGTAATCGTGTAGTATTTTTGTAAAATTTTTGTTAAATATTTAGTAAATGCAAATCACTACACCACAAAGTAGATATCAGATTTAGAACAGGGATGAAGTTGTTAAAAATTTTAATAATACATAAACATACTTTCAATCATTTAAAATGATAATCATCATCAGTTTTTAAAAAATCTGAAAGTAGAACATTTAAATAAATCTATTTGTAAAACAGTATCAAGGCTATTGATAAATTAAACAAATCTGATCATCTTTCAAGAGATTTAAATACAAATTAATTGAAATACAAAATAAATGCGTACATTTAGTAATTTTCATAAAATTTTAATGAAATTATTTAATAAAATTTATTAAATATATATGTTTATTTTGAGAGCATTATATGGTATTTAAATTTTACGTGGCATAAAGCAATGGTCCAAATTTACTAATTTAAAATTTTTAATGGCAAGCCAGAAACCACATCAGCGTTGACTTTTTACTCGTATTTGTTGTGCAGGAAGTCAGTCATGTTTCTGCCAAAGTAATTGTCTTCTTATCAAATAAAGTAACACTACATCCCAGTTTTGTGTCTATTTCATTCGTTTACCTAGAACTCTTTTTTACTATTCACCCTTAAAAATACATTTGCAAAGATGCAACCAAATTCTGTATAAACACATATATGTTTATCTTAGATATATGACATATAATACTACGTTATAAACACCATGAATATTATATTAAAGGATATTATATATCATATACTTATAATATACAAGTAAAACTCCTCTTGACGGACACCTTTCAAATATGCTCCGTTTTTTTACGGCTAGATAAAAGTACCTCAGCAAAAAATCCCTCACTGTCATATCCTTTCGCGGACACTGCTCTTTTATAGACAAATTTTTCTGTTCGGTAACTGTCCAATAATGCTAATTTGTTTATTGACATGTGTTTATAATGTGTTAGTGTTTATCTACACTCTATTAACACACATTTACAATGCATTAACATATATTTACAATATGCTAAACATATTTACAACAGACGTAATGTCACATTTTTTTATAAATTTATTTATCTAATTATAAATTTGTCATTTATTTACTTTTTATTCCCATTTATTTGAATTTATATTTACTTGAACATCTGGGCTACTTACTGAAGCAAAATTTGAAAAAAATTTACGGATTTTTTAATTTGAACTTTTTCTTTACAATGATATTAAACATATTTATCTGAGAGAATTAGAAGTTCGTTAAATATTTTTTGCACTAATAGACGCCTAAAGAAATGTATGCAAGAACATTTAACGTGTTTACGTGTTTCTCGAAACAGCGTTTTTCCAGATTCGGGTACCTTTCCCAGAAAACTGGAAGTGAATATGTTCTTAAGATTTGTACATATTAAGTATTATGTATTTCTACATATACCTTGGCATAATTTTGTTAATACGGTGAAAAGTAAAGTTTTTTTAATTTTCTAGTAATCAAAATCCCGCGAAATTCAGTGAGTTTTGTTTAAAAAATTTAAAAAATATTTATTATACCTCTTAATCGCTATGATTGAAGTATAATGTATGTAAAAATATGCATTTTATATGCATAGCGAATTTTATATGCATAGCGAATTTTGTAGCGGTAGATGCATAATTACTGAGAAAAAGTAACTAAATTTGGTCAATTTAATATGGGTGAGATTGTGCTTTCCAAGTAGCCTTAACATATCATAAAATAAACTGGTTCTCGTATTCTTTTCTCTCAAATTCATATATTTAATATATAATAATAATAACAACAATAATAACAATAATAATAATTTTTATTATTATTATTAAATGACGATGGTTTAACTAAAGGTCTGATAAATTATGAGATAGGTACAGGATACAATTATGCGAAGAAAAATGGTCAATTTGTAGACAGTATAAGTGATATAGATAATTGGAGTGATGATATTGATGATGCTATTATACAGATGTTAGAAAATACAAAGTGTAATAAATGTAATAATGATAATGATGAATCAAATAATGCAAGCAATATATATGTAAAATGTAATATGTATGAAAAATGTAATAAAATTTAATAAGTGTAAAAAATGCAATAAGTGTCAGAAATGTAATATGTATAAAATATGTAATATATGTAAACAATGCTTTAATAGGGATGGAGTAAATAATATAAATAACATTTATAATAGTGGGAATATTGAGTGCCTAAATGATAAAGATTTACTAAGAATATTACACATCAATGCCAGGAGTATAAATAACAAAGTGGATGAAATAGAGTTACTAATGGATAACAAATATTACAAAATAGATTTATTAGCAATTACAGAAACTTGGTCAAAAGCACGTGATCATATGGAGTTTCCAGGTTGGTATGAGTATCATGTAATGCGAAAAAAAAAGAGGAGGTGGAGTACCCATTTACATTAATGACAAACCTGAAAATTTTGAAAAATTTTTCAATTTTTCAAAATTTGAACGAAATTAGTCAATTAACTGAGGATTGGGAAATAATAAGAGTAAAAAGAGGGAAACTAAGAACAAGAGTCATATACAGAAAACCTGGTAGTAATGTAAATAGTTTAACTAATTGGTTATACGAGAAATGGGAGAAATTGCAAAATGGAAACATTTTATTAATTGGAGATTTAAATATATTGACAAAGAATCAAGTATAAAAAACAATTTACTACATACAATGAAAATAATGGGACTAAAAAATGTAATAAAAGATTCCACGAGTGAATAACTACAAATTCATCTACAATAATTGATGTGTGTTTTACAAATATTAGGGAATATAAATCTTGTAATCTTTAGATTAACAAATAAGGGATCATAGGCTATTATAGTAGGAATATATGAAAATTTGTAAAAAAATATAATAAAATGAGAATTAGATACCTGAGTATAATATTAATATAAATAACTAATATAATACTAAATATTAATAAATTTAAGGAAGATTTGAGATCAATTAATTATGACATAAAATTAAATCATAATAACAAATATGATATTTCTAAGAAAAAGTAAAGAATTATATGAACAAATTTTTAATTGAAAATATATTAAAGATAAAATAAATAATAATAGCTGGATAAACAGCAGAATCAAAAGCAATATGAAGAAAAGGCATAATTTATTTAAGAGATTTATAAGAACAAAAAAAATTGATTTATTTAGAAAGATTCAAAAAATTAAGAAACTATATAACTAAATCAATTATTTGGCACAAAAAAAGATATTTAGATGAAAACTTGATTAATGTAGATAATAAAAATAATTGAAAGTTTATAAATAAATTATTGTGTAGAGATAATAAAAATAAAGAAATAAAATTAATAAAAGATGATAATAGAATTATAACGGTAAAGGGGGAAATGGCAAATTGCTTCAAAAAAATTTTTATTGAAATATCTGAAAAAATAATAGATAGAGAAAGATATATTGAGAATGTCTTTAAAGAATATATGAGCCAAAATTATGACAAACTATGTATTTATATAAATCGAACACTACGCAGATTAAATCAAACAACAATATCA
Source organism: Dysdera silvatica (assembly GCA_006491805.2). Taxonomy (NCBI): domain Eukaryota; kingdom Metazoa; phylum Arthropoda; class Arachnida; order Araneae; family Dysderidae; genus Dysdera; species Dysdera silvatica. Next base: position 51,470,305 of record QLNU02003225.1, on the reverse strand, counting down.
ATCAACGTTTATTGGCGTAGTGATACCAACGCCGATGGTATGGCGTGATTAGATGGTGAAACGTTCGAAAGAAAATAAATATTTCTGCCTTCGGTGGGACCTGAACCCACGACCTTCCACTTGCTACACACAAATGATGAGTAATAACTGTGGAGTGCCGCAGGGGTCCAATTTGGGACCACTGTTGTACTTCATATATGTAAACGATATATTTAATGTTTCAAATATGGGTCATATAACAGTGTTTGCAGCTTATACAAGTGTCATAGTTACTGGTCAAGACCTAAAAAAATTAATGGAAATATACATCAGTGGAATAAAAAAAATGTGAGAAATAGTTTTATGTAAATCAAATGAAATTAAATGTAGATATATCTAAAGTAATGATTTTCTGAAGTAGAAGCAAAAATATTAATATCGACATATACAATAATTCAGTCTTAATTAGTAACAATAAACAAATTGAAGTGGTACAACAATTAGAATTTTTGGGAATTTAACTAACAGATAAATTGAATTGGAATGCTCAAGTAAATTGTGTGACAAAAAAAAGCAAATAAAAGCATAGGCATACTAAGAAGAATAGGTAATATATTGACAGATAAAATTAATATTGACCTTTATTACCCCATGATATAGAATCATCTTATGTATTGCAACTGTATATGGCGAGATGTTGGCATAGTTAATGGAAATATATTGAAAAATATACAGGAAAAAGCAATGAAACTATTTAACAAGAATAATAGAATGAACTGGAAACATATATTAATTAAATACAATATCATATCATTTGAATTAATACGTGAATACTGTATTTTGATTAAAATGTTTGGAAGAATTAAGGAAAACAAGCACATGGAGTTATTACAAATTAAATATATAATGAAAGAGAAAGAAATATTTGCTGAAAATATAATGACTTAATCTTGACGAAAATTAGAAATGAAACAGGGAGAAACAACATTAATTTCAAGAGTCCTAACTTCTGTAATAAATTACCTGAGGATATAAAAAATTAAACGGAATTAACAAATTTAAAAATGAATTAAGAGAGCACTTAATCTCATCATTGGTCTCGTAACAAATTAAATTTATAATGTACTAACGACCTGGTGGATTGTGGTGAACTAATATCAACTAGATTAATTTTTATATTTAACTTGATGCTATTAACATGACTGTCTTTGATTAATGTACTCGAAGTCCTAGGTTTATTATAACCAAAAAGATATTTTCCGGGGACCCTTCCTTGTATGGACAAATTGTTTCCACATATTGAAAGAAGAAATAACATAATGTATATTATTTGTACTGTACAAGTGAAAGATAAATAAAACTTATTATTAATATTTATTCTCTACATATATATAACACAGCATGAAGCTGTTTACATATTGTAGCAGGTCCCAGGAAGATATGGAAGTATAACAAACCCAGAACCTGATATTGAAACGCTTAGATATATTTACTTATTAAACTCTTCGACAAGCCTTCGACAAGCTCGAGAGCTGTAGGACGTGCGTTGGGTGTGAGCCATCAAAATGTTTTGAGGACGTTGCATGAAGACGGAATGCATCCGTATCATTTACAGAGAGTGCAGGCAATGGCCCCTGACGATTATCTTCCACGTCTCAACTTTGCTCGTTGGTACCTACAGCAGACTGCAGCCAATCAAACCTTCCCTGAAGATGTTTTATTTACTGATGAGGCTACCTTTACGCGGTCGGATATGTTTAACATCCATAATTCTCACCTGTGGGCTCATAGTAACCCACATGGCACAATAGCACACGCCTACCAAGAAAGGTTTTTCATTAATGTTTGGGCAGGCATTGTGCACAATAACTTAGTAGGACCGTACATTCTACCTAGTCGTTTAACTGGCCACACATACAACATCTTCATACAGGAGTTCTTACCTGAATTTCTGGTCGATGTTCCTCCAGCTGTTCGCAGACGAATGTGGTTCCAGCACGATGGAGCCCCAGCTCACTTCAGTCGAAACGTCAGGAATCACCTGGACGCTGTCTACGGCCAGCATTTTATAGGACGGGGCGGTCCAGGTCCCTGGCCACCGCGTCCTCCTGATTTAACCTGCTTGGATTTTTTGTTTTGGGGTCATATTAAAAGCCTGGTGTACGAGAGTCCCGTCACTTCTGAAGAAGATCTTGTTGCCCGCTTGCCTGTTGCTGCTGGACATGTGATCGACATGCCTGACGTCTTTTCTAATGTACGCCGATCCATGCGCCGTCGCTGTGAATCTTGTATCGCTGTTGGTGGCCGCTCTTTCGAGCACCTCTTGTAAACTATTAATAAATTTTTGTTTTCTTTTGTCTTTACTTGTCTTTTCAGTTTCCTGTGATTCATACTGCTTTACAAGCTAGCGCTTTAATGTGTCATTACCGCACACACATTCCTATACGAAATCTGCTTATTTAGGTCCCCTCTACCTGCCTTTACATTTTTGACATATAGTTTAGGACCACCCTGTATATATATATATATATATATGGGAGAGTGTTCTATGTATATAGTTCATGTGAAATATTTCTCTTGAAATAACCTAGAATTACATGCATTATTTCTTTCTGAAAGTAAATATCAGTTACTCCCCGGATATAATTTAGTTGCCATAGAAACAAGTAAAGGTTAGAATGAATCGAGGATATATTGTGTATCCTATTCCAATAATAATCCTTCCATCAGATCGTTCTATACTTTTATTATATTCTTCATGTTTTTTTTCGCCATCTTCTGCTGGACAGCTATGGGTCAATAAATCCTTTTTTTCATCGCCGTTACAGAAATGTGTGTTCCGTACATCATCGAACTGAATAGTAGGCGTTCCTCCGTTTTTTCGTCGTGTTTGGGAGGGAAAATACGTCGAGTTTGACGGAACATTTACTCAGCGAAACAATGGGTTTTTATTCTTTTGAATCTTGGATTCGACGGAGATAGAGAAGAATAGAAACGATATGTGAGAATATTTGTTCCGGCTTTGACACTGTATTATTGTTAAGTCTAGTTTAAATGGAGAACAGTGCCTGAGAATGGCGGACATCTTAAATATGGTAATTTAAGTTCTTTTTAAATCCAAGATGGTATTTCTCAGTTTATGAATTTTTCACATATTACTCAAGAGCGGATACAAGATGTTATTACGGGGCGGCCCTCACCAGGAAAATTTTTAGTTTTGGACTGTTAAATAGTTTAGGTAAATGTTGTTATATTACTAGCCTTCCTTTATACCAGGGTTGTCCAACATACGGCCCGCGGGCCACAATCCGGTCCGCAAACAATGTTAATCTGGCCTGTCTACAACTGTTTGAAATAAAAAAAAATTCCCAAACAAAAATTTTAGAATGTTTGCAGAAATATGGAAAAATTGTGGGGACAGCACAGGTGAGCCTTTATATATCGAAAGTACACAAACAAATAACTGGAAGAAACTCTAAAGGGAGGCTGTTAAGTGTAAGTTTTTTTCCCCATTTTTTAAAGAAACCGCTGGCCCGCGAGATCCGTGAAAATTCTTTAAGTGGCCCGCTACCCAAAAAGGTTGGACAACCCTGCTTTATACTCACCAAAATATTTAATTTACGACAATGAATTAAAGCTGGGCTTTTCTTTAATTAAACTATATGGTTTAGGGTAGATTATAGTCAAGTATGACAGAAGGATAAGCTAGTAAAGGAGACATATACAATAACCAAAACGATAATTTACAATGTAATTAATAGAACAAGTTTAAATTTAAACTACAAAAACATCGTAATTATTTTACTTTTTTTATAACAAGCAACTTTTTAAAAAACTTGAAGTTTATAGTGCAAAGTCGAGCCATCTTGGTTTCTTTGAAAATTTGTCAATCACTTTATTTACATCAATATGAATGTCTCTATGGATGTGTATTAAAAGTCTCTTCTGTCATCCGCGTTCGAAGCCAAGTTTGACGGCGCTTCAAGGATAAAAAACTACGTTTTGCTGAAGCAATACTTACTGAAAATGCAGTTTGAAAGGCGAATAGCTTGTAGATTCGTGGAAAAACGTCTTGATCGCATTTCTCCAAGGCTTGGAGACTTTAGTGTAAGACTTTTATTTATTACAGTTGTAACAAACAACATATAAAATATTCTTCATCGTCTTTAATTTTTTTTCCTATTTAACCATGACGGGCGGGAGCGATCACCTCCTCCGCCTCTTGTTGGATCAGCCAGTGATATTATTAGTAATTAGTGTAATAATATTAACAACGAAAAATAAATAACATAAATAATTAGCATGTTAATGAATAAAATAGTAGAAAACTTGCCAATGCGTATAAAGATAGTCACTTCAAATATTAAAACATTTAAATATATAGAAATAATATCTATACTAACTATTCCTCTATAATTATTTTTAACTATTAGGGCGATTTAAAAGTCATTGCCATTTTCTGACTTATTGATAACTTCTGTGTGTCTTAACACGTTTGAACACTTCATGAACAGTGGTGAACTGAGAGATATCCCCAGCAAATTTGATAATTGCCCACTGCTTGTGCACAAATTTGACTCGAGCATCCCCAGTGAATTTGACCTTGTCTAATGTTTATGCACGAATTTGACTCCGGTATTTCTAGTTCATTGACAATTTTCTACTCTGTGTTCACAAATTTGACTGATATTTCCAGTTCATTTGACAGCTGTCTACTGTTTATGCACTAATTTGACTCTGATATTTCCAGTTAATTTGATAGCTGTCTACTATTTATGCGCGAATTTGGCCCTGGTATTCCCAGCTAATTTGACAGCTGTCTACTGTTTATGCACTAATTTGATTCTGATATTTCCAGTTAATTTGATAGCTGCCTACTGTTTATGCCCGAATTTGGCCCTGATATTCCCAGCTAATTTGACAGCTGTCTACTGCTTATGCACGAATTTGACTCCGGTATTCCTAGCTCATTTGGCAGTTATCTAGTGTTTGTTCACGAATTTGAATCTGATATTTCCAGTTCATTTGACAGGTGTCTACTGTTTATACACGAATTTGAATCTTGTATTTCCGGATCATTTGACAACTGTCTATTTTTTATGCACGAATTAGACTAGAGTATTTTCAGCTCATTTAACACTTTGTGCACGGATTTGACACGATGGATTGATGTACAACTTTGTTTGTCAAGTTGTAGGTCTTCCAGCACGTGCTTTGTTTTGAAGGCGCAAGGAAAACAAGAGCTGTTCTGTGCCGGGGCCTACTGTTTTCCGAGGAATCCGAACCTCTTATGGCCTAAGGAACCAAACTTTGAACTACAGGGAACAGCTAGCCGATAAAACGGTTTTTTTTTCTCCGTTAAGAATCAAACTAGAGATAACAACACACCAGGCGAACGCGTTAACACTGCCCTGCCACAGAGCCTTAATAAGATTTTCATTCATCTTTATTTATAATATTTTGTATATTGTGGATGAAGTTATATATAAATAATATATTAACATATTAAGGCTTAGTTTGCTATATAGTTCTGCCCTTAAGTCAAAAGGCAAAACCAGCTTCTGCAAAAGACTTGGATTCTTCTATTTACCAAAAAATTTGATACCAAATCGCATAGAGAAATAAAACTTAAAATTGCCGCTAACTACAAAAAAAATTAAATTAATTTTCGATTTTTCTAAACAGTGTGTCCTTTTACTATTTTTTTATAATGCCTGATGATTATGAAACGAAATGTTTAATAATCAGAATCAGCCATAAATATGAATAGAAGCACCATAGAATAAAATTTCAGCGAATGCTGCCAAACTAAAAATTAAATGGCGAAGAAAAACTCACGCAAGATGTTTAAAGATGATCAAAGATATAGGTTTCGTTCAAAATATTTTCCAAGGTTTTCCAACTTGGAAGTATTTGGGAATTGAAAATATCTCTAAAATCTCTTCTTCCAGGCTGAAAGATGACAGATAGCCCTTCTATGATCCCCCACGAACTGGAGTTTTGCCCAAAGCTTCGCTTAGTACAGTGAGGCTTCCATGGTTATTCTGAAACTCACCAGGCGTTACGACTACGTGGAAATAAATATATCCACATACAAACGATAATACTCTGCACCAAACAACTCTATATATATGAAGGTTTATCGCTGCCTGCCGCTTGCAACTATGGAGTCTAATAATACGAAAAACAGACCTTATACTTTGGAAGATATGTACAAGGCTCTGAGTTTTTTAAAACAAAACAACTATATATATATATATAGATGTAAATAATAAAGCATAATAGTAGTTTATAAATAATGATAATAATTCAAGATCAATAAAAATGTATAAAAGTAATAATAAAATTTGGATGAATGTGTGGACATATTAAAAAGAAAATTAAATTTACCGTTTGCAGGTGGTAAACACGTGGCCTTACAGAAGTTGCAAACAGTTATGACGCGTTGGACAAATACTAAAATAAGAGATCCCAAAATTAAATTAAAATAACTGTAAAGAAAAATCCATTTGAGCCGTAGTAGGGCATAAGACCAAACATTTCATACTACCATGACGTTTAATGGCACTGGCCTACTACACAGGGGTGTTGATAAGGTTAATACCCACGTATATACCCACCAGATATATACCAGATATATACCCACGTTGCGATGTAATTTTGTATATACGAATACACTTCAAGATAAAAGTTTGGCATTTTTTGAAAAACAGACTGAGTGATTAAAACAATAGATATTTAAACAATCATAAACTATACAAAAGAATGTTTTTTTTATTAATTTGAAATGTTTTGGCTATATAATTTTTCTGTATGTTTTAAAAATGCATGAAATTTTTTTACAAATAAAAAAAAGGAATTACACACTCTACTCGAGGTAAGAAAATATGGCAATTTAAAAAAATCGAGACAAAAATACGGCAATTTTCTTGATACTACTTGGTCTAAACACACTTGGCTGTGATAACTGCTTGGATTCTACGAGGCATGGACTCCTCGAACTGCTGACAAGAATCATCTGTGATTGCATACCAAACATCATGAATTGTTTTCCTTAAATCATCCATTGCAGCTGATTTCACTTTAGCAATAGCCATTTTCATTTTTCCCCAGATGTTCTCAACTGGATTAAGGTCGGGACTATTGCCTTGCCACTTGAGAATAGTGATATCTTATGTTCCTGCAACCACGACATTGTATTCTTGGCTGTATGTACATGGTATGTATGTACATGGTATGTATGTACATGGTATGTATGTACATGGTATGTACATGGTATGTATGTACATGGTGCTACATCCTGTTAGTAAGTGTACTTGCCATGTGGAAAATAATAATTTGCACTTAGAATGAGGTGATCTGCCAAAATTTCGATATAATAAGGACCGTTGATATTCCTATTAATGAAGCAAAGACTTCCAACATCATAGGCACATATGGAACTATATACCATCACACTTGGTGGAAATTTGACCTGACTTGAAACACAGGATGAATGGAATTTTTCTTCCTTGTAACAAACTACTTTTTGTTCACCATCATTAAACAGACAAAATCTGCTTTCGTCGCTGAAAATAACCTTTGTCCAATCTTCTGTGCTCCAAATTTCATGTTTTTTGGCACAGGAAAGTCGTTTCTTCTTCATTATTGATGTGATTAGAGGCTTCTTCATAGCAGTGTGGAAATGATAGCCTTTTCCTTTCATTCTGCGAGTTGCTGTTTTTGCTGAAACACTATTTTGTGATGTCATTCCATTTAGCTGTAATTTAACTGGCTGTTTCCTATCTAGGTGACCGAATGATGCTCATAAGATATTTATCTTGTCTTTGTGCTTATGTAGTTTCTACCACTTCTTGGAAGTACAGTAAAAATTTCTGTTTTCTTATATTTCACTATGATTTCGTTGACTGAACTTGCATTCAGGTTCAGTTCCCTGGAAATTTTGGTCTATTTTTCTTTTGATTTTAATTTTTCAATTATCAATTCACGAGTAGCTTGAGCAATTTGTATGAGGGTGGCATTGTAAGTCCAACTTCTTACGAATAGCCCGAATGCAAAAACCTGTATCAACAGCTAAGGAAACTACGTAGGTGCCACACGTATGTATCCTCGTTTGCATAAACTTGCAAAATAGTAACCTGTTAACAAGAAATTTGCCGCAATTTTGTCTTGATTTTTAAAATTGCCATATTTTGTTTCTCGAGTAGTGTGTACATTTCCTTTTTTATTAGCATTAAAATTTCATGCATTTTTGAAACTACAGAAAGGTTATGTAGCCAAAACATTGTACATTAATAAAAAAAATATTCTTTTTGTACGGTACATGATCGTTTAAATATCTAATTTTTTTTTAATCACTCCGTCTGTTTTTTCAAAAATTTTCGAACGTATGTCTCTAAGTGTGTATCTACTTGTAGCTCTGTAATCCCCTCATGAACTTTCTTGACACGCTAATGCTTGTTAGCAAAAGTTACCACTTTAGTATGAAGTTTGTATTTCTGTAATGAGAAACCAGTGAGTATTTATTTCCATCAAACCTCCTATTCTACATTGAAAATTTGAACCAGGAAAATTAAAAAGAATACCAATTTAGTTCATACCTTTTTTGAGTTTAGCTGGATTAAAAATACAGTAGAACCTGCCTAAAATTACCACATTTGGGATTGTACTGCAATAGTCACCATAAACAAGTGGTCACTACGCACGACAGACTTTAGTACAGGCATGACTAAGTCCCTACCAGTTCTCTCTTATAAAAAGTGGTCACGCTATTCAGGTGGTCGATTTACCAAGTTATTCACTTTACCAAATAGTTTATTTATGCTTTACGGCGCAAAGACAAGTAAGGTTATATTCTGCTGGAACCTACAGTGCCCCTAGGAATCCAAACCTCTGTTATCTAGGTAACCAAACACAGGACTATGATAGGCAGATTTGGCGCAGAATAGGAAGACTTGGCGCAGTATAACCCAGATGCTCTTGCGCCATAAAAAATCCAAACAAACAAACGATGGGCAGAAAATCAGCATGCGATGTAAGATTCAATTAGAATCGAACTCTGGTTACGTCGTTGAAGATGAGCGTTTTACCACTGCGCTACCGTAAGACCTCCTAACCTGAGTGTGATAGTCATTGAAAATAGGGATAAGGATGTATCAATGATAATGATGATTTCTTTTAATCTTTTGCAGATCTCGATGACTTAGAAGAAATTCGTAGATATGATGATAGGCGCCCATTCAACGTCACCGGCTTTATAATCGGAATGCTTCCGCCGTTGTTTATCTCATTTTACATCATCTTGAAGCTGGGATACCGCTCCAGATACGCTGAGGAAAGACCAGAAGATGATGGACTTAGAGAAGAACCGTTTTTCGTCAGCTACTAGCATACCTGAATCGTCGTCTTCTCCTTGTTCTTCAAACCCTTGTCCTTAAATATGGATACGATGTCCTATAACGTTTCATACTTTCTATCCTTTGTGTCCAAACTGTCAATACAGTAAAACTTGCTTATAACAGGCATGAAGGGACCGGCACTTTTGTTCGTTATATCCAGACTCTCCTTAAAACCCGGTTGTTATTCAAATAAGGCAATAAACAAAAAAAAAAAAGAAAAAATCCTACAGAAAAGCGAAAGGGAACATCATCATTTATGCATATTCTTAATATATGAAAATATATTTAAGTAATATATTTTAATTAATATAGTAATTAATATATATTAATTGTAATATACAGTGGAACCCTGTAAAGTGACTACCTTCGTAAATCAACCATCTGACTAAAGTGGCCACTTTTTGCAAGAGGGAACTGATAGGAACTTAGTGATGTCTATACTAGTGTCTGTCTTGTATAGTGACCACCTGCCTATGGCGACCATTGCCATCCAGTCCCAAAGACGATCACTTTAAATAGGTTCCACTCTATATTAATTCTAATATATATTGGAATTTCGTAAGTTTTCGTCACGCTCTATTGCCATTAAATAAGTTTGTGATGGGTTTACTCGTAAGTTATCATCGCTAGCTTTGTCCAATTCAAGAATTTTTGTGGTTTACATCTCAGTCATCCTATTTTCAGGAGTATAAATGTCGGATGTCCTAACTTCAGGAAAAAAATATAACTTCTTCCCTTTTCTTCGCAAAAAAGAAGAAAATTTATTTTTAAATTCCATCTACGTAAATCAAGAGGAAAATTTACTGAATCGTTGTTTGCTATGACAGGTCTTTTCTCGCAATAAAGAGCTTTCGTCCGGTACAACTTCGATGTAGCCAAACAAATGTTTTACCTCCTTTCGTTGTATCCTGGTTCTTTATAACCGGATTCAATTGTAATTAAATAACGTTTCTATCAAATGGTTCGAACAGAGATCAACCACTAATATTGCCATTAGATCAATTGATTCCCTTCCGCCACACTCCGCTGTCTCTCTCTCTTATGTTAACATTAGCCTATAGAATACTTCCTACGAATATGACCATAAACCTAACGATGCCAAAAACGTGTGGTCTATTTCTCAACCTCACAAATAATCTGATAATATTTTGTCAATTTTCTACACAATAGCGTGAGGTAGATATTGCATTACTTCATCACTTTCATGTCCACAATTTACATCGCCAAGAAGGAGAAGAAGGTCTTTGAATAAAAGAGGTTAGCATTACTTCTCTCTCTGAAGCTACCTTTTGGCATGACGTTACCTTTTGGCATGACATTACGTTTGTTGGCGAGATTTTTCTTAAAAGAAGACTTAAAATTTTCGTAAGTATGACCACAAAAATCTTCCTTCTTCGATACAAAAATCATTTTCTTTTTGACAAATTTTTATTCTGAAATTTCTGTCGATGGTAGCTGCTTCTTAGTACTTCTTTGAACTTTCTGTATTAAAGAAAGGTATATAGACACTTATACTGAAAAGTAAATCGCAAGTCAGTGTGAATTTTATATTTCGAAATTGTTCAATTGGCTATTAAAGAGGAAACTAATGATCTAACGTGACCTACGAACCACATGACATTAATAGTAGTGAGATCCGGGCCTTATGGTGGACATAAAAGCCATAAATATAAAGCCATCAGAACATGAGGAGATAAAAGTATTATTCTGTCAAATAAGTCACTCTTCATTTGTAATACATACCATTTCTTATTTTTAACTATTAAGGCAGGTATTTATTTTGAATTTCTAATGCTGCTGTTTAATAATTTTTGATGCCATCAATATTTTTCTGATATTTATCTCCAATACTTCAAATTTTACCAACATTAAAATTAAATAATATACCAATATTGAGCCACTATAACCATTATTACCAATATTGTGACACTATTACCAATATTGTGACAATGTTAAGTCAACGTTACTGGTTTCAACCAATATTGATTGACCATAAATAATTTTTCAATATTGATTGACCTTCAATCATTTGTCAATATTGATCGACCATAAATAATTTTTCAATATTGGTTGACCTTCAATCATTCGTCAGTATTGATTGACCATAAATAATTATCAATATTGATTGACCATAAATAATTTTTCAATATTGATTGACCTTCAATCATTTGTCAATATTGATCGACCATAAATAATTTTTCAATATTGATTGACCTTCAATCATTCGTCAGTATTGATTGATTTTAGTAATTTACCAATATTGACATTTTATTCCACTAGGGGCGTATATTGACAACGACATGAATAAACCATTTCTATATTAATAATAATAATACATTTTAACATTTTACATTTTTTTATTTACGTAATTATTATTATTAATAATAATAATAATAGCAAATGCTAATAAAATGAATGACTAATTTAGAATTCATTTTTTACCTCGTAATAAATAATATTACTATGACAATAACTCACATTAAATTTTCATCACGTCAAGAATTTCTGCTATAGCTTTATAGTTTAGCCATTACTAATTCTAAACTTCTCATAATCATGGCAAACAACTAATCCTATATTAACTTCTATCTATTTACAAATAATAACTTAATCCAATAGTCATAATAGAAACCACATAACAATATTAATTACTAGATGATAAATTACTTGCAAAGAAAATGATGATTTCTCGACTCCTGATGGGATCCGAACCCACGACATCTTGATATCCAATCAAGTTCTCTTACCATGGAACTAAAGGCGTTGATTCACCCGCTCCATCCCACTGCGAACGAATATATTGCTTCACTAGATAAGTTCGCATATCCATATTATTATTATTATTATTTAATAGGACAGTGCTTGGACTGTTTTAAATGAAAGCAACAAGTCAAAGAAGCTAAACGTCCGATAGGCGAGACCAGCAGTGATATTTATTCGTGAACGTAATTGGTCAAGAGAAGTTGACTGGCTATCAGGCAGGTATGGGTTTGGCTCACACCAGGCTCCTAAAAATTCTTTGTTTTGCGAGTCATTTATCGTCTAATATCACCAAACCATGTGCTGTGATGATAATTGTTGACTTTAATAAATATTAATTACTGTCATTGATTAATTGATAGTTCTTGACTTTCCTACTAATTAATTTTAATAACTTGTATCGCTTTTTGTTCCCTTATTCATCCTCCAATTTTCAAAACTTGATTAAAAATGGATGAAAAAATACATGTTTATAGTAGTCGACGAAAAATGTAGCGTTAATAAAAATCGAACAGTGGTTTAGCCTGAAGGAAGTGGTGTTTTTGATAAAAGTGGTGTTTATCTTGATAAAATGTATCAGCTGTGTATTGGACAGAAAGTTGTATTAGTGTATATAAGTATATATACACAAGTTCCTCAATGCCAGTTTTTATGGATATTGCTCCACGACATTTGTATATATACCTCTACTTCTACTATTTCATCTTTAATCTTTATATAAATAGACTATATTATATATAACATGCACAGAGCTTTAACTAGGATAGAACTGTGACGTGCATCATATGAAAAAAAAATGCGTGATTGAAAATATTTGGTTTGTCTATTTCTCCTAACTAGAAAGCATCTTGTGCACGAGTACATCTAGCTTGAGAGTTTTCCTGTGTATTTCATGTCTTGGTGACGTCATACCTGGCGTCGGATGACGTCATACTTGCCTGGATATTTAAGGGTCCAATAAAGAGCCCTACTCATGGAAACTTGCGATCAATTAATGACGTATTTTCAGCACTTCTCATGGGCTGATGAAAATATTCAAGAGAGAAATGTATCGTCATGGTTATTATGAGGTTTTATGAAATTATATTATAAAATTGATATGACATATATGTATATTTTGTTACGTTGATCTTAGCACGCTCCCTTTTGTCAACAAGTGTAATTGCACAAGGTAATCCACAAGAAACATAATCACTTCTTAACGATAATTGTTTCTTTATTCACAAAACATGATTTACAATGTAGCCAATTCCTTTGACAACACATATGGATACGTTTCTCCTACTCAAAATGAACAGGATTTACCGAAAATGAAGTGCCATTGAATTAGAAATAACAGGAGTTTGTTGTAACGAATGATATATCTGTAATTCAACGTATGGGGTGCGTTTCTCTCACTAAGAATTAACACGCATTAGTAAGCTGAAGTGCCATTGAATCAAAAATAACAAAATTTAGAGACAGCTAGGAAGATACCTGTAAGTCAATGGCACTTCGGTGTACATCTAGATATGTATAAATGCACGAAAAGAAACATTATTTCCCATGTCTGGAGACTTTCAATCAACCCTGTATTTCATTGAATCAATCTTTTATTCAATAATAAGTAATATATAATAAGTATTATGTATAATTCTCTATATAACCAGATTTAATTTAACTTTTATAGTTTGTAAAATATTGAATTTTAATTCTAATTTTAATTTGAAATGCAACTAATGACATGTTGAATTTGAATCAAAACAAAAAATTATGATCATTTAAGGTAATGAACATTATGTAAAACTCTATATATAAGCATATCCTGTTGACTGCATTTATAATGCAAATTGTACGGAATTTAGGAAATTATAATAATCCTTTTCCATTTCACATTTCGTAAGCAATAACATTTTTAGTAATTCTAAAGTTAGAATAATTTTAGTAATTGTTTAAATCATATCTCCAACATATCCACCACAATTAATTCTATAAAAATTTATGAAATAAATTATATTTAGATCCATTTAAATATTTAAAAATATCTCTGAATTGAAAAATTTATAATTTTTTTTTTTAATTATATATTTAGGTATTTGCCTAATGTAGTTAAAAATATTTTAATACCATTTACGAGTTTTACCTTCTATTTAACATATCTACTCCCTTTAAATAATAGAGAGTGTACACCACTATTAAAAAATAAATGAACACCTCACACACAGGTGATATCCAACTCTAATTATTTAAAATGAATATAAAAAGAAAGAGGACGTAAAAGCAAATGCAAATGACGATAGGCCAAATGTAGTAAATTGATGTCATTTAAGTTGTAAATTTCGCAACTGTTTTGGAATGTCATAAAGAGATGTGCTGACAGCCGTTTCGATAGGTCTGTACTTACCCTCATCAGAACAAGACAGCATCTGTAACATGGACCAAGAGTAAAAAAGCTTTAGTGTTGGGGGCCGATAATATTTTTAACTTACGCCAACTACGTAGTAAATAATGCCTCTATTTAAGGCTTTTAACGTCGAGTATAGGGATCAAAGCTTAAGAATATCTTAGTCGTAGAAAAGGAGTAGTGATAGTGGTGCCATTGAGGCAGAAATTATATCAACCTGCCACACTAGAACGCCACCTAACGTGGTGAGTCTAAACCATATTTCAAGTCACACTTTCACTCAGTTGCACACGAACACAACAAGCATAAGTAAGTAGTGCCTCGAGGTAGATCCATGATGCTACTTTAGTGATTGCTTTTAAGGCATAATCCAACCTTGATTTTAAGTGTAAAACGATAGTGAACTGATATTTTTTGCTTCACCATGATATCTAAAAGGCGCCATGCCGAGAACTCAAACCTGAAAATCCGTACATAAACAGGTGAAAAATACATACATAAATAGATGAAAAATGTATACATGAATAGATGAAAAACGCATGCATAAATAGATGAAAAATAAACATGAATAGAAGAAGTAGAAATTTCTCCCAAAATTATTGCCTTTCTCATCACTTCTGATGGTCGTTTCGATGCTATCATGGCTAACTTCGTCAGAACTTGTGCAAAACGATTACCTTGAACAGTGCCGGACATAGGCGTAACCCAGGGGTTAAAAAGTAAAGTGGGAGGGGGGAAAAAACAAAAACCCAAAATTGTATGGGGAAAAGTACGATTTTGCTTCCTTTCTAAAAAATTGGGGCATGTGTCCCCTTTCTCCCCCTGAATTGTGCCCATAGTGCCAGATTAAGGACCTTATGGGCCCTGGGATACAAGAAAAGAATGGGCCCTGGGATACAAGAAAAGAATGGGCCCTGGGATACAAGAAAAGAATGGGCCCTCTGAAGGAGATGGGAATATAGCCTCCACAATATTTAATCAATAACTCATGGTTTTCTTTGAAGTACGTTATCTGCAATATTTAGGTTTATCCACCATAAAACTCATTTCTAGATAATTTCTAGGTCATTTCTAGATAAACAAGATTTAAATAACTTTTGAATTCAAATAATGTCAAGGTCCCTGAAGAGGGGCCCCAAAATCACGTGGTCTTAGGCCCTGAACTACGTCGCCTATGCTTAAATCCGGTACTGACTTTGAATGCTCAACCGAATTTTTTTTCAGTTTTTACAATAACTATTTCACTGTAATTCTTTTGAAGGCAATCAGTCCGCTGTCAAACTGACCATAACCGATTGAATAAATATTTTTATTAAGACAATTTAGCAGCACAATTTCGAATTTATTTCTTTTTAACTAATTTCCTTATTAAAGTCTTTTTACTAATTTAAACTCCTCAAAAGTTATTTATCCAGTTAGTTATTGGTTTTGATGAACTACAATTAAACTAAATTCCTCCTACAATTAGTCTTCTGCTTTTTGACGCTAAATTTCTGGTAATAATAAAATAATATTTATGTAAAAAAAAAGTTAAACGCTGGTAAAATATTAAATAGATTACCCGAGCTTTTGGACGCGTCAGTAACTGTCCTTCCTCATGAGTAATGGCTGTGGAGTATCCCTGACCCTTATTTATATCTTAGATTTCTGAAAAAAAAAACCATTTCCGCTGACGTCCGCACGATGATAAACCATTTCCGGTGCAATTTCGCAGGACAGGAAATTCCCAATTATTTCATAAATTTTAGTGGAAAATTCGTCTGTAATTTTCTGTAAGTGTTTGTGACATATTAATAAATTTTCTATGTAATTTGTACGATTCTTGTGGTTCCAGAAATGGTCTATTACTTATATTTGTGATGTGTCGGTGTGATATTTTTGTAGAGTTCTAATCAGGTTCGCGCCTATGTTATAATGCATGTTCTGCCAAATGTGAGGATATGTCATCTTTTGCCAGTGCTTTTTCGTGCCTTTTCTTCTATTTTAGCAAATTTGTTTTTTCAATAAATTATTTGTTGGAGTCTTTACAAGAAATTTGTTATGTGGCTCAGGTGACGTTCTCAAGGAGAATAGATCTTAAACTTTTGTATGTTGTTTACGAAGTATTATGATAAGAGAATAGTATAGTCTGATGTTTGCTTTCTTCAGAATAAGAGAAATTGTGTCTGGTTTGCCTTTGAGGTAGGAGATAGAGGTACGAGCTTAAGATGGATCAATTTATCTTACGCTATTGTCTACATTTTCTAAAAATAAGTCGTTTTAGGGCATCTATTACTTTTAAGAACTGTGTGAATGTGTGCATTCTCTATGTTAGATATATTTGTCTTTCTCTTTGAAGAAAGATACATTTTTCAGTAATAAAGACTTGTCTAGCACGGAAACTACACACATAGAAGCTGATAACTGACTGGAACTCGAAAAAAATATTGCACAAATACATCACAAACAAAAATAGTCAACTCTTACTGAAATCCTCGTGCAGATACAAATTACATGTAAAGCATATTAGCATATCACAGCCACTTCCAGAAACTTATAGACAACTCTTCCACTGTGAACTCTGAAATAGCTGAGAATTCTCCATTCTGTGAAATTGCACGGAAAACGGATTTTCCATTCTGCGGAAATGCACCTGAAATTAGTTTTTCAAGAAATTCCGGATGTAAAAAGAGGCAGAGACACTACGTAGTCACTATTCCTAGTGAAAGACAGCTGCCAACGTGTAGGAAAGCTCGGGTGACCTATTTGCTATATTTTAACAATATTTAACTTGTTGTACTTAAATTTCCCCTCTGCTGTTTTGTATTTTTATTCCAATCAAATGACATCTGCAACTGCCCACAACGCTACGCAAATTTCCCTTTTCTACACACGAGTTCTAGTTTTTCACAAGAAGAGTGCTATTTATGACATTGAATACTGTATATATTATGGAATATCGAGCAAATATACTTTATCATGTACTATATACGTACACATACATGAAAGCATATATTCCGCAATGTATTCTTTCATATTTATCGCACCAGTAGCTGCCTTCCTGTACAGGTTTTTTCACCGAAAAAGCTCTTGTATACTGCTTGAAACTTTTTGAAATCATGGCAAAAAATAAACATTTAAATTGGTCTGTGTCTTCCTTTTTCTTTGTTTGTTCATTTTCTTTGCGCATGCGTAACGATTGATTACAAAATGCAAGGCCAGCCAGGATTTAATTTCGTGGGGGTTCAAAAAATTTTATACCATGTATCGATACAATCACAGCATGCAAGGCCGTAGCCAAGTCCCATTAAAAATTTAGTTTCGGGGGGGGAGAGCGGTCCCCAAGATCCCCCCTGTATACGGGCATGGTAAAATGTCATAGAATTATATTCAAAAATGTTTCTATTATGGTTTCGTCGTAGTGCATTATGGACTAGCATCCAAAAGCATCTTATCCATTTGTGTCACAGGAAGCCAGGGCTTGTCCTTCTCTGACGTGAAATGCAGCCATCCCTATCAAAACAAAAGTTGAAACTGAACATGAAGAACATTGAGGTGAGAACGTAGCCCTAGTGTCTCAAGGCAAATTAATTAATTCATTAACAAATTAATTAATTCGAGACTGCAACAATAACAATTATTTTGCCACCGAACTTTTTAATAGCACCAAATATAAAATGATTATTTCAAAAAATAACATTTTATTCTAATTTCACATGCTTAGTGCGATTTTTTTTTGCATGCAATTTTCTAAAATTCATAGTCTGGTATCACACTATTGCTTCTTGATTAAAAGACTGCCTTCCACCATGACTAATTCTGGTACTAACCTTACCAGATTACACCATGGGCACCCATACGGAGGGGTTTGAGCCTCCTATCTATTGTTTAAAGGTTTTATTTACACAATGCATTTACTTTCAAAAGTTTCAAAGTTTATTTTAAAATAAAGTACATATCAGCTCGTTACAAATTATCAAGCAGTGTCAATTATTTTTGTGGTATTTTAGTACCTTACATATATATTTACTAAAATGTTCGACAGCCTTGAAGAAGCTAATGATTTTTTACAGCACCCCACCACTATAATTACTCATATGGGTGCCACTGGATCACATGGAGGATGTCTTTTGGCATTCTATACAGGCTGCACAAAATAGTATTCCTGTGACCAAGCAAAATAATGACATCAAGCAGCAGTCTACTTCGTCCAATTCATATTTACTAAAACTCAAAAAGCGATAGAAACGCGTCAATCTTAGACATAAGTTTCAAATCATTCTTGCGTAAGTCGAGTTTCGTGATGGAAGTCGTTTCTCTTCCTGGAAATAGATCAAACTCATTGGAACACATGATCACTACGAAAAGCCATCAGGGGATATATTAAGTGAATATTGAAATTGTGGTGTTTTTAGCGAGAATGGAAAATATCAGTGATGTCAATATCGAAATCATCTATGGCACGGTTCATTCACCTCACGTCTGTTTCTCTTCGTGGATACATGACATGAGCAGTCATGAGATTTCTCTTGAATATACTCCTTCAAAATGAAAATTATGGGTCAATGAGTGTACGAATCATCACGTGATTGTCTGGGCGGTGTGAATCCTGATTTATGACACAACATGGTGCGTCAAAAATCAGTGCCGGTTTAGTAAAAAAAAAGCGTAATGACTAGAAATTTTATGGACAAAGTACTTTAGAATGAATATGGGTGGGTATGAAGTAATTAACTATGATAATTAATTCCTGACATTTCACATCTTTTAGGTTGAAGTTAGGGTTTCTTACGCAACTAGTCACTTAAGCATGACTCAAATAGAGTCATTCTGACTCAGAGTCAGAGAGGAAAAGAATAAACCGTGGGTGAATTCGAACCAGTGAGTTCTGAGTTTGTATCCCAAACCTTTGCAGTTCCATTGACAAACATAATTATGAGGAAAAGTCGATGCATGGCTGTACTCAATGGCTGAATGTTCAGAATATTGAAATGGAAATTCAAAGCTCGCATATTCGAATCCAGTTCAAGTGCATAGTTAAGTTCTTTCTTCACATATTCTTGTGAGCTAAAATATTCTGGTTTGAGTCTAAAAAAAAAATAGAATACTAGCAATGGTGTAACCACCGGGGGGGGACAGTGGTGCATTTTGCTCCCCACAACAGGGGAAACGAAAATTACAAATGAGTGCGATGTGCGGAGCAGCATTAGGTCGGAGATTATTGCCTCCCCCAGACATAGAGGCTGTCTACGCCAAGAAATCCTAGAAATCAATTTTCAACTGCCGATCAAAGTAAATGCGAAATATTGCTACAGAACTGAATATTATGTACAGAACATATAATACAATATATATAATAGAGAATATATAATACAAAATATTTATGGAAATATTAATACAGAATATGTTAGAATATGTAATACAGAATATATAAGCTACATAATATGTAATACAAATATATATAATAATATGTAATAGAATATATAATAGAAAATATATAATAGAGAATATATAATACAGAATATATAACACGGAATATATAATACAGAATATGTAATACAGAGTACATAATACAGAATATATAACATAGAATATACGTTACAAAATATATAACACAGAATATATGTTACAGAATATATAACACAGAATATATATTATAGAATATTATATACTGTCTGTTCGTTCAGATGCAATTTATATTTTCTGATCTCATCTATCTGTTTCATATGTATATGTAGTGCTTTCCACGAAACAATACTTCTCTTTACATTCACAGTACATTCGTTTAAAAATACTAAGGTCTTGTATCTGTATCGCTGGCGTACCCAAGGGGGAGGCTGATGATGGTCATGACCCCCTTATGTCTAATTTTATATATTCACATATGAATAGATAGAGATTTAGCTCTGTTGCCACTCCCACTTAACACCCTGTAACCTCCCCTTATAAAATTTCTCCGCACGCTAATGATTTGGCAGATATACCATTAAACTTAATTTCTTAAGACTCTGTGTTTCGTTGTCTTGTAGTTGCTTTTAAGATAATTAAAACAGATTCGTTATACGTTAAACTTCTTGTTTTTTCTCTTAAATATTTTAAGAAAGCAACCTCTTCTCTTAAATGCCTTATCTTGCTTAGAAATTTCATTACTCAGAACTGTCAGAGCGTTTTTATAAAATCGATTCGTTATAATACTAAACTTCTGGCTAAAGAAAACAAGCTCCGAGAAGTATCTTTTGTTTATCGCTTTTTAGCAATGCCGTCGTAACGTAACTTCTATCTTCCTCCCTGATAAATGGATCGGCATTGAAAAGATGTAATTTCAAGTTTCATCGAATCCATCCGAACTAAAACAGCGGTTTTATGGCTTCTACAGAAATGTTTATGAATGTGTTTCAATTTCTAGTGGAAGCTATTCCGGTGAATGCATAAGGAGATGTGAATTCTTTTTCTATATCTCTTGCTTTATTTGGGTTTTATGATGGCATTCAAAAGAAGCGAAGACACCCACCCCCTTTCCTTCATATTTCGGCTTTTTGTTGTTCCCATATTTTTGTGAAGTTAGTTGTGCTTCAAAATATATTTATCGGACTAGTAAAGTTTTATGTTCTCCCTCTCTCTCTCTCTTTCTCCCACACAAAGTGGCGTAGGAAGGACAGGAGCTTAGGGGTTCAAGCCTCCCGTTGAATATCAAAGAACATAATGTTCTGATACACAGCGTCACGAAAGTTTCTTAAAAGACGCTTGGGGCCTCCAAGACATTTGAGCCCCTATGAGTTCTGAACTGCTACGCTGCTGCTCGCACACACAAGAAAAATGCATAAAAGTGAATACAGCTGGCATAATATTAAACGGAAAATACAAATATAAAGAAAATTAGTGTATCCGAAAGGTAAATATATGAGTTGGGATAAAATTGAAATAAAAAATGTTAATTAAATAGTACTTCAATTTCAATGCATGTAAAAATACACAATTAATCCAAAAAAAATCATGTTGTATGATCGAAGTTGTATATACAAATAACACAATGTAATAGAAGCAGGCAAACTTGAAACCGTCATCAGGGGCCTTTTCCAAGACTATATGCTTAGCGCACTTTTGGGAGGCATGTCGCAAAATGCAGGTATAGCAATAAGCAAAGTGCATCGGAAGAAATGCCCGTATGCGCTCGCGCCCACATGTAAGTGTAATATAAAAGGTGCAATAATTCTTCAGTGTCAATAAAATTCAGTTTCTACTCAATTTCCAATTTCAGTAGCTAACTGTACATTATATTAGCACTAACTGATATGCAGTTTCATGAAAATTTTCAGTAGATTTCGGTATTGCGGGAGTTTAGTTAATAATTATTATCCTTTTCTTTCTTTCTTTTCACATGACTTCATACATGTCACCTTGGAAACTGTTATTGCAGCGCAAGGGCGAATCTATATAATATGTCCTCCTGTGTCCTAAAGCAAAATTCGACGGGGTACCCACCTAATTAAATATTACTACTTTGAAAATGATTCTTTTTTGGTGCAGTTATTTCGAGGAATTTTCCGAACGGACCCACTGAATCCTTACGTTGCTCTAAAAACAGAAATCCACAACAGCAATTAAAATTTCCTTACAACGAAAAATTTGTATCTAAACCGCAAATACTTTTTCTAATGGGCTAAAAATTAAAATATTTCGATAAGAAAATTTAAGCTTTAAATAAATTTTACTAATCTGGAAGTTCGTATTAGTCCTCTGTCTTGTTGAACAAGCTCATCTATTTCGATACAGCTCTTAAATACCTACTTATAGTTTATATTTTGATATTGTGAAAAAGAATGCTTTTTCACCTGCATGTATATGCGGTGATTTAATTAAACACAAGCAATCAAGGATAATTTATAAAAGCATTGTGAAATTTGTTTATTGCAAAATGAGGTTATTGAAAACTGTGTTTATTGAAAATTGAGTTTATTTAAAGCTAAGTTTATTAAAAATTGAATTTGTTAAAAACTGAGTTTATTGAAAATTAAGCCTATTAAAATTGAGTTTATTAAAAATTGAGTTTATTGAAAACTGAATTTATTGAAAATTGAGTTTATTGAAAAGTGAGTTTATTGAAAACTGAGTTTATTGCAATTTTTTTGTGGAAACCTATTTAATAATGAGTGATTAGATTATCAAAATAAATTTAGATCAATTCGAACGCTGATGCCATTAGGTCATTCGGTACGCACCCATCCTGGGGGGGGGGGAGGTCAAATATGAAACCAACAACATGGGGTTTTCCATAGAGACATAAGGAACATTTTCTCCGAAAACATTTACTCGAAATACACAAAAAATTTTGTATAGTTAAAAGACGTATTTACACATTTTGAGCGGCATTTTATGATACACATAATATTTGTAAAATTAAAAATATTTATATCGAATACAAAATTTTTTTCTAGAAAACAAGATTTTTATTTTACGTTCAGATCAATAAATAAAAAACCGAATAAAAAAATAAAAAACGCTATACACAATGTATGTAAAATACTTATATGAATTTATCTAAGAAATTATAAGTCAGTTAAACTCAAGATTTTGAAAACATGTTCCTTTTGCGACAGGAAATATCATTTTGAGAAAATCGCATTTTTGTAAAAAGTTTGTAGTGCATTTAAGTTCACTTATTACATTAGTAAATTTGTTTAAAAATAGTTCTAATTAACCTAGAGACAAAAAAAATTATTTGATTTGAAATATAAAAATCAATTTTTTTTAAATAAATGAAAAAAATGTTTTTTAAAGGATTTTCGTGAGTAACCCCGTAACTTAACGCTGTTTACGAGGAAATCGCCTAATTTCGGGCCTCTATATACCTTTCCATGACAACAATATAAAAAAATTATAATAATTCAATACACTCTTTAACGATAATGTTAGTAATACTCTCTAAAGTCGATGATACTGTTCTAGTTGACGTGTAGAAGAGCAGATAGCCATAGACTAATAGAAGGTTATGTCTATTAAAAAATAAAATATAGACATAACTACGAGTCGGCGTAAGAATTAAATCCAGTTAAGGTTTGTCTGCTCTTCGTTATTTATTTCATTTCTTAAGAAATAGGTTATGAAGCTTCTAGGGGACCAGTCCTTTATCAACAGCCTTGCTAGTATATGAGATAACAAGTCATCCCTTACAACTAAGCTGTAGACTTAACATCCTTTTGTACGTGAATTTCCCTCACAACCCCTTAGTTATCAGCTTGACACCTTATACTGGCGCGTCATAAATCTTGCAAGTAGTGACATATGACAAAATGATTGATAACTTTGGGCCTTCTGCGATAGAACAATATTTAAGCGATTATTGGGGTTAAGCATTGGCTGTAGTATACAACATGAGTGGGTTGAAGGTAGTAAACAAAAAACCGTCAAATGTACAGTTAATATAAAGTTGCATTAAGTAATGAAAACTTATTAATTGTGGTTTATATCCCCCTTCTTCTCTACATGGACAGTAGTTGATGCGCATGTCTGCATGACTAAACATGTTTCAGAATATCTTTAAGTGCCCCTTAAAGAGGTGGAAGTACTAGTATTTTAAATATACGTGTTTCAAATGTGTGGTACATATAACAACTTTTGAGCATGTGATTATCATATTCAACCACCCATTGCTTGTTAATTCCTTCAAAGCTCTTTGACGTGATGGAACTATATAATATCAATGTGAATGGATTGGAACATTCTGGAAATTTTCAAGAGACAACAACAACATTGATAACAACTTCTGTTGTTAAAAAATTAGCCTACAAAAAGATAAGAAAATAAAGCAATTCAGGTTTTCTCTTCATCATTATTTCTAGCAAAATGAAAATTATACAAATTCATTTAGACGTGTAAATGTAAAAATGTGGCTGCAGGAGAGCAACTTCCAAGAACCTTAGTGAACCTACACGGCACCTTCAAAAGCACACATGTGTATGAACTACAACATTCAAAACCACATATGTACACCTAAATGAAGACAACCTACAAGAGCACACATGTTCCTGAAGAAAAGGAACATTCAAGAGCCACATACAAAAATGAGACGCAAAAATGTGGCTGCAGGAGAGCAACTTCCAAGAACCTTAGTGAACCTACACGGCACCTTCAAAAGCACACATGTGTATGAACTACAACATTCAAAACCACATATGTACACCTAAATGAAGACAACCTACAAGAGCACACATGTTCCTGAAGAAAAGGAACATTCAAGAGCCACATACAAAAATGAGACGCAAAAATGTGGCTGCAGGAGAGCAACTTCCAAGAACCTTAATGGACCTACAAGGCATCTTCAGAAGCACATATATATATGAACTACAATAACATTCAAAAACACATATGTACACCTGAAGGAAGACAACCTACAAGAACGCACATGTTCCTGAATAAAAGAAACATTCAAGAGCCACAAAGCTTACACCGCAAAGGACACTAGCATCGAAAACATCCTTATATCTGAAGTAAAGCAATCTTCAAGAACACACATGTGCTTGAAGGAAAATAATATTTAGAAGCATATAGATATACCTTAAAGAAAGCAACCATCGGAGACATAATTATACATGAAGATCAATCGTCAAGGAATCATATACACCCGAACCTTCAGAAACGCATTTATGCGTACAGATGTGCAACTATCTAGAACGGTGGTTCTCAAACTTGTTATTCCACTGAATCCTTTTCTCACCATATTTCTAACCATGAAGCCCCTCTAAAAAATTATTTAAAGAAAACATTAAGAGCTATCGTAGACATAAACATCAAAATAAGTAATAAATCAGTATAAAATTTTAAGCGTTAATTTTTCCACGTTAACTCTTTAAGGATTTTAGATGGTCAAAAAACCGAGTATATTTGAGTCTTCATGTTGGGCGTAAAAATAATGGACTCGTTCAAATCTCCTCTGCTTACCCGTACTGCTTTCAAATTATTTGTTTATAATGGCTATCAGGTGGGACACCGTGTGGTGTTTCGAAACCGCAAACCGACAATGAAGAATCTGGTTCCAATTTCAAAATAAAAAGCGGGTATACAAAAGACGAGAGTACGTTCTTATCGCCTATCATGAGTCAATTAGCAAACCAGTACAATTCACAATATCTCTGTATCCCTCCTCTATAATCCCCGTTGCTCGAGAACGGCAGCTTACAATAAAGAAATTGTTCGCCATTGCTGGAGATATTTCCAGTTGCTAAAAACGGCTTCCTCACCTCGCCCGACCGGGCGCTTAAAATCCGTAAGTGCAAGATCAAATCTCGCATCGGGCGCTTAAATTAATTATGGCTAGAGTTAGTTAACTCTAAAGGCATCTTTAATATCTTCTCTTAAAGGATCTTTCATCGGCCCTTTTGTCTGCAGATCCTTTTTTCCGTGACTCTTTTTTCCCCGACCTTTTTCCGTTGCCCTTTTATTCGCGACCTTTTTTCAGTGAGTCGATATATTCACATGTTGTTAGGCCTAACCTTTCAACCTCAACTCGTCTTTTATTATATTTAATCTTTTATCAGCCCTTTTTCCAGTGACCCGTTTCTTCGTAGGGCCTTTTTTGAGGTGACCCTTTTTCAGAAGGCCCTTTTTCTCGTGACCCGTTTTTTCGTAGGGCCTTTTTTGTGTGACCCTTTTTCAGAAGGCCCTTTCTCCCGTGGCCCGTTTTTTCGTAGGGTCTTTTTTGTATGACCCTTTTTTCGAAGTCCCTTTTTCTAATGCCCTTTTATCCGAGATCGTTTCTTCAGTGATTCAGGGAAAGTACAGGAAGAAATTACAGAATTTAGAAATTTTCTTGAGAACTTCAATGATGCTTTTCGAACTACTTGCAGAACCATAGAGTTCCGTGGAATAAACTTTGAGAAATACTAATCTAGAATATGTG
Organism: Dysdera silvatica; assembly: GCA_006491805.2. NCBI lineage: Eukaryota > Metazoa > Arthropoda > Arachnida > Araneae > Dysderidae > Dysdera > Dysdera silvatica. The sequence continues at coordinate 51,443,910 of QLNU02003225.1, read as the reverse complement.
CATATCCGATGTATACGTCTGGATATATGTGGCGATCGCCGTACATCGGCAAACTGCGCCAATCCCTACAACCCTAAAACTCTCTCTCTCTGTCTCTCTCTAATTATGATGCTATATTCCGTCAGTCGTTCGTATAACATCTTCGTGTTAAAATGTGTCTTCAAACCAACTTCCAAACATAACAGTAATATACTAACCTCTAAGTTAAATGTATAAAAGTTTAATATTTTAAATGTTTTTACATATAATTGCTAATTTGTGAGTGCGACTTAGTCTTAATGAGGAAGCTCTAAGGAAGAAAACCTTCCGCACAACATTAGGCAAGTTCGATAAAGGTAAGTGCTCACTACTTTACTTGGTTGTTGAATTGTATGTTTTAATTTACATCAAGCGGGTGATCAGGATCGTACAATAATCTGATGGTAAGCGACCATCATGGATGCACAAATACGTGAAGAAGAACATTCTTCAAAAACACACGTATAGTCGAATATGAGCAAATATCGGAAATATGCATATATTCGAAGAGATGTTCCCAGTGGTTGTCCTCCAAGAACATACAATAATATGTGCTTACTAACAACTGAATAAAGTAGTTTTAAGGCATTCTATAACATTTATGTATGAACAAAACAAAACAATGGGGTATTTCTTATGTTAATTGAAATCAAATATGGTTTGTATTTTTAAAAAACGTGCACCATGTCGTTTGTGTGCATACATGAATGTTGGAAATTTGGCTAAGCGACAGGTACTGTATTTCCATATAAGGTTGGATCGATGTCCAATGGTTCGAGGATAAGGATCAGGTTTTCTAAGAAAGATCTGCATTCTTGCAGAAGTGGTTGTCAAAGACTATCTGGGCACAGTTTTTGAGAATCTTCTTAGAACAGTAAGTTTGTGAAGTGGTTTGAGAGTCAATTTGAACAAGAGGTTGGTGAATAGAGATTGATATTCAGGTGCACAGTGATAAAGTTTGATTAGAAGCTAAGAAGAGCCAACAGCTGTGTAGAGATGAAAGGTCCAAAGATAAGAAGCAAGGGGTACAGTAGCTAGATGAAGTGACACTTGATGGTGCAGAAACAGTAAACACCTTTCAAGACATCCAGCTGAGTGAAAACATGCGCCATATTTTAACCAAAACTAGTGATTGAATACCTGTTACCTAAAAGAAGTAGCAAATTATCGGCAATTTTATTCACAGTACTTCTTCTCGGTAGATATAATACGAATAAATAAAAAGTGCTTAAAACCAGTTTATATAGTAATATTATGTCATTAGCATTTCTTTTTATGTTACAAGCCAAGAAAATATCGATGATCGCCAAATATCGGAAGCATTCAAGAATCATCCCAAATTTCATTCGTTTCTTTTCATGAGGCAATTATTAGTTATTGATATATGATCGAAGAAGTATAGCCAAATATGCCTAAGTAATTTTTTTTAAAGTAAAAAATGTGATCCCTCTCTCTCTCTCTCTCTTTTACGATGTGACGAAGACTTTTCTCTCTAAAACCAAACAGCACGAAACGGATACGAGTTTTCGACATAAAACCGATGGTTTATAATACTGTTAGAAATATTAAGGTATTAAAAATATTTTTAAGGTTTCGTTTTGTAAGTGACTTACTTACAGCAAGCAATAAATGGATGGTCAAGTTTTATCATGATGCATTAGATTCTATTTACAAGAACAAAATAGCAATGATTTCTGAAACTTTTCAGTTTTATTACTTATATTTAAATATGTTTAAAGTATCTCCGTATTCCTGTCATTTGTAATCACCCTGTACATTATATATTCATCTATAATCTGTTTTATTTATGACTTATGGTGCGGAAAAGTTTTTGCATAGATTTCTTTCCCAAACTAAAATTGTGGATTTCGAAACATCCGAAACAGCGATACTCCATCGCGCATATAAAATGGCTTCCCACTTGAATCGTCTAAAATTGTTTGAATTTTTCCTCACCATCTCGTTTCTTAAAAGCGTTTCAGTTTCTTAAAAGCGTTTCAGTTTCTTAAAACCCTTGGCTGAAATTTCACTATTCACGATGAATTTAGAAAGCAAAAACGAAAGTCTTGTATTCTTTCATGTCACTGGTAAATAAAAGCCCTAAATTTAGCAAAAGCATTACGACGACAAAGTCTTTATCTGTTTTCGTTCTTGCCTCCATTGCTTTCATTATTATTGAGTAGTTGCTTTTTGCGTTTATTCCATAAATAAGTACAATCAATACGGATTTGAGGCTTACGGTATCATCCGCTTTTCGGGCATCAGCTCCTGTGATCCTGTTTACATTTATCAACAATGCCTACTATACAAAGATTTTTGCTTAACTATATTAATTAATACAATGTTTTATACATAAATAAGTATGTTATATAATACTATTTAATTTGAATAATTCGAGAGCGATTTTAACTACATTTCTATGAGATAATACGAACATTTCCCAAATACGGTCAGCGTGACTCTAAATATAAAACCTGCTTAAAACTTACAACATCAAAATTTCACGTCTCTAAGACGAAACCACTTCATTCAGTCATAAGCAGAAATGTTCCATAGTATACTAACCATCAGACACATACATCCACTGGAATAACGAATAAATCAAGTGGGGAATCGAAAAGGTCAAATAGCTTGGAACGAAACTCGATCCTACTTTAAACTGAAAACTGCACATAAAGAACACATAGCGCAAGGCTGTAGCTGCCGTGATCGTGCTAAACCAGTTACTATACAGTCTCAATAAAACAACAAAAACTGCAGTCGCAGTAAAACTACAAATAGTACGAAGTCGCAATAAAACAACAAAAACTACGAAGTAAAACAACAAAAACTACGAAGTAAAACAACAAAAACTACAAAGTAAAACAACAAAAACTACAAAGTAAAACAACAAAAACTACGAAGTAGAACAACAAAAACTACAAAGTATGTATAAGCTGACTTTTGTTCTTCTTTTTTTCCGGTCATCCGTCAGGCACCTTCCTGACTCATATTATTTTTTGTATTTGTATTCGAGGTTCTTTTTTCTTGGTTGCCTGTAAAATAAACATTATTAAGCAAAACAGCAAAAACTACAAAGTAAATCAACAAAAACTACAAAGTAAGTCAACAAACTATAAACTAAATCAACAAAAACTATAAACTAAATCAACAAAAACTACAAAGTAAATCAACAAAATCTACAAAGTAAAACAACAAAAACTACAAAGTAAAACAACAAAACTACAAACTCAGTATTGATAATAAGCTGTTCCTTTATAAGACTACAATCAGTCCAATAATTACATAGGTTGTTAACGAATGGAGCACACACACGCGGCTAAAACATCAACTCTCGAAATCTCTAAATTTGAGCGCAAACTGCTTCGTAAGTTAATAAACGTGCCGTTGTTCAATGCATCAATATATAAAGACAGTGAAATATCATCTCCTTAAATAATTTCCTCGTTGACACTACAGAACTTCTACGTTTTGTGGACTTGACTATCATCCCAACCCCACTTACGACTTCCTCAATTCTACCCACAAGCAAGTTCCTTCTACTTAGGCCCTCCTAACAAAAGTTCTACGTTTCCTTTGGAAAGTAAATACTGTCTTACGTTAAATTCAATTATTTAAAAAAATGTACTTTCCTACTAGATGTTACGTGGTGTATGTCAATTGCTTAGTGCCACTGATACTTTGGTGCATATTAATTGTATTTAATATCTAGCATTCTACTAACGTACATATAAAATATGTGCCAGTGCAAACATCTTATCGTAATAATGTGAATTCAAATAATTTATTATAGTCAATCAGTTTTAGTATCATATCCACTTAGTTTCAATATTACAGTCAGTCAGTTTTAGTATTATATTCAGTTAATTTTATGTTATATAATCTTATTATTAAAAAGAGTCAATTTCCCTAGAAATACCGCAAATATGTAAAACACCTCCGTAGTTACTGCTTGTACTTAGCTATTCCACCATTGAACGAAATGCCCCATTATTTAAATTACAAAAAAGCACTAAAAAAAGAAAAGATATGGAGTCACGGTATTCTATCATTAAGTCATAATTTGCAGTACGAAACTTTTTTAATTCTAATTCTTGGATAATTTAAACTAAATTTATACTTCCAGCTGTATACTTCAACTTCAAATTACCCAAGTTCAACTGTAAAATGTTTTAAATAAATATATAAAATAATAAATTATTTTAAGTAAGTATATTAAATAAGAAATTGCATTAGATAAGCAATCGAAGTAGCTAAATATGTATAATTTTCACACATGTGGTAATATATCATATACTTATTCCTTTTTCATGAATGTGCCTGTTTTTCTAAAATTATAAAGATTGCCAACAATTAATCTTTAATTCATAAAAAGGAATCAATTTACTGAAAAAAAACTATTTGATTAATTCCTTCGAAAATATATGTAATACTAAAAGAAAACCTTAATCACTTTAACAGTAATTAACATTAATTCGGATCCTGAATAATCAGTAATTACAAATTATTTTACTAATTAAACTAAATCATGATAATTAATTAAAATTACTCTTCCTCGATTATCAATAATTTAATTTATCCAGTGCTAGAACGATACATTTCCTGGCAATGCTTTCATAAGTACAAGTATGGTGAAACGGCATCGTTCCAATACTACCTTTCGTAAACCATTTCTTTAAAAAGATAAGTAACAAACTAAAGAGCAACAATTTTATTTCGACAACGTTGCCACATTCAAGTTTCTAAGAAACTATTATAGTTTTGATTAAGCTGGTCATTTAAGGGAACCTACGAAACGGGCTAATAAACGTGTTCATCGTCTTATATTTGTCAACGGTTCCCTTAGATCACGCATAAAAATCGATTTTTTCATCGAAATTTTATACAGCTGGCATATCCCCCGAAAGCCTCAGCTACCTTTTCATCCCATTTTCAATAGAATTTAAGCCTGTTCCTTCGTACTTTTTTTTTCTCATTTCTGGATTCAAGTTCGGAGAAAGCCAGTACTCGAACTCCAGCCATTATCTTCTGTCAAGAAAGACAAACACCATGTCTTGGTGGACCCATTCCACTGCTTTTACAAATCGTGCTCATATGTCTTTGTTTACCCCAATACCGGACAGTTTTAATGTGGGTTCAGTATACCTTAGATCGGGTAACTCGGGGAGAATTTCCTTTTATTGACTCAGGAAATATATTAACTTTCCTTTTTACAAGGCGGCCATATATAGTAAAGGAATGGGGTTTACTAAATAAGGCTTGAGAGAAATGAACACGCAGGTATATTATTAGGAAAATATTTCAGATAGAACGTTGATGTTTTGGATTCATATATCAATGTCGAACACATACATACATTCATATCATTACCAACATGCTCAAAGGTTATCCGGGAGTTGATAGATAACGGCTGCGTATCATCATTATCGTATTCAACCGTTACACATTACACAAGAGTTGTATATCTTTATATTCAACCTCTTCCATTAGTTGCGATGTTGGTATCGTCATATCCAATCGTTATTCAGTTGTTCATAAATAGAGGTGATGGGCATTCCTATTACCATATACAACTATTGTCCAGCACAGTTGATGGATAAGTATTATGTGTCTTTGTCATCATGGTTTAACCGTTATCTATTAGCTATTGGATAGAGGCCTCCAAGTTCGTTCTAAATATGTTCGTCCTGGGATATTCACGTCTTGTCTGAAGACCTTTCCTGCGTCTTGGAGGATTAACTTTGCTCGTCGTCAACAAGTAATTAACAGCAAAGCTTCTTAACTTCTGAAACATGGAATAGACATATTTAATCAGTACCATGCATGGTTTAACGTAAAGCTGATTGACAAAGTGTAACCATTATGGTGATAAGTTCGCAAGAAAAGTATTTGAGTATTTTACCACTTGTTTAACTTAATCATGGAATGGGCGGGGTGTGAGCCGTGGTTCAACTATGGTAAAAAATTGCGCTCAATATCGTCACCAAAACAGTTCAAATCTTTTGAGGAGCGCCTTCCCCCATCAGGTCCAATCGCCAATCAATTTACCAATGACACCCTAACAAGTGACGAACTTAAAATATACAGACACACGATACAATATAAATATATGCACACACTATATATACACGCACGAACGCGCGTGCGCACACACACACACACTTAGAAATCTCATATAAGCTAACCCAACTCCAAGCTGGACACGGAAGGCTTGACGAGTACTTTCAACGTTTTCACATTCAAAAATTGTCAGCTTGCTCCTATGGTAAAACTGTTGAACAAACTATGGAACACGTCATATTAAGCTGCATAACACTGGAATCAGCTAGAATTGGCCTGCTTAAGGAAGAAGTCATCCGTGGTGAACTTTGATCATTGGAACTCAACGAACTGGTCGCAAAACCTTATTTTTGTGATTTCTTGGATTTCGCAAACGATTTGGACTTTATATAAAATTAATCATTATTGTTCGCTTCAACCTGATCTTTCTTACTCCAATTATTTGTTGATGTATCTGTTTGATTTTATATATATATATATATATATATCATCATCATCATATTCAACCATTATCTATCCACTGCTGGATGAAGGTCTCTCCAAATGCTTTCCACACAAGTCTATCCTGAGCAATTCGCTTCCACGTCACCCCAACCTGTTTTCTTATTTCATCCACCCATCTAGTTTGAGGACGTTTTCTAGGTCTTCGGTGGTCTCTTGGAATCCAGTTCAGAATTTCTGTTGTCCATCGTTGATCAGTTCTTCTTGCAATATGCCCAGCCCATCGCCATTTCAGCCCTTTTACTTTAACAATGATGTCCTCTACTCTAGTTTGCTCTCTCACCCAAGTGTTTCTTTTTCGATCTCTCCTAGTTATTCCAAGCATGCACCTCTCCATGCTCCTTTGCGTTGTCTGTAACTTTCGTATTGCTCCAACTGTTAGACTCCATGTCTCTGATCCATAAGAGAGGACTGGCAATACACACTGGTTGAAGACCTTTCTTTTTAGACACAAAGGCAATTTCCCCTTCAGGATAAAACTGTTTCTTCCAAATGCACTCCAGCCAAGTTTAATACGTCTGTTGAGTTCTTTCATAATGTTGCCATCCATTGAAATCAGCTGGCCAAGGTAAATATATGAATCAGCAATTTCTAGCTCAATGTTGTCAACTTGTATTTTTGTTTCCTCTACGAAATTATTGAACATGATCTTAGTTTTTTGTAGGTTCATCTTGAGTCCAACTTCTTTACTTCTAGTTGAGAGCTCCTGTACCATGTCTTGGAGTTCTGATGGGTTCGTTGAAAAAATAACAATGTCATCATCACCAGGGGCTCTTCCTTTCTTCATATTTTTTATTGCAAATGAAACTTCTTCTTTTAAGATTTTAGGAGCTGTTCCTTCGACTATTTCAATGTCTTCGTTTAATCCACTGTTACTTTCGTATAGATTTTTGTAGAATTCTTCAACTCTTCTAAGTATTTCTTCCCTATTTCTTGTTACGGTGCCATCCTCTCCTTTTAATGCAATGATGTGTTTCTTCCCAATAGACAAACTCCCTTTAACAACCCTAAGGCTCTTGTTATTTTCAATGGCTTTCCTTACTAGCTCACAGTTGAATTTTCTTATGTCTTCTTTCATGCTTTTGCGCAGAGTTTTACAAAGTTCTATGTACTCAATCCTGGAACTGGTATTTTGATTGTCCACCTTCATATCTCTTCGCCTTTTCATGAGCTGTTTCGTCTTCTCAGATAATTTGCTATTGTGCTTTTTACAGGTTACACCACCAATTTCCCCAGCAGTTTCAACTATTGTCTTAACAATGTTTTCATTTGCTTCTGAGATATCACTTTCATCAATAAGTCCTTCCAGTGCAGAAAAGCGATTTTTTAATTCCAACTTGAATGCCTCGGTATTTTCTTTTAATTTCTTTAAATCCACCCTCTTACTTACTTGTTTCCTAATGAGCTTCTGTCGTTCTAATTTAGTATTTAAGTGCACTTTACATCTCACCATTCGATGATCACTTCCAGTATTAAATCTGTTCAGTACACTGCAATCTTCAATAATTGATTTCTTGTTTGCCAGGATATAGTCAATTTCACTAGTTCCCCCATTTGGGTGTTTCCATGTCCATTTTCTTTGCGGTTTCTTCTTAAAAAATGAATTCATGATGCTAAGATTTTCAGCTTCTGCAAATTCGATGAGTTGATCGCCACGTTCATTCCTTTCCCCATATCCGTATTTACCAACCGATGTCTCTCCTTGTTCCTGTTGTCCAATTCTTGCATTGAAATCCCCCATGATGAGCTTGATATGTTGTTTCCCTTTGGTGTGTAACTCTTTGATTTCTTCATAAAATTCTTCAACCTCTTCGTCGGTATGGCTTGATGTTGGTGCATATACCTGTACTATTTGAAGTTGGTATCGCTGGGTTAGTTGAACAACGAGCCTCGCTGCTCGATCTGACGTGCTTTCGACTTCAAGAAGGTAGTCTTTAATTCTTTTGTTGATTAAGAAGCCAACACCACTTGTTCTTCCAGTTTCCGTTCCTCTATAATAAAACAAATGTCCACTTTTAAGTTCCACCAACTCTTCACCTTTTCTTCTAACTTCACTGAGTCCTACAATGTCCCATTTGATCTTGTCAAGTTCTTCTTCCAATTCCTGAAGTTTTGCTTCAGAAGCAAGGGATCGTCCATTAAACGTAGCCAAGGTCAATAACAAACGGCAGCCTGGGCCATTCCAGTGATTCTTAGCACCCCCTGCTTTCATGCCACACTGACCGCTGCCTTGATCAGGAGCACTCCAGCACCTGGAGACTAGGGGCCATGGTTTCTGGTGTGTCAACATAATGGAGGAATTAGCCATCATATATATATATGTGTGTGTGTGTGTGTGTGTGTGTGTGTGTGTCATCATATTCAACCATTTCTACCCACTGTTGGATGAAGGTCTTCTTTGAGTACATATCATAAAAATATTTTTAATGGTTTTCAAACCTACGTAAACACACGCACACGTACCACACACACGCACGCGCACACGCACGCACACACACACACACACACACACACACACATATATATATATATATATATATATATATATATATATATAACGTATGTTTTATTAACTACCGTATGCATACATACACACACGTACTCTGAAGGGTAAATGGATGTAACGGATGCGCAAGCAGACAGACAGGCATTTTAAATCCAGGACTTTGATCAGTAATCTTTCATTAATTGCGGAAACTACATAATAAATATACAAATTGGTATAATTACTACTCGTAACATTAATGGTGTTACTTAGATCTTTTTCTACTACCATGCTTATCGTTGTAATTCACAAAATAACCTTAAAATTTTTGAAAAAAACACGGAGCCATACAAATGTGAATTCCTTAAATATTTCGTCTCCAAATATCGATGTGTCTGTCCCACGAATATTCAGACTTACAAATTCTTGCAATTGAGTTAACGTGTTGGGTAATTTTGGCATATTTGGAATTAATTTTGGAAAACACATTTTAGAAATTCCATTTCAGCATTCTTGAAGCTTAACAAAAGTTTTGAAACATAAACGCTAGTTTTGTGTCGTATTCGCGCTACAAGGTGTCTGCAAAATGTCAACATAGAGAGAAAGTTATTAACTTTTAAAATATTTCTTCCAAAAACAAATACAAATGTTTTTCTCAGCGAGATTTCGAAATATTTTTATAACCGTCTCTGCTTTAAATGCGAATTGTTTTTACTATTCGCATATGTTTCCTTCGTATTTGGTGATTGAAATTATCAATTGGAATAATTAATGAAAAAACAATTAAACATTGGGTTGTATATAATTAATATATATAATTATATGGGGCAAATGGAGACACAGATGTGTTTTCCCTTGAAAATCAGTTTCAGAGTTGTCTCTAATATTTCAGTTTGGTGGCTCTATCTTCCAGCCTTCATTTGCTTGTGCTTGGAAGGTTTATCCACAGCAAGTAATTACTTTTATTTGTCTATTTTATTGGATTGGTTGTTAATGCTCTTCGTAATCTTTATCCCGCTTGTTTGTAAATTAATAAATAATATAATGAAATATGCTAATTAGTAATGCATCCCTTATAATATTTTTGAAATTGTTATTTGGCAATCGTTTATATTGCTTTACCGACACGCCTTCTGTTTATTTAATTATAAGAAATATATTCATCAGCATATACTCTAATTATGATTTATTAATTTTATCATTCAATATATTATATGTTATGACTTATGATGAAAATATATTTCTGTTTTATAATTTAACCACAAAATCTAAAATAAATGCTACATTTTATATTTATAGAAAACTTCGCTCCCCAAACGCAAAATCGCCTAATTTTAAACGAGCTTCAAACTTTGTATCATGTCAAAATTAATAATTAATTAATTAATAATTTGAATGAACGAAGGAAGGAAGGAAGGAAGGAAGGAAGGAAGGAAGGAAGGAAGGCAGGCTCCCCATAGCTAATGTGCTTCTTGCCCCACTAACCAAAGAAAGCAAATAGTTCTCATTCATTGCAAAAATGATTACTATTACTGACGCTAAATTTTAAAAGAACAACTCTTAACCAAAAACGAACATAACATCACTAGAATATAATAGTAAATATAATTACACTTAGTTAAAGGAAAACGAAAAACACTACATTTAGGCTAAAACCCTGACGCATCAACAAAAGTGAATCATGGCAACAATTTTAAACCATCCCAGTCTAGCTAGTCAGAAAAAAAGGAATAAAATATTAATAAATTATACATGTCTTTTAAGCTAAATGGTTTCCGAAATGGGAAAACTGTTCGATATTTCTTTACAAAAGATTTTAGCACTATAATTATCTGCAAGAATTCATTTAACATTTGAAAAATTGAGGAATGTTTTGGCTATAGGCTCAGTCGATGAATAACAATTTTATCAACAGCTGCACTGTGACTTCGGACCTTATATTTAAATTGCAGTGCACTCCAAGTTCCCGATGTTACGGATAATCTGCGCTCAAAAATGCGCTCAAATAAATAAAAAACTTATAAAACAGAAAGAACGTAAATACTAAATCAATGGAAATACCAACGTGAATCACCGCGCAAAACTTGACAGAAAAAAATAACGCAGTTAGATTTTTATTTAGTGAGCGTTGACAATTTTTTCAACAGCAAGAAAAATGACCGTATTATTTGGAACCCAATGCAGGTCTGCATTGGGTCAATTGCTCAAAACCCAATGCAGATCTGCATTGTCAATTGCTCAAAATTTAAACGTTTAACTGTGTTGGCATATTTTTTCCATTTAACTTTGAAAATAACGTAATTGCTCACCACGAGGGATTAACGATTAATCGTAACACTGAGAGACGTGTTAGACATACCATATATAAAAATGTAATCCTCTTTGTTTCATTCCAAATTACTGTTCATTCATGATGATTAATCAAATTACTATTCATTCATGTGATTAATCAAATTACTATTCATTCCATGATGATTAATCAAATTGTTATTCATTCATGATGATTAATCAAAATTACTATTCATTCATGATGATTAATCAAATTAATACCATTCATGATGATTAATCAAATTACTATTCATTCATGATGATTAATCAAATTAATTCATGATGATTAATCAAATTACTATTCATTCATGATGATTATTAATCAAATTACTATTCATTCATTGTGATTAATCAAATTACTATTCATTCACATTGATGAACAAATGCCATTCATTCATGGTGATTAATCAAATTACTATTCAATCATGATGATTAATCAAATTACTGTTCATTCATGATGATTAATCAAATTACTATTCATTCATGTGATTTATAAAGAACTGTAAAGCTCAAAAGTATGGCGAATCGTGTTTTACACAGTGACAGAAGAACAATTATTTTTTGGTCCAAAGAACAGGAGTCTGCGGGTCATTCAACGTCACAGACCGTCATGAAAAAATTCTTTCCGTCACTGTGTGGGTAGTCATACCCGCGTCATCTGCGCGAAGATTATCCATGAAAGAATTGTCAAATTATCCTTTTTTGTTGTTCAACAACTTCGTTTTGCTATGTAATGTACCCGCATTTGTAACAATCATGCAGTTTTTCCAAATTTTGATGTTTGCTCAGTATTTTTGCCATTATTTTCAGATTTTTTTCGGAATACCCGCGAATTCGATTGCCCGCGGTAGTTGTGTCACCCATTTTAGTGGGTGATTAAGGAGATATAAAGGTTTCAAATCATCAAAAAAAATTTATTATTTTATTCAGAGGCTTGTACTTTTGGGAGCATTTTGATACCAAATTTATTAACCTACGTTAAATAGAACTGAAAATATTCCACAAAACGTCCAATAGAAAAGAATAAACAAATCACTTTAAAATACTTTTAAAAGGCTGTTTTATCTTTTTGATTTATGTTCTATGATTGTAGGGCCTTTCTGTGTGGTTACAAAATATTCACCTGGAGATCACACATAAACTACTGTAAACAAGTCTAGTACAGTTTTAACAAAAAAGGAAAAAACAATTGTACTTAACTGTGATTCACTATTTGTTTACATTTGCAAACATGGTTAGATTTTTTTTCGCCCTGAACATTGAATTCTATCATATAGCGGCATTGCCCTAAGTCGTCTGGCGCAGGGCTCAGGATAGCTCACATAGATGGATATGAAGCCACAATTTCCTTTAATAAAGGCAGCAGAGGAAGGCTAGAAACAATACAGCAGTTAGAATGTTCTCCCGGGCGTTATGCATGTCGAGCTACGGTCAGCAATGATTGCGACGCATCGAGAATGCAAATTGCCAAATTTCGCAGCAGAGTTTTTTGACTCTAAAGGCGAAAAAAAACAGTTTAAACTTTACAAAAGTATAGCCGATAAGAAAAAAAAAGGTGGTTTATTGTATAAAGCTGGAGAGTTTCAATAAAGTAAGAGATAGTTTTACAGATTTTGAGGCTTTTATCTTTGTCGTTTTTCCCAAAACGTGAAATTTTAGTGTTTGTTGCATGATCACTAAAATTCAGAATCGTGCACCGAAGGAACATATATTGGTTCGTGCTGTACGTACAAGGGCCATTTAGTTGTTTAATTTAAAAAAAGATGGTTCAGTGTTTTTTATTTTTTTTGCCAGACCTTTAAAAATATGTATGTTTCACTAACATGTAAAATTTTACAATAATATCTTAATTATTTGTTTTAAAATGACCAGTTTTAAAAAAATATATAAACAGCCGATTTTTCCCATTTTGAAACCCCTACGTCTCCTTAAGCATTTACTGTATTTACACCGACCCCATATGAAATATGGGAAATTGATAAAGTGAAAGAAGAAGAAAACACATTCCTAAAGTACATAAATCTAAACATAATTTTCATCATTTGCATAAATCTAAAGTATCATAAACCAAATTTTCAATTCCGTTCACACCGAGAAAGAAAAGTTTTCTCTGATGACTGAAGATCAGATTTAAATTTAGAATAAAATTTTAGATTAACATTTAGAATAAAATTTTAGATCAATATTTAGAATAAAATTTTAAATTAACGTTTAGAATAAAATTTTAGATAATATTTGGATAAAATTTTGAATTAACGTTGAAAAAAAAATTTCAGGATTAACATTTAGAATAGAATTTTAGGATTAATATTTGGAATAAAATTTTAGATTAACATTTGAATAAATTTTAGATTAACATTTAGAATAAAATTTTGATTTAAAATTAGATCTGAATTAATTTTAGTTTTATTACAAAAATGGGGATTAAATTATAAAAGTATATGATTCATATTTATAAATAAATTTGGTATTTTTACTAACCAACATATAGAGGTTTGATTTCCTACATACAACTTCTCGAATGGTGCAAAAATTCTTTCATGTATAATAATCACTCTGCCCACGGGACTCTCAAAAATGTACTAATTTTTGCATGAAATAACTGTACGTAGGAACTGTGTTTAAAAGTGTTTAAAAAGACCTTCCTTCTAACGTAGAAGGGGGGAAACTGCACGGCACAAATGATATAAAGTTTGGACTTTCTTTGGAACTTTTTAAATTGCCTGAGAAAGCTTAAAGCACTGTATTATAGACCGAACGCCAATTAATAATCGGCGGATTAATGAATGGTCTGATTGAGCCACTGCAGTCCGACATGAAAAGTTTTCCTGTCTATGCAATCTGAATGCAACATGCAACCTGAAAAGTGTTGATCAGGTTAATTAAACGTTAATTGAAAAGTAAGGCCCTATTTAGGAGCTGGGTAAAAACAAGTTATTTACAAAATAATTTTAACACTATTCATGATGAAGTGAATGTGAATAGTTAGAAATAAAATCTATTCGACAGTCCATTAAATTATCAGTAAAATGAAAAGGCCTTATTAGACGTAGTTTAAAATAAGCTGATTCGACTTGCACTATGAATAGAGGCCATGGTACTGCATGACAACACCAGGCCACACTTGGGCAACACCACACGTGACTCGTTACTACGCTACCAGTGTGTGGTACTGAGTCATCCTCTCTACATCCCCACCCTGGCACCCCGTGATTCCCATCTATTCCACTGAAGAGCAATCTGGGTGGCAGGCGATTCACAACGATTCACAGAAGTTCAGCAAGCGGTCATGACGTGACGCTCAGGCGCTTGACACAGACTTCGTCTATGTCGATATAGAACAATATATGGGTGAGCTGCCATATAATATTCGATAGGGTATTACTGTCGTGTACATAAATAAAATACTCCTGCTAAAGAAAACGAAATTTTAATAACATAAAAACATGAATAAGAAACATTGGATTAAGAGAAAAAGTCAAAGGCGTTCGAAAAAGCTCAATCAACAATTCTCTTTTTTTTTTTTTATATCCATGGCAACAGTACTAGCATGAGCTAAAATATTTCTCTTCAGTACGTCCGTGAAACACAAAATACAAAAGATGAAAAAATGCATTTTTGTGTATTGGCCGGCGTCTCCGGCCATAAACTTTAAAAGTAAATTTTTATAGAAAAATTTATAGAAAGTGACGCGTCTCCGCCACATTGATTTAGATACATTGATATACCATTAAAACAAATGTTTAGAGAAATGTGGCGATTATGCGGACAAATAATTTGTACAAAGGCCTTTCTGCTGTTTATGTTTATACGTACAAGTTGTATATATTTATACAATGAAATGTCTTGTCACCTTACTTATTGAATCACCCTCATATGTTTATAAATATTAAGTACTTTATCGCTATTATTTTTTCACCGATTTCAGGGGCTATTGAAAACGTAATTAAGCGAAATAATTTCTTTATTATCAGAAATTAAACCACGTGGAAAAAAATAATATTTCTGAGGAAATAAAAACTGAGTAATTTAGAACAGCGATTCTTTTACTTTCCTAGACCTCGGATCCCCCTCTTCAGAGATCACCCCCCCCCCGGCGGACCCCCAAGAATTAACTCAAAGTTTAAAGCCCGGAATTTGCATCATATGTATTTATTTCTAGTGTTTCATCACTAATTTTCACTATTTAAGGAAAGAATTTTTCGTCCCCTCATAATTTATTCTTAGCACTAAGGATAAATACTTTTGTCTCAGTAATTTTCCCAACTTTTGTGGAACGCTGGGAGGGTCTTGCCGATCATCTGATAGAGTTCTGCGGACCCTCAGGGTCCGTGGACCACAGTTGAAGAATCGCTGATGTAGAACATTTGTGATTTAAGAAATATTTGGAAGACAAAAAAGTAAAACGAATAAAATGTTAGAGAGGAAAGTGTAAATTTAATTTTAAAACCTCGGAGCGAATCTTGATTATAATCACTTTCATTATCATCAATTTCTGATTTTCTTTTATCCAAGACATCTTAATTAAGTACCTCTCCGAAGCTTGTCACTTTCTGCCGACTTTGAAATTAAATATTCTCCGAACTTCCCAAGTTTCTCAATTCTCTCATTCAAAATAAACAATTTTTCTCGTTCAGAATGAATTGCAGAAATATTATAACGCTCGAATGCAGCTTTCTTGGGGACGTTTGTATTTTCCACAGCAATGGAGAACTTTGATTATGAAGTTTCGTGAAATTTTTGTGTCGTGTTTCGTAGCGAAAATCCGTTCACATTCAAGCATAAATTTTCTGGAAAACTCTTCCCGAAATTTCTCAAGTTAGAAGATAATTAAACGCAATAAAAGTTGGGTATTAATTAATACCTCTCCTCATTAACATATTCTGCATATGCCAGTCCATCCT
This sequence comes from Dysdera silvatica, assembly GCA_006491805.2. NCBI lineage: Eukaryota > Metazoa > Arthropoda > Arachnida > Araneae > Dysderidae > Dysdera > Dysdera silvatica. The sequence goes on along the minus strand of QLNU02003225.1, from coordinate 51,427,614 downwards.
AATTAGTAAATTTTATGGAAACATCCTCTGTCATATTAAAAATGTAATAATAAAATAAAATCACACAACAGACTTTCACTAATCAGGTTTTAGAGAACAAGGGTGGGGTTATGCTTCCAGGTGACGTCACGAAGAAGCAGTTTAATAAAGAATTAAACTTTATTTATATGTATCTCGAGTAATTCGGCACTCCTCTACACAAATAATTTTCGGATTAGCGGGATTCTACTGTATTTGTACATCGTTCTATCCACCAAACGCATTAACACTTCAACCCTATACCGGGGTGACTTCAGAGAATCGTATGGGACCTACATGAGGCCTTAGTTGCTGAAGATTTAGGATTATATATATACCACTATCAGCAGTACTTTAAATTCGCTTATTTTTTGTTCACTGGTTTATTTTTGTTACTTGCTTTGCTTAATTTCGAATGTATCTCCATTCTAACGATTAACAGAACCATTCTATGCAGAATATTTCGAAACCTCATGCACATTTCAGTGGGCAATAAGGAACAGTACAGCCTCTTTTTATCAATGAATATCTGTTGGAATTATATATTAGGTAATATGAACAATGAGACATTGTACATTATGTACAGTGGAAATCGGTTATAACGACCTTCAAGGGACCGTGCAAATTCGGTCGTTATAACCGATATCTTTTTAAAATCACAGTAGCCTATAGTATAATACACTCTAAGAGTTTTATAAATTATTTTGATAGTAAAAAGTATAAACTTTTTGGTTTCAAAATTAAATAAAAATATATTTAATTATAATGAATTTAATTTCCGTCTATATTAAATTATATTTATAGCCACACTAAATACATAACACTTTTTTTTTTTAAATTGAAAAAATTCTATAAAACACTAAAGTATAATCTATAAAATGTTTATCTATAAATCTATAAATTGTTATATAATATAGAAAACAAATGTAATGAATAATATTTATTATATTATACTAATGACTTCCGAACAGTGCCGATTTAAAAGTTTTGTGGGCTCTATGCTGAAAAAATATAATGGGTCCCTAAAGAATATGACCCTCGTGATATTCAATTAATAAATCATGGTTTTTTTGTGGGAGATGGGGATTATGGTTCATCATCTTCGATATTCAGGTTTAGCATTAATAAAAATTTCTCGGACATTTGTAAATAAACAAGATTAAAATAACGCTTAAATTTTGATAACTAATTTTAAATTTTAATAACTAACCTACGTGGTTCCGATTTATGACTGTCAAGTCGCGTCGTTATATCCGATACGAATTTCCCTACTTAGAATCTACGTAGACTACAAAATCGCCGTCGTTATAGCAGGTTTCGTCGTTATATACGATGTCGTTATAACCGATATATTTAGTATGGAGTAGAATAGCAAACCAAACTTCTTGTAAAAATTCCGTCGTTATATGCGGTTGGTCGTTATAACCTGTGTTGTTATAAACGATTTTCACTGTATGTGTAAACTAAGGTCGAGTACGGAAGGAAAACGAATAAAGAAATAAACAATCAGTATTAACATCACAAGTGCCCACTAATCTTCCTCCATCTTTAATTATGTTTAGGCTTACGGAGTTGTCCATTAATTCACTAGCGTTCTTTTCCAATGTTAATCCAATGGGGAGAGAGCTGTATATAACATTAAATGGTCTTCTGATGCCGAATAAACGTTATATATTTTTTCAATTGTTTATCTTCTCTATATTTATTCATTTTAGTTATTTTGACTATTTGTGCTAAACTTCCCTTTAGCCTTCAACTTAAGTGTGAAGAGTGTAAAAGTGTAAAAAGTAACTGTAAGAATGTAAAAAGTAATTGTAAGAATGTAAAAAGTAATTGTAAGAATGTAAAAAGTAACTGTAAGAATGTAAAAAGTAATTGTAAGAACGTAAAAAGTAATTGTAAGAATGTAAAAAGTAATTGTAAGAATGTAAAAAAGTAACTGTAAGAATGTAAAAAGTAATTGTAAGGAAGTAAAAGGTAACTGAGAATGTAAAAAAGTAACTGTAACAATGAAAAAAGTAACTGTAACAATGAAAAAAGTAACTGTAACAGTGTAAAAAAGTAAGCCTCTTTAAAGCTTCTGATCTTGTTATTAAAAGGTATTAATATATTTAAAGCACAATTTCCTGAAAGGATTCAGCAGAAATCGTGATTGAAAAACATCTATTAATAAACTTCACGTACGAGTGCATTGAACTGCAGATATGATAAAGTTTATGCCAGGTTCCGTATTCACAACTAGGGAGGTAGAAGAAAATAGGTCCCTTAGAAAAATTGAAGCTTCTCTAGCAAAACAAAAATTAGCAATGAATTCTCTGCTCCGAATATTGATTTAGGCAACACTGAGGAACTTAAAGATGATTAAATAATCATTTTTGTGCCATCCAGGAACGGACTGGGTCCTTTCAAAGGGCGCATCCCTTGGACTTTCGGAAGGGGCGATGCAAGTCCTATTGCCCATGAGAGCGCACCGACCCGAGGGCCGATGGGCCGGCGACCCAGTCCTCCCCTGGTGGCATCCACGTTATTAACGCAAACTAGAGTTTTTTATATGTATATATATAAAAAAAAGTCATCGCTCTGACCAGGGCCGTAGCTAGGGGTGGCGTGGAGGCCCACGCCAGGGGCACAGGTGAGGAAGGGCATGAAAACGGCTGAAATAATTCACAGGGGAGAATATTTCCGTCGTTTAGGGGCGCAATCTAGACTGTTCTTTCAGGGGCGCAAGATCATCTAGCTACGGTGCTGGCTCTGACTCAGAGTCGAACTGGGAACCCTCCATTTAATCCTGAGTGCCTTAACCACTCAACCACCAGAGCAGGAACGACGCTTTTTTTTCTACGTGTTTAAGATTTTGTAGGAGATTTTGATTTACTTGATATAGATATAATAATTTAATATTAATGGATATAATATTCATAATTAATATTGATATGTATAATATTTATAATCAATATTATTTATAATTAATGTTAATTAATTATAATTAGTATTCATCATTTATAATTAATATTGATATGTAATATTAATTATTAATAATGGTGTACAATTAAGATTGGTATATAATGTGTAATAATTAATAATAATTGTTTATGATTAATATTCATGGATATAATAATTTAATATTAAATATTTTTTTAGGTTAATTACCCACATGAGGTGTTCTCTAACGCAAAATGTACCAGGGGACCGCTTATGAACTGGAACCCCAAAATATTTGGCGGGTTCTTCAAATATGAAAGGGTTTGGAAAGAGTAATCTGAATCCATGCTAAATTTACATTTCAGTGCACGAAGCAAGCATAGCAAAATAAAAACAGGTGTCATTATTCTAGTTCCCGTTATGGCCAGTATGACCATTATATTTTTGTTTTTCTACTAAGTAAATTCTTAATTTCCTTTTAAACTCTTTCTCTTAAACGATTTTTTATATGGTCTGGTAATTTAATCCATTTATCAATTCCATAATAATTTATATTGTTTTCTCCCCACGTTTGTTCTTATTTTTTCTGTTTTTAAAATGTTACCTGATCTTATGTTCCTTGTGTTTGAATTTTTCTAGGTATTTATAGTTTCATATTTACCTGTTGTAATTTTTAAATATATCATTATTCATATTTTGTATGTGTTTACTTCTATATTCATTATATTATTTTCTATTTTTATTTGTTTTATAATTTCTGTTAGTTTTGTATCCTATTCTTTTTAATAATCTATCAATTATTGATTGTAATTTTTTTAGATTAACCTTGTTTACCCTACTCCACACACTATTTCCATAAATTATGTGACTATGTATCAATAAATAGTATAGCGTTATTTTACAGTGGTAAGGTATTAAGTCATTTAACCATATAATTATACCTTCATTTTTTAATATTTTTTTAAAAATTTCCTTTATGTGTTTGTTCCAAGTTAAGTGCTCGTTTATTTCAATTCCTAGAAACTTTATTTCATTTGTTCTACCTATAATTTTATTGTCTAATTTCAATGCTTCCTCAATATCGATTTTTTTTGTTTATATTATGAAGTATATTTATTTTTGTCAGTATTTAAAATTAGACCATTTTCCTTAAACCATTTCAATGCAATAAAACTTGGTGAACGCAAAGACGTTTACCGCAAATTACTTTTAGCACGAACTGTTTGTTCCTGAATCCCCATCAAAATGAATAACTTATTAGTGCAATCCTGTTCTCTCCAAATAACACGAAAAAGAAGATACTACCGTAAGTGTTTTCATTAACAAACACTTACGCTAAGTGTTCTCATTAACGAAATCCAACTCCACTAATTGTAATTGATGATTATATGCCACCATTTCTTACACTAAAAACTCTGTTTACGTCTGCCCTTGTCGACTATGATTTTGTGCATTTACTTGTCCGTACACACACGCGTATATTGTTTGTAATCATGAGCCGTACTATGATAACCCCTTTTCCCAGTGTGACCTTAATCCCGGTTATGTTACCAACGGTGTCAAAAAATAAAAAATAAATAATAAGTAATAATGCTTATAGATTGAACTTCTGTAGTTCGGAAGTTGGTTCACTGGACCTTAAGTTGTTTGGGTGCTTTGGGAAACTACAGGTTCGGACGCATCATGAACTTTAAAAGCATATTGTTTGTTTGTTTGTTTGTTTGTTTGGCTTTTTTATGGCGCAAGAGCATCTGGGCTATACTGCGCCAAACTACAAAAGCATATTGACAACACTGGCATGCCATGAAACAATTTGAATTGAATCGAATTTACTTAGCTATATATAATACCAAAGAACAAAACGCAAAGAATACAATAAGGAATATAAGACGTCAATAAAACAAAATACAGTAAAACCTCCCTAAGGCGACCACCGTCGGTGACGTGAAAAGGCGGTCGCTTAGAGAGCTGATCTCTGAATGGAGGTAAATTTAGCATTGGGTCTATGGGGGTGGGTGAGGAAATTCGTATCCGGAAAAGTTGGTCGTTAAGGGAGGTGGTTGCTGAACAGAGGTGGTCGGTAAGCTAGGTTTTACTGTATATCACTTCAGTCTTAAGGAAATGGAGCCAGTAAAGAATTTTTGAAAACCCCGGTTCCCCCCATAAAGCTAAGAAAAAAAAGTCTTGTAAGCCAAAAGAAACCTCTAAAACTAGTACTAAATGCAAAAGCTTATTCGTCATAGGAACAAGTGCAAACGTGTTTTCGCGGGTAATTTCAATGCATAAATTAACCAATTCTATATCATTAAATGTAAAACCACAGCTAGTAGACGTCCCTTAGCATCGTCGATAAATTATAAATTCCTTATTATTTAAATTTTAAAGAAGTACTATTGAAAGTATTTGAAATTTACAGCAAGCTCTCACGTTGTCCACAGCTCGACCTGAAACGCGTGACTTACCACAATTTAATGATCATTATAAATAACGGTAATCTCCTAATTATTATGTTTTTTTCTGAACATTTCTAAATTAAGTTTCATCCTATTGTTTCTGCTAATAGCCATCAAGATTCTCAAGAGATTCATAACGACCTTATAGATTAAAATTTTCCAGAAACATCTGTATTTCCAAAGATTTCGAGAGTCTATAGGGACAACTACATCGATGGAGTCAGTGCCGACTCCATGGGTGGGATAATGGGACTCAAAACTATGACCCCAACTCAAACAGGGGACCTCAAATTCTGCAAATAATGTGTTCATTATATATTATATTTTTCTTACTGCAAAAATTTGGAAAATTAAAAAAAAAAAAAAAAAAGTTTTAAAAGGGCTCGCAAAAGGGACCGAAGTCGTGACTCCCAATACGCAAAGACGGATCCGAATGGAGTCCATTCAGAATCTAGCAATAGTTGGCTGTTCTATTCCTTTATGTCCAAAATATAAAAATGAAATTGACTGGATTATATATATATATTTGTTTTATTTAGTTTAATATCACTATATATTCTTGAATATCCATCACACATTAGTAGCCTATTATTAGTGACTATTATTTTAAAGCGACAAATCAAAGTAAAATGTAGCCCTAAACCAAGGCCGTAACCAGAATTTAATTTCGGGGGAAGGTTCAAAATTTTTTACAGCATGTATCGATGCAATCACAGCATGCAAGGCTGTAGCCAAGTCCCATAAAAATTTAGTTTTGGGGGGGAGGGGGCACCGGTCCATAAGATCATACCCGCTCTGGATACGAGCATGCTCTAAACTATTATCTAAAAGTTAGTAATTAGCAAAGGAACATTCTCCAGTTTTGCTTCGTAGCCCAGCTTTCAGAAATATAAGATATATCGTCGAATATTCGTTATATTAATGATTTTAATATTTAGTTGCACTTGCTTATTTATTCTCAGTTTTTCATTATTTCATAGCTTAAAAGCCGTTTCAAATTTGCTCTCCTTCGAAAGTTGCAAGGATGTGCGACTTTACCAGATGGCAATCAATTATACGCTAAGCTAATAATCTTTGCTCGGAACTAATTTCGTTGAAGTTGAAAAGACTGGAATGTAGGGCGGCGTTTACTAGAAATTTGCTTTTTAAAAGAAATTAACACCTCCTCCTCGCGTAATTGATTCCCGTGCGTTTCTCTCGAACAGTCGCAAATAGTTAATGGGCTATGCGTTCCTTGGAATTTATTTATTCTAGGATTAACTTGATGATTTCAATAAAATGCATAGCAAAATATCTATGGGGTAGAAATTCAGTATACCGAAATTTCTAGATATGGCAATCTTTTTAATGGAAACTTCTAAATGTGGCAATCTTTTGAATGGAAACTTCTAGATATGGCACTCTTTTTAATGCAAACTTCTAGATGTAGTAATCTTTTTAATGGAAACTTCTAGATGTAGCAAACTTTTTCATGGAAACTTCTAGATGTAGAAATCTTTTTCATGGGACTCCTAGATGTAGCAAACTTTTTCATGGAAACTTCCAAATATAGCAATCTTTTTCATGGAAACTTCTAGATGTAGCAGACTTTTTCATGGAAACTTCTAGATGTAGCAAACTTTTTCATGGAAACTTCTAGATGTAGCAATCTTTTTCATGTAAATTTCTAGATGTAGCAAACTTTTTCATGGGAACTTCTAAACATAGCAAACTTTTTCATGGAGACTTCTATATGTAGCAATCTTTTTTATGGAAACTTCTAGATATAGCAATCTTTTTCAGGGAAACTTCTAGATATAGCAATCATTTCATGGAAACTTTTAGATGTAGCGATCTTTTTTATGGAAACTTCTAGATATAGCAATATTTTTCATGGAAACTTCTGGATATAACCATCTTTTTTATGGAAACTTCTAGATGTAGCCATCTTTTTCATGGAAACTTTTAAATATAGCAATCATTTCATGGAAACTTCTAGCTGTAGCGATCTTTTTCATGGAATCTTCTGGATATAGCAATATTTTTCATGGAAACTTCTAGATGTAGCAATCTTTTTCATGGAAACTTCGATATATAGAGAGAAAGAGAGAGAGAGAGAGAGAGAGAGCGATTCAGCGCATAAGAATTTTATTGCCACTATCCAATGTTCCGGTTTCATAAGCAATAAAAATGAAATGCAGTATTCTATGCATGAGCGAAAATTTAAGTAGTAGAACGGTTAGAATTCTGTGAATCAATTTCAGTACTGAAATTTTATTAATTAAAAGCTAAGAACATACGCGCTCCGAAGACATTTCTTGCCTTCAGTAAAGGAATATACGTAGGTATTTGTTGCAACCACCTTCGAAAAGTCGCAATGAGAAGTTCTGTGAACTGATATTAGTCCCCCCCCTCCCTTGATTAAAACTTACAAACGCCCCTGATCAAATATAGAAATCTTTACCAGGCTTTTGCTTAAAAGTTGATTATCAGGCAAAGTGCACGGATGAAATTCAAACGTTTTGATGAATTTAATTGAGATATACTGGGTAAATTGATAATGATGGCTTCATTGGGAAAGGTAGCATAATCCTCAAAGAAGATAATCGTCACAGAAGCTATGATAATCCTTAGAGAAAAGAAAGTAATCCTCGGTGAATGAAAGATAATCATCAGAGAGGAAATCGGAATACAATCACCACACCTCTCAGACTTCACGTGAATTGTATTAAATTAAGTGAGCTTCCTAAGAAAAGTTTAACATTAATCTTAATTGTTCATTCTACTATTTTTAGTGTTAATCTAGATTAAAATTTTCTTCAGGAATTGTTTATCAAGCATTATTATTATTAGACAGTAACTAATAAAGATGAATACTTATAAAATGTAATTAATTAAAAGTTTATTATTTAATACAACATGATACCGATTATATTCCGAATTACGAAGTCCAAAGGGTTCCAAAATCAGGAAGATTTCTTCTCTTTCATATCCCTCTTCTTTTTTTATCTTCCTTATTTACGATATTCAGTAAAGGAAAACAAAAATTTGATACAAATAAAACAAACTGATTTATTTCGGAAGGCAGATTTAAGTGATAAGATCGCTTTATACTTGAATATCAATACCCATCGTATACTTAATAAATAATATACTAAGAAACACAATTGGTACATTTGCAACAATTTAATATGTTTAAAACGTTTTCCAACGGAGAGAAGTGTCCAGAGAAATAAAAACGAAAGCCATTGAATACCATCTAAAGCGATAGGGTGTTCGTAAAGTTTCAGTCCTTTTATCGGTACACAAGACATTGGTTACACAAAATATTGAAAGTAGCCTACTACGGCTACAGGATCCTATCACGCAGTACATCCACGGGATTACATCACCAGAACTGTGTAGGATATTGCACAACATGGTGATGTGTGTCCAGGCATGCTTGGATTCCCATGACGGTCTCCCAGTTTCAACGTTTCGTGTAACCAATGTCATGTGCATCAATAAGTGAACTGAAACTTTCCAAACACCCTGTACGATAAATTTTTACAACTATAATAATTGTACTTTTTATTGTACTATTTATTAAATATAACGCACTGCGAATCGCTCTCCAGTTTCATTTGTCGAATAGTATAATACAGGGAAAGCCCTCTTTACGGATACCCCTCGGATACGGTCACCCCACTTTTACGGTCAAATAAAAATTCCCCGGCAGAAACTGATTTACAATAATGTATTTCAAACCCTTGCTTAGCGGTCACCCTCAGATAGGGATACGGATACAGTTTTCATGATTCATTCCATTAAAAGAGGACCTCTGTACGGACACATAAGTTTGAACTTCGGCCTTCACGGCATTCCTCACAACAGAAAAGAAATGGTGGATCCAGAAATCCTTCAAGATGGTGGTGCAGTTTATTTCCGATTCCGATTTTTATCCAAGTGTCTGGTAATTTTCATTTAACTTTCCATGATATAGTCCCGGATCGGGGGGGCGACGATAACACCATCCCTGGATCTGCCAGTGCAGAAAACTAAAGACGAACAGAATAAGACAAAGGAGAAATTTCCCTCCCTTTAACAAAGAGTAGCAATTGCCCCGCATTCACTGATTCAAATGAATAATGTTTAATAAAAACTTTGATAATAAACATATAGTGATAAATGTACTGATATATATTATGATATAGTGATAAATATAGTGATATATATTATGATATAGTGAAAAGTTTTCCTCGCCCATTCTTGGCGGAAACAGGCTTTGGGACGGGCAGAGCGCCATGTTCCCAAGCCTCTTTTTACATCACTTCTTAATGTGCCATGTCTAGAAACTTCCTGACAATGTGACACGTGTTTAGGATTGTGGCTTTTTGTATTTCAATGTAGGTGTTTGGGTCAATGTTGAGTATCTCCAAATTCGTCGCAAGCGTTTTTGGTACTATCCCTGTTGCTGAGATGACTAACGGGATGATGAGGATCTTTTCCATACCCCATATATCTCGTACTTCATGTCTGAGATCTTGGTACTTGGTGATTTTCGTTGTGTAGGTTGTCTGTATGTTATTGGTGTTGGGTACTGCTATGTCGATTAAGTACGTGGTCTTATTCGATTTATCGACGAGGGTTGAAATAGACGTATATATATATATATATATATATATATATATATATATGTGAAAGAAAGTATATATACTATATAATACACACACAAATATAGATAGATTCTTTACAGTTATCTACAAAAATTATTATTGTGTATTATATTTTTGAGCTTACCAGAGGAGGAGAGAAGTTACACAAATTCAATTTATCTACTGTTGTTATTATTTTCCATGTTTTTCATAGCTTTATCGTAGTACACACTTTTTATTGTTTTTGGTTGGTGTTTTATTTGTATACCCGTCGCAGAATGACCCTTGCTGTCCTTGCATAGTGACAAAACCAATTAATTCATCATTATGCCTTTCAGACGTCACCAATATCTAATGTTTTGTTATTGTGTATCTTAGACATTTTAGATCTACCAAAAAAATTGCATTGTTACTATTTATCTATTATTATCATTTTTTTTTAACTTTTCTTGATTTTATTGTATTCTTTATCTCATTCTTTGTTATTTTGATTGGTACATTATTTATATATCCAGATCAGTATATTTATATCGTGTTCTATTCTCCAATCTCACCTTGTTTGGTGCAGAACGACCTTTGCTGTCCTTGCTCCATATAGATATAGCCAGCTAACCAACCACCTAACCTATTTTTTGATTTGTTGAACTTGACGTTTTGAGATATTCGTCCTCAAAATTACTTGTTCAAATTTACTAATATATGAAATATTGCTTATTTGGGATTGCGATTTAATTTAAAGTAATTAAATGTTGAAATGTTGAATGATTAAAATAATTAAATGTTAATTTAAATGTTGCGTTTCAGCAAGTTATTCTCACTCACTTTTACGACTTAACCTAATTAAATGTGATGTTTGAATAAGTTATTCGCATTTATTTACATTAGCATCTTGTTTCAATGCCTGATTAATTTCATCTTTCAACAGTTGATGATTTATTTAAAAATCTCATATTTTACGCCTTTTATTATATTGGTTATATTATATCTCGATACTTTTAATAATTAATTATCTGATTGTTCATCTTTTTACCCTACAAGCAGCA